>OY743138.1:27898903-28533725 GCA_963555695.1 Dasypolia templi | reverse complement strand
CAAACTCGGAGTCGTAGATTAAAAAGCAAAATTAAGAATATGGAAGGACTTCTAAAATCATTAGAAGATAAATTTGCAATGAGAAGTGAAGACCTTGTTAGCTTACAAAACACAAATTTAAAGGTTACCTATTATTATTTTGATTTCCCCTACCTACTACTAGATTACCTACTATTATTGTTTAAAATTGACTATAAGCCGAGAAAACAAGTATGAGCACAATTCTGTAAAAGCCCTAGGCAAATAAAACTGCCAGGTGTTACACCACGTTGTTTAGTTACGCCACTACTTTCAACAGTAACTACCCTCTCCATGCACAAACTATTTTTTTCTTCTTGCAGGTTAACGAATTGATTACTCGCATGACTGGAAACAAACTTAAAGTCCGAAAGTATTCACCAGCACTTCGCAGTTTTGCACTAACCTTAAACTATTATTCGCCCCGAGCGTATGACTACGTGCGTAGAACATTTAATACTTGTTTACCTCATCCACGAACTTTAAAAAAGTGGTACTCAAAAGTGGGTGGAGATCCTGGTTTTACAAGTGAATCCTTTACTGCTTTAAAACGTAAAGCAGCTTCATTAAACCATGGAATTATAGCTACATTAGTCATAGACGAAATGAACATTCGTCGCCGTATTGAATGGGATGGGAGTAAGCTACATGGGTATGTAGATATGGGAACAGGTTTAGACGGGGATCACTTATCAGAAGCAAAAGAAGCTTTGGTTTTTTTAGTTACTGCTATAAACCAAAATTTTAAAGTCCCCGTTGCTTATTTTCTTATCGATGGTATTACCGGCTTACAACGCGCTGAATTAGTTATAAAATGCTTGGAAATGAGTCATGACGCTGGCATAAAAATAGCTGCACTGACATTTGATGGATGTGCGGCAAATATTTATATGGCTGGACATTTAGGCTGTTCTTTTTTAACAGGTAATATGTAATTTGAGCATCCTGTGACCAAAGATCCTCTTGTTGCTATACTTGACCCGTGCCATATGTTAAAATTATTGAGAAATTCTTTTGAAAATTACAAAACATTTATTGACAAAGACGGTAACGAAATCTTGTGGCAGTATGTAGTAGATTTAAATAGCTTGCAGAAACAGGAAACCTTTCATTTAGCAAATAAAATTAAAGATCGACATATCAACTTTAAAAATGAAAGGATGAAAGTAAAATTGGCTTCGCAACTGTTTAGCCTTAGTGTGGCGGAAGCAATGCAATTTTGCAGAGTAGATTTGGCAATTGAATCATTTAAATATAGTGGAGCCTACCGAAAACTTTTTAAAATTAGTAAACAATATTTTTGACGTTTTTAACTCCAGAAATTTACATTTTTATGGTTTTAAAAAAGCACTAAATAATAAAAACGCTTCTCAAATTTTTGATTATTTAAACAAAGCTGCAGATTATATAAAGAATTTGAAACTTGAGAATGGCACACTTTTAGTAAACAGTCCACGAAAAGTTGGTTATTTGGGTTTTCTGGGTTGCATAGAAGCGATAAAAGATTTATTTGCCACTTTAATACAGACAAAGATTTTGACTTATCTACCCTTCTATAAATTAAGTCAGGACCACATAGAACATTTTTTTTGTAATATTAGGGCACATGGTGGGTCGAACAACAATCCCACGACCAGGCAGTTCGTATCTGCATATAAAAAAATGTTGGTGCACGTGGAACTGAAAGACACAGACAGAGGAAATTGTTCGGCATTGGAGCAAATCTCAATTTTAAATTGTTCATCTGCAGTAGAAAGAATTAATCTAAGTACAGTGCGACAAGACAGGGAAAATGATGAAAAGGAGGATGACGACTTCGATGAAATTGATCTGGATCTGTCCGATTTTAGCAAGCAAACGATAGCTCACATTGCTGGTTACATTGTCAAAAAACTCATTCAAAAAATTAAGTGTGATATATGCGTTAATTCTCTAGTAACAGAAAAAAATCACTTACTACATAGATTTATAATAGCAAAGGATAAAGGAGGATTGTTATACCCATCAGAGGATGTCATTAAGATATGCCAGACGTCAGAGACATTTTTAAAAGACTGTCACGTATTTAAAAAAGAAGTTCTCGTCTCTAAAATAATGCGACAATTCATTGGAACATCAATATTTCAAAATATCAATTACCATCAGTTAGGAGAATTTCCTACATCTAATCATATTACGGACTTAATGAAAGCCATCACGGAAAAATATGTTGATGTACGCATGCATTATTTGTTAAAAATAAATATAAAACAGTCAAAACGACAATTATTGAACAAATATGTTCTATTTCAAGGACAGTAAAAATAATTTTAATGACTAAATGTAATTTCGTTTAACTATTTTACCTTTTATTCTAATCTGACTTTGGTACATTACTCACCTTATATTATTTTATATTTTTGAAGATTATAAATTGTACAAACATCGTCATTAAATTATCGACATCTTGTTCACATCTCTATCTGAGTAGAAATATAGATGACAGTTTTATGTGAATATGACATCTATTTCAAAGACGTTAGCGTGCTAAATTGTGTAATTTGGTAACAGCGCCCTCTAGTGTTGAGTAGTTGAACTCATTGTGGATAGCTCAGATTTTTTTGTGAGTTGAAAAAATGTCCTTATTGATTTTGACATGTAAAATAATAACATTGTATTAAGACTTAATTTTTAATAACAATAAATAAGATTTTCGTCAAAATAGCATTTATGATTTCTAGCCAATTATATCAACGTTATCTGTGTATTGCAAATACATTTTAATTTGTAAATGTGTGAGTTTGGCGACATTGGTTCCCGTACTTGGTAAGTTTAAGGGCACTTCTACTTGTTTTTTCTATTCCGTGGCGACAACACTCACCAATCGTAACGAGCTCCTCACAAGGCAGCGTGTCCCCGGAGTACGTCAGTTTGTATTTGTTATCTACCTCGATGGCCACTCCGAAGGCGTTCGGGCAGTGCGACACGAGACAAGTAGTCATTGCTTGCACGCCGATAGCCGCTAGGACAGCTGACGTCACGTCTGAGTGCTGTGGTTGGTTGTGTAGCTGTAATGAGAGGTTATTTTATTAGGAAAAAACCAACAATTGTTCGACACGCGTAACATGACCACCATAAAAATAAGTTTTGTCGTGTTGTGTAGAATAGACAAAATGACAAATGAATAAAATAAATCTGTCATTTTGTCTATTCTCTCTGTCAATTTGCCGTCGACAGAAGTTGGTCATGCTTCGCGTGTGTACTAGGAAAAACTATTTACCAATAACATTTTGCCCAACCTAGGAATCCCTAGTGCTTACCAAATTCTGATTAGGTATAAGCGTGTAATCAGTCCGTAGGCTCTCGAACTGAGCGTGGTACAGCGTGAGCCACGTGACGATCTGGCCGGGCGCCAGCAGGTACAGCGGCAGGGTTGCGTCCTCGCCTGGAGAAATCTCCTTCATGGCTTGCCGACGGGCTTGAATTACGCCGATTAGACCTGAAAAAAAAACATTCTTATTTTGATTGGTTGACATTTATCATCTTCCTGCCCTTACCTGGGATCGGCGCATACGGTTTTTTTTAAGCTCCCCTGTCACTACATTTTATGTAAATTCAGTTTGGATCAAAACTGGGTGGTATGCACTGATGAGACATTAGGGTTAGGATTAGACAATCACACGTATGTGAGCGACTTTTTTTTACTCAAACAGCCTGGCACTCTGTACTGAGTGTTAACACACAGTATGATGTTTTCTGGTCTGATCACCTTCCCCTAGCTGTAGAGTGCAATTTGCATAAGATCCCAGAAAAACTTGAATTGAAAAGACAAAGTAAAATGGTATGAGCGCGGAAGTGATCAGATAAAAAAATATCATGAATTATGTAACTCTACGAGTTTAAAAATATCCTTGTTCCTGAACTCTTTTCCTATTGTGCGGACTAAGTTAGCGATAACGCAGAACATAGGCGTGGCTTGCAGATAGTGTACCAAGATATTGTAGGTATTTTGTCTAGGGCTCCCATTCATACCCATGAAGGTATTCGGCCGCAAGGAAAAAGGCGTATTATTGGGTGGAATAAGCATGTTCGCGCTGCTCACATGGAGGCGAAGTTAGTATCAGTCCTGGTTGTCTTGCAATATAAACCAATTCCAGCAGAGTTTGGGAAGAAATGCGAGATAGCCAAAGGGTTTTTAAAAGCAAGCTTAAATGGCGCTAAAATCACCAACACCAAATAAAAATGGACATAATAACAGCCCAAAGAACGTGCAAAAACTTTAGCCGGTTTTTGGATGTCGACATCCCGGCTTGACCTTAAGCCAGCTTTGCCGATGACTGTGACAAGCTGCAGTACACCAGAGGAAATAGCAAACACTTTCCTAAACCATTTTAGCGTTTCCTCGCAGCTGGGGCTTTCAAAATCAATGGTCTATGCTGAGATCTGTCACAATAGCCCTCTCATTCGTTTTACTGCCAAGCAAGTATCATCTGCTATATAGAAAATAGCCAGAGGCAAGTCTCCAGTATCTTTAGACGAACGAAAAGAGTGAGTATCTTCAAACGACTCACAGTTCGGGTGCTGGCCTGGACTTTCCACTGACTGTCCAATATTATACTGACAGAAGCGCGCCTGTGTACGAGTGTTTCCTCGACCTCTCTAAAGCTTTCGACCTTGTCTCCTACGACATATTGCGGAAGAAGCTCGGGGAAGCATGTGTACCAGCTAAAATTATAAGTCTTTTTCAGTACTGGTATAGTAAACAAGTGAATTTTGTAAAGTGGAATAATTCACTCTCTGCTCGGTTGACCGTAAGGGACCGCACCCTTTAAAAGCGAAACAAAAAAACGAAATGAACAAGTCAGGATAACAAATTACCCCAGGGCGGTATCAGCTCCGCAGTAGCTGGAGAATCCGCCACGCTACCTTCGGGTGCGTCATGCCCCACGTATTCTGGGTAAGGCATCAACTGTTTTCCGATTGCCGATGACAACAAGAGTTGAGGAGGCTCCTGCCTCCTCAGGGGACGAACAAATGAAAAATATTAAAACGGATTGGATGTTGGATTGACAACGTTTGCGTCAATAACTTCAGCTTCGCAGATGATATGGTGCTGCTGGGTCCAACGGCCGGCTCCATCAGGAAGCTTTTGGAATGTTATTAAAGGTACGCCGCAAGCCACGGTCTAGTTTACAATTGTAAGAAGAGCCTTTTCATGATCTTTAAGGCCCCCGGTAAGAAGCAGTCTTACGAGCCAACTATCAAACTCACTGGCCAGCCCTTACAAATGGTGAAGCAAACTAAATACCTAGGACATTATGTGACGGGGGACCTTAAAGATCATGAAGACATCGAACGCGAGTGCAGAGCTCTTGCTGTTAGAAGCAATATGCTGGTTCGCAGGTTTGCGTGTTGTAGTAAGGAGGTTAAAATAAAGTTGTTTACGGCTTACTGCCAGACCTTCTACACAAGCAGCCTGTGGGCCAGCTACACGCGGAAAACTATGGACACCCTGAGGGTCCAATACAATAATAGCTTCAGAATGCTCTTGGGGCTGCCGCACTTTTGTAGTGCCTCTGGCACGTTCGCTCAGGCGCGTGTTCATGACTTCCACGCTATGGCGAGGAGAAAAACAGCGTTGCTATTGGAGAGAACGCGGTCAAGTCCTAATAGAATTCTGAAGATGTTAGTGAACAAATTTAACTCACCGATAATGAATCACTTCATGCAGGTGTTGGTCTGGCAGGAGTGATTCATTTCATCCGGTGAATGTATCATAAATAAATATTGTTTTGTCTGTGAGCTTGTATTTAGGTTTAATAGTAACACACTAACATAGCTTTTAACTATTTTTATTGGACCAAACCAAACCAACTAACATAATATGGATCATTGTTGTCTTATAAGATAAATTAATTCAATTTATTTTATTTCATGTCATCCGTGGTCCTAGTGCGAGTTTCTTTTAACCATTTCGACTATACCCATCGACCGCGTTCGGCGCTCCGATTGGCCCTTGGCACTCAAAGCGCAACTTTCAAATGGTGAAGGGCCAATCGAAGCGCCGAACGCGGTCGATGCGTAAAGTCGAAATGGTTAAAAGAAACTCGCACTAGGGACTCTGTCACACAATCATCGGATGACATGAAGTTAAATTAATTTGACTGTTTAATTTATTTCCATAGTAATGATATGCTGTAAATAATGGTTGATGATTAAACAACTTTCGATATTTGTCATTCAATTTTCGCATTTTGAGATTACATTTTCATTCAAATTGTTGGCAGTCGGAATAGTAACAAGTCTTAATTAAAAAGAAACCGACCAAGTGCGAGTCACATGCGACGGGTTCCGTACCACCGTACAATATTTAACACTCAAAATCATCCCCATTTCAGCTTTTTCAGCCGATAAATGTCCACTGCTGGACATAGGCCTCCGCCAAGCACCGCCACTTCGACTGGTTCAGTTCTGTGCTTCTCGTATCCAGCGGATTCCTGCGGCCTTCACAAGGTCATATGTCCACCTTGTGGGAGGCCTTCCAAAGCTACGTCTTCCGGAATGCGGTCGCCACTCCAGAACCTTTCGGCCCCATCGGCCATCTGTTCTGCGAGCAATGTGCTCTACCCACTGCCACTTAAGTTTGGCAATTCTTCGGGCTATGTCGGTTACCTTGGTTCTTCTGCTAAACTCTTCATTTCTGATTCGACCCCGTAGGGAAACTCCAAGCAAAAGAGCAATGGAGAGGGCTCTCCATTGCCCTTTGGGTGACTTTTAGACTTCTAATAAGGCCCACATTTTTTTTTAATAAAATGTTTTATACTAGAACTTCGCCCGCGACTTCGTTCGCGTAGATTTCGAAAAAAAGTAGCCTATGTTCATCAGAAATAATTTCGGCTACTAATGGTAAAAAAACTTTTCAAATCGGCCCAGTAGTTTCGTAGCCTATTCAATACAAACAAACAATCAAATATTTCCTCTTTATAATATTAGTATAGATTATATGTATTATTATTACCCTTCTAATACAGCCCGCTGACAGACGGACGGACGGACGCGGAGCGGAGCCTTAGTAATAGGGCTTCGTTGGCAACCTTTGGGTACGGAACCCTAACAAAGTATTAGTCAATACTACGGCGCAAGACCGGCAAGTAAATATTGACAAATACTTAATTTTTCGTTCATGCCACTGCACTTGATAGATTTCGAACCGACAGTAAAATAAGTAAAGTATAATGAAAAATATGAAGGCTTCTTACCGATATGATGATCGGCGTGTAAATGGGAGATGTATATCGCATTGAGTGTCCTGAGGAAGGCGTTCACTTTCTTCGGTCCATAGAAACGCACCAGCTGACCAAAAGTGCCTTCTCCACAGTCCATTAATATTGAATGATTTTCACTGAAAAAACAATTGAACTTTGATTTGAATTTTTGAATAGAACTTTTGTCCGATTGCCCCTTAAATAAACACCTACAGTTTTAAATAGAATAGAATAGTCATTAATGAAACCACCACACGATATAAATGTGGACATTTTACAGAGGTTCAATATCACTGAAATGTGACGTGTCACAAAGTGATTACAATACCAGGCTACTCAGAAAGTTTTGCGAAAAAAAGTTTTTTTTAATATATGAGAGACTGACCAGTTATAGGGTGCATTCTGAGTTAGACCATTATTACGATTGGGACAGCTGAGAGCTGTCAACAATTCGCTCACAGTGATGTTATTATAGGGCATGGTATGGGTTAACGCAATATGACGCATGTCATGACGATTCACGGGACATCGTTATCGCGCTCACGCTAACTCGGAACATTGCGGATTACAGCGCAATTCGGAATGCGGCCATAGTCTATCCTGAAAATATGATTATTTATAAGTAAACAATACGTTCCAATTTCAAAATTTCCCTACACATTGTTTGCGAGCTAATTTAAATTAACGTGTCTCATAAAAATGGATCTACGTCGGAAACATTTTCGCGCTATTATTTTTTAAGATTTCTATTGTCGCCTGAAACCGGACGAATCGTACGAGAAGGCCCTTCTAAGGCAACCGTGTATCGTTGGTATAACGACTTCATGCGCGGTCGACTAACTTTGGGGGATGAAGAAAGAAGTAGTCGCCATTTGACGGCTGTTACGTAAGAAAACGTGCTAGCAGTGAAAATTATAATCCAAGTCAATAAATAGGCGAGTTACGTATCAAGAGATTCAGCACATACTGCAGGTTGGATCGGGAAGCCTTCTACAAGTGCATCTTCGCGTGAGGAGGATATTTTCACGCTGGGTGTCGCACAACCTCACCGATGCTCAGAAGCAGGTCCGGGTGGAATGGTGCCGTGATATGATAAACAAATTTGAAGCAGGCTCGTCTCGGCGTGTTAACGACATCATGACAGGTGATGTGTTTATCAATACGATCCAGAAACGAAGCGCCAGTCGACGGTTTGGGTGTTTCAAAACGAATCAACGCCTACCAAAGTGTAGCGATCTAGAAGCGGGGGGAAGATTTTGATCGCGAGCTTTTTCAATTTGACTGGCTTCTTGGTATCAATTCCTTGAAGGAACCAAAGAAGCATTCACGCTGAATGGTATACTACCAAATGCTTGGCAGAATTTTTCTCTGTTGTGAGCAACAAGCAACCAAACACAGGGCTCCACAGGCTACTGTACCACCACGACACCCGTATGCGAAGGGGCGTTCTTCGCATACCACTCAATCATCGCGCTCAAAACGAGGGACTTCCTGGACAGCACGCCGGTCAAACTCTCTCCTTACCGCCCTGACCTTGCACCGTGTGACTTCTTTTTATTAGAGAAAATAAAAAATTTGGTCAAAGGAAAACAATTTTCGTCGCCGGAAGATGCGCTGCCAGCGTTCGAGCAGGCTGTAAACGAGGTGTCTACTGGAAAAAGTGTTTCGAAAACTGGTTCAGACGCTTAAAAATTTGTATAGGTTAGTAGACAGTACTTTGAAAAGATAAAAAAAAATCGTAAAGAACGTTGATTTTTATTTTCGTAAAACTTTCTGAGTGTCCCAGGTACAAACAGCTACATCAATTGATATTTTGAAAGCACTGTTTACTTTATTTTTCCATAAATGCATTTACATTATTTTAATCTAAAAATGGCTTAAGAGTGTTACAGAGTAAAAAACCCTGACTTCTCAACTAGGTTTATGTACCTGTATCTTAGAAGCCAGTGTCCCTTCAAAGTGATGTGCATATAGAAAATAGGTCACACATTATACACAAAATTTCCATTAGCGCGTTCCAAGAGAAACAAAAAATAAAAATCAAAACAGAATTGATATATATTTACTGGAGGTGCGGAAATAATTACACGGGTGTCTTAGTTGGAGGCTGGTTTATTACTGCCTTTCACATGAGTCCACTCACACATTCACAACACCAGAACTATGTGTGAGTGGCAAGCGTAAACACTTCACTCCTCCACACTAATTTCCAAATCTGTTGACAATAAGGTTTATTTAAAAAAAATGTAATAGTTCAGTAAATTTAAAACTTATTATTATAATTATCTATTTGTAGAATTTCGTATAATCTACTTTCTTTCTCGTGCGCAGAGAACGTGCACAGTCAGCAGCCGAGGCTGGAGGAGCCTGGATATGAGCTGCTTCAATTAAGGATTCCCGTGCATTTTCTGGGCTCACAATATCCGTTACTACGGTCTTATTCCTGTCAACTTCAACGCTAGTTACAGCCGTACTAACTGGTTCTACACTCGGTTCCGCCTCCATTGGTTTCTCTGGACTTCACTCACTTCGGTGCTTACTGAACTTGGTTCAACGGACGGAACGGGCGCTAGTGCTGGTGATATAAACGGAACCGACGAAATCGATGGACTAGGAACAAGTGGAGAACCTGAAGACATAGATTCAAAGCAATCAATTGTCTTCGCAATGTTAATGCCTTTTTTGCCTTTACAATTTAACAATTGATCAAGATGTCTTATACAAAATACATTTTGATCTTCAACTAGCACTTTATACATTCTTTTCCCTATCACCTTATTTATTACTCCTAACTTCCAAGTCTCTTTTCTACCACTGTACCACCGAACCCATACCCTGTCACCTGCTTCAAAAGCTCTTGTGCGACATTCATTCTCCCCTGACAATATTACCCGAGGTTGATTTTCTTTGGGGAGTATTAAATCAAGACGTGATCTTAATTCCCTACCAAACATTAACTTTGCAGGCGAATGTCCAGTAGTACAGTGCTCTGTGTTTCTATATACAAATAAATATTCTGATAATTTTTCGTGTAACACATTTTGAGTTACATTTTCACATAAAATGCTCTTTAACATCTTTTTACACGTCCTCACAGAATTTTCGGCTTGTCCGTTGCTACATGGATGGTAAATAGGAGACGTCATGTACTTAATGCCATTATTGGAACAGAATAATTGAAACTCCTTAGAATTAATCTTAACGTCATTATCCGAGACTATTGTGCATGGTAAACCAAATATAGAAAACAGGTGCTTTAACTTTTTTATTAAGGATTGGGTGGTAACGTCGATCCGCATATAAATGCACTTTGGCCATTTAGAGTACGCATCTATCACTACCAAGTAGCTCTGTTGCCTTATAGACAAATAGTCGATATGAATTCTTTCCCATGGTGCCGCTGGACTTGGCCAGGGCGAGGGCGCAGCCTGTGGCGGGGCGGGCCTCATGCTCGCACATACATCGCATGCGGCGATCCACCTCTCAATATCCCCATCTATGCCGGGCCACCACATCCTACTACGCGCATTGCATTTCATTTTTACGATGCCTAAATGCGTGCTATGTAATTCGCGCAACATTCTTTCACGTAGTGACAACGGAATTATCACCTTAGGTCCTCGCATTAAGATACCATTTTCATACTGCAAATCCGTACGACAGTACAAAAATGGACGAATGGATTCGCAAACAATTTTACGTGGCCAACCTATCTTTGCATACTTTATGACTGTTTGAATCGTCTTATCATTACACGTAGCATTCTGTATGTCTCTAAGTAAAACAGCTGGCGCTATTGCATCAAAAAAATTCAATGAGCAGTATGCGTCGTATTCGCTATCTCCCTCACACCCACTATTCGGTACAGGTGCACGAGAAAAATAATCAGCGACTAAGTTATTCTCACCAGATATAATACTGAACAACATAATTATATGCTGACAGTATTATAGCGTATCTTTGCAAACGTAATGCTGTGGTTATTGATATGCCCGTTTTATTATTAAATATTGACACTAAGGGACGGTGATCGGTTTTGAGAATAAAAGGTTCACTTCTACCGTATAGGTATTGATGGAAGTGTTTGACCCCGAAAATAATCGCAGTAGCCTCTTTTTGAATTTGGCTGTAATTCCTTTCACTCGCTGACAACGACCTTGAGGCATATGCCAACGGTCGTTCGCGGCCATCGCTATCTCTTTGAGACAAAACTGCACCGAGACCGTACGGACCCGCGTCCACCGACAACACTAGCTGTGCGCTCGGCTCGAAATGAGCAAGCACGCGCTCGGAGGCGAGTTCGGCGCACACACGGCGCGCTGCGCGGCGCTGTCTCGGACCCCACTCCCACCGTGCACCGCTGCGCAGTAATTCGTGGAGCGGGCTCATTATGCTTGATGCATTAGGAATGAAGTTTCTGTAGTAGTTGACTACCCCTAAGAACCGCTTTACTTCTGTTACGTTTTTCGGTTCCGGCGCGTTTAATATTGCTTTTACTTTATCTGGGTTAGTACGTAATCCGCTTTTATCGATAACGTAACCCAAGTAAGTTACATGACAAACACTTCCTCAATCCTAGGCAATGGATATTTATCTATAATAAGGTCCTTGTTAAGCGTGACAGAAAAATCACCTGCAATCTTTACCGTGCCGTTATCTTTCAGAACGGGTACTATGGGGGTTGCATAACGCGAATTACTAACTGGAACTAGTATACCCAAACAGACCAGTCTATCTAACTCAGATTCAACCTTGTCTTTTAAGGCAAATGGTATTGGTCGAGCCTTTATGAATTTTGGTACTGAATTGTCCTTTAGTTGCAAATGGACTTTAAATTTATTAAAGTAACCAAGTTCGTCCTTCCATAAATTCGGATACTGTTCCAATAATGTATTAATGTCAGCGTCTTGGCTTATTTTTAAATATTTGTTAAAATCAAATTGAATGCGGACATAAAATCGCGACCGAGCAAGGGAGGGCCATTTGTATCTACTACGAATAATTTTATAATTTCCTTTTGATTATTGTATTCAACTGTGGCCTGGAAATACCCTAACGGTGAAATTTTATGCCCGTTATATAAACACATTTTTAAATTGCAATTAGTTAATTTGTAATGTGCAAACAGTTCACTGTACATTCTTTTTGACATAACAGAAACACCCGACCCGGAATCTAACTCCATAGTCACCGTTATCTCACCAACATTAATTTTCAAATTCAACGGTTTATCGGTTACGTACCTTATATTGAAATTATGACATTCGTCACAGCTGCCATCCGTGTTTGCCTCACTATCATCACTACCTATTTTATTGACGCAAACTCGGCCATTTTTGTTAATTTTATTACACACTTTCTTCAATTGGCCTACTTTTCCACATTTTTGGCATTTATAGTTCTTGTATCGACACTTGTCCGAATCGTGATTTTTTAACCCGCACACCGAACAACGGAAGTCCCCGTAACGTTGGTCACGATCGTGACTCGACGTTGATGCACGCCCATCTCGCGAGCTCGTACGAGCGCCGCCGGCGCCACCACCACGCTGTGTACCGCTCCCATTGCTCGACCGCTTGCCGCCTTTGTACGATATTTTGTTCACTGTTTCTTCTTTGATCACAGTCATATCTGTGGACAATACGTTCCTGGCTTCTCTAGCACATTCCGCTCGTTCTCCAATGCTCTCGACAAACTCAGGGTAGAAGCATTATGTTCAAACAGTTTATCACGTTCGGGCCCCGCTCCTAGACCAAGGACGAAACGATCCGTAAGATTCGTGTTTAGGGCGGCTCCAAATTCACAATAACTCGCTAATCCTCGCAATCGAGCTGCCCAATCGCCCAATTATTCGTCCGAGTTCCTCTTCGCCCCGTAAAATTTTGCTTTGTCCGAAAATGAGCATTGTTTCTGCTTAAAATGAGTGTCGAGCAATCCTATCAGCTGCTTATAGTCTAGTGCTTCCAAATCTTCTGGATATGCTAAATTGCGCACCAAGCGATAGGAATCATCTGATAGATGTGTGATTAATATTGCACTTTTATTGTCCTCCTTCACATCGTTAACTTTAAAAAACTGAGTCAACCGGCCTTTATAGATTAACCACTCACAAGATTTATAATCAAACGTCGTTAAGTTTCCTAAAAACGTCTTCGCCATTATTTTATTTTTGCGAGGGTAAGTTCGTCCTCGTCGCCAAATGATATATATTTACTGGAGGTGCGGAAATAATTACACGGGTGTCTTAGTTGGACGCTGGTTTATTACTGCCTTTCACATGAGTCCACTCACACATTCACAACACCAGAACTATGTGTGAGTGGCAAGCGTAAACACTTCAAGAATACAAGAAAAAAAAAAAAAAAATAAGTGTTGTGTTTGTCTCTATTGTGTTTGTCAGGAGTTGTGTGTGGATGTTTGTAATGTGTATGTTTGTGAAGGAGTGTGTGTGACAGTGAGTCAATTGGCCTGGTATATATTTATAAAGGTCCGTCCAGTGTAATTTAAGTGACGCTTTATACCATTGCAGGGCCATGCGTCCCTCAAGCAAATCATAAGTTACTAAAAATATAAATAAAGTCCATTATTTATGTTCGAAATGTTACGCGATTAACCCATTCTTATGAATAAATTTTAGTTAATGGCTATGAGGCACGAAAGATCACTGGGGTCGTCCTTGTCGATTTGTCAGCGGCATACAATAATGTCAAGAGACTATTGCTAATAAAACTATCTGATCGACAATCAGGGTTTTATTCGGGTCCTGGGCAAGATGCTGCGTAATAGACGTTACAAAGTCTTCTTGAACTCAGAAAAAGTTTATGGAGATCTCAGAAGAACGGCTTGCCCCAGGGGAGTGTTTTGGCGCCCATTCTCTTCAACATGGTGAACACTGCGAGAGGTTCCTATACGCTGATAACCTCGCCTTGGCTTGGTGTTAGCCTGTTCGTAATTGTTGCGCTTATAGTTAAATGTATAATGAAGCAACTTATTGTAAATTTATTGTGTAAACAATTGTTGGCAAACCTATATAAATAAATAAAATAGTCCAAAAAACTCACTCAATTTGCAGAACAATAGCGCTAGTATTCCTAGTTTTGCTGGGTATACAGGAGCCCGTGCCCAAGAATACCACCTTGGGGAACTCCTTAGAGTCACATCTGGCATATCTCATGCTATCCACAAGACGACGAAACTGCTCCAAGCTGCCCACAAAGCCGTCCACGTCCATCGTCTCCTGGATGTATTCTTGGATGTGCAGCTTCGGTTCTGCTGACCTGGGGTACAGAAATAAGAGGTTATTCTGTGATTAAAAGAATCGAAGGCTTTGGCGGCATCGGTCTATAGAATTTACATAACGATTGATCGAAATAAAATCAAATAGATTTGATTTGGGTAAACCAAAAGCGTTATAGTGGCTTCAATTCTGTGGGTTTATGAATCAAATCTTTAATAGTTTGTTACCCAACAGGAACCCTGACCAAAACTTCAATGAAACTTGCATTTTTGAACTGGACCTTGTATACAACGTTAGAAATAAGAATCAATTGTCACTTGATCGTGTGGAATTTCATCTGGCTACATTATCGGGAATATTGTCATTAGAACGACCTTTTTATTAGATTTTCATAAAACATGAATAATTAGCTTGGCAAAAGTAAAAATATATAACATAAATAATAATAAAACATAGAACTAACCTGTCCAGCTGCTTCTTGGGCCGCAGATGGTACATAGTAAGCGTCCGTCCAGCAAATATTTCCAGTTTGGTGGCAGAGTCACACTCGTCCATATCGGGAGCGTGGCCGTCGCCCTTAGCCGACCCCTCCAAGTTTATAATGTTCTGGAACTGCGCGAGCGCTATCTACAAATGATTGTATGTGATCGCACCTTCACCTCATGCATCTAACTACGTATAAAAGTGTTTTGTTGGACAAGCGTTGGATAGTATGGATTTAAGTTGGAGTCATTAGTATAAACTTGGAAATGCTTTGTGTGGATTATGGACATACTTTATTCCGTTAGATTATTAGATCACTGTGGCTTTCCTCAAACCATGTAAGTGTCAAGTTAATTAACGTTTCTTTAAGCAGGTTGTTTGAGAAATGAAATAAGAAAAATTGTAACTAACTTTTTGGCATTTCTGCTTTAGTTCTAAGCTTTTTAACAAATCAAAAGGTTAGCGTGACTGCGTGACTTACACAAAACAAATACAAATCGAAAGCACCAATAACCAGCTCACATCTCAGCTCAGAATGTAATTAAACTATAAAGGGGATTAATGTAGGATTAATATAAAGAAGAATGCCCATTTTTCACCTAACTATGTGTAGAAATGAAATCTTAAAATACAGCTAATTAAATTGTATATTAATTACGCTTATCACAATGTTAAAAGAAACGCAGGATTTTTTTTAATTTAAATTTTTCTATACGCTTATTCTACGTCAAGGGTAAACATATTAGCATGTTTTAAACGCATCTCAAATACCCTTTTTTACAACGTTCCATTTTACACACTGCTACTTGACTTTATTCAACTGTTTCAGAGTTTCATACATTATTTTACGTTTTATTTACTCAGTCTCTCCACCACCCTTAGTTGAGAGAGAATGCCTAAGGCATTAAGTCCGCCTTTGTACCTCTTTGGGTTCGAAAAGTTTAAATAAATAAATAAGTAAGTTTTTTTTTGTCAATGTATAATACAGATTAATAAAAAATAAATGAGGAATTAAATTAATGAATCATGCAATATGTTATTGAGTTAGGACGGTTGAAACGTATTTTTGACGTTGGACATTTAATGCTCGACACCCAATGTATAGTGACAATGTAAGGGCAGCTGGTTTTAAGGAATTTAGTGAATTCCTTAAAACCAGTAAAAAAGACGTTTTAGAACATAGATATGTATTATTAAGTAAGAATTACTATTTTAGACTAAACTTCGAGTGTTTAATAATTCGTTCTAGCACATTTATTTCTTTATAACGTCAAATCCTAACCTAAAAAGAAACATTAATAATTTTTTGGATTTCGTATCGTTTCAATTGTGAAAATGACCATATGACATTATTATCTAAACTACAGGTAGTGTTTCTACTACACCTTATAAGGTGTAGTAGAAACACTACTTCTTCACTTCAGGTAGGATGCGGTGTCATAGTTTTGGCATAATGCTAAGAAGTGGAGGTCTATGATCATATTCATTTTTACAACAATGTAATAGCGGCCTAAAGAACAATGCCCACTTCCCATACATTTCAAAACCTGATAATGAAAGTTTATGTATAGTTATAACTATACATAAACTTTCATTATCAGGTTTTGAAAGCGATCGTCGCGCGAGTACGCGATCAACGTAATTGTTTGTATGAACTATGACGTACAAGCGCGCCTTGATTGACCTAAACTTATAAAAGAGAAAAAAAAATAGATATTTTTGTGTTTGTTTCCCTTTCAAGCTAAAACGGTTGAACGGATTTGCATGAAATTTGGCATATGGGTATAAGAAAAAAATTCTCCCGACATTCCCGCGAAATCGAGACTTATGCGGGTGAAACCGCGGGGCGCAGCTAGTATTCATATAAAAGAGCGCGACGATCGATTTTAGTTAGGACGCGGCCTGAAAGTGTTTGTATTCAGCGCTTATTGGTCCTATAGTACCTATATGTAGTTTTGATTCATATGTTACGTATACCCCTTGAAAGAAAGTGATCCGGTAGAAAGATGTTGGGCAGAAGATGTAATTTTTGTATGACAACCATGTAAAATCTTCATACATTCACGACACCGAAAAGCCCTATACCACCACCCTACATACCTTATTCTTCAGTTCTTCCAAGCCCTTCAGTCTCACAGTACTATTGGTCTTAGGCACGGGTGGGTGTGCGTTCCATACCGCGGGCATGCTGACGTCACGCAGTAGAGGGAATATGTCAGGATCCAACAGGTGAAGCTTGTGTTGGGTCCGGTGGACAGCTTCTGACCCTAGGCACGAGTTCTGAGAGTTGAGGATTAAATGACGGGGTAGGGGACCGAAGAGAGACATGAAGGCGCGGTACCTGAAATGAAATGTAACGTTTTGGTATTGTGTTGATGGATTTTTTAATCTATGGGTCAGTTTTATATCTTTTCTATTTTCTATGTGCTGTTAAAGATTTCTGTCTGATTGGTTGTTTGATGACATTTCGTTGTGCGAATTTTTAGTTTCTATTTCACAAAAATTACTACTTCAATGAAGCTGCTAGCTTTCCTAAAAAAAAAATGCAACACGCGCATCCCCTTTTTATATACTACTATTTTGATTTCGTCAAGCAAGTCTTATAGTTTTCCGAGTACTTAGTAGTAAACCGTTTATAATTCAACATTATTGTTGCGAGACAGAAACGACTGTGCTAATAGTTTGTAATTGGGATGATGACTACTATTAAAAATCTTCGTAAAAATAATGTAATTTCAAAGAAGGCATAGTAAAAATGAGAACGTCGAAAAATCTGTAAAATCGATGCAAATATGAAGAACATACACGCTTTAAAAGTTTTTGGAGAGTATTATTCCTGTCCTTGTCGCGCGGTACGGACAATGCACGGCGCTAGTATGAAGTTACGTAGTCATGACGTCACTTCTACGATAGTGCAGTCCTAGTCTAACACTTTTTTTAAACGTTTATAACTTGGCAGTTTTTTAAGCTTTTACACTTTTTTTTAATACTATTTGCACTATTTGGAACATTGTTTTGAGATATAAAAATAAAAATTGTCATCATCCCTATTGTAGTTTCTTTAGTAGAGACAATGCGCATCATACAGAAAAAACTATAATGCGAGCGATGTACAAAGAAAGGTGTTATAAAAAAAATCGACTCACGTTGGGTGATGGAACACATCGGGAGGTGTGAAGTGCACAATGATTGCGGGAATGTTCTCTGGAGGATTGGTGCCGTTGTCAAAGTGAGAAGCGAATTCCGACTCCTTCAAGTAGCTTATCTCCGGCACATCAAGTACTGGAAGGTCAAATAAAATATTGATATAAATAGTATTAAAAAGACTCGGTATTTGCGTCTCTGTGTAAGCAAGGAGATTGACACGCTTCCATTACATCAAAAGGATTAACAGCAACATTTCCGTGTCAGATCCTGTGAATCCTTTTGCCAAATGTGGTTAGATACTTTCTTCAACCTCCTCAACTATACAGCATGTAACGAAAACCCTGTCCGATCCTGAAGGGTATTATTTGGTATCGTAGTGCGTACACAAATACGTAATCATTTAATGGATACGAGATAATTGTTTTTCCCCAATGAAAATAATTAATTTAAAAAATTAAAAATAATCATACCAAAGGCAACACTGATCGCTCGACAGGGTTCACCTACAGTTTCGTGTCAAAGAAGCCGCCTGAGCGCGGCGGTGCTTTGTCGCATGTCGCCAAACAAACTTAGGACTAAAGAAACCTACGTTTTGCCTACGCGTAGGTATCAGCTGATATTTTATTGTAGGCTTGGACGCACAGTGACCCCGATTTCTGACCTTCTGTTTATCAAGAAACAATTATTATTGACTTAATGTGATGTGCTTTTGGCAATGTACCGACTGTAGGTATCAGTTTATTATAACATTTACTTGTTGCATACCTCTGAGATTGTGTTCCATATGTCTATCTCGAACATTAGTACACATTCGACACCTTTTTATTAAATTTGCACGTACTCTTCGCAGCGCACCTATGTAAATTTGAGTGAGTCGAAAGCTTTCACAGTCCGAGCTCTTACTTCGATTTCCGAATCACACTCACTCACAAATAAAAATTAACATATTCAACTATTCCTGATTGGTATACGACATTGTTCGCGATACGATAGCGGCACGTGATACGTACGGACATCCGATCGCAAGCTATCTCCACGTGAGACTGGCGAAGTGGCCAAACAAGTAGCGTGCTAGTAGGCAACCAGTCGGCTACATCAAAGGGTCGAGGCCTCGTTATGAGTACCTACAGTGCGGCTAGTGCAGGGCGGTGTCCTTTGAAATAAAAATAGGCAAAAAATAAAAGATTTCGCCGGCCTGTGGAGTGTTGTCAACTTATGAAAATTTTCCATATTTAGTGTTATATTTCGCATGGTAACTAAAAATAAAAAAATCTACAACTTTTGGTTTTTATGAGTTAGATTTTTTTTACTATTTTTTCGAGTACGTATGTTAAACCAGGAATACGCCTTTTTTGGATCGGACAGAGTTTTTGTTACATATTGTATTAAGTAAAAAGTTCTCACCAATAAACACAGGTCCAGGGTCATCAGGTGTCTTCACGTCTTTGGACAGCACCAGGGTGCCGTCAGGCAGTAACACGTCGAGGCCACTCTTTAACTGGCCCAGCAGTGGACCAGGTTTCACTCCTTTTTCCACGCATTTGGCTAGGTCGAGGGTGCCCAGCCGTTTCTATGAAGAAATTGGGTTTATTTATTTACTTAGGGACAACAAACAACAGTTGTAATAAGTTAATATAGGTTAGAAATTAATAATAAGGTAACAAATACACTACTCACAATTTTATCCACAGATTACTAAACAAATCTACTGGTTGTTAGATCTTTCTTACAACTAATAGATTAGTATAGTATAGTAGACATTATAAAAATAAAAAGGTGAAGTCCGCTATGTTTACGACACTCTTGGAGCTCAGTTAGATTGGACAACTTTTTTTAATGTCTCAGTTTGTGCTATGATTGTGTCTTCTGGGTCTACTGGGGGTCCACTGAATGTGTTGGTAATAATTACTCTCTCGGGAAGATGGTGAACATACTTCTTTCTTTTGGCATTTTTTTTGGACTGGTGGTCTCTGCCAGGTAGGAGGATTTTTCATTTCACTATGCTGTGTTTTTTTGGTATTTAGAGTGCTCAAAGCAGGCTCAAAATGCTGCTTGAATATTTCGTGCATGGTATAATAGAATATGATCTCGGTTCTATCGAGCTAAGTGATAAACTTCTTGGTCCAGTCTTAAATAGAACTGGATGGAAAATTTGCTGGACCAGCTTCTTATTACTCTTACTCTGTTTAAGAGCAGAAGTATTTACTGGTAAGGGGGCCTGGGTACCCACCCTCTTACAGCCAATTAATACATGTATTACTTAATGCTTATTTTAAAGATGCTTATAATAATGACGATTGGTGAAAAAAATATTAGTTGAAAAATGGAAAAGTTATACACTGTTGAAATTATTCTTCTATCCTTGTCACGCAAAAAAGATCCGCGCGGGAGTTCCTATTTTTACTTTTTGACTTGTAAACACATACATGTTAAAACTAAACAATTTTTATTTTTTTTATGTTCTAGGTTACGTAAAACCATATTTAAAAAAAAAACCTTTAAATACCCTATTTACAGACAACTAGACTGCATTCCGAATTGGGATGTGGGAATCGATTTGAGTCCTTACCGAATGACCATGAGCGCGATAACGATGTCCGAATGCGGCCTAAGGGTGCATTACGAGTTAGACCATAATCTCTGACAGCGCTGACATCGATCATTTGCGTTCCGATTTAGATATCATGATTATATCAGCTGAGAGCTATCAACGATTCGCTCACAGTGATGTTATTAAAGGGCATGGTCGGCGTTATCGCAAGATGGCGCATGTTATGACGTCATATATGACAAATCACGGTACATCGTTATCGCGCTCACGCTAACTCGGAACGGGTGTAAGCGCGCTCAAATCGACTACAGCCCAATTCGGAATGCTGCCCTAGTAACACCTACAGCCTACAACCTACAATTTACACCTACCTACACAACTTTGAAGTTATATGGGGAGCTATTTAAGGGCCAAGGAGTATTTGTAGGCCCAAAGCCCATAAGATAGATCTCTATGCTTACCTTCAATGTACAGATGTAGGCAACAGAACAATTGGTTTTCTTCTGCAGCTCATGTAGAACCTTTTCAGTCTTTTTCTTCATATGATCTATGTTAAAAAAAGATATTTTAAATATAGAAAGTGATTTTGTTGTATCACTTCACCAGGCTCAGGCACAATGCTGGACTGAATAAAATAAAGCTGAACTATCTGCAAGCTTTATGATCACTCTGTACCCTTAGTGTGAATTTCACCAATGATACTGAACGTGATTACCACATCTAAACCGCGTTCAAGAGATGTCAGTGTCAATATTCCACAGATGATACTGACACCACATAGCTTCAATGCAAAACAGCAATCCATTACTTACAAGGCATTTCTCCGTACAGCTTTTGTGGAAAATGGCGCATAAAGTTCAGCAAAAACTACATTAATGAAACCGTTAACTTACTATCCACCACAGGAGGCTTTGGTTTAGCCTTCTCTCTATTTGGTACCTCTTTACTATTCTTGAATTTGGCCGCAGTGGCTGTGTCCGTATTGCGTTGCTCAGGCTTATAATAATCAGTCTCATCGTGACCAAACTCTTCAAACTCTTTCTCCAATTCTGTGTCTAATTTTGGTTTCTTTGCCCCTGATATGTTGCCTGTTAATATATTGTCGTGTGGGCCTCTGAAATAATGAAGGAGTTTTAGATATAGTGTAAGATATAATTAAATATTACAAGAAATTGTGGCTATATAGTACTACAGAGGGTAAATTCTTGTCCACATCCACATGGCCTTAATCAGTATAATTTTGGGATCACATTGCAGTCTCATACTGTTTTTTTTTAACCTTATGTACAATGGGATATTGAATTGTGGATGGGTGATCCTGGCATTACAGTATTTTATTTTTAATACAGTTGCTCAAAAAGTGGCATATTGCAGGGACGTATAGCGTTCGGGATGTGGGCTATTACATACTTGTGCTTTTTTTTACCCTTCCCGAACTTGTGCGTTCTCTTTCCCAACTGTCAAAATAATGTCTATTAAAAAGAAAAACCAACCATGAAGTTTTTACTAAAGAGTTTTTGTGATTCATACAAATACGTATATTTCTAAAAAGAAGCTACTAATTTATTTCAATATCAGATTTAATGATTTAATTGAATGAGTTAGGTTAGGTTTCATTTCATCTCATTAAATTCATTTTCATTTCATTTCAATAAAAAAATCTACTGAAGACTAAGCTGTATGGGCATAGTACCCTTTGCCTACCAAAATGGGTGAAGAAAAAAAAAGTCTGCTTATATTCTAGTTCTACGGTTGGCGCCATTTTCCAGAAATTTTCTTTGCGAGTTTAGTTGTTTGTTGCACAAAATGAGTAATTTCGACCCTATTTTTTTTTTTATTAACACAACCGGAACTCAGTATAATTGCACAAAATGCTTCGGAGAACATTTTACCGGTAAAGTCAAAAAGTCGGTTACATATCTACACACGACGAATTTATTGCGTGCAGAGAAGAGAAAAAAGCAAATATTTTTTCAGATAATGTTAAGTTGGCATACTTCTCCGAACTCTCAGCAAAATGAAAACCGTCTATTTTATGGTCGAGGTTTTCTATGATAAAAAGTATGCTGAAAATAAGGAACAACGTGGATATAAGTGAATACCCAAAATTAAATGCTTAAAACGACAATCAGACGGTTTTACAAGTAAAAAGTCGAAAATATTAACATCCAATGAAGTGGAAAGGTTTTTGAACGAAGCTCCCGATGATCGTTATTTAGCCACAAAGGTAATTTATTAACCCTAGAAAGATAATCTACGTCTGCGAGACGTATCGTGAAATTAAATTTCGTTGTAGTTTTTTTATTATTAATCGCAGCGCGCTAGCTGCGCGAGTCAACTCAGTCGGCGGCCGGAGCTCACGATAAGCAGCAGTGGCGCCACGGTAAGTACGTTCAAATAAAAGATATACCTATATCGTACGTCCGCGAGACGTATGATTATCTTTAATGCAACTTTTGCAATCATTTGAACTGGTTGGTTATTGTTATTTACACTTATTTATTATTATTTTCAGGTATTAATTATTATTATATTTTAAATGGTGTTGGATAGTTCTCAAATTAAGAACTTTTTATATCAAAATGAAGAGGAATCGTCATCAGAATCTGAAAGCAAATGCGAAGATAACCTTTTAGGAAACGATCGATCGATCTTGACATTATCTTCTGCTATGAAGGATAACCGCCTCTCGACGGAAGAACTTTTTGATAGCTCTTTTTCAGGAACACGCTACGTATCAGTTATGAGTCGAGACAGATTCGACTTTCTGGCCAATGGCTGTACTTTATGGCATTTTCAACATAGCCTTTGTAAATTCCTACGTGAATTATTGTTCTAATATTCTATCAAAGAACGAAAAGCCTCTAACCCGTAAGAACTTTATGAAAAAACTAAGTACAGATCTCACCTTTTTTCCATCCAAGGCGAACTTGGATGGAAAAGAAGTTACGGATGCCAACTCTGAAAAGAACTGCGCGGCAAAATATAGAAGAATTGTTGCCTAATCCTAATGCAAACAGTGGCCAGGTTCAGCAAGAAGAGCCGCCTGTAAAAAAAAGAGATATTGTTCGTACTGTCCATCTAAACTCCGTAGGATGTCAAAATTATCATGCGTGAAGTGGAAAAAACCTGTGTGTCGAGAACACAACAGAGTTGTGTGCCATAAGTGCATTTAATAACCGAAAGTAAAAGACTGATTATTGTAGTAGGTATTGTTTACGTTAATTTAAGTGTAAAACTATAAAATATGAAAACATAAAGACTGAAAGTGATTTTAAATGTTCCTATAGAAGACAAGTTAAGTTTTTGTTAATTTGTAAAGAAGTTTACGATTTTTGTTTGCAATTTGTCAATTAAACTTTATTATTGCTATTTTATCGTTTTACTTCCTTAAAATAGAATACAAACAATGATTTCAACCTATAAGGCATGATAATACTTCCGTAGGCTTACTAAAAAATCTTAATTTACTAAGGTACGTCTGACAGACGTATCATTATCTTTTACGCTAGTTGCTATATGATTATCTTTCTAGGGTAAGTAATTATATTTTTCTTTAGTATGCAGTTTACGAAATCGCAAAATACAGTCAATACATTATTATAAAAAATATTAATCAAATCCCTTTTTTTGTAGGTTGCTCTGATTTTTGGCGTTGTTGGAGCTTGCCGCGGAGAGGAGTTAGCCAATATTACTTTAAAAGATATTGAAGCCCATGGAAAAATGCTACTAATCAAGATTCCGAACACAAAAAATATGATACCGAGAAGCTTTGTTGTTGAAGGAGATTTTCTTAGAATAGTGCAAAAATATAGGAATCAGCGGTCCCAAAAAGGAAAAACCTACAGTTTTTTTCAAAATTACCAAAAAGGAAAGTGTACAGCTCAAGCAATCGGGATAAACAAATTGGTAATGTGCCAAAAGAAATAGCTACGTTTCTTGGTCTGCCGGATGCTGAGTATTATACTGGGCACAGCTTCAGGAGGACCTCTGCTACATTGGCAGATTCAGGAGCCAATTTGACGTCCTTAAAGCGACTAGGAGGTTGGAAATCAGACTAAGTTGCAGAAAGCTATATTGGTGATTCATTAAACAACAAACTAGAAACTGGGAAAAAAATCACACAATCCATAAATTTAAGGTCCAGTCCGTCTCCTTCACATGTTGAAGAGAATGTTCGTGCATCTACCTTCTTTGATAATGATAATTCATCAGATCCAATTCCATCAACTAGCAAATGCCCTTGTATGACAAATATACATGAACAATCATACGAAATTGATAATAGTTTGTCTCAAACAGTAAATATGCAACCTAAAACTTCCCCAGTTAGTATAAAAAACTGTACCAATTTCAATGTATATGTGTACTATAACTTTTATAAGAAATAAATGATTAGTTAGTTGAGTTTATTGTGTTTTTATTATTTTATTAAATTGCTTCATTTTTTCCCAACTGTATTAAAAATAGTCGTTCAGTACACCTGTGGAACCATCATTGCAACTTGTTCCGACTGTCAACCCTCGCCTTCCGCTGTGCCTCGGCTCGGGTAGACATTTGTCGGAACTCTTTGCAATGACAGCCTTTCCGCACTTGTAATGAAATATACCTATATAATATAAAATACCTATGAAATATATCCTGATATTTTGTTTTTAAATATTGTACAGTGCTGTGTAAAACGCCGCATACCAACACAATTGTGCATGTTAGCAAAGCTTAAAATTGCAATTATTTGTTATTTACTAAAAACAAATAGTTTGTCTAACTCACAACAACACATATTTGACGCTCATAACATTGTCATCAAAGTCATCATTGGGGCTGCACTTTGCCATTGTTACTTGCATGTCCTTCATTATAACAAACCGCTTTGTGGCAGCATATAACTCATCCTAGAACATAAATTAATAAAATGAGAGTTAGATCCATCATATATAGCAGTGGTTGAAGAATAAACTTAGCTAAGTACTTTATTTTGTGAGTGTAGTGCGTTTGTGGTACTTTTGATTTGTTTCATGCATACCATACTAAAACAGGATTCAAAATTAAAAGGATGATACAAATTCTCTACAAAATATGTGCAGCTTCTAAGATAACATACCAAGCCCTCAGGTCCATGCAATGTAATGTTTGGTACTCCAACATCCTGCAATGTGAGGGACAGTCCTGGCAGGCCTCCAATGTTCCTCCATGTCTTACTAGTGATGAATATGTGATCAAGACGTGATAGTTTCACTTTGTGCTCGTGGGCAAGCCTCTGTGTGCACTCACCACAGTTAAATAGATATCTGAAATTGGATTTAGACATGGTTATTTATTTTGTGTACACAAACTATAATTTTTTATACTTTATTGAATATTTCCATTAAAAAAAACATAAAGAATTAAAATGATGTCAAAAGTTGTAACTTTTGTGGTCTTGGGCATAAATGTCCTGGATTTAGTCTCACTTTTGATGGTGTTGTTCTAAGATCAAAGAGGTTTCCCCATAAAATTACAATTATAATTTATTTCCATACCACTAAAGTAGAAGACAGAAGACATTATGATGCAGCCAAAATTAAGATTTGAATCATATTATTTCAAAGTTGCATCACATTTGCATTGATCTCTAAGCTAATCTTTTTTAGATATTAACTTGTAATATATTTTAAATAGGAACCTTTGCAACTTGTCAGCCTACCAGAAAACCCAACTGTAATATAACATTGTCACAACATGATATTACTACTCACAGAGACTGAAACTATTTCCAACAAAAATTATAATGCATTAGTAAGTTGGTAAGTTGTTCCCGGTAGAGACTCTGAAAAAAGGTAAACAAAGTGTCTCAAGCACTTCAGTTTTCCAAGCTTTGGCAGGAGGCTTACCGTTTTTGGTCCGTGAAGAGGTACAGTGTGTTAGGCGCCCCCCTTGCACCTGAACCCAGCACCTGGAGGTACACAGTGCTTGGAGCATACTTCTCCGACTTCTTTGAAATCTGTTGCCTTTGACGTTGCGCTTCAGCTATTCTTGTCGAAGTCGCTTTCGGCATATCGGCTAGAAATTCCAATAGCTTCTTAGTACTCCCAGACGAATAAGAACGTATGCTACGTTTGCTAACCACACGGCAACTAAACAATACACTTAAACCGTACATGTGTTTTGAGGTTATTGATATTCTGAGACAGAGTTTACGAGCATTTGTTCAAGATTTTTACTTGTACTTGTTATTTTTTGCATAATTTATTTCATTATTATTTACTTATTGGTTTTCATGACAGATTTTTAGATTTGGAACAGAGTTTTCTTCTGAAACATTCAACATTTTCTGACTTTTCAAAATTTTTCGATTTGTTTGATTGACAGTTGACGTTTTTAATCGCTGGTATTTGATTCTCGATAGCTTAATTAAATTTTGAAATAAATTTATATTTTTATTTTTGTTCACTGATATCTGAAGTAAATTATAATTAAAACTATGCTGAAAAAGATAAAACTCCTTAGAATTACAACAATGCTTTGGGGTTGCGGTAATGTCGAAAAATTTCCAAAAAAAAAAAATGTTACCCACGTAACACTTTGCAAGGCAATGGCAGTGACATTAGTAGAAAATTAAATAAATATGCAGCAACACTGATTTAGAAAAATGGCGTTCTGTACAGCTGCGGGTTGCGCAATTTTTATGTAAATGTGCACGAAATTTATTAGGAAAATTAAGTTTTAAGTGCAACAAATACTTCAGACTGCGGGCATGATCTTTTTATATAATTTAAAGAGTAAAAAACTTATAGTGTAACAATATTTTTAGTTCAGTGCAAACCTGTCATGGACCGTGTATTTTTTGTGTTGTGATGTATGAAAACGATAAATAATGAAACGGAAAATAATGCGGCTGTGCAAATAATGTGACAATGATGAGTATGATATGGGTGGTGTTATTGGTGGCCTTGACCGGCTCACACTTGGGACACTGTTCACCTCTCCGATCAACGCCGCAAACCTACCCTCATGGTGAGTCATTTTTTCGAAAAAGTAATGTTTTAAATTAATTTATTAAGTATTTATCTCGTTGTGTGTCGCATTCGAGTGCAAGTGAAAGAAACATGTACAGCTTTTTTATTTTTTGTCAATAACATTGTCTCTACTAATGCTAACATCTGTTTAGTTAAAAAACTATATCAGTTCATGTTAGAAAGGAAGTGATTATAGATTTCCGTTATTCGTGAGAGCTAATAATTGTAAATGTACCCACAAAATAATTATTTAAAATTCAAAGCATTCTCAGTTTATCACTGCTAGCACTTTGTAGTCAAAGCCTGTCCTTGTCCATACATACATAACTCTATGTTTACATATGTATACAAACGAAATACTAGTGTTACATGAAATCTGATATTCTATTGACATTCACTGAAATAGAGTTTAAGTAAGTATCAATTAATAAACATCACAATATTGTATGGTTCCACCATACAAAATTATGATGTTTAATTTAAAAATGATAATATTACACTTACTTAAATAACTAACTAAACACATCAATTATGTATTGTTTACCTCAAGCCAAGGTACAAAAATGTGTGTGTAAAAGTAAATAAACATTGTTAATCTCAGGCTTTGTTATTTAAACACTGTTATCACCACTTTTATTATTGTTTGGGTATTACAATTACACTATTTATCACATTATTTATGATAAGGAAACACCTGTAGGCCTCTATTAAAATAGGTTTGATATTTCTATCAAATTTTAGTAAGTTGCCCTAAGAATATAGCAAAATATTTTTTTTAAAAATATTTTGCTAGAAATAGATGTTTTCGTCTTCTAACACCTTACATTTAAAGATCCCTGTCCCAACTAACTTTCCATCCCTACTAACACATTCTTCTCCGAAGCTCTTTGAGGCTTTGATGTTTTTTATTTGTGTCAATGACATTAAATTATGATGTTTTTTGTGTAGTTTATCGACTATTTATGTACATTAATTATATAACTAACAATAATTTTTGTTTGTTTGTTTCATTGTACCTACTAATAAATTTTTGTCTACAAGTTTCACAGTAAACTCAATTGTCTGTAATCAAATAGTTCTTTTTTTTTACAGTTTTTTTTTAATTTTAATCTTTTTCCTCCTTCGCACATTTTAACAGATCACATTTGACATTGGCAGAATTGTCGACATCGGCACCATTGCCATATATAAAAATAGAATAGAATAGAACACCTTACATGTTATGCTGACTATCTGTTGTTCAATATTACCTAATTGTGTTAATAATTCTTAAATACAATCTATAAACCAAGTCTGTCTCCACAGATTAATTTGTTATTTCATCATTTACAAGTAGTAAGTTTTATACAAATTACGAAAATTTAAAGTTTATTACTACTTGACATTGTTCATTACAATAGTTAAATGTAAAAATTTATTTTAAAGTTCAGACATAATATTGGTCAGGCCGTAGGACTGATAGTGTTATGCAATTTAGTTTGTTCCAATCAACCCCCTTTAAGTAGTTAGGACCAAAACCTCAAAGAAATATTCAAGGGCCAAGCTCCTTTATTCTTTGTTGATGAATACATCTTAAAAAACTTAACAGTAGTTTTCAGTTTCCAAAAAAGAATGTGTACATAAAAATGTTATTGACAAAACACAATACAATGTAGTAAACAACTACAAAGTTGACCTTACTCACAAATGGTCCTCTTTCATTGCATTGGTCACTCTACAATAAGTAAATTGCAGTTTATTTTATCCTCCGACTAAATTAAATAAAATAAAACAAATAAAAATGTTGCACTAACCAACATTCAAAGTCTTTGAGTTAAATTGGACCCTAAATATATATGCTATATCATATCTACCACTAATCTACCACTTTCCATGTGCCCCTCCCAGGGGTAATGTAACAATAACTAACTTGAATTGTGTATTATTAGTTGGGATCCAAGTCGCCCACCAAACCGCACCCTGGCCCACATGTTGGTTGATTATGAGTTAAGCTTCTGATTAACACACCTTTCACCTACAGATGCAAGTTCTCAGTCCCAGTTGGAAGGCTGGGGCTCCCAGGGCGGCCTGTACGCGGCGGTGCCTGCGCTGGCGCTCCTCATCACCGCTGTCGGCCTGCTTCTCGGGTGCACCTGGTGCTACCGGCATAAGGACTGCAAGGTATGTGGCTGGTGATGATACTAAGTTGGGTGTGCATGATAAGTTGTGCCTGGTTTTGAAAGGAAAGCTACAAACAGTAGTCTATTCTTGCTGCCTTGTCACTGTGTGTAATATAACAACTCCCTTTCTACAAAAATCTGCTTGTTTAGCTCTTCTTCTCAATTCACTGTGATTGTGGATCTTTACAAATATCACTTTTCAAAATCAAAAATATCAACCATTAAACATCTCCACAAAAGCAGCTCTTTACAACTATTTAATACAACTATTTTACTGACTAAAACCCACCCGTGTTCCTTCAGTAGTTCAGGGCCACGGTTATTCGAATTACCTGCGACCCTGAGGCGTCGGCCCTATCGGATCCCGTCATTTTGTGCTATTCTTGCTGCCTTGCTGTCACGAAAGTGTCATCTAACAACTCCCTTTCTACAAAAAAAAAAAAAAAGCTCTTTTAGCTCTTCTTCTCCTTTATTTTGATCTTTGCAAAAATCACTACTTAAAATCAAAAATCTCGACTCCTAAAGATCTCCACAAAAGCAGGTTCTTCACACAACTATTTATTAAAATTACACTGCAGTATACCAATATAATTTACGACAATATTTGTTTGTCACAAATACAGTGTAGAACAGTAATGTTTGTGGCCCACTTGACTCTCAGCCCATTATGCACACATAGTAGATAACTACTATTGAAGTATTTGGTATCCTGTTGTGCTGCATGATTATGAGAGTAGTTAGTATTGAAAAAAAAAGGTTTTCAGAAATTGTGATAAAAGTTGTAAACATCTTAGTTTAAGTACCTCCTGATGAGTTCTTCTCAAAACTTAAAAAAAATATTCCGCCATCCATATTTTAAAATATGTTAAGTTTTATAAAACCTTGTGTCTACAATGTTGTTGAACATTTTGTATTATTATTTTATGCCAATCATAAGGAAATCATGGTAAACAGCTTAGATTAAATTTTGATCTAGGCTTTGCTCAGTAGATGTCTACAGTATATTATAAAAGTTATGAACTATGTTACAAGCAACTTCAGTATAAAATAATAGTAATTATTTCCCACATTATTCTGAATCTCTTTAACTTGTAATAATGACGAACTTTCTCCTTTAGTTTACTACTCTTTTAATTTATCAAAACCCATTTTGCACTGAATGTTCTCAGGTTGAATAAATTTGATTCTAGATTAAATAAAGATAAAGCTTTAATAAAAATGGTAATTCATTGTACCTATTTCATGGTTTTTCATCTTAGTGCAGTGTATTCAAGGTTCACTTTAATTAGAGGAACTGTGTGCTTATTCTCGACCTTTCCTTAGTAAGGGCAAGATTCATAGAGTGCCGTATGACGCTTAGTAAAGGAAGCGTTTCAGACGAATATAAACTTTATTCCTATGCTTTAAATGTTCATCTATAAACTTCGTCTACCTCGTATATACGCGTCCTCCTTCCAGTTTTCACGGAACCTATCCAGCTCGTCCCGCCATCTCCTACGTGGTCTGCCGCGACCCCGCCTCACTGGTTCAGGGCACCAGTTCTGTTATTTTGGCCCACAGTTTGCCGGCAGCCTTTTGAGCCACGTCAGCTATCTTTGTTTTTCTATCAGTATTGTGTTTCGAACACGAATTATTAATTTAACGCATAGTATACGCTCCATTGCTCGGCAGACCTTGAGTTTGGTCTTCTGGATGTTAGTCAAGGAGCAAGTCCGGGCACCACAGGTTAAGACGGGAAGAATATACATGTCCATGAGCCTGCATTTTAGTGTCATAGGCAACTCGCCCTTGAATAGTTATTTCATGGGCCAGTAGCTCTTCGAGGCGTTTTCCGTTCGTCGTTTTATTTCTTTATTTTGTCTCGCCTGGAAAGAGACTACTTGGCCTAAGTACTATATCGATCTATTTATCTACATTAAACTATAACCATACATTTATTAAATCTGTAGACGCGGCGTTTCTGCACATTGAAAAAAAAAATGGGGTGTTAAAGGATAACCAAAAGATGCCATTTCTATCTTTTTGGAATTTTTGTCTGTTTGGATGTGAGAGATTTGTCAGTACAGGTATCAAGTTAAAAGTACGAAACCAACATGGTTTACTTTTAAACTCAATCATTGTGTATAACTCGAAGTAATTATTCGTTTTTGTTTCATCGCAATCGCTTTGATGAATCGCGTTGAACTGTGTCTGAAGCCTGGGGAAGGACATATGCTACTTTTCATCAAACACCACGCGGGCGAAGCTGCGGGGAGAAGCTAGTAATATTGTATTTATAATTTCATAAGTAGTCTTTTTGCCTGTTTTTGATTAACAATTTTCAACTGCGGTCTTAAAGCGTGATCCTTCTTCACCATGATAACGCTTCAGCACACTCCGCCAGACGAGCAGTCGATTTATTGAGTACGGCAGGTGCAGCCTGGCGCCTTGATCAAAGTGACACTTCGGCGCATTGACATTATAAACCCTGAAGACGCAGTGACTGCATTCGAAAAGGCTGTGATACATAACTCCAGCTAGCGCTTCCCACCAGGCAAGAGCGGAAGACTTCCTTTTCAATGGAGGAGTTTTACCTACACCTTCTCTAAGCGACAAATTAATATTTTTCGACACGCACGTGAACGAAGTCGCGGGCACAGCTAGTACATACTATAATTAATGTTGTCATTTGTCATGCCTGCTTTATGCGGTTTTTAACATCATAAAGAGTTTTTTTTATGTGTTTGATACTCTGATATCTGACTACTGCTGAAATCTCAGTGTTTTGTCAAGTCGCAAAAACAGTGCGAAGCAGTGGCAGGTCGCTAGTATTCTTTTAAGAGAATGTGAGCAAGCTTCGCATACGAATATTAACATTAATTTAATACCAAGTTCACATTCCTATGAGACGACGCTTACTTTACTTTGCAAAGTAAAATCATAATGCGATCGGTGAGTGTTGCCCTTAGAACCACTTCTTCATTCATAATACCACGGACTTCTGGTTACTCAGAAGCCTAGCTTCCACAACCAATAAGAACATTTATCGTTCATTATCACCTATGCGTAAAAACCCACTTGCTTTTGCTATAACACTGATGGCGTGACACCCACGGGAAGAAACAATGTCCTATTCTTAGCCAATGATGAGTGTTGACACGAAAATTTGTTATACATACCACCTACAGAGTTCATGGTAGATACATTATGTCGTATGCCTACTTACATAAGGCACGACTTTTCGTAATCGATTCGAGTCTAAATGGGGACGGAATGCATCAGCTGTCACTTCCCATGCAGCAAGAGTCACCTAAGGGTCACCATTGTTTGGAGGTGAAAGTTTAATAACTTGTCACAGTTTACACGCCGTTGCAGCATTTGAATCTACTACCAGTATCTTTGTTTTTCTGTTATTTTTTACGTGGATATTTGTGTGGAAATTTCCTCGTAATTAATTTATTTTATAAAATATTTTTGCAAACTATAAGTCCTGTTAAGTTCTCTGCTTTTATGATTGCAATCTTCTAAGTCCTCAGGTTTTTGAAGCCTCCTCGCCATTATCATCTTAAGCCTCTCTTTTCTTATGCCAATCCCCAAGCTCCAGTGCCGCCCTACGACAGCCTTTCAGTCCTTGGACGCCACTCGGTCACTGCCTTACTCCACTTCGTTACTGCGCCTTGCCCAAGCACAAATGTCCTGCCCAATTACATTAATTAAGTCCTGCCCTCATCTCAATTTTTTAGGTGTCGGTGCAGTGTGTGTTCTTCTTCTGTACATAGGTATTTCAGCTGCCATCGTCATCGTCTTTCTAACCGTATTATCGTAGAATAGTGAGTATCAACATGTTAACAGGTGTTTTACAGCTCATTTTACATTTAACAACCATTTATTTTGCCTCATAAAATTCGCAATAAGAAAAACAACCAGAATTCGTACTTTTCTCTATCCGTTTGTGACCCTTTAAAACCAATTGGACTTATGTTAGCCCGTCCCAAATGTAGGTCAATGAACTTTATCAGTTTGTATACAAAAACAATTTGATTTTTAGCTCATAGACTGTTAGCGCATCAATATGTAAATATTAGAGGGCATTAACATTATTATGGGTGTACACTTGTACAGTGTCTAAAATTCTATTTGTATGTCTTTATAGAAATATTAAAGATTTGCTTCCTTATTCTTAGTTATTATGAACTACGAAAGGCAAATATTCAACTTTATCCTCATAAATTTAAAATATCAAACGAATATACAAATAGAAGGACAACCGCAAACTTAACAAGATAAGCCTGAATTAAACAATATCAAGTGTAATTAGATAATATTCCTATCCTTCTAGACAAAGTCATTTTATCACGTTATTAAAAATAATAACACTACTCATTATTGATACTTGTGTCGAGGCGTCATAATCTATATCGTCCCATATGTAGTGTCTAATAAAAGTTGCAGTTGTGTATCTAATCAGTGGCCGACGGGCGGGGTCAACGCACCCGGCACGCCCTCGAACACAATACGTGCGCAAGACAATAGTGCAGATCCCGTACGCCCTTAGAATCAACATCTGTTTCACTAAACCACTAAACATACACGAACCTCGAATTAAGAACCGCACAGAATAGATAATGCCAGATTGTAGGCACGCAGCTAAATATGCGAGGCTGGTCTCAACCAAAATAAAGGTTGTAAATTAGTACAAGGAAACCCTACAGTATTGTGTGCATGAATTCCACTGCACGTGAATTACTTACTTTTGTACCGTATTTCCTAAATTAAACTTCTGCTCGGCTCCTCCTTACTCTTTTGTGACCGGAACAGGGTTATTGTGTCGTGAGAGATTTGATAAAATATCAGCAAACATTCTGAGAAAAGTGCGCTTTAGTGTGGGGGACAAAGATTTTGTTAAGAGCCCCTTCAGAGTAATGGGAGACAATAACTGTTTATTTTTCCCGTGGGTCGTCAATGACGTCATTGTTACGCTATTCTCGGCCTTCTAAGTCTTCTAACTGTCCATGTACATGACGTAATTTTCTTGTATAACTGTACGCCGTTTAGGCAAAATTATGCGCACTTTGCTATAAGTGCATACCTATCACATTTTATTGCCTGAGTGAGGTAAGCTACGTCAATGGAGTACATTGTGTTATTTATATTTCTTATTGAGAGAATGAGGTAATCCTTACAAAAAAGAAACCGCGAAACGAATACGGACAAGCAGTGTAGTAGAACAGCGTAATACTTGTATAGCAAACCACACGCACAAGCTTTTATATACATACACAACAGTATTAAACGATTAGAGAGCATTTCGTAAAAGTAATATTTTAGAAATTGCCGTTGGCGGTATCACTGCACTAGCTCCTTTATTTAATCTGGACTTGAAATTATATACCTTTATATACTTTATACCTTTTGTGTTTGTCCATTATTTTGGTCTCCTATTGTAAAGATTAAAAACCGTGAAGGTATATTTTAACACTCCCAAGTAAACATCAATCTGCCATTAAACTCACACAATCACATTTCTACTGCTAATTGAGCTTCTCCTCCCACTAACATCTTCATTGGTGTGATCTCCATTACCTACATGCATAATTTATCAAAAGACAAGACGTAGTATGGTCAGTATTTGATTGACCATAGACTCGCCGCTTGTTGCGTTTATAGGCCTTATAATAGGCAATGGACGTAACAAATACAAATACTGAAATAGGCACCTGTCAAATAGCCGAAAAATCAACAGTTTGGGCAAGCGGATTTCTTGAAAATCCGGAAGAAAATTGGGGTTCGCACAGGTATTTTAACAAGCCGAAACCTCAGGGTCCGCTTGGCGTTTACCCGAACAATTGTAGGCCATGGTAAACAGGCAGTACGGCGACAACATAGCGTGACAGCATAATACCATAAAGATGTGTGGCTAGAGCACACAAAAAGGTCTGCGCTAGATTTGGATCGATAAGCCTCAGTCATAGGGGAACGCCTGCGCCTAGTGAGATGTCAGCCAAACGGTAACAGTAGACACATACGGGTCTACCCGACACTTACTCAGTCGTTGGCACCGGTATTGTTCTATTCCACGCGATGATGCGTCTACACACATCAAGCAAGCATGTGTACAGTTATTAGTCACAGTGTTTATTTCTGGTATTCATAACCGCCGATATTGATCTGCATCTGATATGTTGAATTGTAGTTGCATGAGACTTGTCTGTAATGGGCAAGAGATAGCTATTTGTGCGATGTTCCGGTCTGTATGTATGCAGCGGATCACTGCTTGCGTCTGTGATATACTGTTTGGACTAAGTCCATGCAGATCACGCACGTTAAGTTATCTCACTTTTTGTATTGCGTACAATGAATTAGATGTATCATGAGTCCATTAATGGAGGTCGATTAGCAACAAAACTCAAAGTATTTCGCAGTACTCTGGTTTGTTTTTTATTCAAATCTTCCAAAAGTGTCTGAAACATGAAGCCTGAATCTTTTAAGTTTCTAAATCCCTTTCACTTTGGAGTACACTTTTACCAAAACCAAAGCGTCGCATCCGTCAGCAACTTCGACCTAGTATGAATACTCCTAAACGCAATCTGGCAAAAGCTTTGTAACGCTAACTGTGCCAAAATTCACCCAGTTTTCGTTATATGGAACTTTGATAGTAATGATAGAACTGTCTCGTGTGGTACAGATGTATTAGCTTCTGTCATGACATGAATTATAACTAAACCACTTTTCCCCAGGAAGGTAAACTGAGTTCAGTTTTCATAACTAGCCAGACTGTTTATTTTAGTCATTCAAGCTATGCCAATGACTTGTCAATTACCTGGTTTAACAATAGACAGATTTGTATCTGCTTACTAGGCTTTTCACTAAACATGGCTGGAATAAATAATTGTAAGTTCTCCGTTTAAATTTTAACTAGATACAACATTACAAATAGCCACGTCAAAAGTAAGCAGCTTACACGTGGCCTTCATGTCTCCAGGGGCTCCTAACCTCTAGGATTATCAATTGAGGATACCTCCACTACCTCCCAAAAGAAGCTTTAAAAACGCAGTACTCTGAAAAGCGACCTTTTAATATAGGAAATAGTTTCGCTTCTATAATTCACTCAACGGAAAAATATGGTACTGCGGTAGCCCAAAACAAAATTGAATATTATTACTCTATTTCAGTTTTGCCTTAAGGATCCATCACGAATTCATGATGTTGCGCTAAGTGAGTTGCTTCTGTCTTTGGTTGGGCAGCACCAAATTTTGATCTTTGTCTGACTGTGCTCTAACTAATGCATCAAGCCTTATTTATCTTCAGTATTTAATTTGATATCTTTGTCGTTATCTGGTCTCACTGACGCTAACGCATCAAGGAGATCTTACTTAGAGGAATCTTACTTATCTTTATAAACCCTGATTAATAGTCCTTATTAATATGAACAGACCGATCCTGTTTTATTTATAGTCCAGTAATTAAACCTCAATCGCCCCTTAGTCCTCGAAAACTAATTTGTCAATCTGGATCGAAGTATCCAAGCTGAAAGTGCCCATAGAATTTTATCACAGCACTTATTGTAATTAAGTGATTAAACTAAGCGTTACAAGTGGCTTGTGTTTTGGCGCCGATCTTGTAACTTTGGACTTACTTGGATATTTCTGGCTTTTTGTCTTCATGAACCAGTGATGTGTTATCTAGAAGATCTGTTAGTCGTATACACTCAATTTGCAGTATGACATCCGATATTGATGTACATATTATTTTGGGTGTAGACATGACGTAAACTTGTCATATCTAGGGAAGGGACGGGACGTAAACAAATTTATGAAGACAAAGGCCAACCTTTGCTGAAAACTTGCCAATATGTTGTAAACTACTAGAATTACATATTTTTATGTGCATTACTCGCAAGTACTTGTCAGAAACGAACTGTTTTATTAGCTTGGGACATTATTCTGATGTCCCTCCCCAGTTTCAATATTTCGTGGAAGGAAATAGGTTTTATTAAAAACTACAAGCCAAACTGCTGCCATTATGGGCCAATCAGTGAAATGGAATTGAACTAGCTAAAGGAAATACACGGTTTCTCAATTACCTACGACCTGTAATAAACTATGCTTTTAGTAGACTGTAAATCGTGTTTTCGATTTCGTATTCCATTGCCATTTTTGAAAAGCCATTTGGTTGAAATTCAGCGTATAAACGGAGCAACGAACTTTGAAGACATCTCTAAAAAAAATCATGTATGTTCAAAAGTAAATGCAACAACCGAATTTCCGAAGGCTTAAACCATAAACCGAGATACAGATAAAGGCTAAATCGTGCCAAATTCCTGCCCAGTTTCCTGTGAGATATAGCCTTTTGTTGCCCGAATTTCCTGCGGTTCTGCCTCGATAAGACAAAGGACATTTCGTTCACACAATTGATATCTTTAGTCGAGACATTGAAACATTAATGATGATAAAAATTTCTGTGAGTATGAGTACTCATTCAAATATTCCTCCATTACAAATTTTCTTTCATCTCCAACGAGCAATCAACTATTGAGAACGAATCTATTTGTTCGAACAATTCGAACAACGCATTACGATACGTTCAGCGTCTTGGTAGTCTTATTGGGGGCACTAAGTACACTCATCATTGACCTTGTAGGAAGCATCAATTGCAGCGCCCCAGATTACACATTGGCGCTTGTAAACAGTGTTATTCACACATATAATTGTCTAAAAACAACGTGATAATCGTTATCTGTGAGGTGAGTCAGCAACGCAGCACGCTCGTCGCCCACCTGTTCTGACAACACACTAACGTAAACAATTGTGACACTCGTCTTGTTGTAAATCGCATTGATAATACAGCCCGTTTTTTCTTGTCGGCTAAGATCAAATACCTACATAATTATTGTGTACTTACTTCATTTGTTTAAACCACGTAAACAGAGCGTTTACGTGGCCTCAGGCGAGACTGATATTAATAAGCATGCTCATTCTGGTTTAGTTGGTTTTAACCGCAGTTTCAAGACCCAGGTTTTTTTAAATAATTTTGCTAAATACCTATGTAAGTATATGTTATTACATAAAAGTCTCTTAAAGAAATTTCAAGAAGCTCAAGGGGAGAAGACAAAAGATGGGCCAAAATACACAGTAACATTTCTCACAATACGCTAAAACAATCGTCGTGAATTCATGGCACGGCGGACTTTGAGATACTTCATATAAAAACCCTAGACTACGCGCGAGACATTCACACGACGAAACAACAATCTGAAATTGTTCACCCATCAACATTTAAAATGAACCGTATGTGTGAAAGATTAAGATTGTTAGTAGATGTAGTGAGTGCAATATAATGCCAGTCATCTGACGATGCAGTGGCGCTTCTACTTGGCATAGAGCCCGAGGCGGGCACACCCCACAGTCGTGCCCCTCCCACGCTGTCATCGCTTCACACCTCCCCCATCGCTACTCTGATTCATGAACTAAAATATGAAGCAGCTATAAAACCGGCAATGTACTGTCATGAGAGTAGAACGCGATTTGGATTATGTGCAGTAATGCGAGTACCTGAGTAACGTCCGTCACGTGCCAGCATCGGTATTGTTGTAGCTCTCCTCAGCCGGTCTCTCCGAACTGTATTTATGGCAACGCTAAACGAGATCTTTAAAGAGTTGATGTATTTGTTAGTTGAATATGAAAAGTTACGTAGTTTTCACCAGGAATGTTTAACCAATCCCGAATTTCAAATGGTAAACTGCTTATGCCCGTTAGTCTCGCTTATGGATGTCTCCTTCTCAGTCAGATGCAATATTTATCATCTCCAAATTCCTTGCAACTAAATTCACAGAACTTTTAAAAGCATATTTGTCTAAGTGCCGATTTCACCAATGAAACTGAACGAGTTCAGCACATTTAAAACGCGTTCAAGAGCTGTCAGTGTCAAAATTGTTATGGAATATTGACACTGACAGCTCTTGAACTAGGCTAGACAAATATGCTTTCAAAAGTTCTGGGAAGTTAGTTAGAAATCAGCACTTCATGTCACGTCAGTTTTGACTTTGAACAACTAACATCCTTCGTTAAAAGTACGTATTTTATATTATAAAACAAAATTCATACGCTGACTCAGCCATTCGTTTCACAAAGCAAATACCTTGACGGGTTAATCGAAAGTCAAGCCAAGCTTCACGAGACTTCGCATCAGCACGTTGAGGGAGGTCTTACAAATTTGCTTTACATGTTTGACTCAATATGTTTTGTAAGCTGGACTTTACGTACCACCGTACAATATGGAACACTACATATTTTTTTAACGTAATTTAATTTAATTATTTGTTGTTATAGCGGCATGTATATCCTTAGCGGCAATAGAAATACACACTCTTTGAACTGATACTTACACCCCGCTGCCAGACAGACGGACGAGCAGCGGAGGCTTAGTAATAGGTTCCCGTTGGCACCCTTTGGGTACGGAACTCTAAAAACACAGTACGAACGAGGTGTCATAATATTTTGTGTTTGGCTGTTTACGTGTAAGATAAACTCATTACTGAGAACGTACTTTTTCTATTTAATGGGATTACTTTTGTGAAAGATCATTACAAGAAGTGCTATAAATATTATTGGTACTTGGGAGTTAGGAGTCGAGCGCTACACCTACACCTCCACCTGAATTTATAGTCCCGGTGGTATTCCGGTTCCGATATTACCGTCTGTTAGTTCAAATCCGGGCCCTATATTTGTACTTGTGCACATTTGTACAAAAACACAAGCATACAAAGCCTCCCACATACATATTATAGAGTCGTACAATTGTCGTATGCTTTTAGCAAAGATGTCAACAGCTCTTTAGCAAGCCTGGGGCCGTAAATACGCCGTACAGCAGCATGCACCATTGTGTAACCCTTTTGAATTATAATCCTGCTCCGATGAATATTTTATATCAGCTGCATACGATTTACAAGTTGCATGTTTATCCTTGCCTGCATTTGCAGTACACGTCATCTTCCCAACATAGATATGTTCCGTAATAAGATTAGTACATGCAGCACTTCGTCTTTGGCCTTTTGTTTTCTAGTTTAAAACTCAAAGCGCTTTAGTCTCACCCACATTTTTCTGAGTTCCCTTCTCAATGGCTAACTTAAAACAAAAACATTTTCATCCGTTCTAGTGTTGTCTTTTCTCTTGTGGTTTTCAATATGTTTTGTTTTACAGCTTTTATTAGCTGAACACCGATTTAATCACTTCTAAAGCAAAGAATTGAGACTATAAAGTATACAGAGGTTCGGTTATGTTCATTGGTTTTACCCATCAAGAAGCAACTACATAAAAAAAAAAAACAGATAAAATGATTTCGAGAATTTCTAGGAAGGCTATGTAATTTCTGCGTACCGAAGCTCCCATAAATTTCCTGTTAGACGCACACAGGCCGCTACCGTGTTGTGGTCGCTGGTCGCAAGCCGGATACGCGGCTCTAACGACATAAAAGCCGAACCTCTGAAAGCCCATCGCTGTAATGCTTCGTAATGGCCAATTAATTGTGTCAATGTAATACGACCGCTACGCTCCTTGGTTATCATTGTTTCCGGAAGGCCGTTGATTTTTGGCTCTTTATGCTAATGGAACGGCAGTTTCTTTGAAGTCTCTAGTGGGGTCTATTATTTTGGTAAAACGAAACGGTGCACAGTGGTCTGAAAATCGAGCTCCACACTTATATAAACTAAATGTCAGGGATTAAATATTAAAGTATGGAGGGTATGCGCAGCTCCACGCGTGAGAAAAAAATGTTTTGTGTTTTTTTTGTATGGGAGAAAACACTTAAAGTTGATTATTTTCGAACTGAAGGGCTGGTACTCACATGAGTTATTGTACCTCATACAGTGATCAAGATGACATACAGTTCATACACTTTTCGGTGCCGATTCGCGCGTAGGAAATTTTTAAAATTTCGAGTTTAGGTTATGCGATTTATTAAATCTTTTACGTAATATAATGAAATTGCCGATCGCTTTTCATATATTTTAGTTAGTTAATAGCTTGCTAAGGACCTTTTTAATGACAATAATAGAAAACTATGTTGATTACATATATTGTTTTATGAATATCGTTCGGGAACCACAAATGATGGGAACACAGCCAGGATTTTTTTTTAGTGATTCTGCAAAAACTGCAGCTATCACTGGTTTGGATTTCCGTTTGATCCAAAGATTTGCAACAATTTTACGTGTGTTAGCCTGTGGGGAGCCCTTAAATGTTGACGCGTTTGCAAACTTTACGCGCCTCACTGCTGAAATGTATCGCGACGAGCCTGCTTGCGGGAGCCTTCAAAAATGAAAAGGCTCGTACAAACAAGCGCGACACAATGGCGCTGCTCGTCGCTCGACACGCGGTTCCCTTGTGTCGCGTCGCGTATCGTGTTTGTTTGAAGGAGCAAATTTTTACCACGTGCGCTGCGACTACTACCTTTCACCTTGATTTGTCCTGCAGTTAAACTGTCGTACAAATGATTCTGATACGGTCCCAGATCTCCTCTCCTCCATTCTGACCTTTTAGATATAGTCCTTTCTATTTCTTTTTTTATGGGTTTCTTACCATTATACTAATATTATAATACGAAAGTAAGTTTGTTTGTTTGTTACGCTTTCACACCAAAACAGCTGAAAGTATATGGAAAAAATTGGCACCCATATAGACGACCTGGGTAAGAACATAGGCTACTTTTCAGCTTGGATCGTAGGCGAAGTAGCAGGCAACACAGCTAGTTAACAATAAAATGCAAACCGCTTGGATATGTGTGTAAGTGCATTCTGATGGAATGACGCTAGTGGTTTATCAGTGCAGTGAATCAACTGACGGAAATAGATTATTAGGAGATCTACGCATAAAAAATTAGAGACTCACGCAGACACTGCGTGTTGCTCTTCTTTAGTGCCCATTAACATTTAAATCCGTCTGTCAGTCATTTGCTCAGTTTTACGTCTTTATTCTCTTATTTATCTTCCGTCATTGTTAAAGTTATCTCTATCTCTTACAATACTGGTCCAAACAACTTTATCCGTCTACTAAGTGGCGACGACACGCGCAAGATAAAAGCGAGTGTATTTTATTATGCGCGGGCGCATCACCGCGGTGACTCACGCTCACGCTAATTACAATGTACAGAGCACGTGTTCGCCTTGAAACGGCCCGTTTATTGATAACTCTTAGTTAATGAATGTTCTTCTGTTTCAATAAACTGGTCCTTGTCTGCTTGATAAATTTCTTTGGAAAACTTAGTTGTGATTAGCTGCTTGTGTAGAAGAAACATGATCTTGTCTGAGAAGACCATTATGTTGTTAGTCACTCGTATCATGTCTTACTAAATTCCTTTCAGACTTTGGGCCAACATTAAAACTTTCAGCATTGTTGTGTCATAAGTTTGTTAGCCAAAAAACTTAAGTTTACCACTCTTAAACTCTATGAAAAATTATGTCGAAAATGTACACACTGTATTTCTGTCATTTTACCTACTTCTATGACAGAATATATTTAATTTACCGGCCATTAAATATCAGTCATCTGATCACTACATAATCTGTATTTTTATCAAAACAATTTTTTCTTAAATTTTATTTCGAAGAATGTCAATGTCCACACCGCTATTCCAATTATTTTGGCACCAAGGCGGTGTCATTCATTTCAAATCTATTTTTGTTTGGAATTCACAATGTGTTTATAAGTACCTACATCAAATGAGAAATGCATGTGGTCTTGTAAAATTTAATTTTCCTGTATTTTTTTTGTAGTCAACTCTGCAATTAGACGCGAGATTAGGTGCAAATTTTCAAAAAGTAAAAAAGTTTTTCTGCTGGAAAAAACAAATGTAGCTTTTCATATTATTTTTCCTTTCATGTCAAAAAATCTGATTAGTAAAATAAGAACGCATTTATTATGTATTCAAAAAAATGGACGCCATTAATCAAGGCGGTTGATTATATTCAAGTGTTTTATTTCCTCTATTTTTAATTTAATTTACTATTTGAAGGAAGTCATTGCGCGGGCAATAAAGAATAAAAAAAACGTTTCTCTTCAAACCATTAACTTTCTTTGCTGTGGCGCGGCGTCTTGCATGCCCGGAAGTGAGCAATTAATGTACCAACAAGGATACTTACACGCACGACTGTCCGATAATTAATATACTTAACTGAGGAGTGAGTACTGTCGGACACACAATGGCTAAAGAAAATAAAGCCGGACACGTATTCGAGTCTTAACTGCTGGCCGGACCAAAAATTTTTTTTGTAATTTCGTTTTCTATCAGAAAAGGGTCTGTTATGCTTAGAAAACAATTTCTGATGAAGTAGATTTATGTTATTCATACCCAGTACTTCTGTAAAACCAGTAAATTTTCGGGCATAACTTAATTGCTATAGGTACCTACTGTATTTTGGACCAGAAGGCGTGACTGAAGGACCGAAAAATGACTTGCTAGATTTAGAAGCAAATACGGCTGTATCATCCTCTTTTACGACAAAGCCTAAGCTAAACCAGAAAACAATCAGTAAACCAATTATTTTTATCAGCCACCATCCGATACAGAATTCCATTAAGATTGGTCTGCGTATTGCTACGCAGTTTTACTCAGAAGAACTTTGTTTACGTACTATTCTTATAATAATAAGTCAGTTTTCACATCTTGTCTCGGCAACACTCATGTTGACTTTGCTTCGTGAGATTTCACTTTAAGACAGTTTCGCTCGAAAGGATAACGTTTTTATTAGAGTTCCATAATGAAACACGTGAGATGTCTGATCCTGTTTTGAAAGATTACTTCTGCAATGGGGCTGTTCCTCAGCCTCCTGATTTAAAGAAAAGTTGCTGGGTGTCTGACGTCCGTCTTTATCATTCTGTCGTTTTCTAGGAATAGGAGTTGTAAGTCTGAGCTTCCTGTATAACGAAATTTCCTGGTGAAATTGTTTATGGTAAATCAGTGTTAGATATGGAACGCCAAACTTATAAAAAAGGCTATATAACAAGGTTGTAGAACATAATTCATACACCCACTCCACAGATTGTAAGTAGTACGTCCATACTTTTAATCCGTCATAAAACCGTACATTTCGATTTTATTACATTCGGACACGCGACATTGGTTACGATGCCGATCGGTGTTACGTTTAATCTAGTTTCGTAAAATTTATCTCGAGTAGAAATATTTTCCTAATTTCCTCTATAATGTTAGATGTTGTTTCAAACACGTTATGTTACAACAGTTGCACATGCAACTGTTGTAACATAACGTCATCAATTCACACAATGATCACGCTTCAGTGCAATATTATCGCTGTGTATTATGCGAACGACCATTCAGAGAATAATGTATTGTAAATCACTCAATTCTACGCTTTGAACGCAATTACGAAACGACATTGACACAAATTAGCACAAAAACGTAAAATACCAGCCCTTATTGGCCAAATTGGAAATTTCTAAAGACCTTGCATTGTCTTAAGAAAATTAGTTAAAAGTTAGTCATGATGACAAGCTTTTGCATTTTGGTAATTAAATTGGCTCTTCTAGGAATTAACTTCGTGGAGGGTCGTCTGTCCCACCAGCGTTATAATGACGTCAAGCTGGTTCTTTGTCCTATTTAATAAAACCTCCACAATTTGCTTAGTTGGTCGGGCTAAGTAATTCGAGAGGGTGGGATATTAATTAAGTTTTTCACTTCGCGTTACGCATGGCTAATGTTGTTTTAATATTCGGGTTCATCGGTATTACAAAGTTGTATTTTTTTAAGCCTTTATACTATTTTGTGGTTTACAAATAGGCATAGGATTAAATTGTTTCTAAATCACCTGCACGCTTTGAGAAACCTAACCTAAAAATTCGTGAGGTGAACTGATTTTTACGCATATCGCTATAATATTTTCTGCTTAGACCATGATAGGTATATCGCCATTCATCTAACATCTCTAAGAAATAGATCAACAGGGACTTCCATTAATAATTAAATAGTCGTGGGATGCAAATTACGAGTGACATGGACTGATTGCAGAATTCATCAGGTTTCAGCATTGGAGAGTTGATTAGTGAACTCTCACTGACAGAGCTTATATGAAACCATGTTACAAATCCCAAGAACCGTGATTTGGTAAGTAGGAACATCATTCAAACAAAGACGAGTCCCCAGTCTTTGAGCGGATGAACGCTACTTCGCTGAAGGCAACAAAAAACAACACTCAATGACCAGAAGTCGTTTTTACCTACAAAACAAGGAAGCAACGGATTGATTCGACCATCCACCGCCAACTTGTCACAGTCAAGTAGTCGTCCTACATTTCAATACCGTTATCATTCACTTTCCCCTAAAAAGGCTCGGATCAAACAATGTATGAAGCTGCGTACTCGACTAAAAACTTTGTAACTTCATTGTGTGGGACTTGTGTTCATAAGAATTGTCGCCTATTGTTGCCACAGCGATAGGGAACGATTTTTATATGCATATTATGTTTTGTTATTGCGCAATTGGGTGATTGATCTTTGGATATAAATAATTTTTAATAAGGTTTTTGTTTCGTTTGATGCTCAAGAAAGTGTATAAATTTAATTGCTATTAAATGCTATATATACGTATTTGAAAGTTCTTGTCATTGCTGCTTTTACCGCACTTCTTTTCAATTTTACACCTAAACTTTCGCACATGGAAATATATCCCTTATCTAATTGCCATTCCGTACACTTATGGCCAAAGTTAAAAATAAACCATTCACTATAATAATTACAACAATGTCCGGAAATAGGCTGCTGTACAGTGAGTGCGAATTAAAAATAAACGGCTATTGCAAACCTTGATGTAACCTGCGATGAACTGCATATTGAATCGTAATACGATCCAGTGTCGAATACATTCGTCACGCACAGATACGCGGGCCATTATTATCTTGTTAACAGCTCGCGTAAGTCTTAATGTGTTACGTCATTCATCGTTATTAAACGCAGGTGTCGTAACAGATTTGAGACTATTTGATGCGGTCATGCGGTCAAAAAGCGATCCGGATCGTTCTGCATTTGGAGATTTTGCAAGTTTTCGAGCAGAAAAAATCTTTTCGTGGGCGATGATCATACCTGATACGAATTGGTTTACGTGTAGTAGCTAATTGAAATCAGATTCCAATGTGCGTATGCATTTTGATCGATTGATGTTTCCCAAAAGTTGGGTACCTGCTTTTGACAGCCAAAACCAGAAAGTAATAGAAATCAGTCAATAGAAACATCGCACAATTCAAGACTGCCACTTATCATAATTATATTTCACTTGGTAGATTGAAGAATTTCACACAAATGACCTAATGAAATAAATGTTATCGTCACTTTCACCGCTCATTAACAGACCAATTCAAACTAATTTTACTATAAACACACCATCCAAAAACTACACCCTACATATTGATATTACAAGTAACTCAACATTCGTGCCAGTTCACACGATTCGTTGCGTGTGACACCTCGAGAGATGCAACACGATTGCCATAATGAAATCTTGCCTTCCAAGTATTGACAGTGTGCCGTGTAATGGACAAGTAATTATGTCCTGAATGTACCTATACATATGCAGGCTATGTACATGTAACTTCATAGAACACGCTTGTGTAGAAGACCAAGTTTATTCAATTATACTGTCAATGTCAGAGCGTTGCGAAAAAATACATTGCCGCTTTTGTTAAAAATCAATATCAGAACTACCAGAAGTTGTTGAATATTATTCTCAATTTATTTGCAGGCAATATTTATAATTGACCTACAGGATGTCGGTCTCTCAGAAATATTGACCTAAATAGCTAGGTAAATGGATCAGCGACCTATAAAATGCAGGGGATCGATGCACAAGCGGGTTTGAATCAATCCTATCAAACACTGAGGGAGGACCGTGTTCTACAACGAACGTCTTCCGGCTTCAATGATTTATAATGATACCTTTGATACCTTTGTCCTAGTTTTAAAAGCTATGCTCTGGTTAGATACTGTAAGCTGTTGGAACACTAAGTGCTGTTTGACTTATCCTTGTTCATTATAAGCCCGAAGTTTCTGATCAAATCTCATGTCTCAACTCTTTGGTTAAACAGAATAATACGAAAAAGTAGGTAATACATTGTCATGGGATCTGACAACATCTTGTAAAGTATTTCGTACCTCGCAACGAAATGGTCGTTTTGTCCACCTGGCACCTGCTGTCAATTCGTTCGTCACGACATCCACCGGAAGAGATAAAATCTTTCGCAGTTCAGTGCCACCTGCAGCAGCATCCCGGAATGCATATTTGTTAGTTTCGTAGTAGTCTGTAGTTATGTGTATTTTGTAGTTCGGCAAATCATCTCTAATTACTGAATCCGTTAAACATCCCAATTTATATAAATTTAGCCTCATTCAGGCCAGTTATTGTCAAAAAGACTTCAGAATGGCTGCACTGGCTGAATACCCTTTGTGACCAACGATCCCACAGTCAATGGGCACGGCTGTACATGAATAGAGCGCCAATCAAGGCCCCTCAATTATTGTTAGAGTATTTTTTGCTTTTGGCACATAAATAAAATTTACATTCCTTCTAGGCGTATAATTTGCTCGGATAATGCTGACCTACTAATCAGTAGATATTATAGCTTTTTACGCTAGATAAATTGAACGGTAACCTAGTTTCCCTGAAGGAGGCGTGGTGAGACAAGATCGATTTGTATAGCTATAAAAGCAAGTAATAGTCTGTAAAATAGCTGAAAAGATTACAAATGTAATATGCAAGACTAGATTATTTACAGAAAAGTTAATGCATACGAGAATAAATTAAGAAAGTCCATCCCAAATGCACCTTAAATTCCTAGAACACGTAAGTAGTTCCTAAGGCTTACGTGCATAGAACTGCTAATGACCTAGTTATCTAAAGTAGTACATATTATTATACGCTGGTAGATTATCCTTTGTGAAAGCGAACGAGCGCTGTTTTCCTGCAACTCTCTTATTCACTGACAGTAATTGACCAATTTTGTATGTAAATGCGAGGATTACTACTGCTGCTCGACTTTTCTAGTGAAGTATTTTAAATACTGTACCTCAATCAATGCGAAACCTTCAATGAAGCCATGTTTATATTTATAGTGCTAGCTTTAGCTCGCGGCATGGCCCGTGTGGATGTCGGAAAATATCTCACGGGAACGTACTACCGTTATTAAAAGTACGCCAATGTGTTATTCCAGGTATAAAATATTAACTATATGTGTACCAAATTACATCTAAATCCGTTCAGCCGTTCTTGTGCACATCCGGAACATACCTACATCCAAACAGAAAAACGGACAAAAATTCAAAAACTATTTTAGGCATTAGACTCGTTCCCGCCCCTCGTAGCATTTTTGTTTTTAAATATTTAATGTTCAAATAAAATGTATTAATCTAAATAAAATAACGGAAAATTAATCTTTAGTCATAACACAGTTGACCCTGACCAATAGAAACCCCGATCGTACACAATTCTAATAATTCGCTTGGATTACCTAATCCGGGGGCGACGGCTGCAGCCAGATCGCATTACTCAATTAGACGTGACAGAAGTATGCCATGGTACACTCATAGTTGCATACTAGTCTATTGCTCTTTATGATAAAGAGCTCAACGATTTAACCCTAAGACCCATGAATGCTCAAACGTGAATCAAAACTTGACTTGCTTAAAGCGAAACTGTCGTGTCGTTTCATCATTATTTTCCAGCCCTGAATCTCTAATCCCAATGTATTTGGGATCGGGAAAAAACACTTCGATGATTTTTACCATATTTTCTTCATACATATCTGTCAGTATCTTTTCACCTCGCGCCGCATCTCACCTGTCACCTGTGCATTTATGACTGCATCAGTGAGCGGAGTTCGCGTAGCTGAATTTTGAGCCAAACATTTTTTTTTTGCTATCGATACGCTATGAAAAGTAAGAGTCCATAAAATCTTTCCATCCATAATTTCTAAGGCCAACGATTACACTTAAAGCCATCCACTTTCATACTCGAAACTTCTCATAGGTATAGCCTGAAACTATACCGAAATACAATTGAACTGCTTTTGAGAACTCGGTTCTTCTTCCATATCGTGGCAAAATAAACACAGCTTTACGAAAATCTGGAGCACTACTGTCTAACGTTATCCCTCTTCTGTGTAATATCACGTAACCTCACTTAGTGCCTAAGTCCTTGTGGAACAATGCAAAATATTACTGTATGAACAAGATCAAATGTCTGATACATTGTTTTCTCTTGTCGCCAGCCGAACGAAGGAGCGGACAATCAGGTACTTAGTAGATGACGTAGCTGTGTGTCCCATTGTGTTCTTTAGTTTTCGCTTTTAATTGTGTGTTTATAGATTTCTGGTGGAGGTTATAGTTAGCCTCTTGTGTTTTGGTTATCCAGAAAATTTTATTTGAAATCATTTGATTCTAAATATTATGAGTCTCATTTTTAAAGATATCACAAGTTTTATTTAGACTCACAATTTCCGTTTTATGTGGCATCATGTTCTGTTGTGTCTGTGCCCTTTGCATGATATGTTATTTAATACGAAAACAATCAAAACCCGTATAAATGTATGTTTTTAGCATTAACAGATCACCAACTCCTAAATTAGTATTCACCCCATTCAACACCTTAATTCACACCAGCACAACATTCATCCTCTTTTCTTCAAATCTTCAATTATTAACTCTTCCAAATCTCTCACAGTTATTTACTGCGAGCGCGTCGCACCTTCACGATGCTCGTCGGGCCCAACCGCCTGACTCGGGCTTCGCCGAGCCCGTCAACAACAACATCAGTGAAGACAACAACAACGGGCCGATTTCTCTGCGAGAAATGCAGAATATTGCCAACAATAATGCGGCAGCTTACATCGTGAGTGAGAACGAGGAGAGGAACAGAGTCAGCAGGGAGTCGGTGGTGGAGTTTGAGCCGCTGCCGTCAGGGATAAGAGTTGCTGATCCGTTGGAGCATTGCGCTGATTGGTTCGGTGAGTATTCATAGTTTTTAGGGCTACGTTGCGGGCCAAAGTCTGCGACGTAGCCCGCGTGGAGGACGGAAAACGATATCATTACGAAAAAAAATCTTCCAGGAGAACGTACTACCGAGATCTGTGTAAATGTATCCTGTGTGTTACCTACTTCAGCACGGGTAGCGTGCCCACCATAGGCAAAGTGAAAGATTTCTAAAGAAATTTAAAATATCTATGTCCATTCTTCCGTCGATAAAACACGTTTTTATGGTGGTTATGCTACGCGTGCATTGTCTGTTTGATTCAAGCTTCAACCAAAACTTTCATCTTTATAATATTAATACGACAACGTGTGTTCATGATCCCTAACTAATGGGACCTTCAAATCACATCCTCGACAGCGCCCTTCACTCCCAATATGTAACCTTCAAAATCAAATCGTAGTTATGCGATCAATTTATGAAATATCGACAATGCTGGCACACCCTTCCTTTTGTATACCTGTGCATCTTTATTCATCCAGTTCGCGTCGTCACTTCCTTCCTGTGACGGTTTTCCGGTCGTTAAGTAGTTAGATGTAAGGTTTATTTTTATGACAGTTTGGTAAAGACTTTAGCACGTTTTGTTGCGAGACCGTCTCTGTCCAAATCTCAAAATGTATACGAGGCTCTGCCCGATATTGTGTTGTATGTTACATAAGTATCAGACATTTGTAGCTTCCAAAATGTAAAGCGGTAGAATGGGATAACTTAGGCGACACAGGCCGTAAAATAAATCATTGTTACTCAATGGAACGCCACGAAAGTCGTGGCTAAAGACCTCGTAAAAGATAAGGACTATATTTTATCCACCCTTTGCTGGGATTTAATCTTTAAAAGAAATAAGTTGTGATATAACGAACATTTAATTCACTTTAAGTGTCCACAAAGCGTCAAAAATTGTCATCCATCCTCGTCTCAAGGGAAATGAATTGGCAACTTAAAAAGCCTTTAATATTGGGAGCCAAGTCCCGTAATCCGTAAATCAGCGCCTAAGCCTTACTTAAAATATTCACCCCGTTATATCCGATTTTCAACTTTATGTCATAACAATTAGATCAGATTTCCATTGACACATTTTACAGACTTATGACCTTTCAGAGTTTATAGCGGGGACCATTGTTATCGTTCGCCCATTACAAAGTTCCCATGACCGATGACTATCGCTGCTTAGCTTAGAATAGAAACATACGAACGTATTGTTCGTATGCTTTGGGTGCAGGAACGCTGGATTGGGTAGTTAATGTCCTTGTCTTACTCAATAGTGAATTAGTTTGCTGAGATCAATATTATTAAATTACTGTTTTCTTGCGAACTGCCACTTAAGTTTGGCAATTCTTCGGGCTATGTCGGTCACCTTGGTTCTCCTGCGGATCTCTTCATTCCGGATTCGATCACGTAGGGAAACTCCAAGCATAGCCTTTTCCAAGGGTACATTGTTCGCAGACATGATTTATAAGAAGAGAAGACCATATTTGCCGAGCTATCGGTTTCGTCATTTTTTTGCCTGTTGCATTACGTTTTAACATTGCGGCCGCTCCCACTTCAAACCAGTATGTTTCCATACAAACTTTCATATACAAAGAAACATGCATCAAATTGATTTTAAATGTACCTTATTTACCATATTTGGTTACAGGCGATGAAGATTTCCCGCGTAATCGATTGCAGTACCTTCGAGAAATCGGTAGAGGATGGTTTGGAAGAGTAAGTAATACAAATAGATATGATACACAGTGTTTCAAGGTGGAATCTAAATTTGAGGTTCTCGAGAATCTGCTAGACAGTAGCGCAGGACGTGCCATTGTGGCGATCTTTGGAAGCCTATATTTATCAGTGGACGTTTTTTTACTGTGATGATGAAGAAGAAAGAGGACATATTCTTAGTCTATTCCAAGAGATCTGATGAAATTTTAAAATCGGTTTGGTTTTATTCTTACGCAATCACTCACGAAAGATAATCATCGCATCAAAGATAATCATCACACTTCGTATTCAGAAGGTATCAACTTTAAATCTCACCACTATTTGTTTGAATAACATTATGGAATTGTATAAAAATATTGTTTAAAAAAACAATCAAATCAAAGCATTCAATTTGTAAATGGCGCTACAAATTCGCACCCACAGGTGCGTCGTTATCCGATACATTTTATTCCCCATTATATTTTTCTCTTGCTTAAAGAATTAAGTAACGACCCTTCAGGGAATCAGCAAACTTAAGATTCTGTAGTCTGACTGATTCAAATCAATGAATAATAAAACGTCGTCGATGAAGGTCCGTTATATGATCAGCACAAAATGTGATTTATGACATGTTACTTGTAAATGTAATAAAACTAAGTACACGTTTAATTAAATCTTGTATTGATGTCAATGGTGATGTGATTGCACAGGTTTTAAGATAATCATCACGTTTCGCGATATTATTGATTTGATGATTGCACTGAGCGGTAATATTTTCTTTACATGTAAATGCGACTTACAGATAAAAATAATATAATGCTTTGCCAACACCATTTTCTTCAAAGTGGTGTGCTCAAAAAGTTTAGGGAATGTCATAACAATTTTGACGGCACCAGTGAAAGGGCTTGGTCACTGCAAAAAAGAAAATTGTATTGTGCTAGATAACAGGGGATTTAGTTGAATAGCGTGTGTTTGGAGAGGCATAAGCAGCAGGGCCATAACAGGAATTCCATACAAGCGTAGCATTCTTCTTCTATATCCAAATATTTACTTCTACAGGTGGTGGAAGGAGAGGTAGAAGACAATGGCACCACGAGCACTGTGGCAGTCAAGATACTCAACCAGAACGCGAGCCTGGAAGACAAGGCGCGGTTCTTGGACGAAGCCAGGATGTACCGCGACGTGCGCCATGAAAACGTTCTAGCGTTCGTCACCAAATGTCTGCAGGAGGATCCTTGGATATTGATATTTGAACTTTGTTCCATGGTAACTAACGTAATCTTAGTCTAGACATGATGCTGAAGAGTTTACTCAATACTCAATAATTTATTTGCATTCCACAATGTGTACTTAGGCTAAGGTAACTTAAAATTATATGTGATCGTTATGGACCCTGTCAGACACAGCAAAAAAAGTAGGAGAGTGGAAGCCTTGCTAAATTTAGCTAATCTCTTTATGACGCCACTTTTCATTTTGCAACTTAAACATGCATTCTTCGGCTATAGGCTGAATAGAAAAGTGTTTGGAGAAATTTAGTCACAACTTTTGTAGTCCATTTCAATCTTGAATGATGCTTGATAAAAGAGGTCCAACCGAGGTATCTATCACTATGAAAAATAGGAATTCGTGTGTAGAAGCCATGCAACGGTTTTTTTTTTTTAACGAGAAACTAATTTTACCAATACATTAAATATTTGAGATTCAAGCAGTAATGGTGAAAACCATTACTGCTCGAATCCAGTCCAGTCTTATAATTATGTATTATTACCTTCATATTTCTATAATCCCTCTTATCTGTCTTCAGGACCTCCAACAATACCTGCTAGAGAACCGTCCTAAGATGGCCATCCTGAACGAGGGCGGAGTGCCGCTGCGGCTCATGTGTGACGTCAGCTCTGCGCTCGCGCATCTACACTCACGAGGCTATTTGTATGGGTATGTATTAACAAAGTCTTACTCTACCTCTGGGGCGTATAAATTCCTTCTCAGTTATACAGGACGAATTATTTGTATTCATATGGTGGAGATAGCTCTATATCTTTGTTGCACATTAACAATTAGGACTTATAAATTTCCCTGGCGACTGACCATATTTTGAACTAGCTGTTGCCCGCGACTTCGTCTGCGATCCAGGATGAAAGGTAGCCTATGTACTTACCCAGGTCTATCTATGTGCGAAATTTCATCCAAATCCGTTTTGGCGTGAAAGCGTAACAAACAATGAAACTAACTTTCGCATTTATAATATTAGTTAGGATATACACAATAATGGACCTGCTTGGGATTCGTTAGCAACTCTCTAATGGCCTAGCCATACGAAACATACTATGTTGCTAAATACCACCTGAATTCTCTGTTGATAAAGTGGGCACTTAGTAAATTTCACTAATGTTTATTGATGAATATTCGCCCTTTGTGTAAGTTCAGCTGAACCTTTGAATATTCCCAAAATATAATGAATCCCACGGGCGATCATAATATCATTATTTCCCCTTATTTGTTTGAAAAACATAGAGTTATTCTTTGTCATGTATTCTTTCACAGCAATGTATGGTGCGGCTCGGTGTTAGTACGCGGTACGGCAGACAGCGCGCGCGCCGTCCTCGGACGGTATGCGTCCGCTGAGCCGCCGTACGACTTGGCAGCGCCAGAAACGCGCACGCATCCGCCCGTTTATACGGTAAGTACCAACTATACCTAAAAACATAAATATCACAAAAAAACAATATGAATGCTTATCGTGCATTCAATTTTTTTTTTTTTTTTTTCAATTTCACATTATCTGTTTAGATGACAAATAATTTGTTAATGAAAAATATCGAAAACACCCACACATAAAGTTCAGTTTGCGCTACAACTTTTTCAAGAGGTTTCATTCTGTAATCAACTTAATTTACACTGTGGTAAAGTTTATATTTGTATAAACGGAAATAACATCAATTGAAATCAAGGGCTTGCTTATGAATTGAGTTTGAAACAAGCGTTCTGTTCCAACAAAGAAACAAAAATTTATGAACTATGTGAGGACAAATATTTTACTAAAAGCAAGTGACATACTTTCAAAATACAATTATTGCTTTTGCAAAAATATTCCTTTGACAACCTGTCAGGAACACGCAGAATAGTGTAAGTAAGAGAGTCCAGTCTATGACAAGAAACGCCGACACAAAGGCACAATAGAATATAAGCAGGCGTTTAGATCCACCAAAATATTTAAAAAAATATTACGCTATTGTAAATAATGGTTTTGAGTTATGAATGAGATAGATCTAATCAAACAATTGTTTTATAAATAGTTGTGAATGATTTGTTCGTAAGTCGCAATTTGCTATTCTTAAATTCTCAGACATTATCTGTCCGCTACTGAATAGGCTACACGACATAGAAAACAAAAATAAAAGGTTTATCTCAATTGACTTGCCTATACATCTTTTTTTGTACTATCCCTGGTAGTTACTGGAGCATTGAAGTTCGATTTAGTGGTGTGTCGTTGCACTACAAGCAAACATGGTAATAGAACTATTAACGCGTGGAGTTCTGCAGCCATATAGCGAGTTTTATACGTATTCGATCCTGTTACCGTAAACTTAAATTTTTATCGAAACTGAATAATCGCTGTCTGGTGACACTTTTAAAGGAACTAGCTTCTGCCCGCGACTTCATACGCGTGAAATTTCTTGTTCCCCCCACTCCGTTGCATCGCGACGCCTGCCCGCGCTATTCCTTCGGCTCCTAAGGATCCTAGCGTGTTGTTAAATAGCCTGTAGCCTTCCTCAAGCATTGGGCTATCAAATGAAAAAACAAATCCGACCGGTAGTTGAGATTACCCCCTTCATACAAACTCATTAACGAACAAATTTTACCTCTTTGATGAACGGTGATTCGAACGATTATTCTGTAGGCGAGTGAAAGATCGAGTGCTGAAATACAACATCGTAGATCGGTTCACTCGAGAATTAATTTCTCTGTTTTGATTAATTTTGTGTGCAGACGTTTCAATTTACAATTATTCCCATACAAATTGACGTAAGCAATGTGATTGAGGATGTTCAGCATTTGCTGATGGAATGTGTTAGGAACCAAGATGAATGGGCAATCTTTGTCAATGATTTCCATTTAAAGATAGTAGAGGTAGGGCTTGTTGCTAAAAAGAATGTGTAGTTAGTGTATTTCAATGATTAAGATTTCCATTTCTTTTGTAAGATCTAAGTAGTAGTTTATGGAAGATTGGATAAGGCATGATGCGGTTGACGTATCTATGTGGATAAAAACCCCGACTAAAACAATAAAGATTATTTTAAAAAAAACCTAAGTGAACGTAGTGTATACGGGAACGGTAGTGAAACTCATAGTTCCGTGTTGCAGGCCCGCAGCGAGTCGTGGTCGCTGGGCGCGCTCGTGTGGCAGGTGTGCGCGTGGGGCGCCGCGCCCGCCGCGCTGCCGCCGCCGCTGCCAGACCTGCCGTGTCCTTACCGGAGCCATCTGTGAGTACACTAACAATACTAACACCCAGTTTCTGGAACGAACAATTAACAAATATTATATCGGCTGTTGATAATGCAGTCTACCAATCACAGATATTTACGCGCGCTTGACAATTTGTTAGCTAATTTTTGTGTTGGTGTTTGTTCCAAAAACTGGACGTAAGTCTTTCACCTCATGTTCCACATCAGAACAGCACATTTTTCTAGAGTAAAATGTATCCTATGTTACTTAGGATAATCTTTGAAAGAATGTGTTTAATCAGACCACTGTTTCATGAGATTACTTTTTACAAACTAACAAATTAAGAATAACTTAAACTTTTTATAACATAGGTCCGTAATGGTAGCTTTCAGCCATTGTTTTAAAATTTCGTTATCTTTATGGAACGCTAAAATTAGTACAACATAAGTATAGATAACACTTGTGTCTTGTTGCAGCTACCAAGTGATGCAGCTATGTTGGAGCCCCAACCCGGAGGCACGACCGACCTCGTCCCAAGTACACGCGCTCATCAACCACCTGTTCACGTCCCACCGCGACGCCAGCCAACACAACACGCCCGACGACGGCTACGGCAGCGCGGACTTCGAAGAACGCTGGCAACGCCTCAAGCCCAACACCATCCCCAAACTGGACGAACATCGCGCCATCGTCCACGCGCCTTCCACCTCCATGGCTTCAAACTTCACAGCCTCAGAACAAGAACTCAACACACACATACAAGACTCCCTCAGCGTCGACATGGACACCGCCGTCTCGCGCTCCAGCAGCATCATGTCCGACAAAGACATGTCCGTACAAATCAAGTCCGAAAGCCTAACAAACCTCCATGGTTCCTTAGAAGACGTTAGGAACATCTACCTCACACACAACGAGACGGCCGCGCTTGAGTGCCATCAAGGAAATATCAGTCTCGAAGAAACCAGAGAGAAGGAACAAGACAGGTCTGATGCCTCCATGGACCCCTGGCTCAAGGACATCATAGCTGGCAGCACTGATGACGTCAGCTACTACAAAGATGTCAGCGACGTCATCAAGAATCTCGATAATATATTGAACTCCGAGAAAACTTCGAGTTCAGAGTCCAGCCACCAGGCCAGTCCTTCTAGAGACAATCTGAGCTTAGACTGCAAGAAGGATTACCCAATGCAATCCAGTATGGTGAAGTCCCCTGGAATTACGAATTTCCAGAATATTATAGATACTGGTTTCAGTTCCAAATCAGAGGATGCTGAGACTGGCGAGGACGATGACCTCGATCGTGATACTGTCGGCACTCTGAGCCACTCGTTCGAGCGACACAGCGAGGTCGACACCACCAGTCAACACACACTCGAAAACCTCACGCCCGATACACCAATCAAAGACGTAGATATCGTCACAAGAATTGAAATACAAGTCCAAGTAGAAAGAGATCAAGCACCCGAAATTATTGTTGATAACGAAACAGTTGAATCTGTACATCAACGCACTGAATTGCCAAATGATAACAAAATAGTGAGTAGTGATAGTGAAATACCCAAGCTGAAGGAATTATGTGTAGCGTCAATACCTAGTGCTAGTGATAACAAACAATTGAATGTTAGAAAAGACTGTCAAACATCATGTGATAGTAACTTAAAAGAAATAAGTACTGATATTAAGAATGAAACTAAGTCAATAGAAGATGTAGGGAAGGTGAAGGAAGGTACGCCTCATGAAGTAGAGAATAAGGATTCTTTAGATAAGAGCGAACTGGAACAAATGGTAGATGATATATTCTTGCCTATAATGCAGCATGGAATGTCAAATAGTGAAATAGAACAATCACGCGATGAATTGCCTGAAGGCAAGCAAGGAGAGAAAAGTATTGCAGATGTAATATCTGATACAAACATCGATAGTGATATTGAAGAAGTCCTAGTTAGTGATCTCATAAAAGTAACTGAAAGTTCGAAATCCCTTGAAGACTCGAAAGAGGATAGTTTAGGAGAACTGAGTGACTTGGAGCCCTCAGATTCCCCCTCTCCCGAAGAGACACCTGAGCCAGTACAAAGTATGAATATTATTGAAAGTTCTAACTTGAATGAAACAAAAGAGACTGAAATACCAACAATTGTAATAGAGGAAGTGAAATCTCCATCGCCAGAATTGCCACCTGAAATAGTACAAAATATTTTTAAGGAAGATAATGATAAAGAAAGTGACACATTAGAAGAGCAAAATGAGAATGCAATGAAAGATGAAGGTAAAGAATTTGATTTCGGTAGAATATACAAGGACACTAAACAAACTGCAACAGTTATAGAAAAAAGTTACGCCCCTGAAGAACAAGCAATGAATGAAGCAGGTTATTCTGTAAATAATCTAAGTAATGAAGAATTTCCACCTGGAACTGTCCGAGATACAAACAACTATTCAAATTTTGTTGTTAAAGCTGAAACAAATATTTTTAAGGAAGTTTCAGATTTTATTATGGAAGAAAGGAAAATTGCAACATCACATGAAGTAAAGAACGTTATGAATGCAGACGTAACTATGCCAAAAGAAGATAGTATAATAGAAAAAAAAATTGATGTCATTACTGAAAAAGATCTAGAATCACATGAAACGGAAAATAATGTGCAACAAGTTGAAAGTATTGTTGAAGTGGAAGAACCGAAAGTGGAAAATGATATTGTTTTAGAAAATGAACTCAAGGATGCCAATATTAACGAAGATTCAAATGCCATTGATAAGGTGGTCCCTTTAGTTCAAGTTGAAATAATCACTACACCCACTGTAGAAGCTGAAGAAAGTATTCTCGAAAAGGTTGAAAACTTGGAAAAAGAGAGTAATGTTCCTAAAAAAATTCAATCTGATGATGAATCTATCGTCGACTCCGAAGTAGTTGAAGTTTCTAACAAAACATTTACTGTTTCTGAAGAAACCATCCATAAAGATGTCCCTTTAGCTACTGATGCAGAGAAAAACAATGCTGATACAATTGCCATTAACAAAATGGAGATGGGCGAAGCTGCCATAACTAAATATGATTCAAAAAATCTGTCTGAAGAATCTTTGTCCAAAATGGAACAAACAGTACACGAAAATTATACCGTCCCTAAACCAGATCATAATGAAGAGTCTATAATATCTGTCATAGCTAACGTAAGCGTAGAACCGTCAAAATTTGAAGAAGATTTTGATGAAGAGGTTCCTATCAAAACAGCTGAACCTATTAAAGAACGTATGAACTCTATTAAAGCTGAGAATGTCAATGCTACACCAAATAGGGAAGGTAATGTACCTACTGAAATTTCCGAAGAGAGAGATAAACAAACTGCTGATGATAACATCCCTAGATCTGATAATAACGTGTTGGCCGTAACAGAGCCAGCCCACAGTACTGTATACATGGATCTCATAAACGATACAAGTAACGAAATACTAAACGATAACGCTTTAGATAGTAACATAAAAAACGTCATCAAATCCTGTCTCGAAGGCTCCAACACAGATAACACATGCTCCATAGTCAGGAACGAATCTACGGAATACTTAGATCTACCAAGTTTTGGGGTGAAAGAAGTTGACAACTTCTTACACATGGAAAGAGTATTCAACTCTCAAAATACTACCGTTGTATCAAGTACGCCTTTAGCCAGCGACAGTTCGGTTGAAGTTAACAGTACTATTGAAAATTCCGTCAAAGAAGAAACTCAAATAATATTTCAAACAAAGTTACCTGCGGATTACGGAATGGGCACGTCATTTACTAAGTTGGAGCAGAAATATGTTCCTGATAGTTTGAGTCCTTTTGAATCGCCAACGAAAAGTCACCACACTGACACCTACGATGAAAACAGCTCAGTAGTCCTAGGCCCTTTTGAGAACTGCACTTTAGAGCTCTTCAAAGGAGTGAAATCAACTGACCTTGTAGATTTACCGAAAGAAGAACTACTAGCATTCTCTTCAAACTTCAGTGAGATGAATCTCGAAACTCCATCTCCGCTTCGCGATGGTAACTTTCTAAACGAAGTTCCTGACATAATGCATGATGATATACAGTTCGATGACATTCAAAGTCTGAGCGAGAAACAGTCAGATCCTCAAACTGAGACCGACAGTGGAAACTCGGGAACAGAGAAGCGAATTTCGCCCTTAACGCCTCCCAACTCCCCTGGAGTTTTCTTAGCGTCGACATCACAGCAGAAATACGTCGTTGATATCGATCTAACTCCTGAACCAGTACCAGCTTTAGAACCTGACCTATCATTGCAAAAAGAGATAGAATTAAACCAATTAGAGTTACAAATTACATCAAAGCTAGCAATGGCGGAGAACGAAAACAACATGAATATAGAATACTCCGGTCCATTGACAGTGGAAGGCCTGGTTTCTGATGAAGAGATGATGTTGAGAGAAAGTGATTCGCTGCCCGAGTCTTACCTGGCAGGTAATGGAGGATCTGTTGAAGATTTGCGAGAAGATTTGACGCTAGATGAGGAATGTGTTAGAGCGTTGAGGAATGAACTGGAACTGAAGTTGCCTTTGGCTCAGGTGAGTTATAGAACCTTACACATACTAAGGTTTATGAAAGGTTTATCAACACAAAAACTAGCAAATTCATGTTAACTGTGATAATTGACGTTCAAAAATTGCTGATTCTCAGCCTAGTTGGAATAAATTACTTTGATTTTTTTTGTATTTGATCAACAATCAACCAGAACATGACTATAAAATCACTTTGCATGATGAGTTAGAGTCTGTTAGCCAATACTTGTGTTGATTTTTTACCTTTTAGAAATCAGGTGTAAGATTAATATATTATTTTCCTATTGATTTTTGGGATTCATTCATTCAATCGTTTACCCCGATGGACACGTTTGTTTGATAGTGTGGTGCTTCACAATATAGTACAACCGCACTCTTAGTAAAGATAAGTTACATTGGGACTTAACCTCAATTGATTATGCATCTTGCAGAGAAGGCGACAATCGCCGATTCCCTGGCAAAAAAAAATTCATAAGAAAAAATACCAAGAATAAATAATCCTTATCTGGGATTACAACTTATCGATCAGTAAATGACAGCGTATTTAACGGTAGCAATCAATAGCAGGAAATGGTTCACTTATCCTTGTGCAGAGATAAATCCGGCTTGTTAATTCAAGTTTGTGAACATTAACACTACATTTATTTGTTGAAAATAACCTTGCTTATTTTCAATGTGATAAATAAGGGGATTTCTGTATGTTTATATTTGTAATGTGAATCATTGGCAAATTTACGCATTTTTAAAAAATGCGTTTGGAAATTGAGTTGAAAGAAATGAATCAGGTATTTAATTATTTATATTAGTTACCCTCATGTCTTCATGTTTAATACATGATATTTCCTTTCATATTGTTAAATAATTGTAGCCTAAAAGACGCAAGTGCAAGCAGGTATAGCAAAAAGTGTGCACTCATTTGAAAAAGCCTAAGATTTTATTAGTTCTCAGATTAAACAACAAAAAGATGACAAACATAATTTATTCTGTTTATTACAAAACATGACGTACAAACGATAACAAAACATGCGCACTTATTAAAGCTTTTCCTTTATTTCAAACATGACATCACGCCTGTTTTTCAGTGGTCGGAGAGCTATTTACCAGACTCGCGCATTCCCGTTTCTTTTTATTCAAGTTTTTCTTTAATATTTCACTCAGGTAGCCGCAATAGAACCTCCTTGCGAACAGGAACAAGAATGGACAGCCGAGTTGCCGCCGCCGCCCGAGCTCATCGTGAGCTACCCCGGGGCGCTCAGTCCCATCGCAGAGGAGACCGGACAGCAACTGTCGGCTTACGAGAACGATTTGAATTGTAAGTGGGAATTGTTGTTATTATCAGACTACTCGCTACCCACTTCAGTGGGGCTTGTAGCTATGTAATAACAGCTGCAGGGGTGGATCGATCTGGTTAAGCTACTCTAGCCACGGTTGGTCCGTGGATGGGTGACCATCTTAACATACGGTACTTCGTGAATCTTTGACAGTCGTAACGGGTAATCAAAAGCCTGAAAGTCTGACAACCAGTCTTTATATAGGCAGTCACTCCATGTAAAATACTGGTATTGACCCCAACATAGGTGAAAAAGTTGTAGGTAGGTTGTCTAGCTCCTACTTCGCAATGTAACGACTTGGCAAAAACATTGAGATTTCTGTACTATATCTAAGTTCAATATTAATGTTTTCTACACATAACTCCTTCCGAAGAAAAACTCTCGAAATGATGGTGAAAACCACATAAAAATCAGTTGCGGAGTTTACAAGTACACTGCGGTCACAGAATGATTTTTTTCATTCTGTGACCGCGGTGTACGAAAGAAAATTAATTAATTTGACTCAGGTTAAGCCACACAACTAAGTGCGCTGGCTTTCAACTACACCCAATGTTACGAGGACGTCTTTCTGTTGTAAATATTTAAATAAAAATAGGTAGATATGTGTAACAAATACTTACATAATAATATAGTGGTGTTTATGGAAAGAAAAAATGAAATAGTTAAATAAGACATTAAGGACTGTCGTCAATAATAAATAGTAACTATATTATATTTCTTAGTAATTAAACATTCAAATCGATCATGTCTAGCTTCCGTACTATATCTTTGAGGAGAAGACGCCGGGAGTAAGGCGTCTTCTAAAGAGACTAGTACCGACTTTGTTTAATACTATTTACTAGCAACACGATCCTGCTTCGCACGGTTTTTATGACTTGACAAATCATCGATATGTTTTGTGCTGTTTGGTAGCTTAATAAGACCTACTGTATTATTCACATAACCTACCTGAATACATTTTCAACATGATGGTGAAAACCGTATCAAAAGTTTAGAAGAAAACAACACGGTTACACAGATGGACACGAAAATCAACATTGTTTTATATTATTTATTGATAACTAGCTTCTGTCTGCGGCTTCGCCCGCGTTGACACGGAAATTATCCCACGGGAACGTGCTACCGAGACAAAAAGTAGTCCATGACATTCCCCAAGATGCCAGATATCTCCTTGTCAAATTTATCGAAATCCGTTCTGTGGTTTTGGCGTGAAAAGGTAACATACAGACACTACTAGCTGTTGACTGCGAATTCGTCTGCGATCCAACATGAAAAGTAGCCTATGTCTTTACCAGGGCTGGGCAAAATACATGCTTTGCTTTAATTGAAATAGAAATAAAAAAATACAGTAACGCAAGGAATTAAAATACGAAATACAAAATATCTATGTAAGGTATTTGAAACATAAAATACAAAATAAAGTATTTTAGCTATTTTTAATTGAAATGCGAAATACAAATTCCAAATAATTAATCTAGACCAGCACGGGCTGAAAAGTAGAGGAAATAAAACCAGTTTCATGAACATTAGATTTTTAAATTCTGATGAGCACAGACTTTTGTTAAGATGAATGAACACATTTTTTAAATTTGGATAGTACTCAAGAATTTGCTTCTATCATTTAGGGAAGCTGACCAACTTTTACTCCATTTTAGATGTCTGTGGTTGATCACTGTATCTGTTCTCAAAAACAATAAAGTCCTCATCTTCTTTACAAATTGTGCTACTCCTGCTGCTTCCATCCATTCATGTTATTTGTAACTGGTCTCTAAGGCATGAATGGCAAGATTTTGAATTGAGGCCATGAGAACCATAGTGGCCTAATTCAATAGACAAGCTTTTTGAGTACCATAGAAAATAGAAACAGTATTTTTTTAATCAACTAGCACTCTTAAGAATACATACTTTTTATTACTTTTATGTTTTATTTGACCTATTAATGTTCAAATTTATGATTTTAATAGTGAGAAAATAGCTTTTTTGCTATTTTTCTACATTTTATACACAGATAGGCCACTTTGGCAGTAGGTTTTTATAAAAAGGTTAGAAAAATAATGGTTGTTAGGCCAATTGTTTATTAAAAAACACTGAATAAAAAAAGCAACATCAAAGTCAAAGTCAAAAGTCAAAGTCAAAGCATTTATTTCAAATAGGCCCATAAAATGGCACTTTTGAACGTCAAAAATTACAATAAAAATATAACTGATTCTAGGCGCCACTTCCAAAAAGTAGTTTCGTATGGAGAAGAAGTGGCAAGAAACTCCACTGTTACTCTTTTAAAATATTTTACAATATTTGTATACATTAATTATATTTTTATATGTGAAAACGATGCACCAAGAATAAAAATACTATACCACAAGTGGTAAGAAGAACTAAAAATATAGCAAAGGCAGATAAATGAATGACGCGATAGGTACATTGTGCTCACATATTTACAAACACTGTAAAAATATATGACTTTCCTAAAATATTAACTAGGAATAGGTCAGTGTGTGAGTAAGTAAAAAAAATAAAAATAAAAAATTCAATTAGCAACCAGTGTGATTTTGTCTAGACGGGATTGTCCTATGGAGCTGGACCATCATGTTTCCAAGCATTCTTATCTTGTATATAGTCCTCTAATTTGTAATAAGCTTGTCTGCAAAGTGTACTTTTTATACGAATTTTAAATTTTCTTTCATTTAATTGTAATATATCACAAGGTATTTTGTTATAACATTTAACACAGTACCCCATAAATGATGTATGTACTTTAGCTAATCTGAAAAATGGTTGATCTATTTTATCTTTATTTCTGGTATTCAAATTATGTCTATCACTTATTTTATTAAAAAGATGTAGATTTTTTCTTACATACATAATATTTTCATAAATGAATTGGCAAGGTACTGTCATAATATTAATCCCTTTAAATAGTTCCCTGAGAGATTCGCGACGAGGAAGATTGTATATGGCTCTGACAGCTCTCTTTTGCAAAATAAAAATGGATTCAATGTCAGCAGCCCGACCCCACAGTAAAATGCCATAAGACATAATGCTGTGGAAGTAGCTAAAATAGACCAAACGCGCGGTTTCTACATCTGTTAACTGTCTTATCTTTCTAACAGCATAAGCGGCAGAGCTTAGCCGCCCCGCAAGAGATGTTATATGTGGTCCCCATTGTAATTTCTCGTCCAGCGTGATTCCTAGGAAAACCGTCTGATTAACATCAACAGCAATAGGTATTCTTAGTCACTATCAATGTCATCCTCAACATCTATGACATTTCTTACTGACACATTATCTTTAATACTAGTTTAAAAGCTGTGATGCACTGGAGGTATAAAAGGCAAAAGATCTAATAAGTCCTTTTTTTCTCTCACAACTTATGGTTTTTCCATCAGGGTATAAAGGATCCAGCTTAAAACCAGTCAAATCTGTAGAGCCCCTTTTCTTTAAATCTACATTTTCAAATAAAACATCTTCATTATTAGAATATTTAAAAAATAATTTAAATGGATGCATTTTATTAAACAAAAGCCACTGCATGCTGAGCCACTGTACCTTTGATTTTTCAGCAGTTATCTTCCTGTTGGTAATGTTATTCTTCAGCTTTTCAAATTTTATAGCTTTCATAATCAAATACTATAACTGTTAAATCAGAATCATCTGCAGCTCTATTCTTATCTATCTTAAAATTATTTCTTGCAGATTCAGCCTTTATTGAGATGTAGTTTCCTTTGAGAATTAAGTTCATCTTTTTTGACAGATGATTCTTCAGCTTCTATTTTTTTTTTTTAAATTATCACATTTTTTACAGGAATCAGTAATTGGTGCATGAAAAGATAGGTTGAATTGCTGATTATAAACTTTTCTAAACATAAAATTTGACACTTCTTCAGAAGGTGGTGTTTCTTCTTTATATAAAGAAATCAGTTTAGGCAAGCCCAAGTCAGGTGCTAAATACATTCGGTTTGTGCTCTTGTGTAGGGTATAATGTGACTCATATTTGGGAAATTTATTGATAAAGTTTTTAACAATTTGTATTTTGTTCTCTGGAGTTTTATTTGAAGGCACATGGTTTCCTCTTTGATCTGTGGGAGGTGTGGGAATAATCAATAACTAGTTTATCGAATCGGGCGCGAAAATAATGACGTTTTTCATCCACAGACTGTCAAAAAGTAGCCTAACTAATGTCATCATGACAGTGAAGTTAAAGAGGGCTTAAACCATAGTGGCCTATCTTACATGCCAGTATGGCACCTCAAATTTAGATCACAGACTTAAAACCATAACAATGATTATGCTGCCATCTAGTGAAAATTCGTTGTATCACTTTTAGGCCACTCTGGTTCTATCAAAATGATCAATTTGAATTGGAAAAAATCATAAACTCAATATTGTAAAAAAATGAGTTAGGCCACTATGGTTCTCATGGCCTCAATTATTTGCCTCTCATCTGCTGTGATGCTTTCTGGCGACCAACTGTATTTTTAATAAATCAATCAATCAATCGAGCATTTATTTTGTAGCCTCAAGAATTTGAAAAACTAATTAAAAAATACCTCGGCGTTAGGTATTCGAAATACCAATTACAAATAACATTTTATGGAAGTAATGGAAAAACAATTACCAAATAAGTATTTGTATCTCAATTACGTATTTTAATTACATGTAATTCAAATACTGCCCAATCCTGGTCCTTACCCAGGTCATGGTCTATCTGTATGACAAATTTCATCCAAATCCGTTCAACCGTTTTGTCGTCAAAGCGTAACAAACAAACTTACTTGCGCATTTATAATATTTGTTAGGATAGACAATAAAGCGTGATCGATCGGCATTGGTTGATCTGTGATGTTTGCATGATGGTCGCCAAACGCTTCCCTTATTAAGCACAGAATCGTTTCCTAGAATACATTATAATATCGATAAGATTTGACAGGTACAGATATAATTGTACTGACTATCATCAGTAGCGATCTGTCTTAGGTTATTGGGTTTAGCCGTTAGTCTACCTATGTGCCGGATTTCATCCAAATCCGTACAGCTGCTTAAACGTAAAAGCGAAACGAAACAATATGCATATTGCCAACCTCAATCGACTTTTTTTTTTTTCGGGTGGGGAATCACCAAATGTATTCTCCCGCTCTGGGTGGAGCGGGAGGGCGTGTCAGAATTTTACTGACTAACTAACCCACCCGTGTTCATTCAGTTGCCTGTGCCAGGTTATCTCTTTCGCATTACCCGCGACCCTGAGCTACCCGTTGCTCGCCGTCCGCAAGCCCGCGCCTACGGTGGCCGGGAATCTGCAGGCGACTCCCGACGCCCAGGGCGTCTTCAGCGGCGGCTAGGCTCTCTCCCTCACGCGCTCCGCCTCCTCCTTCGCAAGCGTTACTGCTTCGCAGAAGGAGGTGACGGCTTTCCATTCCCTCTCGCTCCGTACCATGGCCTGGACCAGGGCCGGACGCGAGAGATCGCCGCCGCCGATCGCCTCCGCGATGACACTGCGGTGCTCCGCCCAAGCTGGGCAGACCTCCACCGTATGCTCCACCGTGTCCTACGGGCGATCCACACAATGGTGACACCCGGGCGTTTCCTCCCGCCTTATGCGAAACAGGAACCTCCCGAAACAACTGTGTCCGGTGAGGACCTGTGTCAGGCGGAAGGTAAGGACGCCGTGGCGCCTCTCCAACCACTCCTCAAAGAGGGGACTTACCGCCGCTATTGTGGCGTGCCCAGCACTGGGTTGCGACAATCGCACCCTCCATGTTGCCATGAGATCCCGCCGGAGCTCTGTCCGCTGTACCGTGATTTCTCGCGGCAGCGGAGTTACACCCCGGCGTTTTGCATCCTCGCGCCACTCCCATACGTGCGCGAGGGCTTTTGCCTGAGGAGGCTCGCCGCCTCGCAGGAGACCGTGCGGTATCACCGGACCAGCCGAACGGCCATGACCCTTTGGGACGCGTTCAACCGACGGGCTGGTCGGCGCCTCAAAGAACTCGCCCACACCGGTGACCCGTAAAGGGCCATGGACCGCACGACTCCCGCGTAGAGCCTCCGACAGAACCACAATCGACCTGGCAAATTAAATGGGGCAGTTCTTTAATATGAAAACGATCATTATCTCTGGTTCTAGGCAATGTTCGTTGCACCTATGTAAATATCGTTCACACATTTAAATTGAATGCAAAATAGTACATAATGATGCGAGTATGCAATGACAAGTGATCACGCACGTATCAATCGACTGTTTCAACCACGGAATAGCCTAAAATATAACTAAAATAAAATACGGGAACCAGTGTCGCCAAACTCACACATTTACAAATTAAAATGTACATTGCAATACACAGATAACGATGTTATAATTGGCTAAAAATCACAAATGCAACTTTGGCGAAAAAATTTATTGTTGTTTAAATTTAAGTCTTATTACAACCCCTGAATGTGGTTATTATTTTACATGTCAAAATCAATAAGGGCATTTTTCCAACTCACAATAAAATTCGAACAATCCACAACGAGTTCAACTACTCAGCGCTAGAGGGCGGTGTAACCAAATTACACAATTTAGCACGCTAACGTCTTTGAAATAGATGTCATATTCACATACAACTGTCATCTATGTTTCTACTCAGAAAGAGATGTGGACAAGATGTCGATAATTTAATGTCGGATGTTTGTACAATTTATAATCTACAAAAATATTAAATAAAAAATGTATCTGTAGACTTTTTTTGACATTTTATAACTTTCTGTATCAAAATGTTCTGAGTATAGGGAACTTGATTTAGTCGGCATCCAGTTTTGTCTTCCCGTAGCTTCTATCCATTTCTTCTTGGCAAAAGGATCTTAGGGAAAACTGAAATATTTACATACTTTATTTATATTAAATACTTATTTTGAGGCCTACTACGGCCAGCCGCGAATGAATGAATGATTGATTTATTTGCCAGAATATAGGTACATACATATGTCATGAAGTCATGGTTTCAATCGACAATTCGACTTTGGACCTCTTTCGGCTGACATATGTATACTTTATTAGTTAGGGGCCGTACAAGTATTACGTAAGCACTATAGGGGGTGGGGGGGTCTTTGCTTTGCTTATTTTTGATGACATGGGGGGTGTGGGGATCTAGATGGTGATTACGTCATCAGTAATTATTAACTTTTTAACACATAATATGGCAACCCACACAGTGTCTATGCTTAGGGTTGCCATCATAAAAATTTGGCAACCAGGACAAGATGCGTTATAACCCCGGATGTTAGAGCCTAGAACCCGGACATGTCAACAGGTTTTTTAAACATAAGTAGTTTGAGTTAAAAAAACGTTAAAAACACATTTTTATTTATTTTCAGACCTTAAAATTAAATTCAGTCATCTTTTATCATCATTTTAAATGTACTTAACAAAACAGAATCTTATTCCAGTTTCTTACAAATTGTTTTGATAATCACTTAGATTATTTTATTCTTATAATAAAATAAAAATGATAAATCTACTCTGAAAACAAACCTTATTAAAATTTTAAACCTTAAAAATCTTAAAAGTACTGAGACCATTTAGTATTCAGTCTTACAACTTCTGGGGTAACTCTTTTAACTAAAAATAATTGTCTTCTTTAAATTTTTAAATTCGGACTACAAATGAAGCCCCGCCCGGACGCTCCCCAGACGCCGGAAACCCGGACGGATGGCAACCCTATCTATATCTATGCTGAAAACGAAATTAATTTTCATGGATTCCTACAAAACAATGAATATGTTAAGGTTAGAATTGAGTAGGGGAATTACGGCGCGCTATTCACTTGTCCAATTTTTTGAAGTCAATTCATTATTTTGTTTCGGATATGATTGACGATTTGACTTATACTTGTACCAATGTTTACGTAAGCATGAGGGGGAGGGGTAAGAGCTTTGCTTACTTTTGTTGACGAGGGGTAGGGTTACGTAATACTTGAACGGCCCCTTATCATTTTTAAGCATCATTTCATACTATTTTCATGTACATTTATTTATTTACAATAAAGTTAGTTTAATAATATACATATTTATCGATACCGAACAATGGATTTACTGTATTTGTGTCCCATCCCTCAACGAGTAGCGTCGACATTTCTAGAATTTATGCGATGATATTCAAGACAGCAAGCAAGTTGATTTAGACTTTAAGGACTGGACACAAGATAGTTTTTACTTCGCATCAACGTAATACAAATGTTTTTTTCAATAAAAATCAATTGTATTGAAATATTTCTATTATTATTTTATACTTACCGGTGATAAATACACCTCCGTGAGATAATTTATTTGACCTGCTATCATTTTTGCATGTAAAAATTGCACAATTGGGCATGTTTATAATATTTTTCGGTTTGTTCGAGACATCATAACACAGCGAGTAGCAAATCGCGACTGAGCCGGTGTTGCGAACCAGCGCATAATTGTGACACGCGGGATAGCTGTGTGGCACTTCCACTCTTTTTTACTATTCCGTGGTTTCAACATACTGGCAAGGCAAAAAATAAATAAAATTTCATAAACATAGTATTTTGGAACAAATATTTGTAAAAAAAAAAATGCTGTTGATAGAGCATACATCATAAGCGTAACAAGCCTATAGTGTTCCCATTGCTGGGTCACAGGCCGCCTCTGTATGAGAGGGAGTGGGCTATAATCCACCAAGTGGGCCCAGTGCGGCTTGGGGGATGTCACATGTCTTCGAATTGTTTGTTTCTAGGACAGGTTTTCTCACGATGGTTTTCTTCACCGTTTTGAGAGCAGCAGTGATGAAATTAGCAGAGATGAATAATCAAAAGGAATGACGCAATAATGCTGAGATTTTTAAAAAATACGCACATCTTTGACACTAGTATTTCATTATCTGTGGCGCACTTTCCCGCACTAGTAAAGGAATTCAAAGTATAAAGTCGTAACGTTAAATACACTGCACTGTAAACCGAAACGCGGTGCCATAAGAAACAGTGTGCAAATATGTTTCTTTTCATTCAACAACTAAATCCTATCCTCTATTCCAGGGAACCTATCAACTCGCACAGAATCGTCCGAAAGCTATCCAGAACCGTGCAACAACAGTACCGATGACGTCACAGAGCTGCCGACCGGCGCACAGAGCGGCACTCCTCACGAACACTCCACATACACGATACAGTCGCGAGATCCGTCGCGCGATCCGTCTCGAGATCCGTCACGAGATCGAGAAAACACGTATACGCTGCACAGGGATCTCGACCTTGTTAGCAGTAGAGAGTGAGTATATTTTTGTAGAAAATGAGGAAGCTATATTATAATTACAGGCGGTAAGTATGGATTTAGGTGCCTTGAATATTGTTGTTGAATGGTATTGGCATAGTAATTTTTGGCGCATTTGAACGCAGCAGATGCTTAAAATGATTCCTGAAAACCAGCTAATTAATTGCAGGGTTTTTTGATAACCGACGAAGAATTTCTAGTCAAGAATCATGTGCTGACTTCATGGTTACAGTTTGCGCATCCATGCCACCCTGTATAACGACAGTAGTATCCGAGCTTTCTATGATACATTAACTGAACACTATAGTATCAAGTTAAATGACAATAAACTTGAATTTTATTGATGTACACAAACATTGACTACCCTGACCCTGCTATGGAATGTATAAAAACATCGAAAGCGAACGATCATAAACGTCGTTATCTAATAGGTTATTTAAATCGACTCACATTGAAGACCGACACGCAAGCTATTCGATTGCGAAATAATGCGGCGCTAATTAAAACTTATACTTGTAACGTTGCAGTAATTAACTACAACACGTCATTCGAAACTACAGAGCTTCTACAACAGGTGCGTCAAACTCTAATCTATAAATTATCAATTTACAGAATTACAATGAGCGCAGACAGCTTGAACGCCAGCCCTTTTAAGAAACGTATTCCCGAAACCGACGCCGAATCACCGATCGACGACAAAACGTACACAAAGGAAGAAGAGAAAGAATCCTTAGAACGGATATCACAAGTGTCGCCCTTTCTTCTGAGCCCTACCACCGACACGTCCGCGCCAGATACCGACTTCGACAATGCCACGGGAGTGTCGACCTTATCGAAGACTACCCTCCCCACAGACGCGAAGCTGTCCAAACCGTCCGAAACTCAGTGTCTGTCCAAAGCCACCAGCATAGACTCGTGGTGCTCCAACGACACTTTATACAACGTCGAGGAAAATTTTGACGACCTTGCCTTGGACCCGGACGTTCCAGATTTCGAACCTGAAAAGGAGGAGGGGAACAGCGATAGTACGGACACGTTAACCCACAACGATGATGAGAAGGAAACTAGCCATTGTTCAACCTACATTATACACGATAGCAAGTCTGATGCGTGCGAAACTTTTTCCCCGGACTCGATAACTGCCAACGATAACTATACGTATACGAAAGTGAAGACTGAGAACGCAGGTACAACGCTGTCAGTTTTAACCAAATCTGATTTGAACGATTCTACGAAGAATACCACTAAAGACTTGGCCTACGGTACACTTATGTCGGGCATACCGTCCTACTCAAATTGTACCACGGAAGTCGCATCAGGATTAGAAGATTGGAAGGTCGCCCAACCAGAGTTGGTGAGGAAGTCTCCCATGCCAGGAGATGCGGATATGACACCACCCAACCCAGCTGAAGACAAGGTGACCGATATCACGAGCCCGCAGCTTGCAGCTGAACCTTGTCTCAACAAAATGGAAAGTGTCGACATATCCTGTCTACAAGACAATCTGGTAGACAGCCACAATAGGACAGAAAACGCTGAAAATCAAGTCTTGTTAGTTCACAACGACAGCCCGAACTACAACTACAGAAACATGGAGCCGTCAGTAACGAGCACACCTCTAACGGACCTCAATGACGACGCTGACAACGTTGAAGTTATACCTATGAGACTACCCGAAGGTTACACGGAATCTCCCGAAGACAGCGTCAATGTGCCCAACTTCCAGACATTTCTTCAGTCCGCTGAAGTCAGACCGCAAGATCTATCCTCCAACGCGAGCAATGAATGTACGAACCAAGACACTGAGGTACTGCTAGAGGGAGACAGCAAGACTTTGAGTAGGAACAGCAACAGAGACAGCCTTGCCGTGTCCGAACGCACGCCGACCTATTCCGACTTCGAAAACTCGGCGGTATTGAAACCTCAAGATGTCAACTCGAAAGATAAGTCTAGTCAGAGCATGGAGAGCGGGATCAGTTCAGAGGATTTTCAGAGGTTTGAGACCTCTGTGAGGAGCCGTCCACAAGATCTGTCGTCTTTGATTGATGCCAGCTCCCTGCTGCTCAAGAGTGAGAGGATGTCGAGTGAACTCGCCATGGGTTCAATGACCGCAGACTTTGATCAGACTAGTCATTCAGAAAGCCGAGAAATCTCGAACGAGCCACAATCTCAAACGAGTCCGCCTATCGTTACGAATTTAAATGAATCTCACAGCTTAGTTAATTTTAGAGAACCCAATTTTATAATAAATTTCGATGCTGACGACGAGACCGAGCAACCGCATTCGATCATTATAACCGAAACTACGATGGATGCGTTCAAGGAGAGTCCTAACAGGAGTTATGACCCTTCCGATGACAAAATCCTAGATGTGAATCATTCCCACGATCCCCACACAAGTAGATTTCAAGCGCACGACGATTTCGAGAAACTACTAGAAAACAAAATTAATGGGGAACTAGATTTAAACGAAGAAGAGAATCTAAAAAACTCTGAGCATTTATCCCCGAAAGTCGAAACCGAATCAGAAAAAACTGATACATCAGTCAACAATATATTTCTAACTGAAATGCACAGAGCATCTCCAAACACTTCGAAATCGAACGACAAAAGATCGAGTCGTAAAGTGAACGAAGTAAACTGCAATGGCGGTAGCGAGAAATTCGCAACTGTGAACTTTCTCAACGAGACATTTGAAGAATTGATCGAGAGTAATGTAGATGATGATACTAAAGACCCGAAGACTGAAGAAGCACCAAGTGAAGAAGTAGACCTCGCTCCAGAAAGCCTTAAAACCCCCGAAAGTATCATAGAAGAAATAGTGGTACTGGAAAGTCCTCAAGAGTCCAAAAGCATAAAGGATGAGCTCCAAGCGATTGGTGAGCTAACGAATGGAGTCCCTGAAGAAAATGATAGGTTGACAGTAGTGACAGACGACTTTCTCCAAAATGAGAAGAAGTTCTGTACGCTGGATTCGTATTTTCCGATGCTGAGTGATATCAGATTCACTGGTAAGTTTTTTTCATATTTATTCATTTCTATGCTACGCTAGACCTCTTTCGGGTGATATGAAGATGATAGTATGCTTTACTAATTGAAATTTCTCATCCCCAAAATCTAACAATTCTTCTTAATTCTAAAATTTTGTTTATAATTGTAATCCGATTTTTTTTTCCTATTTAGGTTTCGGCTTTAAATAAATAATTGGTTCTTCTTAAAAATCACTTAGTGAAAATAAATGTTTTATAGGTAAATATTTTTTTCACGACACTACCTATTATTTGCAATTTTTACCCATCGATTTCCGAGGGTAAAAGCCTTTTTTGATAACTAGAGTGTAAAAGTGTTTTAAAATTCGAAGGCTTCCGATTCAACATTTAATTTTACTCGAAGTTTTAAATAAAATCAAAGAGTTAGGAACAGAAACGTTTTTAAGACAAAAGTTAGGAACATTCAAAACCTGTCAACCGAAAATACCTGGTTATTCAGAACCGAAAATATCCGCTTTTTAATTGATTTTTCTTCCAACTATGCTTTAATTTCATCACAATCACACTAAAACTCAGTACAAAGCGAGTCTTTAATGCTCTAGAGCAATAAAAATTTATGAAATTTCATTATTGCACAGTTTTTTTTTAATCGCACCAAAAGGTGCCAATCTCAATGGATTAGCTCTATTCAGCCAGCCGATATCAATACTTTTTTTACGTACGTATTATTCGTTTCTATCCAACTTGTTCCAAATTTAAATATAAATTTGCCCAACAAAACTCTTAACCTTACGTTTAATAATTGCTCAAGTTTAGCTTTTAATTTCAATAATTAAACTTCTATTTTAACTGTTTGATATCAGTTTCTTTTATCTACTATTCCTCTATGTAATAGTTGAAAGAAAAGCAGATTATGCACCTCGCCTTAAGTAATTTATTATTGCACCGAGTGCCTGATTTCTAACAGGCACGAGGGTGCTCGATGCAATAATCTACTATTAATAAACAGATTCTATACGTATTTTACTGATTTTCTTTCTTTTTTTGCAAGTTCCTCGTAGTGTGGTGAAAATTGTTGTGTTTCACTTATGGGTAAAAGTTTTTAGCGTTTCGTGATTTGAAACCTTCGCGACGCTCAGGGTTCTTCTTTTAAACCACTCGCTTCGCTCGTGGTTTAATTAAAGAACCCTTCGCTTGCTCAGGATTCAATACAAGCACTCACGGCAAAAACACTTTTACCCATATGTAAAACAAATAACTATTTATTAAATCTTTTCAAAGTACTCTCCACTAGCCTCTATACAAAGTTTCATGCGTCTGAACCAATTTTCGAAACACTTTTTCCAGTCCGCCATAGACACCTCGTTTACAGCCTGCTCGAACGCTGACAGCATATCTTCCGGTGACGAAAATTCTATCCCTTTGAGCAGATTTTTTTTTTCTTTTCCGGAATAAAAAGAAGTCACACAATGCTAGGTCCGGGCTGTAAGGAGGATGACCCAAGAGTTTGACCGGCGTGCTGTCCAGGAAGTCCCTCGTTTTGAGCGCGGTGTGCGAAGGCGCGTTGTCGTGGTGGAGCAGTAGCCCTCGGAGCCTTGTGTTTGGTCCCTTGTTGCTCACAACAGAAAAAACTTATGCCAAGCATTTGGTAGTATACCATTAAGCGTTGATGCTTCTTTGGTTCCGTAAAGGAATTGACATCAAGTAGTCAGTCAAATTGAAAAAGCTCGCGGTAAAAATCTTCCCCCCGCTTCTAGATCGCTTAACTTTGGTAGGCGTTGATTCGTTTTGAAACACCCAAAGCGTCGACTGGCGCTTCGTCTCTGGACCGTATTGAAAAATCCAAGACTCATCATCTGTAATGAGTCGACCGCGCTTGAATTCTTTATACCAACGATACACGGTTGCCTTAGAAGGGCGTTCATCCATGAATGCCATTTGAAGTCTATCGTACGATTCATCCGCTTTCAGGCGACACTTGAAATCGTAAAAAATCATAGCGCGAAAATGTTCCCGGCGTAGATCCATTTTTTAATGAGACACGATCATTTAAATTAGCTCGCAAACAATGCGGAGGCAAATTTTGAAATTGAAACATACCAATTTTTACTTACAATTTTTTTTTTTTTAAACAATAGTAGTATTGTATACTACAAGCCTGTATTTTGTTATTATCCTTCCACTTCGCTTTCTTGCAGCTTTATTACAGCTTAGGGTGCTTCATCATGGGCACGCCACAATTGCGGCGGTAAGTCCCCTCTTTGAGGAGTAGTTGGAGAGCCTGACACAGGTCCTCACCGGACACGGTTTTTTCGGGAGGTTCCTGTTTCGCATAAAGTGGGAGGAAACGCCCGGGTGTCACCATTGTGTGGATCGCCCGGAGGACACGGTGGAGCATACGGTAGAGGTCTGCCCAGCTTGGGCGGAGCACCGCAGTGTCCTCGCGGAGGCGATCGGCGGCGGCGATCTCTCGCGTCCGGCCCTGGTCCAGGCCATGGTACGGAGCGAGAGAGAATAGAAAGCCGTCACCTCCTTCTGCGAAGCAGTAATGCTTGCGAAGGAGGAGGCGGAGCGCGTGAGGGACAGAGCCTTGCGCCCTCACGCCCCCACTAGCCGCCGCAGGAGACGCCCTGGGCGTCGGGAGTCGCCTGCAGATTCCCGGCCACCGTAGGCGCGGGCTTGCGGACGGCGAGCAATGGGTAGCTCGCCGTCCGGATGGGTAGCTCAGCACAAAATGACGGGGTCCGTTAGGGCCAGAGCGGGAGAAGTCATTAGATGATTTCCCACCCAAAAAAAAAAAAAAAAAGGTGCTTCATCAGCTGTAGCCCGCCATATTCTTTTGTTTTTTATTTTTGCAGCTCTGTTTTACGTCGTATGTTGATCAAAATGCGATTCGCGACTTTAGGCATGGGTATAGTTACAGAATATTCATCAATTTCATATCAATCTTCAAAATTTGTTCCACCTGTTTTTCAGAATATTTCATAATTATGAAAATTCTTATTCATATAAAATTTTCAAAAAATAAAAATATTTTGGCGGGCTACAGTTGAGGATCCACCTTTTAAATAAACTACAAGTAGTAACATATTTTAGATCAATATTTTGAATTATAAAAACACTTTCCCAGGGCCAGCCTCAGAAATAATGAGCACATCGTTTACTCAAGACTCGCCAACTGAGCCGACCTCACCAGAAAGCGCCGACAAACGGGACACCGCTGCGGAACTGTTAAAAGAATGGGACAGCGACTCTGACTCTCATACTAGCAACTCTTCGAGTGGGGAGTTTATATGGAAGGTGAGTTGTGGATGAGGGAGTGTGCGTGTGAGTTTGGTTGGGAGTGACTTGGTTGAATAAGTTGGGGCTGACTCTAAACTTATTGCTCTGTATGTGAATCACATGTATTTTCTGCCTATATGACAGATTGTAAACAGCCAAATTTTTTTATTTGATAGTATACCCTGTTTTGAATTGAATTATCTGTGAGAAAATAGTTGATTTGCCTAACCAAGTAACCTACCATGATTATGCCATAAAGCCAGGTCCACCGTGTGTAATGTATCGTGTAATGTAACGCGAATGCTGCGTGTGAACATTACTACGAGCATTACATGTAACGCTCGCGCTCATCCATCAGCTGTCAGTTTTTAGCGCGAATACAAAGGCTCTCGGAGTAGTACACATACAGGATTGGCGTTGCGTTTGTTTGTCGTTCAAACAATGTCTGACATTACATTGCATCGCATTACATAACACGATACATTACATTACACATGACACACGTCTGGATCTGGCTTTAGGCAGACATAAAAATAGCAATTGATGGTGGGTCATTCTAAGATACAGGGACAAATCCAAGCCAATATATTTTAGGAAAGAAATGAAAATATTTGGTTTAGTAGATTTTTCTAACTTCAATTAACACCGTTTCCTCCCCTATAAATCTAGGAGAACTTAAAAAAGTTCTTCTACAAACCACAATTTTTATGCATAATGACCAAGTCTCGCTCAACCAAACATTGTGTTCTAAAACCTAAGCCGGTGTGAGATTTCGCGGGCTAATGTGACTAAAGAAATGCTATACAAAATGTGATTAATGTAATGGTGTGGATACTCTGTAGTTTCTCTCCCCGCTTTGTGTTGGTCAATTACCATGTATCTAGATATGTGATGACGTTAAACTTGACAGCTTTGTAAATAAATATTTATTGGCTATGGTTTCCATAGACAAAATACTTGTATAATATTTCTGCTAAAGACTTGTACATATTGAGCTGAAATATTTCGAAAATTTAAGGCACACTTACGTGTAAAAAAAAATTGAAATAATAATTGACAGAGCTATGAAGTTAAACCAATTAAGAACTTATTATAATGCATTTCCAAATATAATAAATTCGTCCTATGCTTCTCTAAACTATAAAGTTTAGCTCCCCGTAATTGTATTTATACAGGTGTACATGAAACCATTGCTATGCCCCGATATGGTCGCTTGTGTTGCCTGTGGGAGAATGACGTCAAAGCAGACTATTTTGGAGATATTAGAAAAAGCCGTCGTCGTCGTTGTTGTTGTGGTCGTAAGCGCTACTGCTGAGCTCGAGGTCCTGGGTTCGATTCGCAGGTCGGGCTAAGTGTAAATGGGGGTTTCCATTTGGCATTTCTCAGTGGCAGCCCGGAGTATGGATTTGTGCCCGGTTGATGGCAATACGCCCCCTATTACATGGGACTTTAACATAACTGGCCAAATTTGGGTGTTCTATACTCGAGGAGGAGGCGGCGTATGCATCCTCTTACAAGAACAAATAGAGTTTACCGACAAAATAGATATCTCAAACATGTCTACAGATATATGTATATGTACTGGAAGTGTGTGCTACTGAATTACCTAAACAGAACCTTTTAAACAGAACTGGAATAGAAGAGTACTGGCTACTCCCCAGTATTTACATTCTAGAAATATGTAAATTTGTCCGTAAGCATCAAGAGTTATACACAAAACGTGAAGACATCCAATCACAGTACACACTTAGGCACGGATCTAGGCTTAACATACCAACATCCAAGCTAAAAATGCATTCTACAAGTCCCTATGTAATGTCTATAAAAATATACAACAAACTACTAATATAATAAAAAGTTATATATGAATAATAATTGATAACAGTAACTAATTATAATCGCGTAATCTATAGGTATGTTTAACATAAATTAGTGATAGGGTAACAATGAATAAATAAGATAATAATAATAAATAAAAATAATAAAAATTGCAATTAATAATAAATTTTATAATTACAGAATAATAATTAAATAATATAGCCATAACAACTATTCAAAGGAAATAATATAATACTATATATAATACAGATATAATACATGTACAGGTATCTAAAAATAATCTAAAATATTGTAGTACTTTTTGCAGATAAATTACAAAATAATGGTTAAGCGGAATGTTATTATCTCATTCGCGACCTCCTGACTTTCTTTATATTGTAGTTAAAATTTGCTATTATAGGGCTTCCTCTCTCCTAAACTTTTGCTGTGCCCTACAGGGTCCATAATGATCTCTATTATAGGTATAGTTACCACCTAAGTACACATTATGGTAAAGCAATAAAGATATTGAGTATTGAGGTGTAGTATTGTAGGTGAAATTATGTTGTTAGTAAAAAAAACGACCAAGTGCGAGTCGGACTCGCTCACGAAGGGTTCTGTACCACAATGCAAAAAAAAAACACGCCTTTTGTGTGGAGACCCCATTTTATTTATTAATTTTGATAAATTGATGTTATAGCGTCAATAGAAGTACAAACTATGTGAAATTTTCAGTTGTCTACCTATTACGGTTCATGAGATAGGCACAGCCCGCTGTCAGAAAGACGGCCGGACAGCTGAGGCTAACGTTAAACGTCTTCGATTCGTTTTTTAAATATTCCCAACTTATAGGTTTTTTTTCGATGAAAAAAATAACATTACAACATGCTTATATTCTATTCCTTTAAGCATTAAAATCGACTATCAGTCATTTAATAACCTCAATAATTCACTCGACATTTTCCATGTAGTTTTTTGACATATTTGGTAAAGTCAACAAAAACGACGTCACTCTCCTACAAAGCACATCAGTCGTACATGTATATAAATATGGGTGTCGGTGTGGTGTGCATGTGACGTGACTTGTGTGTGTGCTAGGACGGGGACGGCCACGAGACCGCAGTCGTACCATCCACGCACTTCGACCACGTAAGTCTTTATCTTCTATGTGTTTGTGTGCCTGGTACTTTTGTTGCTTGCTTGCTTTTGAAAAGCTGGTTGAATTGCATGTTTTTCCCTGATAACTTCGATCAACAATAGCTCTAGATTAACGATTAGGAATAAAACCACATCGCTCAAGTAGCCACGACAGTATATAGCATGATTTTATACCTTAACTCTCATACATAAAGTTTATTATCAATTGCAATATGTTTACTACTTCGATAGAAAAAAGTAAATGTATTTTTAAAATAACATAACAAAAAAATAAATCTAATAATAAAACATAATTATAAGCAATAAGGTTGAAAAAAGTATGTTGCAAAATAATTCCACAGTATTATTTTTCCAGCTTTTTTGATACGCTCATCAGAAATCTAGTATTATTGTTGATCGAAGCGTTTCATAATAAGATATTGGGTTCATGACATTTTTCCTCAAAATTTTGTTGTGTATTTTTTTTTCTTGTCTGACGATTTCAACAGCGTTTCAAAACAATTTTATGTTTAGATACCATTTTTGGTTTGCATCTGTAATGCGACGTGCATAATTTAGTAACCATTTTTGTATAGTCTAAAGTTGAGATGTTCCTTAACAGCCGAACTCAAGGACTTGTCAGGGACAGATAGGATTATGCTGACTATCATCAATAGCTATCTGTCTTTCACTGAAAATAGGTTATTGGGTTCGGCCGTTAGTAGTTAACGTATCCATTACAGCACATTATCAACTCATGAACCATCGTTTGTCTTGCAAGTTGTATCAAACAATGCAGGAATCATTGTACTATTCAGTATGAATCATTATAATTTCTTACTGTAATTCTGATCAGTCTTTTTTCGATGCATATTTGGGTCGCCGTTTAGTCTCATTGCGGCTCAAAATGTTCTTTCATTTAGGATGTCCCCACACTTATCAAAACAGAATCGGCAAATCGGTCTTATAAAGCTTCAAGTCTAGTAAATTAAGTCAGTAGTAGTCCAAAGTATGCAAACGACAACGTTCGTCTAAGCTTGGATCAAGCAACACGACATTAGCACATAGTTTATTCGAATATAAACCTTATTATAAGAATACGGTTCTTATTCCTATGAAACGCTTACTCACATTCACTCACATTCACTTATATATACGACTATGATCATTGTCGAACTTAAAAATAAGATTCATATTCGTTTGTAACGCTAACTTAGGAAAGTAATGTCAATGTTCAATCTCTGATTCTTACCCTCATTGCTAGAATTAAATGGTGTTTCTGAACAGCTCAAGATGACGCGTTGATAAGTACGGAGAAATTCTCATACACCACAACGCGATAAAACTTTTAAAGGCCATATTCTCACAGCAGCGAACAGGCGAATCTCGCAACAACAGCGGTGGTGATCGTCACGGTTCTCCCCCCGGGGGCTCCGCGGGGTCGGGGGCTTCGGATGCGTCCGCAGACTCGGGCTCTGGCTCCGAAGGCGACGAGGTGGAGTTCGTGCCCTCTTCGTGGGACTGCCGCGCAGCACCCGCCAAGTCTTCGCTGAGGAGCTTGGAACAGGCTACACCCGTATGTATTGCATTTTTAGTTTTGTAACTTTATCATCATCATCGTGAGGAGAGCTTTGAGTATCAATGTGTGGCTATAAGAGATGGGGAAGATCAAAGGAACAATGATATGAATTATATGGCACGGCTGGGGAGTGGAGTGACTACTGACATGATGGCTACTAGAGAAATATGGATAATTGAGGTGTCTGTTTGTTATGTCAAAATAACGGCTTTTTACTAAATGCATAAAATATGAAAGTAACAGTACTCAAACAAGAAAAAAAGTGTGTTTGTTTGTTCCGGCTAATCCCAGAAACAGCTGAACCGATTTTGACAAAAATTGGTATGGGGTACTTTGAACCCTGGAGAACGACATAGGCTACGTTTTATCATGAAATAAGAAGAATGCTGCGCCGATCCCAAATAACGGAGAAGAGCAAGGGGATGGTCATAATTAAGCATCATTTACCGTATCTAAAATCATTGAGATGCTTAAAGCAGCCATCTAAATCTATTTAAATAAAACAAAGACGGGTTAGTTTATAACTGAAGGACAGCTGTACCGATTTTCATGATCTTTGATTTGTTGGATTGGTGTCAGCCCCAAATAGCAGAATAACTATTAAAACATGGGAAAAATCAGGAAAAAAAAGATGATATTCTGAGTCGGTTCGAAGTTCGCCGGGTCAGCTAGTGGTTCTGTAGATTCAAGTCTAATTAACTTGCAGTAACGCCCTGGGGTATTATTGCAAGTTAATTATAACTCAGAATATTGCATATTAATTATTTATTTATCAATCCTCCTACTGGAACGCCATACAGCACTTACGCTGCTTTTCATCCCTCTTGTGCGCGGTGAACATCGAACGGGCGGCGATGGAACACGCACGCTCACACAGCGTCAAGACACTTCCATTACTCCATCTTTGTTGGTTGCGCACATTCTTTGCGATGTTTTGAGACAGTGATTGTTTTACGGCCACTGCTTAAGACATGTTTTACTCTTTTAACATATTGAGGAAGGCTCCTTCCCATTTAGATGTAATAAACCCTTCTATTTATAAACGTTACTTAAAGATAAGTAATGGGTAACGTCTGTTTAACCACATATGTTTTGACGTTAGAAAGTGTCTTAACTTTAGCCAGTAAATTATTTTAGGTCATAAACTATAATGATTAGGTTTCTTATTAAACACAGTCAAAAATAAGGAAGGAAACTATTGTGTTTATTTTTGTAACACTATTATACATATTTATTTGCATAGTATGATGTAAGCTTGCATTGGCGTCACAGTGAATTGAACGCGTTATAATATCTGTTACATTTTGGCTATGTTTGTTTATTACATACACAAACATTGTATTCATGTGACTAGAATAGTGCGGCTGTGGTGATAAATAAGGGTGTATAAAGCTCAAGAATCATAATCTTTTGTTAACTCTGTGACTGCCTTTGGCATTGTAATCGGTGTACTGTCAAAAATATAATAAAAAATAACAGGGCGCGGTTTTTTCATATTTCACCGTTGCTCGGAAATAAATCAAGCATAGATTAAAGTGCTGTCAAATTGCTAGCTATAGTGATACGAGGGCGGCACTGAAAATTTCGGGAATCAAGGAAGTGACACAACATTACTATTTAAAAATGTATTTATTGCTTTTCGAAGTATTCTCCGCGAAATTTGACACATTTTTCCATACGATGGAACCAATCATTGAAGCAACCATTCCATTCGGAAGTTGGGGTCTCCAAAATGGCCGTTTTGTAGGCGTCCACAGCTTCTTCAGGCCACGAAAATCTCTGTCCACGCAATTTATTATTTATTTTAGGGAAAGTATAGAAATCATTAGGGCTTAGGTCGGGGCTGTACGGCGGATGGTCTAAAATTCTATGTTTTCTTGCTCTAAAAACTCTTTTGTTCTGTGTGCGGTGTGAGAACTCGCATTGTCGTGATGGAGGATGATGCGGCGGTTGCAGTTCTCTTTACGGAGTTCAGAAGCGACCTGTGGCAAACAAATGCTAGCATACCATTCTGCATTAACCGTTCTTTGTCCCTCAAGAGGAATAGTCGTAACATGGCCGGTTTTGGAGACAAGCGTGGCCACCATTTTTTTTGCAACACTCTGTGAACGAACAATTTTTGTTGGCTTCAACTCATTTTCGAACACCCAAACTCGTGACTGGTTTTTTGTTTCGGGTTCGTACGCGTATATCCAGGATTCGTCACCTGATACGATGTTTTATACAGCATTTGAGGATCCTGCGTGGAATCTTTCGAGAGTTCTGATGCACCAAGTAACGCGAGCCGCTTTTTGCTCTTCACAGAGCGAATGCGGTATCCATCGGGAAAACAACTTTTTTACACCTAATTGTTCATGCAAGATTATTTGTATTTGACTCAAGCCAATGTCTAAAGTTGCCTGAATTTCGTGGTATGTCACATGTCGATCTTCCTCAATCAGCTTACGCACAGCATAAACGTTTTCTTGGGTGACTGCAGTTTTTGGACGACCTTGACGGGGATCATCACTGAGCTTGACACGTCCACGTTGAAATTCAGCAAACCAGCGATAAATTGTGGATGGGGCTTCATCACCAAATGCAGAAATCATCCGGCAAACACACTGCTTTTGTGTTAAACCACTTCGAAAGTCATAATAAATCATCGCTCTTGAATTTTCTCGAGTCAATTCCATTTTCTCAACGACTAAACAAGTTTGACAAAACCTTGTGAAAAGACCGAGAATCTTTTTTTAAATAAATAAATGATATTCGATTTTTAAAACCCAGGAGTTTTCAATTAAAAGGATTTTAATATGACAGGAACAGTGGAAATATTGCATTCCCGATACTTTTAGTGCAGCCCTCGTATCTTTGCTGCGTAGATGTATCGTTAATTTGCGAGAAGCTTGACATAATTCAAAATAGCAATGTTTGGGTATATTGATTTCAAAGTTTTGAAGTAGCGATAAGAGTGCTATAAAGCATAAAGTCACATATTTCTGGCTCCCTCATTTTTAGGCTTAGCGTAATGTCGTTTTGGTAGCAAAAAGAATAAAATCTGCTGCATTCACCTGTATACATAAGTCAAAATGGCAGATTTTTAAGTTATGTCACCCTTCTTGCCAATGAGCGATATTATTAACACTGCGGGACACTAAACGCTCCCAGCAAGCGCAGCACACCATAGAAACGAGTTTTATCGACGGAGGAATAGACAAAATGACAGATAAATAAAAGAAATCTGACATTTATCTGTCATTTTGTCTGTTTAGTGTCAGTGTCCTTAAATGGGTTTTATTTATTTATTTTCAACCTAATTATTATGTTGAAAATGTTTTATTCTACGAAAGCCTCTTCTGTTCTTGAAATTAACTACTTTCGTGGTCACATTTTAAAATCGTGACGTCATTTCCCAGGACAACAAGAAACGCGTAGTGTTCAAGCGCCAGAAGTACCACTGCGTGTACGAATACCCGCGTGAAGTGGCCGATATCGAGGCGCATTCACCTGCCGCTTATCTGCCGGATCTGTCTACGTATTCAGGTATTTTGGATTTTCAACGTTAACTTCTATCCATTAAGGTATATTATTGTTATTGTTTAAGCACATCTTGTAATAGCTCATCTTGTGGTAAAAATATTGGCTAGTGAGTAAGATGGTAACTGGTCTTCTCATCTTGTTAATATATATCTGTTTCAACTTATATGAAACACCATGAAATGAAGGGGTGCAACACACATGTTCGGGTCGGCAGATTTGTCAGTATTTTTTGAATGTGGAATTGAACTTGATTTCTTGAATGAAGCACCCCTTTCATTAACATTTGGCAAATCCGCTCAATAGGCACAGATCGCTTTCTATTCAAGAAAAAAAATACAATTATTGAAACTACAGCTTTTGTTACAATTAACAGTCTCTAAAACGCTCACCCTTCTGAACTGTGTTTGATTTTCAAATAAAAGCGGCAAGTTTATTAATTCTGCTCGGTTATTTTGTAGAATGGGACCCAACGAGTGTGGAGGAAGCTGAGCTAGGCTACGGACAACTCTTCGGCGCGCCCAGTCCACTCGACCTGTACCCGCTCAGAGCCGGCATCGCATTTGGAGCTGGTGCGTATTCATAACTGTTGATAGTTCGAGATTAAGTTTATTTACCAGGCCTATGCCTTATTATGAGAAAAAATAAAGATATATTAATTATTAACTAAAAAATTGCCAAGCGTAAAATGTTGTTAATTTATCGACTTAGTAAAAACAATAAATAAGTCATGACTTATTGTTTAAGTTATGTTATAAAAGAATATAATTATTTATTTTAAAGTTAAAGTTAAACTCACACTAATCAATTAAATGTTTATGGTTATGTAATTTAATGTTTATTAAATTTGCTCATTCTTTTTTTCATCTCACAACCTTTTGGTCAGAATCTGATATCTCTTAAACTGTCGTTATTGAATACGATTAGTTGTCGAATTATAAGATAAAAGAATGCTACTGCAAAAGCAGGGCAATCAGTTGCCATAAGTGTTGTATCACCAATTATTCACAGATTACGACGAAGACTTCTTCATATCCTCATCAGCGCGTCCCTTCGAGAGCCTTGGAATCATGTCGACAACGAGCCAGTTCTTTCCGGGCAAGCACATGAAGCCTTCCCTGTTGGAGCGAGACCTACCAGATGACCTCACAGAGGAGTTCCCCCCTCCTCCCTCACCATTACCCACCACAACGATGATGCCGACCCGCACACCTTCGTTAGACTTCACTACGCCTGACTCAGGAGTCGAAGACATAACTCCAGGGTCCACAACAGATGAAGACTTCAAAAAGAAACTTTCAGAAACAGAACTCACCTGGAGGCCGGTCGATAGTGCAAGCTCCAGTGAGTCCGTTAGTCCGAGTTCCCCGGGGGGCGAAGCGCTCGGCGGTCTCCGACATACAAGGGACAAACTAAAGCTGGACCTACCACCCAGTCCCCACATACCTTCACCACGACACAACAGAGTCTTTAACTTCGTCCTCGACAAACCAAAGCGACGGGAAGACCGACCAGCTGAGGTTGGCTCAACCCCTCTCGTTATGACGGACGACACGCCAATAGTCACCACAACACTCCCACTACAGAAGGATAGTGAGGACCTACCAGTACCAGAACCGACATTTTCCACTTTCGGCAAGAGCCCGCCCAAAGTTGAGCCCGAACAGAAGCTGATACTAACCGACGAGGTCGAAGAAAACAACACAGAGGTAAAGGACGAGAGTCCCAAGGTCGTGGAAGCCGTCAAAGGCGAAGGGACAGTTCTCGACAGTGGGGACGAAGATTCTGGCATCGAGAGCAGCTCCAAAGCCACCCTCGAGCGAAACAAGACAAACGTCTCGTAATTAGAACAAAGTAGCAGTAGTTTTGTATAAATAGGTACTGAACGATAGATCTGAAGTAACTGAAACTTTGTTAACGGAATAAAGTTGTAGGTTACGTTTAGAAGAGAAAGAAATGGTAGTTTGAATTAAACTAGGTATCAGTCTGTGTTAACGTTAATCAATTAATTAAGGTTAAATGTTTTAGTAGTTCTCATTTTCTGAATGTACCTTCTTTTAGTAATAAGTTATTAGTTCTAATTCAAACTAACTATTTCATTTCTTGTGGAGGTCTTCTCAGCCCCTCAGATCAACGCATCGCACTCGAGTCGACGAACTATTGCCATTATTATAAAATAGTATTACAATCAGAAAAAAAGTATTAAATGCTGGACATAAACTGGATATACATATCGGAATTATGGATCGATGTTTTATAGCCAATCATTACAGAATCGTCGAGTTAGGAAAACTTGACGTGTTTCAAACATCTTTCATTTTCATCATCTTTTTGAATGTTGCCAATGAATGTTATAATTCAATTTTACTAACATTTCGCTTTGCCCTTTTGAACTAAAAACGGCTTTAAAAAAATAACTACGAAAGTCTGGACTCTTAAATATTAATAAACCATTAAGAAATCATGTAAATAACTACCGCGTTCGAGTTTCATAACTTGATTCCATACAGTATTCACTCAACTGTTTGCTTTGTCCAGGCGGGCTACTTCCATAGTCAATGCAAGAAGGGACGCAGTTCGTTCGGTGATTACACACAAAGGTACAAATCGCCAAGAATTATATCTATAGTGTATGTATCCCTTTTGTAAGTTATAAGGTCCCTTTTATAAGGCTTTGATAGTTTTTACACAACAAACAGCCTAATTTTATGTGATTAGTTGCGTCTGGCAAGTTTTTAAGACACGTTTTCGTTAGATCTTCAGTCGCGTGCGAGATGATTATGTTTGATGCACGTAGAATTGTTGAATTGCAGTCGAAATCATACATTTAACTGTAAAAAATAAAATATTTTTAATTCGCCAACGTGTATTCGGACTAACGCACGCCGCTGTCTTACACGCGGCTAATCAGTCTTTACAGTCGTTGGTAGTTCCAGCCTACCATAGATTAACTCTCTGTGAATAACATCCAGACTAATTAGTTAATTCTGAATCATTTTATATTTGTAATGAATGAATTGTAGGACTTGCCTATCACATTGCTATACAATGAAGGCAACCGATCGTCGTACTTGTTAGAAATTGTCATACGTAACGTTTTTAACTCTTATTTCGTATGTTGTAGTGATAGAATACGCTCGCGTTGCGTTCCGAGGTACACGTCCACTAAAATGATATGTTTTATGTATAGTATTGTATGATTCCCACCAAAATTACCTTTTATTATTTTGATGTGAACAAATATGTTGTGGCGTTGTGGCGTACCCGGCGTGTGCCCGAGCGCTAAATTACATGTCATTTGTGAAGACCTATTACTTTACGCACAAGTGAGTACGCATCTTCCATCTTTTAAACCTCAACAATATCTATATTAAAGCGTTTCGGTCTACGATTGAGGTTAAAAAGCCAATTCTTAGTTAAGTAAAAGTTTATATTAGATAAGTGTAGTGTTAGATGTATCAAGTCGTGGTGATAGATCGACATTGCGTATAACGTACACTCAGCAACAGCCTAGCTTACGTCGTTAAATTCCCAGTTATTATTTATTATTATTGAAGTCTTAACGTAGTGGTGTCTCGATACGTATGCCGATGGGCAACGCTGTTGCTGACTGTACCACGAAGTGTGTGCCACTATATTACCGTCATCACTAGTATGCAATACGTCCAAGTGTGAACCTAATGTGCAATTCTTCTCATTTCCATATCATCGCGTTTTAGTTGTTTAGTTACTGCTGTAAATATAATTTAATGTTATTATGTATTGAAGAAAATGATCTTTTTGAATATGAAAATTTATTGATTGTATTAATTGTACTACACGTTTATTGTTCTGAACATTATTTTTTACAGTTTTAGAATGTTTTCGTTAATGTACAGATGTAAATAAGTGATAGATGTTCATTTTGTTACGATGCGTAGGGGAGGTAGGATGCGCTGTTGATTGTGAGCCGAACAAGACGTTACATTAGCTCCATGTAGTGTAACAAACATTTATATTCGTTTGTAGAAAATCTTACTCCGCAGATTAGTTTACTTCAAGCTTATGATATAAAAATAAGGAATTTATTTGAATGAATTGTCCAGTTTAATTATGGTATTTATTGATCGTAAGTTGTTATTGATTTGTATGAGTTGTCGGCAGTATTTAGTGAATGTGAACGCATTGGAAGTCTTTTCATATTGTGACTTTGTCGAGTCTTTTAAAAGTATTTCTATGAAAAAAATATAATTAAATAAAACTTGTGACTCAATATAAGCTTTTTATTTACATGAACATATCACATGGAATGTTTACATCATAATTACTATAATCAATATTCTTTGACCTCAGATCTGACTCCTGAGTTGAAGGATGGGTGGTCAACTCCTCCTCCATATGATGACGAGGCCGGTGACGTCACTGGTAGCTAGCAGGCTCTCGTCGTAACTGAAGCTCACGCCGATCACCGGGGATGCGTGACCTTAGAACGAGGGAAAAATTAAACTTTAGCAAACCACGCTATTTGATCGTGGAACGAGCCATTAATATAAAGTATGTGAGGGTCACTGAACTCATAATCGACTTTAGACACCGTCTTCGAATTTGTTTTCAACTTATGCAAGGTTGATATTTGATTGGCAGTGAAAACATGAGTGGACTTGTATTAAAAAAAACGAGATGGCGACGTGAGTTCTGATTATTGATACGCGTTAAAAGATCCTTGTACAGTTATGTACCTTGCAGTTTATTAACAACGGGATGTTCCGCATGTCCCTCTATGTCTAAGAAATAGACACAAGAGTCCTCGCTACCGCTGACGACGCACACACCGCGCCGGAACGACATGATGGGACAGAACGTCGACTTGACGCTGTGTTGCGTGTGCAGAACGTCGAAACGCTTCTTTAGTTGCAGGTTGCCTTCGCGGTCGGCTATCCTGTAACGATACGATATACTTTGTTGACCAGACAAATTTGTCGAACATAAGAAGCAATGGATTCGCAATACCCTTAAAGATATTCAGATTCTGATTGATAGTGTGCTACGCATTTAGGGTGCCGTCTCTATTAATAAGTTACCTGAACAGATACAGCGAGTTATCCGCAGCACTGACAAGCAAGGCAGGGTGTCGTGCCAGCCAGGGGCTCCAACTGAGGCACGTGACGGCCCCGCCCACGATGCAGCGCCGCAGCTTGCTCAGCCCGCCACCCATGCTGTCCATGCGGTAGCTTACTATCACACCCTGTTTATGATAAGTGAGCAGTGAGGTATACAGGCAAAAGTATTCGTAATTCTACAATATTCATAGTTTTGATTAATTTGTCATACTATTGATTACACGTTTTACACCAGGAACTAACCATTTCATATTTGCATACAGTACCTCATATTAACAAATAATTAAAAAACAAGTACCTTAATATTCGACATCAACGTCAACTTTTAAACAATATATGTATTTTAATATTTAAAATGTAACAAAAAAAAAAAGGCTTCCAAAATAAAAAAACACTACAAAGTGAAAAATAACTTTTAGTTAAAAAAACACTACAAGGACACCGACTTCTAAAATTAAAGTTTTTTTCTGAAAGAAAAAGAAAAGATAAATGTTTACACTTTTTAGTTGCGGTGGTATCTACCTATTCCACACAAATTCGTATAACACTAGTGGGTAAATAACAGTGACAGGAAGTATCTATTTTTTGACAATACTAAGGAAACATTGGTTTTATGAATTAAACAATGTTATCCGATTGAAAGGAAACACTCTTGGTGAATGGAAACACTTGGTTCTTTCGTTATCCACGCATCCTGTACAAAATGTGAAAACAATAGATTTAGGTAGTACGTAAATACCAAATCATCGTACTTCACTGTAGCTGTACAAGTATTTTATGTTCAGTTCCAAATACTTTGGAATATTTGCAATGATAACATTAGATTCCACTGATAAATACCACAAACAAATTCTTCAAACTTCAAACTATTCTTGGTAAAATATGCAGCAAGCAACGACTTCTCGGCATTTACAATCACATCTAAAATTAGTGGTTAGCGGAAAACACTCGTACTTTGTCATTGGCAGCCCAGAACATTCTACCGCTGGACTCGCAAGCGATCGAGAGCACTCGGCCTCCCAGGATACTGCTGCCACCTGGACAAAGAAGTATAACATAGCAAAACGTCGCGCCTGTTATCTCCGAAGACTTAGGCAGCGGTCTAGCTAGCTTTAATAGCTATAGCGCGTTTGACGAGAGAATGGGGAAGGTCGGGCAAAGCTAATTGTAGATGGCGTGACCATAGCCGTAGGCCGTAGGGACCTACCCTACGGCCTACAATAAATTTGACATTTCGTTCACTCATTTAATTTTATGTTCATTCATGAGTTTTATTAAATTTCACCATTTTGACAAATGGGGTAACTTCCTTGTGACCAGATGATCTGGCGATCTGGCATCTAACTGACGAGTTCGATCTGGTCCAGATCGAACAACGAACTCGCCAGTTAGGGCCTTGAAACGTCGCGTCAGTGTCCCTCCGAATTCTTACTTTCATAATAATTCGTGTTGTGGTTACCAGCAAATAACTATCCACATAAGTAAAGTAGCGCAACTTGGCCATACTTTCAAGAAGATTGGCAGATTCAGCCTGAAACCTGTTACTGTTTAGTAACGTTTGTGAATGATTCCTCAAGACAGCTTTAAACACGTCAATGGTAAGGATATATTCAATATAATGGAACCACAAAAGCCACGTGTTTGCTTCCATTACTACTCCATTTTTTCTATTCCTACATTGCTCATTATTTGCACCATCAATGACGAATGTCGCAAGTGATCCATGACTCATATTTTTGTTTACATTATCGATAAATTAAATCGACATCAAGGATATAATTGTGTCAATTCAAAGTCAATACTTAGGTACTTACCTCTTGGATAAATTCCAGTAGATATGTTGAGTACTTCCACCATACCTCTTGCGTTACCAGCCTGAGATTTATTTTTAAGGATAATATTTTTATTTTAACTTATGCTGCTTCTGATTTAGCTATCAATTAAGCAAAAATATAAAGGCATCATCATCATCATCATTTCAAGCGAAATACGTCCATTGCAGGCCGTCATATGCCTCCCCCAAGCATCGCTACATTGAACGGTTCTGCGCTTCCCGCATCCAACGGATTCCTGCGGCCTTCACAAGGTCATCGGTCCACCTTGTGAGAGGCCTTTCAACGCTACGTCATCGGGTACGCGGTCGCCACTCCAAAACCTTTCGGCTCCATCAGCCATCTGTTCTGCGAGCAATGTGCCCTGCCCACTGCCATTTTTGCCGCTTGGTATTTGAAAATAAAATACAACTCCATATATGCAAATGATCCTGCCAGGGTCGCGGAATGTTCGAAAGAGATACCGTGGCTCTGGCACAGGCAACTGAACGAACACGGGTGGGTTTTAGTCAGTAAAAGTCTGACACGTCCTCCGCTCCGCCCAGAGCGGGTGAAGTCATTTGATGATTTCCCACACTAAAAATAAAAATATATGCCCACTACGGCACCAATAATGAGATTCCATTATACGACCACCCTCTGTTCTCTGGCTAGGCACACGTCAGTTTCTTGAAAGGGGCAATAAAAGAGTTCGCGCTAAATTTGCCGGTCCGTGAAATGCGCGTCCCATCCCCCCAACCGCCTACCGCAACGCTGAGTCGCCCACTCAGCACCGTAAGCAACGTCATCGCAAGCGCGTGTGATTATTACTTGTTCGACTCCTTAATAATATTCAGTTTTCTCGATACTTGTTAGTTTTGCTGACGGTGATGCTACGGCTACATAGTCGCGCGAACTACTCTTCGCGCGCTCTCTGTTGTACATGGAGACGGCGAGCGGTGTGCGAGAGAGAACGCGCGAAATGTAGACCGAGCATCAGCGGCAAACTTAGCGCGAACACAACCCGTTCGCGATAACTTTGCCGCTAATTGGACTTAAGTAAGTAGGTACGTTTGGCACACCATAGATCCTTAGCATTCAGCTCTGCTACAAAACTTGCTCGCCGAGCAACACTTTGTTCTTCAAGACATTATATTATATATATCTCATGTAGAAGTATATTTTATCAAAAGGATACAATAACCATATTATTATTAGCTGGCTGGAACACACAGCATAATAATGGAGCTCCCAACTGATCGGGTACGGCCCTCAGGCGTCGCCTTGCCGTCACCTCCCACAGGCTGAGTGCGCCGTCGAGCGCGCATGTCACTAGCAGCTCGTTTGATGCTGACCAGTCGCAACCTAGCCGATGGGGAAAAGAAGTCATATGTCATAAATGATAAATGATTTATTTCTGTAAGTAGGTTTGTACAAACACTTTTACACGTCAATCATATTTTAAAAACTAGATGAGATCGGTGTTTCCTATCTGACTATTCTGAGAAGAAAGGCCGAAACAAACTCAGTGGTCACAGTCTATTTTACAGTCCAGACATAATCTTGGTCAGGTCGTGTGAGGACCATGTGGATTGATATCCCGATATGGTCTTTTGAGCCGGTCTTCCGACTCCCACGAGCAGATTAGCATAGGCTAATCTGTCGAGGTTCATTTATTATTATGTTCGTAGCACATACTATCGTAGGTAGGTACACATCTATGATCTATTAGCAGTCATTCGAAATTGTTTTAATTTTCCTAGAACCACAGGTTGCTCTATTACTGACTTATATCAGGTATATGAATAAATGAAATACACCGCCCAACGTGGTTTATCCAGACTCGATTTATCGAATGAACCCCAAGATTTGCACTAGCCACTGAAGCCTCATGTTTCATACAGAGACTATTGCATATCAAGGCATGCAAACCAAATATGTACAATTTCGTACCGAAAACTGGAATAAAATACATTTAAACATAACGTATAAAGATAAACAAATACAACAATCAGATAGTATGACTTTCCTTGGGATAGTTCTAGATGAGAGGTGTTCCTGGATTGGTCAGGTTGATATGATGTGTGGAATACTCAGTAAGTTTGCTTATGTTCATGGCGTATATCTACCCTAATAAGTAGACAAGCCACATTACAGGCTTATCACGCATATGTTGGATTAATACTGCATTTTCGTATACTAGTATGGGGAAACTCGGTGCATCTCGGAAGAGTTTTCGTCGCACGAAAGAGGTGTATACATGCGATTTGTAATGTGATCTACTTCCATTTCAAATCGCACGTTTACCCCACTTACATCCCGTAAACCACTGTTTAAAAAACATAGGACTTTCATTAACAGGTATTTATATTGAGGAAAATTCCTTCAGTTTAAATCTGGACCTAATTGTTCCTGAACCAAAAATTTGCATGTCATTATGTTATGATTGAATATGCTAAGCAACTATTAAACTACCATTGTAGGTAAGAACTTTTGTAACCATATATATGTATATCTGCAAATAAATCTTTGACTTTGACTTTGAAGGAGTAGACTGGGGGACGCCGTAATGGTAGGGTAGACGTGCCCTTATAGTAGGGAAGGATTTGTAAAAGATTATTAATAATAAAAATATTGCGTTTCAGTCTCACTATGTAGCAAGATTGGTCTGAAGGTTTTATACGCTCGTTTCACAAAATTCCGCAAACATGGGCATTTTCGTCCACTTTTACCGCAAAGGATGTTATAATTTTAGTGAAACAATAAAAAATAGTAATATCATCACTTCTCTGGGCTATTAAGCTGGAGCTCTCCAGCCAGTTCAGCACTGATGGTGCTTGCATATAGAAGCGGATTTTCGGGCCCGACTCCTGGTACGGATCACTGCAGGTTGATCTTTGGTAAGAAACGGTTGCATGATTTACCTGTTTTTTAGGTGTGAGCTCATAAGTAAATAATACGGGGCTATTTCACCCGCACCGATCGGCACCGACTTGGGTTTACCGGGAACCCTCTTCATTATGCAAGCACCCTTAGTCTGGAGGATCATATTGTCATATACCGGTGACAGGCTTGGTGTGTCCGTCCAGGATGAAGGACACGCGTGGCGGCGAAGCAGTGACGTCACAGATGGATACGGTGCCGTCGTCGGAGCCACAGCAAAGCTTCGAACGGTCGTTGTTCGCGAACTTGACTACGCTGACTTGTTCTGTGTGCTGGTGACATTACAATTAGCACACACAACATCACGCATTTCGTCTTCGACGGGTTGGGCAGCGACGTACAGTACACCCACATATCGCTAATTATGTTTTTCTCCCGGGGGCAAATCCAGACTCTGGGCTGCTACTGTGAAATTCCTGACGAACACACCCAACAACACATTGCCGGACTCGGGAATCGAACCCAGAACATCATTCTCACCAGTAGCACTAGCTACCATATATTGTCACATTATAAGTACTACCTTCAGGTAGGTTTTCAGAAATGTACATAGATACAGCGTGGCAGCGACATCGATGCGCAACGTGTTACCATGGATTCAGTACATAATTCTGGACCCCCGCGTTTGAACGACTCGTCAGTAATTTAAAAAAAACAGCTGTTCCTTAAATTTTGACCGCGTAGGTATTGCGCTTTTGTAGGAAACAGCTGTTTTTGTTTGAATCAACCGAAAATTCTAACTCAAGGGTTTCCGGAATCATGTACTGAATCCATGTTAACAGCAGGTTGCCTACAATACTATGGACATACATCTGAGATAAATAGTTTCATGTTGTGGGCCTCTTTACTAACTGTACTGTTGTATATAAGTTTAGTGTTATAGTCAATATTTACCACCAGACTGTCGTAAGTGCATGGTTTGCTAGTGAATATGGAATTTCAAAGCTTATATTTTAAACTTGTAGTAACAAACAATGCATGTTTTTAATAAGTGTGTCAAACCAAACTAATTTTCTAAGGTTGTCCACTGATAAAAACTGGCAACACTTTATTGATTTAGGACACTTAGTGCATGGAACGAGAAGAAACAAGTTGGACTTGATATTTTTGAATCTGAATGTAAATCTTAATAACTAGCACAATGCTTATTCTGTGTATGTGCCAATGTATATTTTTCCGTTGTTGCTTGCATTCTGTTTTTTGATACAAAATACACATCTATTATAACTGGACTGAGTTTCATTGAAGAAAACAGGGCCATGTAAATATTTATTTAGGTGCACTAAATAAATATTTTTATCATAATTATTCATTCTATTTTAAAAGTTTACCTGATCAAATATGTGATGAACTCCTGAGAATGCATAGTTCTCTGATATTGTCATGTCATTTTTCCTCTTTGAGTTTGCACTTGTTGGTGTCTCGTCTACCAGGATACTTGCCTAAAACATATTATTTGCTACATTATGCTTTAAAACTTGAAAATAGAATATTATTGTAGATATAGTGTTATAAATGTCCTCTTTTATGGTACCTATTGTCAATTGGGAAGTCTATTTGTTCCCTCGCATAGACTGTATTGGTATTAGTCTTTTATCATCAAAATAAAACAAATATTATTATTTCAAGACCATTTTTTTAATAGTACCTACTTTTAATGTTGAAGAGTAAAAAAGAATACCTAATGTAACTCTTTTTATTTAAGTACTTTACTACAATATGATGAGTTTCCAAGTTGTGTTATTATCCTTATTATTTTTAATTTGTGTAAACAGACAGTAAATTAGAATCAATTCTGTTTTCTTGAAAACCATTAAAAGGCCATTAAAAGGCATTTTTGACTTGATTTTGCTTTATAACTGAACAGACAGCTGTACTGCTGGGGAGTTTGTTATGCCACTTCTTCTTCCCAGCTAAAGCAAGAGAAAGTGGTGAAAGGCTGGCATTTTGTGGGACTGTCTTATGTAACTTTGACATTCAAAAAGTGCTGATTCTCAGCCTAAGTTGAATTAATAACTTGATTTTGATTTTAATTTTAATGAAGTTACCTTGCTACTAGATCTGGGTCGAGAAGAAGATGAACTGATTGAGATGTTGTCTTGCACTCCATACCGGCGCTGCAGCAACTGGCTCCTTACGTTTATGTACTTCTTTATAGTCTCTATGTCCTACAATGAATTGTTGAAAACGAAATATCAATTAAGCATAAGATACAATGCTAACTATTCCTAACTTCAGTGTTTTTATCTAGTGTTACCTTAAATTTCGCATTTTCTCTCAGAAGCTGGCTTCGGCGGCGTATATAGAGAGTTTCTAAACAAAATAAAAACGAACAATATAGTAGTCGTGCTTGAATGGTGCAATTTAAAAACAATCAATTGTACCTAGATTATGTTTGCATTAAGTACTACACACTATTTTACATTTGCACTAGTTTCTTAAGGTCCTAGACTGATAAATTCTGTAATTGGAGCGTAAAAGCTATAATATTAATGAAGAAACTGGACTTTTAACACATGGATTATTGTAATGCTTACTGAAATTAGGATTGTTAGGTGCTCTGTACGCATTGAACCGTGCATCCAGCGCGAATATCTGTTGTTGGAACGCCGCCGCCATTGTTACAAATAATTATATGCAAACACAATACACTGCACACCTTTTTGATCTTAAATTATCATTTATTAACCGATTTCACGTAAAACATTTCTAGAAAACAAAACATTCTTGTGATTATTTGGCCAATGTCAACTTTGACGTTTGTTTTGACATATACAGCTGTAAGTTGTGCATTTACAGAGCTAGCTAAGAAGGATTAATAATAAATTAATCAGAAAATTATTTACAATCTAGGTATTTTACTAATAGCTTGTAATTTGGCTATAATGGCAATATTTCATAAATGCAACAATTTTGTAGCAATTTTCTTGGAATACATTACCATATGCGCTGCGCCAATCATCTTGTTGGTCAGTAGGTACGGAATTGAACCATTAATTTCTACTTCTTAACAGAAAGTCGATGCTTGCTCATCATGTTATTGTATTGATATGTTTATTGAAACACATTTCTAATTTAATTTATTCAAATCTTGACCTAAGTCAATTTCATTGAGTCATTAAAGCGGTCAGAGTACCGCCAGACCCAAAAGTGTAATTGTCACACCCACACACGAGCAAGCGAGTTCGTCGCGCGCCCTCCACGCGCGGACTGCGGCCGGCTGAGGCCAGCGATTTCCTAGAATCCTTATTTCCGATCCGAAATACTCGGCGCGGTGATACCAGGAAATCTTGGCGGCGTTATTCTGGGGCAATGCCGTGTAAAACCCGAAACACGTAGCTTTCTAGCGAGGTGGCTCTGCCCGCCGTTATAAATAATCAGAATGCGTGAAAAGGAGTCGGTGACCCTCAATTACACACTCATCATTTCTCGTACCGAGAACATCTACTATGCTTCTCTTACAATTATATTGTTCAGATGAACCGCATCCTCCGGGGATTTGAAATAAAACTGCGTAAGTAGTTGTAGATATTTTAAAATTTCGTTTTACATAACTAATGAATGAACATACCATACATCGTAACATGTAAAATCCATCATACAACAAACGTACGTATAAATGACAACGTGATACAATCCAGTGAACAGTTACAAATACCGACTTTATATTTACAAATTACAACTATGAGACGGATTAGTGCTTTACATGGATTCGATTCAGGACAAAGACCATTACTATAGTAACAGACGCCTTTGCTGTAAATATTCGCTGCAAATAAATTAATGACTTACACATCGTTATCTTAAACAAGTTACACTAATCCATCTTAAAAATATGTAGTTGACTATTGTTTGTTGTACCTAAATAGATTTAAAATATTTGCATTGACTTAAAAGAAATGCATGGAGTGTAAAAAAGTCACTATATACTATAACACGTGAACATTTAAATCAGTCAGTCAAAACTTAAATAAAACTATGAAGGCAAGTATCACTAAGGACCACACTGAGCACTGAGACGTAACATACATAAAAACCTCTAAGACTTGATTTACTTACATAGTTAACACACGATATATGTACAGACGAATCTATAACAATACACCTCAATGGACAATGACGTGTTACTAATAATATATATATATACGCTAACAGTTTTTATACAATTAAAAACATCTACATTAGGTTATATGTACCTATATACATAATTTAGTTAAATTCATTATAATATCAACATAGTTTTCAATTTATTCTCAACGATAAGCACACAGACAGTTTGTCGGAATTCATTCTAACTTACAAACTATTCAGATTTCTTTCAGGGCTTGCTTACAAGTTAGCGGGCCGTATGATGCACTTAAAGTTACCAGAAACATTTGATTGAAAAAAAAAAAACAATTATAATCTGTGGTTAGACTCGTAGTTACACCTACGTCTAATGTCGTTAGGTAAATAAGTGGGTTCCTGAAAATGTACCTATTTACATGGCTCAATTTATTTGAAAGAATATCTGATATTGCCTATGAAAGCATTTGATTAAATAAGTAAGCTCCTTAATTGAGAGGCTTCACAACGTCTCTTAATTAAATTCTGCCTTGTAAAGAACACACTAAATATAAGTATTTTATTAAGCGAAAATGTGTAAGCTGCTTTTATTAGCATGAGGTTGATTTGTGGTACTTTTTGCTTAGACAGAAATATGTATATCAGAATGAAGGCGTTACTAACGACATAAGACATCGAAGGCAAGTGACCAAGTGTACCTATTCAATGAAACACGCCACATTGACGCGACGCAGGCGTGCCCCTACACTTACTATTACCACCTAATTACGAAAATTAAATAATAAAAGTCGCGTGACTTTATTTTAACATTTGTTTTTAATATGGCGCAGTGTATAAAGTGCAATATAAGCCCCTTAGCTTGCATGACATGCGATATTACATTATATTAATATAATATTGGCGGATTTAAAACTTAACTTTAAATATAATATAAGCTAAAACAATGGCATTATGTAAAGCAACCACACACGGACAGCTGCGTTATATTTTTTTACATAATCTCTGACGTAACTGTGCAATTCTGCCTAAATTAGAGAACTTTTCGCTTAGTAGAGAGTTGATACGAACTAAACAGAATAGTCAAGTAGATCCAGCTAATTTCCCAGCAAAATGCATTATTTTTAACTAGCGCAACGCGTCTCTTCTCTGTGCACGTCTGCAACACTTTGAAATACGCGTCGGCTACTTTGAAAAGCTAGCTCGTAAAGTTTCAATTCGTATCGACTCTACGCCAAAGTTGGAAAAGCAATTTCCGGCTTTAAACTTACATAGCTAATTTAAAACTATAGGAAATCGCACAGAACGATAGCTTTTGAGGTCTGACGTGTAACAGGCAAGACCCGGCTTCTAAGGTATTGCGGAAATGTTACGACATGGATTCGACATGTTTTATACGACAATATGACAAAACTCGAGCAGAACAAGCACAACTACTTGCGTATTTTACAACAAACCGTCCTATCCAAGATAACATCAATGACAGGACAAGAAACAGTAGTATACCGTAGTAATCAATCCTGTTAATCTTAACGAATTCTTATCCAGGATACACATTATACTTACAAGAATCTACTACTCTGACAGTTACATTAACTACCGAGTAGTGTTTTTATCAAAGCTCAAAAGACCAAAACTGTAGTTTCCCATTGTAATTTTAGTACTTCATGTTGTTTTGTTTAGACAATACTTCTATTATTTTCATATTCAAACGGCTCAAGCGGAACATTAATTTCAACGGAACTCGTTACCCGTAAATCCCTCTCTGAAGTTGTTTATCACTGTATTCTGTAGTAAATAAGATTCAAACTCCAATACGTGTAATAAACGCATGAATTATTCGAAGCATGCCTTCAATTTAAACTAACAGGGATTGTTGCCTGTAGGTCGCTGATATTATTTGAATGAGGATATTTATAATCCTTTCAGAAGAAAAACTTGCGGCTTTATTTAAAATGAATACCGCCACGTGATCCCGGAAAACAACAATTTTAATGCTCTGTTTAACGCTTGCTGATAAATATTTATTAATTGATTTACTGTTATTAGGAAACTTAACAACTGTTATTGAAAACATTTGCTTAAAGTAGAAATTCTAGTATAAACATTCCTCTTATATTAATTAAACATGATAATTAGACGCTATTCTTAGAAATAGAAACGTTTTATATTACATTAAGACACCAACATTAACACCTAAAAACAAGCTTATCGAAGAAGTTAGTAAACAGTATCTGTCCCTAATACGTCCTCGTAACAAAATGAAGCTAACAGCTATTTCATGTGAATAACTGTCGGCAGCACGCGCCGCCGGCGCATACTGATGACCAAAACAAAATGAAGCGACACACCACACCGCCATTTTACCTAATTCTCAGATAATGAAACCTCCTCACGTGCAAGATGCAGCCCATGGTTTGAGCACGCGAATGCCCCGCCCCTCATAGGCTTACAGCCTAACAGACTAAATTGCCTACGTGTTATGCCTGTAATCAGTGTTTTTACGGCTCTATGTTTTTCTTTATGTTTATAGTTTAAGGCTCTCCTCCAGACTTACTCGTACTTTCGCATAAACATTTTTATAAAATTTATATATCCATATAACTTTCCTTGATTTCTGGCGAAATCAATAAAATTGATGAAATAGACTTTTGAATGACGAATCATATTCGAAGAAATATCAGTTTTTGTTAATTAGATTTGCGACTTTTTACTTATATGAAAATATCGCAAGTAAATTGCGTAAGTTTTACGTTGGTTCTTTTTATTTGAATGTTAACTAGTACCCAATAGCTACATAGATTTGAGCAGCCACAAACTCATAACTTTACAAAATGCGTGGTCTTTGGCTTGGACCATATTATACACTGAGCTAAAACATTCATTTATTATCATTTTAAAACTTATTTTAAAAAATCCAAGCGAATAATTGATTTGTAATTGCGCATAAAATCTGAACAATGTTTCAATTTCAACAGTGTAAAGAAATTCTTCGTATTGTGACGCACTGCGCAGACGTTGGACTGGCATGCCGCAAGTGTGAACATTCGTAACAACGAAAATGCGTAATGTCATTCATTGCCAATAATACGGCGCCGTGTGTGACATACCGCTGACTACTGCAACGTCACCACTTCCGCACAAGTTCTCGGTCACAACCAGTCTTGCTTGTCCTTACTTACCTGACGCTATGCAGTACATTTCAGAATGGGCAACGAAACTTTTTAGAATAGCGTTCTTTCCTAGGTCGTATTATATTTAGCACCAGCTGTCGCACTGTAGGCACGATCATCACAAGCTCTTAACAAACTAGATTCCATCCTGTTTACTCCGCTTTTTGCATGTTAATTTTAGAACACATCGACACTACTCTTATTAACGTTCCCGATTAATATGCTTTGCATTCATACATACCTCTCTTCAGATCTAGGGCGTATGATCACTTTTCTTACTAATTATGCCTAAAATATCGACTATTATATGTCTCATCGATTAGAAATGGTCCTCCGATTATATCGAGAACTCGATCATCCTCCCGCGGCCGCATTTTCTCAATTCTGGAAATGCTAATCAGCCGAACCAGTTGATAGTTTGCGGTGAACACTGTTAATGTGGCCGAGCACCTTCCTAGAAACGAAAGCGAGATAGTCACTAGTGAGAAATACGATTATCGTAATAACCTCCCGGAACGAGAGCCCTTTTCCAATCTCTGTTTGTAAATAGAACTCGACTATTAAAAACTTCACGGAATACTACCGTACAGTAAAATCGGATTGTTCCTTTTTTATATTTTGTTTTTTAATGACGTCACTATGAAACGTTAATTAGTAATATTTCAATCAATCAACTCAGCCTTTCGCAGTCCACCGGAGGACATAACATACTTATATAATCTGATTAATTCTGATAATTCCCCAGTCATTTAAAAACACCACACAAAAAGGAGCTAATAACGTCGATACCAACAGCAGTTAATTTATTACTATGATAATTGAAATTCAATTATACTAGACCATCAACAAGTATCCTAGAATAAGGAAAACGTTCCCGAAATTTTATAGCCATTATTTTACATCAGCTTTCCGACCAGCACCACCAAGATATTTGTGAACGTACCGAGAATTGAGGAAAATCGTAGGAAACGACTCGACCACTCGAAATATACACTACTCGTGTATAAATGTAAATAATCTGACAGTTTTTTTTTCATAATGGGAACAAAAACATTTCATTTGACTGAAATTAGACTGTTCTAAGTATTCGGAAGCGGACGAAACAAATAAAGGTCAACATTAATCGATTCGGAATTATATGTCCCAGTCAGCTTCCGAGAAGGTATGAAGATTAGAGTTACATAAAAACCAAATGCGGAATGACCATAAATATACCTATTATACGACCAACAATCGATAACGAGTTTTCGGAGAACAAATTAATGTGTTTTTACTTAGAACATACAGATGTCAGTACCGGGAAAATGATCTTAAGAGGACCTCTTAATTGGATACCGGGGAAGAAATATTACGCTTTTGAGAAATATGAGTAGTAATTACGACAAACAAATATTCGATTTAAAAAAAAATGTACATAATTTCATTTCACTTATGAAATTAAATTTTAAAATAAAACAAACTCTTCCGTAAAGTAAAACTTAGTGAATACTCATTTTTATCTGTAAAATTACTGGGGAGCTTTTCCCGGAGGAAATATTGTTCAATTTCGTCGTGAACTCGGAGGACCTGCAGTTTATAATATCGACCGTATATTTCTGTAACGACTTTATTTAAAGAATTAATACTCACTCAGACATAACGCCCATTGGTGCCCTGCCCTCACTATGAATAAATCGTGAGAGGATGATAGCGCTATTCCATTTACTTTTCATCTCTCTCACCTTTCCTTTGTACTGTACCAGGTTTTTTATAAACTGCAGGCGACTTCAAGTTGACCGTTGCTAAATACTAACATTGATATAGATACCTATGCTTTAAAATCCGCGAGGTGCTTGCTCCAGACAAATAGCAATAACTTTTGAATTAATAAGAAGATGACATTCTTTTCGTGCTGTAAGTACCGTTTGTTGTGCATTCCATTTGTACAGAGCAAGCACCTCCCAGTTCTAAAGCCACTATGCATAGTTAAAAGGTAAGTAATAGAAATCTTCTTTTTGTTACGTCCAGGGTTCGTCGTCTTCGCTCGAAGACCGACCTGGCGATGACTGGTCGGGCTCCGGTATAAAGTTGGCCAGGGTGTGGAGGACCGAGCCTCCAGACCGTTCAGCCCCGGAGATGCCGCGCCTGCGCATCAGCAGCTTTGCGTGGAGGTCGGCCATCAGGTCGCCGCCGCTTGGTGTGGAACCGCCCTTTAGGACAAAAGAAAGGATACTTAATAAAGAAATCGGTTGAATATATAAAGCCGATTGCAACAGGGATAAGATATGAGTTCATCATTACGACATTTCTTTAAGATTTTGGTAATTTAGGTTTTTCATTATCATCAATCGGTCTATCCTTTCCTTCCCGAACGATGTTGTGTTTAACTTAGTTTGAATAGTTTCAACTCTTATTAAAATTCGTTTCTTTAGAAAACATACGATACACACATCACAGTCTTCGTCTGAAACTTAATAGTGATTCAAGCTGTTTCCGCACAGTTCGTCCCAGTTCTACTGAAGATTCAGTAAGTATCACTTAGTCCCTATTAAACATTCAAGCTGCTAAAAGCATGTACCAAGCTCGTCACTGTTAGGAATATGTTAAAGAGTATGAACATAAATATTTGATCGTCATTATAATTGATACCTTGACACATTAACATGCGGGTGGCTTCGGGGAACCGTAACCAAATTGTGTTACTAATTAGCGACGACTAAAAGGTATGTGTTTCTATTGAGAACTGGGCCAAGTGCTCTAAATAGTACAACGACAATTAACAACAAGGGCACGTCACCTTCCTTCTGGGAACAGACCACATAGTATTTGATTTTTAATATTTTTATACAACATCATAAAAGTACACCTATGCCTAACCATTTGGGGAATAAGTACAAGCGTGATGTATTAATGTATTTAAAAAGTAAAAAGGAAAAAAACTTTCCAATATTCTTGTTCATATCCCATTAAATTTCATCTAAATCATTGAAAACGCATTAAAGCGTAACCCCGAGCAAATCCTTGCGGTATTGCATTACTCAGAGGCAAGTAACTCGTTAACTAAGAGTAAAAACTACATCGAAAAGCACATAATTAATGTTCTATATCCTCTAATCACATTGCACGTTCTTATTTGCTTTTAAGTGCTAAAATACATTTAAAATTTCTTTGTAAAAAAATGATTGAAATGGTTGATTGCATGCAGTGGCGTATTTTAAGATTCAGCGCCCTGGGCCTATACCGTTTGCCGCCCCATAAATTAACGGAAAAAAGCAAAAACTTTCACTGTAAAATAAAATCCGGTAGTATGTTGATGTGGGCTGAGAATGAGGGAATGCCAACAACATTTTTTTTTCCTGATGGACAGATTCGCTATCAAACTCTTCAATGACACTGTTTAATGAACGGATTGGGTCAAGCCAGCTTCTACAGGGTGACAGGTAAATTCCACCTATTCCTTGAAAAGGGTTTATACAAGAGGCCATTAGCAGCAAATTAAGTCTTGTATACTATGGGTCAAAACTGGATGGTTTTCGAGCTGTGAGCATTCTTCGATTTTTAACTGAAGATCTTTTATTTCTGAGATTATGCATGTTTTGGGCTAGCATTTTTTTAATGCATTCACTCTTACTTCTTATTCAGACATTGGATCCAATTTGCATAAACATGCAAAATTTGTGGTTACTACGTCTTACGAAGTTTTGTGCTTTCCTAACTCGCCCAACAATTAGTCGCATATTGCGAAGAAGGTATTAACCCCGAAATCACATCCTTGGAACAACACTTCTGCTTCGCGACACTCATCGTCTCGTTTCTTTCTCTTAATAATTATTATTTATTCTCTTGTTTGACTGTTTCTGTTTTCTTCTGAGAATTTTCTTTTACCACATTCTTAAAAAGTATCAAAATATTCCCGTTGATTTTCTACAAAAGTAATGTTAAGCCTGGGAACTACAAACTTCCTCTACGTCCGTGTCGACACCTTGTAGAATTTTGGAAACTACCGATAGTAAATTGTTTTAATACGGCGGGATAATTGCGTAATACACTTACGTACTACCGTTAGTCTGTTACGCAATTATCCCGCTGTGGCTTTCATTTTGAAAGTCAAACAACATTCATTGCGTTATTTACGTTGTTTAGCAGATACATTTTTCGAAGATATGGAAAGGATTAGCCTTATCTCTCTATTAATATCCTTCAAAATGATTCAGATTCTGAGTAATACTGTGTTACGCAATCAGGCTGCGTCCTGAACCAATTTTGTTGAGCCAATAGCCCTTTTATTTTCTGTGGGAAATCATTAAATGACTTCTCCCGCTCTGGGTGGAGCGGCAGGGCGTGTCAGACTTTTACTGACTAAAACCCACCCGTGTTCCTTCAGTTGCCTGTGCCAGGGCCACGGTATCACTTCCAAACAACCCGGCAGACACTGGCCCTAACGGACCCCGTCTGTTAGGGCCGATGCCGGTCCTTACTGGACAGTGAGCTAAAATGTTCGCCGTCCGCAAGCCCGCGCCTTTGGTAGCCGGGATTCCCGACGCACAGGGCGTCTCCAGGGGCTACTAGGGGCGTGAGGGAGCAAGGTTCTCTCCCTCACGCGCTCTGCCTCCACCTTCGCGAGCATTACTGCTTCGCAGGAGGAGGTGACAGCTTCCCATTCACTCTCGCTCCGTACCATGGCCTGGACCAGGGCCGGGCGCGAGATATGGCCGGGCGCGAGAGATGGCCGGGTGCGAGAGATGGCCGGGCGCGAGAGATGGCCGGGCGCGAGAGTTGGCCGGGAGCGAGAGATCGCCGCCGCCGATCGCCTCCGCGAGGACACGGCGGTGCTCCGCCCAGGCTAGGAAACCTCTACCGTATACTCCACCGTATCCTCGAGCCAATAGCCCTACAGCTTTATTTTTAACCAAAGCTATTTGGTGGGCAGAGTCACTTTTATAGCTTCAAGAGCCGTTATTATTTGGCTCCAATCTTTATCAAGGCTGGTACAAGCATTGTCTCTCGCTGACCATAGCTCTCGCTTATGGACATGAACAAAAACGACACAAGCAACGTCGAAACATCCTGTCTAGTCCGGAGTCGCGACGGAGTCCGACGGACATATTGTCGCCGCCCCGCCGCCGAGCAGTAAGCGATAGCCCCGCGTCTTGATGTCTATCAAATTTACAACCAAATGAGTTTATGTTTTTTTAAATTTCTTCAGACATATAAAGTCAAAAAGAAAGACGGACAAAGCTGAGCACGAGGTGCGGCTCGCGCCGCCCCTCGCAGCCTGCCGCCCCGGGCCATGGCCCTTTTGGCCCTAGGGTAAATACGCCCCTGATTGCATGCATCTGTTGATAAAGGTGACGTGCTGATAATTTGGAGATTTACACGAATGCATAAATAATTTAAAAATCTATTTAGATTTTTTAATTATCTAATCAGTAGTGCAATCCTAAAAGAACAGTGATCTTCTGAAATAAAATAAAGGGTAGATTATTTAATCCACGTTATATTTTATTTCAGAATCAGAATCAGGTATAAGACGTTGTACATGATCAAAAGATCACTTAAAATAAATTATTTTAATGAAAAAGGGAACGGGATAGAGAAGTTTCGTTTCGATGAGTCGTTTGGTCGGAAGCGCCTCAAAGTAATAAAAAATAGTTGTTAGTTAAGAGTGCTTAGGTACACATGTCGACAGTTCATCAAATCGGCCAGTGAGGCCAACTGACAGTGGGCGATAGTCGATGGTGCCAATAACCTCGGCTTTACAGGCGGCTGCGATACAATGAGATGAGATGTCACCCGATCAATTTTAACACATTGCACATACATAATAAAGATTCAGGTGAATAGAACACGTAAATTTCTTGGAAATATAGTCATTTTTTGCGACCCTAATTAAAAGTAATGATTATCTTGGGCTCAGTGGGTTTCATGTCAAAAAAACTTCGGGGAATATTACATAAAGCATTTTGGCACGAGCCATTACGGACACAATGATTCTTCTAAGGTATTTCCACGTGGGATTATAATAATTGACTACGTACCTATAGAGGTAAACTTTTTCAATAAATAATTTATCATTTCTTGCAATAAAGGAACAATGAGGAAACCATATCCCGCTGATTTCACAGAAACACTTTGAGAGTTCAGCATCCTGTTCGAAAGAAAATAAACGTTTCTTCTAATTCTTTTTACCATTTAAATCGAGATATTTTTGAGGGGAAAAGTTGCTTCGTTGGTCTAGTGCTCGCAAACACTACCGCCAAACGAAACTATTGCAGATCCTGGGTTCGAATCCCAGGTCGGTAAAGTGCCCTGAAGTGTGGATTTGTGTCCGGTTGATGGCAATAGCCTCGCTATTACATGCGACTTAAGGCAAACAGGCGCGACACAAAGGCAACGCTCGTCGCGCAACACGCGGGCCCTTTGTGTCGCGCTGTCGCGTCGCGCCAGTGTGAACGAGTCTCTAAAGTACCCCTCTGCCTATCCCTTCGGGGATCGCAGGTGTTATCATATGTTAAGTTGTGAAAAGTAACTAAGTGCCAGTAGTTTCACGGTAAAAGAGTGTTAGCTTTGTCAGTAGAAACTTGTCATAATACCCAGACTACAGCCTAGACACAAACTATTTAAAGTAGAAATATAAATCGTTTGTCTATCGATTTTTTACTGTAATTGTAAAGATTTACCCTGCTTTGTAATTGCAAAGCACAAAAAGGTAATCACTTTCGATTTGACAGCTTAATCAATATTTTGCTGCATGTTTTAAACTGTGTTTTCGTCGGCCAACGTGATGAGAATTGTTTCTCATAAAAACAAAGCTTTGTGAGTACGTCACGCATTTCCTCAACGGGTAAGGAACGTGATCGGCTCTTTCCTTCTTTCCTTTATCCTACGTAAGCCCTCTTTTTACGTACCGAAAGACGTAAGGGAGGAAAATAAAAATAACTTTTTTTAATGGAATATTCGTGTTCATACTAGTAATGTTACTTGTGAAGAAAGTTTTGAGTATAAATGTGGATGGATTGATGGAAGGACTGTGTAAAGGATGATATCGCTAGAAAGGGTTTGACTACCGAGATGACAACTATTATACACGTATGGAATATATAAGGTAGAAGTATATAAGATAGAAGAAAAAAATGAAATCGGCATTGAATTAATGAGATCGGCTACAGTCTACGCGGTAAGGTAGACTGTAGCCGATCTCATTAATTCATGTACAACATCTTAGACAAGCATGTCGATTTTGAAAAATGTGACCGTGAAGACGTGCGTGGAGTGAGCTGTCAGTGTCATTACGGCTTGGTAAATATTGGCCCTATTCCCTAGCATCAGTGGCACTGACAGCTCACTCCACGCTTACTTCACCTTAGTTCTCACGGTGAGATGGTTACATAATAGCACTACTGTACCTACATTCATGGCAAATACAGTTCTGATTCTGATAATAAAAAAAAACATATTTAATAAGATAAAATAATTGGGATAAGGGCAGAAGAATGATGTTGACTAGGATTCGTCAACTAATGGCTGAATTTTGGTGATAGTACTAGAGAAAGTCCTAACTAAACTATCTTTTTTTTAAACTGCCGAATAGGACTCTCTCGACCTCGATCACGTCTGATGTTAAGCAATCGATAAGGTCAATGTTGGAACGACCGTATCCAGAAGATGCCTGTTCACCCTCGGTTTGAAGGCAGACGGTTTAAATGTGGAAGGTAACACAGACGCTGGCAGAGAGTTCCACACTTTGGCTGTGCGCATATAAATGTGTAGGAGAAGCGCTGAGTACGACTGGTCGGGATATCAACCAGGTGGGGTACCATGTACCCCGCAGTACGTCTGGTAGTAAAAGGGCGATGGTGGGATCAGGTCGAGAAGCTCCTGCGCAAAACTATCAATCTCTTGTTTTAACGTCCCATTAAAGCCAAAGTTTGCGTCCCTATGAAATGTTGACAGTTATTTTTTTGGTCTGCGATCTGTCTTTCACTGAATAAAGGTTATTGGGTTCGTTGGTGGTAGTTTCACCGACAAATTGTTTACCGTTTGTACTGAACTAGGTGTGACGTAGATATCTAATGCTCAAGCAAATATTATGTTTAACGGACGTGAAAACCAAAACAATAATTTTATCGCAAACCAAAACTAAGCGATAACCACAGTATGAACATTTCAGTCAGTTCTACTAGATTGAATAATTTAGTGGTTAGTTAGGCTAACAGAGTTTTTCCTATCCAATTTTATTTGGTAATTACGCGAATTTATTTGATTAAGGTTTGCCACGCCATGTATTTAGTTGCTTCATTAAAAGCAATGGGCGTGACACCATAGGTGCAGAGTAATGTAAGTAAATATTAATTGATACGAGTAGGTATATCCAGTTAGAAGATGGTGATGAACCTTGATTCCTTCTAACCGGTTCACTTCCGACAAGTATTCTCGTAAGCGCCGCGGGCGTCGGTCGCTTATAAACATTATTTATTAATTAAAGCGTCGAATGATAACTCGGAACTGACACTGCGTGTGCGCAATCATTGCTTTACGAAGAAGCGCGTATCTATTGAACAAACTTATCACACTGACAAGTAAAGGTCAATGGCACGCAATTATCTGGAACCGCCTTATATTCTAGAAAATGACCAATGATAACATTATTTTTAAAATATTATTTAAATTATTAATTGGAAATTTAAATACTATTCTTTCCACTTCTTAATCATTCTCAAAGCTAAATGTCAGATATTAATACAGATAAATTATTATGCATATTTTTCCAACGAAATAAATTAATTAATATGTTTTTTGGAACTTCCATGGAATTTCTGAATAAAAAGCCTGTTTGTCAGAGTTTTATTATGGCAACGACTCGGCTTGTTCGGAGAAATAAGATGTACGATATAAATAAATTATGTAAACGGAAAAAGGCCAACTTATGTAAAACTGCGAAATACCTACTCATTTATAAGAACTGCGGTATTATCCATAGTTTTAATATAAGACTCTATTTGGAATAACTAAGAATGCAGACAAATGCTTTATTACTGAAAGTATCAGGTACTTACTAGGAGGTGGATCTTGATCAGGCTTCTACAAATTCGACTAACTTATCACAATTTTATATATTTATATATTTTATCACTTAGTTATTCGGTTGGCGTTTTGGTCGAACGACCAGTTGATGGTTACGTAAATGACTGAATGATGATCTAAATATTCAGCAAAACCAGTAGCATCATTAATCACCAACTCAATGTAGCACTGCACTCAAAATAAGTGCATCTAATGTACAAGAAAGTATAGATCCGAAGTGTGGAAGTGGTCCATCTGCACCATTACGCCAGCCGGAGCCTCGCTCTGACAGATATATTATGACCTTATCTCACTCATTACCTTAACGGAGACCACTTCGTGGAAACCATCTCCTTTCTCGTAGCATTGTCAACCTTGCCGGGATATTTTACGAGGAAAAAATTCATGAGTCGGAATGTGCTGAATACATTATTTGTAGCTGGCAACACAGTTACACAGGTTCGTCTTCGTATCCTGTATAATGTGACGTATTACGAGGAGCTATTTGTGCTTTAGATGTCTGGAATGCTAACAAAAATTAGACATGCCAACGGTATTTTAACAATAGGGACTACACGACTCACTAAATACAATTAGAGGTAGATAATGTTAAAGCATACTGCCTTTGACAACTTCAAAAGTTCGACAGGAATACAATTATGTCATAGTTTGTCTTTGAACAAGCGCGTAAATTATTTATTATTGTCACGAATCGTACAGGACTAGAGAGTCCAGCTCTATCTTTCTCTATGCTGAACAATTTTCCGCCAACATCAATAATTTCAATTAGTAGGTAACTATTATTAACTGTGTAGTTACATCGTGTTTCCCTATTAGAAACCTTAACATACATAAAAAGAATAAGACATTTCTATTCCATACTAACTGAAGCTGGATCCATAAAAAATATTTAGGTATCAGTAATTTATTTCAACAGCTAATATTGCCAACAAAACGAAATAATAAAAAATTCCCAGCTAAGATTCGACATCAGAATATCTACAAACGTGACAAGTTGCATACAAGTACATACAGCATACAGTATATTTACAATTTAGACGAAATTCTAAAACGAAATTCCGAACAGTTTCTGGAAGTTAGTAGCAAGGCTATTTGTACTGAAGGCCGCAGGGGACAAGCGCGACCAATCGCCCATTGTCGGCCTCAATGGCCACGTCCCAGTTCAGTCCCTGCGCCCGAATACAAGGACTGCCTCTCTATTGTCATGCGCGTCTGATGGAATGAGGATATACCTACAGCGTGTGCTTTTTATGCTCTGCAGACATTTCTTTCTTGTGTATGTCGCTTTTTGCATCTGACTTGTTAGCGTTTGCCGTCGATGTCAACTTTCGCCTGATCAGGCGAAAGTTGACTTTGATTTGACGCCTGTTGTAACAAGTTAAGAATCGAAGTGGTGATTGCTCGAAAGCACACTAAGGGTGGATTTTACCAGTAGAACTCAAAGCGATCAGCACATAAACTTGGTTTAAGGGCTAAACACGTTCAAGAGCTGTCAGTGTCAATATTCCACAGTAAATAATGACACTGACAGCTCTTGAACGTGTTTTTGATGTGCTGATCCCGTTCAGTTTCATTGGTGAAATTGGCACTGTTTGGGTATTATATGGACCTGCTGAACCAATCTCTTTCGATTTTTCTGTTGGTTTTTGGTTTAGGTAAAATTTATTGATTTCTGGGAAACGATTTTTGGTCAAGATGCGTTGTATAATTTATTGTTTTACCCGCTCCCACTCATAAGTCTGTCATGCGACGCCTACAATTTGCAACTTTACATTTATTTGTTTGCATAATCGAATTCAAATTCTACAAATCGTTTTACTCAAGAAGGAAATAACCAACTTTTATGCCCAAATTATACTCGAGAGCGGTTACAAAAATGAAAACGACACATTACAATATTTCTGATCAACAAACGACGACACCTACGACGTAGAAATTCTGTGAAATAAGGATCAATTTCAAGGATTTTCTGCAAGCCCACGTTGAAAAAACCACAGGCTGTATAAGCATAAAATAAGGGCCAATTTGTATTGTGTTATAAGTCCTTATAAGTAAAGTATAAAGGGTATAAGTCCGTCACGTTAAGTCGTAGATCCCTGGTTAGTTCCGCGCTTGGTCGGACCGTGTCAAATCAAATATCTGAAACGTGCCGTTTAATTGGCTGCGCCAACCGGAATGCAGTCCGCCCGACAACTCCGGAGTGGCGACAAGTAAATACGATTATAATAAAGCATTCGTTGTATATAATTTGGTGCTTGTTGTGTCGATATTAGAAGAATAAGTTAGCATAAATTTTGTAATAGTTCGATTAAACTCAACAGCGATAAATGTTGACTACACCATTTGCCCATAAATTAATATTTGTGCGAAAGTGCTATTTAATCAGTTTCTATCCTTTCACGCAAGTAAATATTAATCTAATAATCCATATTTTGGACGAGTACAGAACAAATGGCGTCTGGAGTCTAGACAAATCGATCCAAACGGATTTAGGACAAATACCTTTACCTAAGCAATTCTGGAACAATGGTTCCTACTCCCAAGAAACTTATGATTAAATAAGTTTATATCATTACATCGTTTCTATGTTATGGATAGATTTGAAGAAGTGTTTGCATCACTATGAGATGCAATTTGACAAATAAAAATTGAAGTTGATTTCATGTATCATGACATTTAAATTTTGACAGCTACTCCTTAGGATTTTGCCGGAATTCGCTCAAATTAGCCATGTTTGGAGTAGGTTTATTAATACGCGATTAGTAGTAATTGTAGATCCGATAGTATTTTCTTAGAATCCGTGACGACTTTGACCGATGGCATCCTCTGTGAAGATCTTTGGCGCCCACTAGACGTTAGATCACTAATAATATCGTACAGGGGTCTTAAAATAGATGGACATTTATTTGTCATGGTGCGAGGCGCCAACTGGCAACAGTTAATGTAAACTCGTTTAATTAGAGCGGATATAGTCAAACTGTCCTTTGTACAGTGTACTAAGTCAGTTTTACTGCATTCAAAGCTCACGCCTTCTTCCCATGGGGGTAGGCAGAACCTACAGAGCCTGCTACGATCCTTACAATACTCTTTTTGCCGGTTGCGAGTACTACGCACCTGACCTTTCTGAAGAACATCACGTCACTATCTGACCTCCTAGGGCATCCCCTCCTTCCGGCGTTTCCACTCACATCTGGCTTTGTTATGTATATACCTTTAGTTAGCCGCCTTTCATTTATCCTTCCAACATGACCAAAACCTCTTAAGCATACTCTTTAAAAATTTTGTCTCTACACTTTCTTTCCGCCCCGCACCTTTGCCTTATCACGTCATTCCTCAGCCTATCACTCACACATGCTTCGCAAGGAACGCATTTCCACAGTATTAATTATTTTTTCATATTCTTCTCTTTCTCTTTCAGTTTTACAGTTCAAAATCTACTTCGGTTTCTTCTTCCAATTGGAGTTTTTTTCAACCTTCATTTTTACGAAAAGCTGTTTTGATAAAGGGACTGAACCTCTGTACGCGATTTTTATTTGGACTTGGCAATAAAAATAAGTTTTTTCTGCGGGTTACAGTTCCTCTTGTAATCGATTCGCATTTTTATATTAACTAACACAATCCCGCGCGGTTCCCGCTCGAAGGTCCTATTACGGTGATTGAGAAAAAATCCCGAACGAAACACATAATGGGGAAGGTCGGGCAAAGCTAATTGTAGATGGCGTGACCATAGCTAGGTCCCTACGGCCTACAAAAATTCTGACATTTCGTTCATTCATTTCATTTTATGTTCATTCATGAGTTTGATTTTATTTCACTATTTCGTTATTTTCGGTGATTTCAGTATTTTAAATCAAGTACTTGACATGGAAAGTGTCAGAATTTTAAACCTTGAATATTTCCTCGTAATCACTTTCTTCAAAATGTTCACGACATAAATTCGAACTCAAAAAAATCTGTACGAATAGCTTTAAAGCACAATCTTCTAATTTTAGGGGCTTACGAGAAATTCGGACTCCAATTTCGGAGTATCTAGGAACACAACAACGTGTCAACTTTCGCTAAAATAAAATAAAACCACATCACGCCTTGTATTTTTAGCTTGTGTTGGGAACTAGCTACGACAGCGCCATTTTGACAGTTGCCTTCCCCATTGTGACCACAAAAACTATAGTTAGAAATCAGCAATTCTTCTAGGAACCTGTCCATATATAAGACATGGATGTAATATGCGTTACTGTACCTCGCACGGGCAGGAGTACAGCAAAAAGTATTTATTAACCGAGTTAGTCATCCATGCGATCCAGAGCTTAGTGCTAAATGTCAACTTGTGACGTCACGGCTAACCCGTCAGTTAAAGTCAACCGCTCAACGGAATTGTAGCGAACGTGGGGCGAGTATTTAATGTAAACTGGCCATTCAGTTATTATGTGTGTTCACGTAAATGTTAACGTCCATTCAAGCCCACGGGTTAATAATAAATTGTGAGCGAGTGTATGCTCTCAGAATGATGATAAGTGAGTCCGTTTGTTGGAAACTACCGGTAGGACGTGGGTACAATAGTACCGAAAACGATAACTCCTCTAAAGCCGAGAACCGATTTTGTGGACGTTGTTATTGCTACGTGTAAGGCCAATATTAAGAAATATTATTTTACGAAATCATCCGTGCGTGTTGGTCATCGATTACTTAACAGTTACCAGTTACTAATAACTCACAGATTTGGCACTCTTACGATGGTGCGTGGTATTGGCAAATAGACTGAGGCATGATTTTAATGTTTCTAAGAAGTATTTTATCTCAGGGATATTACATACATTGAATTCCATACATTTGTGACGCGGCATATAATGTGTTGTAAGTTTACCTACATTCAGGCTGAATTTCATAACTATATCAAATTTATCAAATTACAGGAACACCTACGAACGTACTTTCCAAAACCATATTAACGACCGTTTTTCAACGCTATCACAAAGGCATGTTTTTTGTAGGCAATTGCCTAACATATAAGTATAACACAATTATCTGATTCACAGAATAATGGAGGCAACAAAAAACATTGAATTCACAGAAGGTTGTTCTGGTTCCGCATTCTCTCTGAGTACAGTAGGTTCAGAGATTTAAGGCCCAATTTGAATATACGGACAAATCACATGGAGGCACAGAGATGCATACATGCATGCGTTAACTGGAAGCATACACAATGTTAGCTGGAAACGCACAACAAAGTAGAATGATGAGAAGCGCGGATTCCGTTAAACTGTAAGCCGATCGATACCACACGACGCGCGCTAAATAAATGTTTGGGAAGACATTTTATTGCTGTCTTTGTATCCTCACGGTTCGTTGCTATATCGGCGTAGGCAAACTTCAAAAGGGACTACATGAGAAAGGTTAGTTCCGCCAATCAAAGCAGTTGCTGCCGTGGGCGGTCTATGGCTCGATTTTTCTTTCTCGATTCGAATATAAAATTTTAGGGAAGTGAAGAAACTATTAATGAAGCTAAAGACATAAAGTCAACAAACAGAAAATTGCACAAGAAAACGGAGTAAAATATTTCTATGAAACACCTCGGCGTCTACTACCGAGTATAATTAAAAATCCTTGCTACCACTGCACTTCAGCTGTAACAATCAACTGATAAATACAACACAATTACGGTCGCAATGTCGCAGCCGTCTATCAACCTGTCACTACTAAACAGCTATCGCAATCTGTAAAGACGATAAATTATACATATTCACACACAAGTGCAATTTAAACAGCAACTAGTGTTCAAACACCTCGCGATATTATCACCACTCCGTAAGGAAAAAACATCTGATACATACTCAATTAACACGCTTTTTTCGCACTGGAAAAACGAATCCAAATTCCCAGTAATTTAGGAGTATATAAATCTCAGTGTAAGATTAAAGGGTACTCGGAAAGTCCCATTCCAGTTGCGGGTCACGAACGAAAGAAAAATAACGTCTCAAACGATGAGTCAGAAAAACAAAAAAGTTTTTATGAATCAAAACTTTATCTGGTACGATCTGCGACAAAATTGCAGATAAGATTATTTGTCGCTACAACCCACACTCGAACAGTATTTTCTCGTCTGTCCTGATAATAACTGCGTTTACGATGTTCTTAGCTCATATGCAAGACCGTGCGCTTTTGAAATAACAATGTGCTTTTAGTATGCATGACTTAGAAATATTCTTTAGCACAATTATGGGTTATGGGCTTTTGTTTGTCAATACATAATAATATGTATGTAGGATGTTGTAATTTGGAATGCTCGAATTTGGGAACGACAGTGGATTTTTCAGTTGTATGATGAGGTCGTTTCAATCACTTTTATTTCACGGCTAATCCCCTCTTTAGAAATATTATATCATATACCTACTCTACTTTTGATTGTAACATCAAATCAGTCAGTAGTTCCTTACTGAGAATATTTGGCTACATGCTACAGCTTCAAAGTGAGAATTTCCAAGAGATTTTCGATTCAACATGGTGGCTTGTTAACTTAGGGTACACATACAGGAAGCTCTCTTGAGAGATCTGTATGAGTTTGTGCACTGTACTGAATTCAAGTCACATTTACTCATTCAGTTCAGATTATGTGATGTACATAGTTATTGATGGATGCAACAAGCAAACATACATAGTTTGTTGACCAGTAGACATAACAGTACACATAATGTTCCAATTTCAAGTAAAATAGAAATACGTCAATGTTGCCATCATAAATCGCTAATGTTTACATTCGCAAAAAAACAGTCTGTTCATTCACAATGTGGTGTGTTTACACATGCGCCTACGCAATTTCGCGTTTAATTTAAAACTAGTCAGCGGAATCTCAAGCGTAGTCAAGGTTCCGGAACAAAATTGCGCATAACCTACCGACGTCATTAAAAAATGAGGAAAAAACATAGTAAACATCAATGCAGTAACCACGTGGAGACGTTCACAATGGGTGCTGATACCATTATCGTGGCGTTATCGTGCACTATAACGGCCTTTCTTAGAAGCGAAATAGCCTGGCGTACAATTCTCGCTGCTTCTGTAAAACGTCAGACTGTGATCGCAATTATGTGGGTGTACCGACTACCAAGGTTTCGTTGTTTTACTTACAAAAATTTAAACTATTATAGATAGTTTAGATGAGAAAACAATTATTGTTTTCTTATCAGTCATTGATTACTTGGAATCTTGTGCTCTCAACGTCCTTGCCTCCAAGAATGTTGAGAGCGAAGCTTGCTTTCAAACAATTTAATAAATAAGTAGCCCCACATTTTATTACTCCTTAATGAGAAGTTAGCAGGGGGGCGATTGGTAGTTTCTGCCTACCCCATGGGAAGTAGGCGTGAGTTTATGTAGGTATGTGTGATTACAAGTTATCCAAAAACATAATGCGGCCTAATTTTACACAATCTCGCTGAAAGCTGATGCTATCGTCAAATAAAGGGGATTCCCCATTGACGCACATGTAAACAATTTAGTGGATTATAAATAACAGTCTTTAGATTTAGAAGGCTAGACTTTGTCTCTAGGTTTAATTTATAAGAGAATCTAGAATCCCACACAACGAATCGGTCGTAAAATCCTATGTGTCATCCCAGTTCAAATTACAGGTATCTGCCAATTGTCTGCCCAGACATAAACAACAAATGTTTTCTGTCAACGTTCGAAGGCTCGAAGCAGAGAGTCTGTATTATGTTATCGCCTAATATTTAAATTTGTATTTACAAGGAGATTTGAGATGTATTTATAACACATAAAAACAAATAAGAACGTGCAATGTTATGATAGGTTAACGAACATTAGTTATGTGTTTTAGATGTACTTTATTACTCTTTTTGGGGTCCCAAAAATACTAAATTGCCAACAGCGACCAACTGTGAGAAAACGTCAGGAAGTCAAACGTATTAGTTGTTGAGTATCATTAGTAATTTAAAAAGGTCTATCATTAGAAGCTCCATAAGGTTTTAGACGATCAGTTTTTTTTTTCTTTTATGTTATGATGATTTTCTACACCAGTAAAATTCAAGGAAATTTAATTAGCTACACAGTAACTTAGAGGTAATTAAAATCTCCATTATGAGTACTATGGACTATAAGTACCTACCATCAGAGATTTCAAACCCCCACGCAGACTATTATTAGATTAATTAAACTTATACTGACATGATAGATAGACCTCATCTTGTCAACGCTTCAAAAAATTGAGTATTATATCGCGGCTTGTGACTAAGGGTGAATTTCACCGATGAAACTGAAAGCGATCAGCATATAAACCACGTTTAAGGGCTGTCAGTGTCATTATTTTCTGTGGGAAATTGAGTTTTATATCAGTAATCAGTATTATGCCTTTCTTTAATTACAATCTAATGGTGAGCGCCGTAAATTTTAATTGGTCATCAATTGGCTGATATCAAATTTACTCTGAACCGTAAGAAGAATTATTGCCAATTTCACCAATATTACTAAACGCGTTCAGGACATCTAAAACGCGTTCAAGAGCTGCCAGTGTCAATACTCCATAGAAAATAATGACACTGACAGCTCTTATACGTAGTTTATGTGCTGATCGCGTTCAGTTTCATTAGTGAAATCAGACCTTAGGTTTTTTATTTTATTGGCATCTCGCAGGTCAACCTGTAAGGTTGTCGTCTGCTTAAGCGGACTTGCCTGTGGTGCCCTAATGAATTAAGGCCTCCAGCCAGGACTTAAACTTAGTTAGGGTACAGACCTCGGCTTAGGGCGTCGCTGGAAGAAGGCAGCAAGGGACTAGCTGGATCAGGATTTATTGGATTTTGGGACGAATTTAAAGCTACAGGCTCAGCGGCGCGGGCTGGCTCGAGTAAGGGTCGGGAGGGACAGACCTTAGGCGTTAATTCTTTTTTTTATATACGTTTACAACTACATTATAGAGCAAGCAAATAGCTTTAGATTACGATGATTGTAGCTAGATGCGTTTACGGGAGATTGGTCGGAGGTGGCAACGCACAAAGAATAATGGTAAGCTTTGGAGTCGACCATTGTCCAGCAGTTGAATAACATACGTTGAAAAAATAATTAGTGTAAGTACCTTTTTACAATTAATAAGGATTATGACGAATATAGCAATGTACGAAGAAATAACGTAATTACAAAGAAAGGATAGTAAAATGAGATAATCGAAAAAACTACTAAATAAAACGAGACTTTACACACGCTTTAAAAGTTTTTGGAGGGGATAATCCGCGTCCTGCAGGCTTAGCACGAGCGCCCTAGAGAAGAGTATTGTCGACGGAAGAGTAGACAAAAATGGCGTTTCTGTGTAGACAGTAGAAAGTTTTCTACTGTCTACACAGAAACGAAACGCAATTGTACGGTAAAAATGGGTAGTTATACACATCACTAGCAACTAACCCGTTGCTATGGAAAATCACTGTCTATAAAGCAACCTGAGTCTAAGTGTGTCCTCGTGCTCGCGAAAAAGAGATTTCGAGGAGCGTAGAAAGCGATTTCTTTTCTATAGTAGAGTAGAAACAGAAAACGCCATGCTAAGCCTGCTGTCGCGCGGGACGGATAAACGGCGCTAGTAGGAATTTAAATAGTCGTGACGTCACTTCTACGATAGTGCTGTCTTTGTCTAACAGTATTCTAAAACGTTTATAACTTGGCAATTTTTTAAGCTTTTACTTTACACATTTTATATTTTTGCACCTTCATGCAAAAAAAAAAATGCCATCATCTATAAAGTTACAGCTTTTTACAATTTATGAAATATTTGTAGCTAATTCCAAATTTTATTTTATCCCCATTGTAAATAATTTTGTATGATATTTCTTGTAATCTTATGGCCAATGTAGATAGGACACACACAGTATAAATATGGAGACATGAATAGTGTTGTGCCGAACGTAACGAGTGATGTGACTAGAGCGGCATACAATGGACTCGACGAGGATGCTGGAGTCGCGCTGTTATAAAAGTTCTAGTTTGCAATCAAAGTAAAAGTATTTATTTCAAATAGGCCTATAAAAAGGGACTTTTGAACGTCAACATTTACATTAAAAATAGAACTGATTCTAGGCGCCACTTCCAGAAGGTAGTTTCGTATGGAGAAGAAGGGGCAAGAAACTCCACCTTTACTCTTTTAAAATGTTTTACAATGAAAAAAAAAATAATGTGTTTATTATCTTAAGTATATACAATTAAGTTGCCGGGGCTTCCCAGAAAGTAATCCGAAGATACTTGTGATGGGATAAACCACGCTCTTCCTTGAGTAATTAACAATCATATCGTTGTGCTAATTAGGTATAAGTTACACAGTTTTTTTTCTATAAAACTAATAAACAGAAAAATTAAAATATTAAAATTACAATCGTATAAAGAAAAATGAAAAATGAAATCGTGTTCATGGCAATGTGAAGCTAGAGTGAGTTTTGTATAAATGTATGATTTTAGGTGTATTCATGAGTGTGTGGATGTATATTTAGTGTGAATGTGAGTGTGTATGGGTGGGTGTGTGTGTGCATGTTTGAATGAGTGTGGAGGTGTGCTGGGGTGTGTGTGTGTATGAATGAGGGTGTGTTGGAGTGTGCGTGTGAATGTGTGTGTGTCTCTATATGCATGACGTTCAACCCAGAGTCGCCAAAATGTCTTCCACGGCATCATATTTAAGTGGGAAGAGCCATTGCATCAATGTCCTCTTACACTCATACAGCTGCATAGGGTAAATGTTAAGTATGCGATTTACTTTATTATAAACACGTGGGGCTTGAGTTATATTTTGGCGACTAGCAAAGATTGACCGTGCTGGGTATGTAGGGGCTACTATATCACACCGTCTTTTTTAAGTTTAGCATGGCTAAAGGATAGAATTTTCTGATATCTAAGTACCAAGTAGATATTAAGATAGTAGTGTAGTATGTGGAGTTTCTTAACAGAGAGCAGCTTAGAGCTTGCGTATAGGGTTTCAGTAGAGTACCTGTAGGGCTTGCAGTACATGACCTTAATCAAGGATCTTTGTGCCCTGTCTAGATCTATAAAATACGACTTAGCTGCTCCACCCCACACCGAGATACAATAAATGATTACAGATTGGGCCAGTGCAATGTAGATTTTATTCAGTAGTGCTGCATTCATAAGGTGTCTCAAAGATTTGAAAACCCATATGAGCTTTCTTACCCTCCCTATAGTTAGTTCGAGGTGAGGGTACCAGCTTAACCTTTGATCCACCACAATACCTAGGTACTTGACAGAATTCACCTTACAAATCTCAGGGCAACTGCAGGTAGATTGGGTTGGGGGACGGCAAGAATGTATTCTAATGTTAAAATCAGGCCCAGGCTGAGGAACAATGATTTGTATACATTAATTAAATTTTTATATGTGAAGACGCACCAAGAATAAAAATACTATACCACAATTGGTAAGAAGAATTAAAAATAAAGCAAAGGTAGATAAATTAATCACGCGATAGGTACATTGTGCTCACTCACATATTTAAGTACAAACATTGTAAAAATATATGATTTTCCTAAAATATTAACTAGGAAAATATCGGAGTGCTTATCCCAAAGGTCTCGCCCGATTATTTTCGTAATTCTGTGCATCACTATTTCGAAGATAAACTTGTTATTGTACCATTGAGATAAAATACATAGAATTGGGTTTTTCAATTAATTGTTTTGTTTATTTTACTACATTACGATAAGCTGACCTTTGACACTAGAGTATGCTAATCACCATATCTTTTCTCATTCATTGGTACTTTGCTGAAAGCTGAAGAGTTTGTTTGTTTTTTTTTTGTAGCAGGTGGCGTTCTGTGGTTTCTGCCTACTACAATAAACACTACAGTTTTTTGTTTGTTTGGTTGAAAACGCTTATAATTGGGCTGATGAATAAAATTGAAAATGTTCATAAAAATAATGTTATTTCAAAGAAGCCGTAGTAAAAATGTGATGATATTCGAAAAAATCTGTTAAATCGGTGTAAATTTGAAGAAGATACACGCTTTAAAAGTTTTTGGGGGGGATTATTGCCGTCCTTGTCGCGCGGTACTGACAATGTACGGCGCTAGTATTAAGTTACGTAATCGTGACGCCACTTCTACGATAGTGCTGTCCTTGCATAACAATTATCTTAAAACTTTTATAACTTGGCAATTTTTTAAGCTTTTACACTTTTTGTACTAGAGTTAGCGCTATTTGGAAACAAACAGGCTTTTGATACAGAAATAAACACATTGTCATCATCCCAATTGTCCGGAGCCGGATTTAAAATAAAATTAAACATTTGATAGCCCAATTCTTAAGGAAGGTTATTTTCTCCTTAGGCACGCTGCGGCCTAAGGAGAAAATAAGTCGGTGTTTTTTTTTTGTATGGCATCTCGCAGGTCAACCTGTAAGGTTGTCGTCTGCTTAAGCAGACTTGTAAGTCAGTGGGCCTAGTGTGTTTACTTTAACCGTCTCGATTTTACGCATCGACCTGCACCCTAATTGCGTAATACACAATCAATCGGAATTTGAATCGTTTTGAAACAGATTGCTAATCCATTGCTTCATAAGTTCGATAAAAATTCTGCTCAACCATATATAGAACGCAATGAATGTTCTTGAACCGTCAAAATCAAACAGATTAGTCGTAATCGTTTACGAAAATGTGTTACGCAATTAGGGTGCGGGTTCGGAGCTCGGATTGGCCCTTTGCAATCGGAGCGCAACGATCGAATGGTGAAGGACCAATCGGAGCGCCGAACGCGGTCGATGCGTAAATTCGAAATGGGATAAAGAAACTCACACTAGGGCCTCAGAACACTAAACGAAAACGAACTAAGCATAGCGCGGGCGGGTGATAGGATGAGACGCGGTGCGTCGGGGGACGAAATTAAACGCGGGCGAAGTCGCAGGCAGAAGCAGACGCCATTTATAATTATTGCATGATGAAATAATTATGAATGATTTACACGCAAGAGTTATCAATTATATAACATGCTTCTCAACCTTTTTTGTCGAGTCATCTTCCTATTGTTTTCAGCGATAAGACAAGTTAAGTACCTGTAAGGACATACAGTATACAGGGAATATGAAATAATCTAGCTAAACTCCGCATAAGAGGACACGAGTAAATCCGAGGCGCAGGGGACGCAGCCCTGGCTGAAGAGGCAGAACACGAAATTCACTGGAAAAAAAATCCAGCTTTACACTATGGTTTTGCGGAAAATCCTTATCTCTGTTAGAAGTCTCCGCCTACTCATCGAAGATCATATAGTAAATTAGTTGCCGTAGTAAATTAATATACTGGTGCGATTGGTGTGCATTGTTTAAGAGTAACAATGGAGTTAATGGTCTTTTACTGCATACGAAAATACTTTTTGGAAGGGGCAACTTTAAACCCCACAGAATGCAGTGAGCGACGACCGACACGAGTGGTGTGTCGCCTGTAGGTGCCCATGGTTCGTGTATGTTTTTCTTGTAAATGTTGGCGGTCTGAATAATCGTTTTGTTTTTTTGCTTTGACTTTGTAATGTGTCTTACCTTCTGTGGTGTGGATTCGGAAGCTGAGCGGAGCTTGGCACGACCAGCCCCGCCTGCTTGACGGATGGCGGCCATGAGGCTGGAGTGAACGTCGCCAGCTGGCGCGGGAGCTGGCGCCGACGACACAGCCTTCTCCTCTCTGTTGACAAAGAAATAAGAATTCTATAACATAGTTTATCTAACAGATGAGCCGTTGGTTTAAATAACCAGCAAGTAGAAGGTGGCGAGACAAGATGAATGGTCAACAGCAATAACTGAAGTGTGAAAAGAGCAGCCTTTGCTTTTGGAGTAGATATATTCACTTCCATTACACCACTAAACAATGTCTTGCGAACTAAGTGACAATGTTGGTGTTATGTTACTACAGGTATGACTTAACAGCCTTCAGCCGAAATCATTCGCCTGCTCTTATCATCTTAAATTAGCTTGCATTAAACATCATTAGTACTTTTTTTTTTTTGCATTACGTGCATAATCATCCTAATATGTTCCCACTGCTGAGACACAGGCCTCCTCTCTGTGAGAGGGATTGGGCCGTAATCCAACACGCGGGCTCAGTAAGGGTTGGTAGATGTCTTCGAATTTTTGGTTCTAAGACATACCGGTTTCCTCACGATGTTTTCCTTCACCGTTTTGAGAGCAGTGGTGATGAAATAATTTACACAAAGTAAAGCGCATGTTTGGGTTCGAACCTACGACCTACAACTTGTAAGTCGCGGCCGTTACCAGTGGGCCACCACTGTTTTCTTTCTTCTGCGCTCTTTTATATTAGTACAGTTAAATTGAGAAATTATCAGTATACAGCAGTGTGTATTTTCAGTCAAAACCTATTTACCTCAAAGCAAGTTATATCGGCGGAAAACGTTGATTCCATGCAATTTTTTTTCCACACTTACACATGTCTCTTTACAGACAGTGCAACTGATGATAGACCGTGAGAAACAACATCCATAACAATTAAACATTACCTACTACTTATTACTAAGAATTCTCATCGCGAAATCCTCGCGGTTCGTAAATAATTCAACTAAACAATTTGTTTACTGGATCCTTGTGTGTTTCTCGGTAAAGCATTTATTAATTATACCTACACCAACATCGCTACAGAATCACGATATTCATTTAAGATAGGTTCACACCTGCGTTCATATGCCATGACTTGATGATTTTCCCCTGCCTATCGCTAACGAAATCGAGTCCGGTGTAAAATTAAAGGCAGATGTGTCCTAAGCATTACAAGTAACATTTTGTAAGCAGTAAAAGCCTCGTAACTTAATAACGCGGTACCTAGAACACGAGTAATGAAATGTAGCCATTATGTAGATGAGATGACGAATACAAAGGGCACCTCTGACAGGTTAGGTTCAGTTCAGACTTCAGTCAGACTGCTTTCAAAGTATAAACAATATGAAATTCTAGTCGACTCAATGGGAGATAAAATGGCGATGATATAACCATAACCTTCACGTCTTGTGAATTCATTCCCATGGTTTATAAAGCGGGGGCATATCGTCATTCGCTGCTACTTATTTTGTTTAAATTCCGTAAATAGCAAGATTCTTGACGTAAGGATGGATTTCCCGTGATTTATATTTGCTTTAGTTAAACCATCAAACCAATATGCCAATAATGTAATGAAATGAAATATAGGCTCATTATTGCAACTTCATGCTCATTATAATATATCTATTTAATAGATGATCGATGTTATGAATCCTAGACGTGACAACAGACAACCCTAGATGTTATATCTTGATATCACATAAAAGCTAACTCAAACCCGATTCTACAGTAAGGGCAAACGTGACGAACTCACACATTCATCAAGATGTGTACTCAGACCAATAAAAAAAATCTTAGTTATTGGTCTGAGGACGCGTAAATATCTGTGTAAATATAACTAAGTACAACAAAATAAGTTTGAATGAGTGTGTAAGTTACTACACGGTTATAGCCCTTGTGCCGCTTGTGCGTGTTAGTTTAAACTGCATTGAATTAATTCTGACCTTTGCTGGGGCGAGTATCGATTTGGCCAGGCTCGTCTACGGTCTAGACTAGGTACTCTAGACTAGAATCTGACATTATTACGTCATAGTAACTAAATACATTTATGAACGAAAGGGTTATTGGAGCGACACTTGGAAGTTTCAACTGGAGAGTTTTAATTAAAATTCTTGCAGCGTTTTCTGGGACCTTGATCCTAAAAGTTCTAAGGTAATAAAGGTCTTTATAAGGACTTAGGGAATTTGGTCCTTGCCGTGTGTAAGCCGACCCGGCTTACACAGGGTCTTATGTAAACGAAGAAACCCTTAAAATAACTTTTAGGTATCTAATATTGAACGAGAACACCGCATTGCGTCATTAAAATGATGCAGCTTTATGTTAGACCGACCAGGCTGGATAGAGAAACTGGCACACCAATAAAATGATGCGAAGAAATGTGATGGATACCAAAGAAAACTTTATCTGTAATTTCACTAAAGACGAATTAGGCTAACAAATGACTCTAAAATAGAAATAATTCCTATCTGTTGTATGCCATCCATCAATTACCCGAAGACATCAAAGCACGAAAATATATTTTTAAGCCTGACAGGGCTAAATAGCTTAACTCTGCGTTTTCACAGAGAATTAGAACGAAAAACATAAAGCGGATTTAGCGGCTTGGGTGTGTGGGATGGGATACACTTAGATAGAAACTTTATTTTTTTGAACGCCTGGACTTCTAAATCGAGCCTGCATGCATTCCCACGAGGTATAAAGACCGACAACGTCCAAAAAGTGTTAAGGTAAATAAAAAGTTTTGATGCAGTTTTGAAACCGACATACTGGCCAGCATTTTGTTGTCATCATTTGAATTCACAACCGTTTAAAAAGCCATAGAACCTATTTTAAAAAAGCAGGTTGGCTCGATTTAAGAGTCCGGCAGTATTATAAAGATAGATAAGTCGTTCGTATGGCCTACGATCGATAGAGTTTAGCTGTTCAGAGATGCAACATGCATTAGTAGTATGACCTAGTTCAATTGCACTGGAGAAAGTTATTTAGAGTGCTGCTACTGTTTTGAACAATATCTAGAACGAAAGACTGGTATTTAGCTGCCCGTAAGGACCCGTGCTCCGAACCACATCACAAAACCCCTGGAGATACTCATACTCTCTTCGCTAATAGAGTAGAGGAGAGAACAAAAGTCGACGCTTTTATCAAATGACGAACTTCATTTGTTTTATGCTCTGTATCAAGCCAAAGTTCTCTTACCCTGTTAACAGAGTAGTTGAGGGAAACAGGGCGAATTTTGTTTTATCAAGAACTACGAACCCCTTACCTCATTTGTGTTTGTTTTTTTTAGTCTTTTTTAGTCTACTTACTTACCTAACAAGTCAAAGACCGATGTTTCATTCTTCAACCAAGAGCACAATGTACTTAACAAATACAATAAAATATTGTTGAGCATGACTCAACACTGACGCTACAAACAAGATCAAATTGTTGGTAGGGTCGAAATACCAATTGATCAAAATGGTTGGCTAACAAAAAAACAAATACACGAACACATTAAACTTTTTAGGGGCCCGTACCCAAAGGGTGCTAACGGGATATTATTAATAAGGCTACGCTGTCCGTCCATCTGTCACAGTGCTATATCTTTTGAACCTTAATAGGCAGATACTTGATATTTACTATGACCGCTATAACAAACGAAAAAAAACTAAAGCGGTCTCCATCCCCATGAAAGAAGTGTTTGTTTTTTTTTGCGTTTATTGCTCGATCTTAATAATGACAAATATTGCACGGTAGTACCCAACTAACACTTAAGCGCTAAGACAAGAGTTATAGTAAATGTATTAGAGCGCTAACCAGATCCTAAAGTTATAAATAAGTGTTATGCATTCGGAGTTAAAGCGCGCTATAGGTCTACTATAGCCCCGAAATGGGCACACTTTTTTTATCACCTTAGATTGTTTAATGGTGGTAAAGCAGAGTTATAGAATGGGTTAAGAGGTATAATAAAGCAATAAGAGAGCTATAATAGCGATAACTGAAACTACAAGAGATAAAAACGTGGTAAATAGGCGAAAATTAACTCTTTTAGTGGTACAATAGAGTAAAATATCATTTATTAACTCTTTGGGTGCTAAGAGGGCTGTAAATATGTGAATACTAACTCCTTAAGCGGTACAGTAGAACTACAATGTCGCTCAGTATATTTTTAAGTGATAAGAGGGTGGCAAATAGGTGATTATTAACGCTTAAAGCACTAGCATAGAGCAACAAAGGCTATAAAAATGATCTCAGGTGCTAACTTTTAACATAGTTTTTTTTCATCAACATAAATTTTACTTCTCGTTTTTATGTGCAAACAGTATGTATGCGTATATTTGTCGGATCCAAAACGCAGCCATTCGTTTGTGAAAGTGAAATTAAAAGTAATATTTCAGTTTGGACTTAGTGTACACAGAAGTTGAATTTTTACTGCGAAGGTAAGTACACTGTGAATAAGTATATCTATTATTAACAAATTATTCAAGCGCCCGATTTATTTTGTCTATTTAGTGAAAATAAATATTTTATTAGATAAGAAGTAACACAAAACTTTTGTAATAATCGTAAAAAACGTTGACTGTTCTAGTTTAAGGTATCGTACTAGACGTAACAGAACACAACTAAGCAAAATACTTCAATTTAACCGTGTCTTCGTATGTTTTTCTAAATTTAGTCAAATCAATTCGTAACCTAAACATGGTGGCAAACGAATTTAGGGATCCGTAGTAACTGCCCAAAACCACAAAGAAATCGAGTATGTACATAGTTTTACTTTACAATTGAAGACTCCATACACTTCATTTTTTTAAGAACTTATGAGGAAGCTGAATGCGAACTAGACTTTTATTGGCTAATACAGATACCGATGAAGAGACAAAAAACATTATTAGTTAACAAGCCAGCCAAAAAGAAGTTGATTTGAAATTGTTCGTGCAACGATTGGTATGTCTGGCTGTTATTGCGTTAATCAGTCAGTGCTAGGTTGGTTGGTTAGTTATTTGTATTTTTTTCATACAAAGATTTTTTTTTCAGCATGCAGACATAGAGAACTCCCCCGAATGTGGTGAAAAACGAACCCGTCTTCTGAATGAATCAAATTAGTATTGTCAATCTTTATGATGAGAATAAAAGAAATGTGATTGATATATTGCGTTTGATTTTAAACTGCGTGAAGTAAAGGAAAAAAGTATAGTGAATGTTCATGCTCAATACACACTAGTTTACATTTTACATCTCTTACTACTTACAAAATCTCTTCACGATTGTCAGCCTTATCCTCAGATGAATATTTAGATACGATGACTTAATTGGAAAGTAATATAACGATTTTGTTCTTCATTTTATAACCATGAATATGAATAACATCGAATTCAGGTAATGACGGAATTTCTTTAACCTTTACAATATCATTGTCATTTGTCAGGCATGCAGTTTCTGTCTTGTAGTTTATGTAATAAAACAAAAAGAAAAGGCTGCTACACACATGGTGAGTGTAGCAGCCTTTTCATTATTACAAGATCAATAAGTTGCAGCGAAGGTCCCACAGGAAAGTCTTCAAGTATGTCGATTAGAATTTCTCATAGTGGAGAATCAGCTTTATGATGAGCACCATATTTCATGGCTCGAAAGTCTTCGTCGTTTCTATTGGGAAATTTTCTAGAAGAAAATGTCACTGTATGAGAACGGGGAGACAATTCGCCCACAGGTTGTATATTTAAAAAAACCATGCATACCATTCCAGTTGCATACACCTTAAAAAAAAATTTTTTGTTGTAAACAATAGTCTTTATAGATAGGTTAGGAAACAAGTGCCTTTTTGCAATTTTCACAAAAATATACCGATTTCATACAGAATTTTTTAAAACATCAATGGATTCGTCCTCACTGTCACTATTTTCTTCAATATCAATCATGTTGACGGAGTATGCGGAATCTAGATCCATATTTTCACAAAGGACTTCCTCATAATCGCTTGTAGTTGTAGCACCACTTTCATACACATTTTCTGGAAAAACATGTACGGAACCCAATTCCAGATTTTAGCAGAAAACTCCCACTTAACTACTTGTAGTACTAGTATTACTCACAATCATAATTTGTTGTATTGATATTCTCTCAAAAATTTTCGCCTATTCCCATTAGTGCTTTGAAGTTTCCAAGCATTTTTGACTGTTTTAGTTTTTTTTTTGTTGCGTTGCCATGAAATCAACTACAAGTGAACAAATGAGGGGTACAGAAGTGGTATTAAGCTCTGATACTCTACCTTAAGTTATACACAAGTCACATTAAGCACTAGAAGTTCTATGATAGCGAAAAATGTTCCTACTGTTTGACTTTAAGTAACATTAGAGAGTTTTGTACTTCTTTAGGCATTTGGTGATACAAAAGAGTTTATGAGCACCATTGTAGAACTGGTAACGGTAATTATTGCTCTTGTGCAACTTTTGGTTCTTTGCAAGAGTTTACTATCGCTTGCATAGCACTTTGGGGGGTTATTAGTTAATGCTTACTTCTTATTTAGATGTTATAGTTGTAAGATGCACTTAAACCTATAACAAAATATGCTTTGGCCGTATTGTAGAGTTAAAAATTGCTGCTGTATGTCTTTAACCTTTAGACCCACCCTGTTATCGCCCTTGTAACTCTGTGATATAACTCTAGGTAAAAAATTTTGCTTGTCAACGTTCTTTTGTCGCCAAAAGTTGTTAGTGCTGCTGCTGTTGCGCCTTTATATCTCGTTAAGTTCTAAACAAGCTCTTATTGACGCCTAAATGTTTATTGGGTACGAAACCCCCGATGTGAGTCCGGCTCGCACTTCGCCGTTTTTTTATAAGAAGACTTTTTAAGTTTTTTTAGAAGAACTAGTGCTGTTCATAACCTGATGTGGCAGTTATTTAGACCGGTACACCGGGAACAAATTGGCAAAATGAAACTGATCGGAAACTATTGATCAGGGTGTGATAACCTCACGACTTACACTGATTACGTTGATAAGAGCGAGCTAATGACCTGCAACGGACGTAACAAATTTAACTGTTTACAATATGATTTGAAAATGACCACGATACTTATTTGTGTCGGTATCAATGTAAGTACTGCTAATTCACTTTGAACGCTGTGCCCGTCACCCGTATGCCTGGTGACATGCGAGTTTAGGCTCCCAAAACAGGCGCAGCGCCACATCGCTCGTCGCGCGACACGCGGTGCCTTTGTTTCGCACTGTGGCGTCGCGCCAGTGTGTACGAGACTTTATTTTGGACGGCTGGAGTTGTGAAGCGATTCTGCAGTATTTAATTGGTTATTTCCCACTGTGCAATCGGCAGTTTGTTTTGTTTTGATTGTTTGTTGGTTGTCATTTGCCAGTGTCGCAACACAGAGTAATGAAGCAAAGTGTTTTTATTGTCTTTGATCTTGTTGGGACCATTATACATATATATATGTATAATGTGTACTGTGACCTGCCCTGTGATATATATGTACATGTGTACTGTGACCTGCCCTGTGATATATATGTACATGTATACTGTGACCTGCCCTGACATCAAGGAGTGGACAAAATTGACAAACCTTAAACTTTTAATGATTGAGTACGAGGCTTTGGCTACTTTATAATATAAGTGTGCACTGTATTTTTTTTTTTATAATGTGCGTTTTGTTTGTGCAATTTTTCTCTATTTCTTTTATTTTTTTCTATTTCAATCATTGAACGGTTAAAAAGGTCGCAGTCATAGAATTCGATTGAGATTGATTGTCTTACCGGTTCATGTAGTATCTTTTTAAATAATTAATTGGGACTCTTCACGTGACCAGAGGGCGGGCCTATTTTAAGCCCAAAGAAACAGCATTGCGATCCAACGTGGCAATGCTGCCAGCCTTTTGTGCATTTGACCTGTTGAAGGCGATGCGGAGGACTTTTTGATGGCTTCTCCCCTTTTTTATTATATACTTGAAAATAATACATATACTTATATATATATTCTAGTGTTAGCTTGTAAGCATGTGTATTAATAATGCAGGGTTGACAAGTAGTCACATATTAGCAGGCCTTGACTTATTAAAACTGCCCGTGTATTACCGGCCTGGGTAAAACTGTTCAGGCGCTAAGAATTAACCGCAGACAAAAAAAACTGCGATTCAAAACCGTCATCTCGTGTAATAGTACAGTCCTCAAGACATAATTATCTCACCATGTGTAATAATAGGAGTTAACAAGGTATAAATTCTCTTCTTACGGCTAATATTCACAGCATGACTTCAAAGCGCTTATAATAACAACAAAAAATAACCGTGCGCAGCTCTCAGTGGTTGTACATCAGAGACATGTCATGTACCTACGCAATTTACTATCCCGATTTAAAACTGAAGAAAAATATGATTCCACATTTGGCGTAATTGCTTACAATTCCGAGGCAAATACATGACATTGCAACATCGGAATGGGAACGTTTAAAAGCTTCACACTCAATCCCACTACCCTATCTTTTATGTTTCTTTCCATATTCATATTTTTATCGTCTGAAGTTAGGCAATTAGGAACCTTATTGCTGTTACGTAACCGCCAAATTGGCGTGGTTTTGCGGTACGATTGTGTCGGTACCTCGGTCAGGACGATTCCAAACGAGACTTTCCAGTCTGGCTATCATTCCGAGTAACTTGATGAGATCAAATTCGCAAAAAGTGTAATAAAGTTATTTACATGAATTCTTATTCTGAAATAAAAATAATTGTTTAATTAAAACAGGTTAGAATGACAGTAGGAAGTTTTGTTTTAGCAAAATATCGACTGCTCTGTTTAAAAGCGGAAAATCAATATAATTCAACCAGCCCGACTGACCGCTAATTAGTTTTATTAAGTGCAAACTAGTGCCTTTCCATTAAAACACAGCCACTAAATCAAAACAGATTAAAATAATAGACGAAATCATTTTGTCGTTGCCTATGCGACCATTTGACCGTTTGTCGTTAAAACTTTTATGTAATACGTTTTTTCCTCATAAATAAATAGTGAGGATAAAACATACATAATATATTGTGAAATAAAATGTAGAGGACCTTTAAAGTTCTGAAAGTAATGGTTTTATTTATTTATTTAAGCATACGCACTTATAATACTTACGTAGCAAAATCAAGTAGGCAATTATGCCACTTTTATTTTTATTTGGTCTAGTGGTCGCAATCGCTACTGCTGAGCATGAGGTCCTGGGTTCGATTCCCAGGTCGGGCAACGTGTTATTGGGTTTTTCTAACTGGAATTTCTCAGTAGCAGCCCGAAGTCTGGTTTTGTGCCCGGTAGATGGCAATAGGCTCGGTAGACTTAAACATAACTGGCGAAATGTGGGTGTACTATAGGTACACCTCTGCCCTACCCTTCGGGGAAACAAAGCGTGATGTTATGTTATAATTATTAAAATCTTCCTTTTAGGTTTCGCTATTCCACTTCCACATCCGGGTTTTACAACTTCTACGACCGACTCCTCTATAATTCACTTTTGTAGAATATGAATTGTGAATAAAACAGACCGTTACACAAATAGAATTCCGCGGTACATAGTGTACATAAACTTTTGTACATAGTTCTATGTATATAAAACTGAACGAGATGACTGCGAACAGAATGATGTTGGCAAGGTCTTTTATTACTGAACATGAACAATTACTCAACATACTGAATTACTTTCAGATGAGATGGGTGAACAAAACATAGGAATGAAAGCTTTATTAAGAACTTACTGCTCAAGGTAATAAAAAGGAAGGAAGGAGCGAACTCAACAATCGATTAGCGATCAAAAGGGCGTGAGTTGAGTAGATAAAATTAAGGACGGATGTTTTCTCCAAAGGGATATACAGACGTCGTACGTTTACACATACAGAACACGCACGGTTTGCCAGGTATGTTTAAGCCCCATGTAATAGGGGGCGAGCCTATTGCTATCAGCCGGGCACCAATCCAGACTTCGGGCGGCTACTTAGAAATTCCTGATGCTCACCAGTAGCACTTGCACCTAGACCAACGAGGCAGTCAAGTTGCAGTCAGATGCAGTGCAGTTGAGTAGATAAACTTGACTCTAAATAGAGAGTGAAATCAATCAAATAGCCGTAATCAAATGCACTTAAAAGGGCTTTGGCATATTAGAAAAGCAATGCTTACATGCAAATTAGTCTACAAACTATAATAAACGGCAATCTCGTAAATATCAGAACACGGTTCATGATTGCAACCTGTCAAACCCCACGGAACGAGTAATTGACTTTGCATTAATTCCATCCAACATTATCCGGGCCCTATCTATAATTAATCATATAACTTGAGCTCAAGGCTCCAAGTGAAGGGTTAACAGTAAATATTATGGAAACTGGTCATAATAATCCTGAAATATTGACAATAAGATTGGATCTAATGGATAAATCTGTTCAAATTGCGTTCCGAAACGAACAGGCTAAGTTACACTTACGTAAGAAAGACCTACTTGAGCGGATTACACGCGAACATCTATTCTTATAAACATGTTATAGCGAACACGCAACGTCATATTATCAATGGATGCTACTAAATGAATAATATGCTCGGAAAGTCTATTAATAAACACAAGTATAATGCGTCGGCGTCGGTTTCGCGTGTTATCAATATCACATATATATTAATTTCGTGAGAAAAGGGAGGGTTCACTTCTTGGAGGCTGAAACCACAGAGTAATTAATAAATGAGGCACTAAGTGTGCAGTCAGTTCCTTGATTATCCTAGGGTTCCGTAGAGGCTTTACGGAACAGTCCGCGCAGGCTTTACGCCAGCTGTCGCTGAAAACCAGCGCTGGGGCTCTGTCTCGCATAGGGTGGTAGCATTATGCTGAGCGATGGCCGTTTTGCGTGGGTGCTGTGACGCATATTTTCCCCAAACTTGTTCTTTTTTGTGTTTGTTTTTGTTCTCTTCGTTTTTCTTTATTCTTAAGTCTACGGCGTAGACTATAAAACTTTAATTAATGCAAAGAACCTACTTTATGTAGGCAATGTCCTAAGGTTTGGGTTTAGTGGTGACCCAAAAGCTGGTCCTTCCAACCCTCATCAATATTAGTTTGGCATACAACATTAAAAAGTTTTCGAAGCAATAATTAATGGTTTGTTACTTTAATAGAATTCACGCTCCGACATTCAAAGACGAACATAATAATTTTATAAGCGGACAAAAATTATGAAAATTAAATGGTTTCCTAGTACAATGACGGGTGAAATCAAATAACAAACACAATATTTATCTAATACACTTAAGCATAATATTGTGTATTTGTGTGGGTGTCAGAATATCACAAGAACTTAATGATATTACCTACTACTTAAATGATGATGCCCTACTTCTGAGAAGAGGTGCTGTAGCGTTACATAATGAGTAGATCGACCGGTCATGACATTGCAAATGTCAATGTCAATGACAAGTTGGAGAACTGTCTAAAGTTAGGAGACAAAGCTCCGCAGAAGGACAACCCATTAATGATAGAAGACCCGTCTCATGACGTAATCAGGGAATCCCGCTTCTTATTATGCAACTTTGGTCACGTGGGTCATTTAAACCTTATGCTTTGGCGATCCTCCAGTACGTATGTTTATCGTCGGCGCTGATGATAATAGGTTCGCGAAATCCTTTGGTCTATGAATAACAAAATCGAGAGCCGTACGTTCGGCGAAGTCACACGTGGAACTCAAAGGAAAAAGGTATGTTATGCCTGCCCTGTATATAATAAAACAAGCTGCTTCCCGCGGTTTCGACCGCATAAATCTTGATCCCGTGGGAATATTGGGATAAAAAGTATCCTATGTGTTAACTATCAGTGTGCCAAATTTGATCCAAATCCGTTCATTCGTTTTTGCGTGAAAGCGCATTTATAAAAACAGCATGGATGTTTTTATAAATGCGCTTTCATCCTCACAATATTTTTTTGTAATTTTTTTATTATTATAGTAGAAAGGATTAAAAAGAAGTAAACTTTGGGAGTTGTAGGGGGGTGATCTTTGTAGGGGGGCGCTATTCTGTGACCATCTCACCGTGAAAACTTAGGTGAAGTGAGCTGTTAGTGCCAGTGGTCTAAGTTTTCTTGCTAGGGATTGACCAAGACAGGATGACACTGACAGCTCACTCCAAGCAAGTCACGGTTCACAGTGAGATTTTTACAGAATCGACAATCTGATCCGATTCCGAAAACTATCTCACCAATGGGAAGCCACAGTACAGAATACATTTTATGTTAAAACAAGAAATTTCACGCGTACAATGTCGCGGGCCGAAGCTAGCAGGTACCGTCCGCGAGGCCTAAGCTGAGCTTTGCATTTGTGTGAGTGCACATTTGTATAGATAGTGTAGGTGTGACATCGGCCTAGAGGGCGATTGGTTCGGTCTGAGGCGCTGTGCGTCCCTCCATTGGTGCGAATCGTAATCACTCACACAAATCCAAAGCTCTAGGCCTCGCGGACTGTACCTACCTATGCAATAAACATAAAATTGAATCAAAATTTCAACCATAGTTAATTTATAATGGGCCTATTAAACTGCCTTACAAATCTACTATCGCATCTATCAAGTGTTGCCCCGTAACGAGGTGGTTGAAACATATTTTTACAGAAAGAACAATACGAATTTGTATGCATGCGATAATTTAATTTGCGCGTGCGCGTGTTTATTTACGTGCGATAATGATTTGGGATCCGGTGCTAAAACCTTATTAGTTACATTACAATGGATTGTGTGAAATAGGACCAGTTTATTTGACTCAGGTACATTGTAAGATTTTTCGGAATGTATGGGGGTTTATATACAGGTTGATTATTTTATGAGTAACATCAATTGAGTTGTGATTTTTCTTGTCATATTATACTGAAACACTTATCGAAGATCAACGATTAAATAACTATCAACAAATGTTTTTGAATACAAAAACTTTATCAGCTGAACGATCAATTTGATATTGATTTCATTCATCATTTTACCAGAAGTTGCGGATAATAAATTAGAAAAAAGCCTTTCAGAGCCTCAAACAACGTCAACGGATATTTAAAACCAAATTCAATTGAAATGATGACGTTAATACAATGGACAAACAATTAATAACGGTTTACCCTTGAAACTTCACCACAATATTTATGACAAATTACGATGAATGTGCACGTCACTAGTCTATAGATATTTAGAATGCAGGTGACGACAGCTCATCAATCAGTATTCGATAGATCGATCATCGAACACTTTGTTAATCGAATGAAGTCGAAATGCGAAATGACACGCGCCGCGTACATGAGGTCTAAAAGACCATAGACACAGATAGATATTCTATGAAACCGGCAGAATTAATTTACATACATTGAAAAGTAATTACTCGTATATGGACTAAAGGACGATATTCTATCGGTATTCAATGCATTGAGGTCTTCGGTTTTCGTTTTATTTTCGATGGAAACAGATTTTTTAATAACCAAAACTCTTAATACATCCTGTCTAACCGCACGCGCTAATGGCTTTCACTCGTCTGTTAAAATAAATTTAAAAATCTCGGAATGAAAAAAAAATCGCTGCCTATTGAATCTTTTGAAATGTTTACAACACAGCGCAGCCTATTCCTAGAGCAGAGGGTCAATTCTACTTTATTATTGCACGCACATGCGACGCGAGACATTCGTAGTACGCTTTCCACCTGCGAGGATAGAAAGCGATCAATTGAAGTTCTCAAGTTCATAAGAAATCTATAAATAGACTTGACTGTACTTGGTACACTGGATCGAACCGTATTTAAGTCACTACATCACGCATAGGTATTAGTTCTTTTAGTTTTTTTTTCTATTGAAGGAAAAGAAAGAACCGTTCTAAAATTTAACACACTATTATGTCCACCATTTTATCTGTTCTGTGATTGTGTCAATCAAATCGGAAGCAGGATAGATAATTCTGTATTTAAAAGGACAAAAACAAAGTTTATTTATTCAACATTTGTAGTTTACTTGATACAATTAAAAATAATGTAAATACTATGTTATCAGTACCAAGCTGATTGAAGAATTTGAAAAATTGAGGAACGCATCAGCTGCATGTTTAAAGTAAAATTTATAAAAGTTACGTTAAAAGTACGTTAAATGAGTAATTACGTTTTCTGGCTAACACAATGGACCTCGGGGAGTACCGAGTCGCATTCTACAAGTGTGAAATACCTTCGAAGTAAACGAAATGCCAATAAATAAACTAAGAACTCAACCAAATTTTAACTGCTCCCGAAACGGCGAAGGAAAACATCGTGAGGAAGCCGACATGTCCTAGAACCAAAAAATCTAAGACATGTGACATCTACAAACTCGCACTGGGCCCACGTGGTAGAAAAGCCCACTCCCTCTCACAAGAGAGGAGGCCTGTGTCCAGGACGTGAGAACATTGTAGGCTGATTGTGCTGATTGCTATGCATATTTTAACGCCCCACAAGCCCTAAAACCCAATAATAATGCTTTTCATTTTTATGAAGATAAAATAATTCTTAACTAAAGCTACATAGCTACTCATTAGCCTTAATAAGGCGCTACTGCTACCTTAAGTACGAACAACTTAAAACGCATCATACATAAATGTAATACATAATGTTACATTACCCATTCAGTTATGGGCACGCCCATGTAGGGAAATTCGTTAGCATATGGAGAAACAATGCAGCCGAGCAAGGACGTTTGCATAAACAATTTCAGTGGCGACGATGATTTATCTTTTGGGAACCGCAAAAACCAACATGGAGAGGATTTTTTGAATGTCAGACTACTCGGAACACACATTAACGATATTCCGATAAGCAATAAAGACGAATTCGTAGTAGTAAAGATGCAAATTATCACTTAAGAGTGGTAATTGCGTTTTATTTCTGGGACGAAAACCGTGTATAAAGGTACATTAAATTGGAGATCTTGACCTTGACAAACGGCCTATTGACACACTGGTCAAGGTTAAAAGCTTTCTCACGGTTAGCGCCGAGAGTTGAAAATCCAACAGTATGTTTTCAGCGCTGGGGTGTGCTCTGTTGGATTCTCAATGCTCGGCTGAAAACTTAGAGTTGAAAATCCAGTGCGCTATAAAAAGATACCTGTGCAAACCTTGGCTTATTGAATCCTCTCGCTTATTTGACCTATGTTCAGCAGAAGTTTACTACTTAACAGGCCGGTAACTTGATAGAGTGTACTTTTATAACTGCAGCCACAAATTGCCTTTGACTGGAAATATATAAGAACAGTAGTATTAGGATCGCCCGCGATTTTATATGTGGGGGCTTCGTTTTCATAAAGCGGTTTTGTTAACAGGAACCTCATTTTAATTTAGTGATATTCAAAGCCTCGCAGTCGCAAGCAAATGAATTTCAATTATCGTGAAAATATTCCTACCTTTGGAAATGGAGTACCTTTCCATGGATGGAATACAATTTCCAAGTATTTTATATGGAGCGACTGCATATCTAAACTCTACAACCAAGTGACTGGGTAACACGATATCCCCTTGGTAAGAGCTGCTTGTCAGGCTCTCGAGGTTCTGACGGCTTAACGTGCTTTCCGAGGCATGGAGGGATTTTGGTATGTTAAGATGGTCACCCATCCACGGACCAACTGAGGCTAGCGTAGCTTAACCTGATCAATCGACCCGTGCGGCTGTTATTACTTAGCCACAAGCCACAATAATTTTAATGCTTTTTGTACCGGCAACAATTGCGTTGCCATCCTCTTTGTTACTTCAGCCAGCCCAGTTACATAATTTCCGTAGTTAACATAGAAAGAAAGAAAAGAAAGAAAGAAATTAGGTTTATTTGCGGTTAACAACGCAGAGAAAAGAAAACGGAAAGAAGAAATAAATATGAAAATTTTATTGAGATCTTGATCAAACGGAGTTTAACGGTTTCCTGAGTCCTTTCATAAGTTTAACACTATAAGAAGATTTACTTTCATGTTCGGTAAATATTGATCATCATCCCCGAAAATAAATTTATTCTACAAAAATAATAATTTCGCCATATTTACGTGGTTTATTTGATCCACAAGAAACAATGCAAATCTGACCAAAAAGTGTGCCATCCTAAATGTAACCAAATCTAATTCAGATAGCTGAAATATATTTGCTTGGAGTGAATAAAAAATTTCGGTTGCGATATAATCTGCATTTAAATTACAACAAGAAACTTCACGCGGTTTTCAGAATTCAGTCAATAATAAACAATTTTCAGGCTAATTAGGACCTTGTTAATAAGTAAATAAGATAACGAAAAAGACAGGAATTAAGTACCGAAGTAGGTAGGTACATTACAGTGACACCATTTCATTTGAATTTTATTAGCTATCGATAAGGATTTAAAGTTCTGCGGTAATTTCTCGGAAGACTATCGACATAATCGAAATTTAGTGTTGTTTATATAAGTAATCGATAGGATTAGAACAGAAATCGACGGTAACTACGCGCTAGATAGATAACATCGTAAACACAGATAACGAATCGAAAACACAATAGAAATGATAATTGTCAGGTTAGCCTGTGATGAAACTAAATAGATTATAGGTTAATTTCCGAGCAATCAGCTAATAGGTTTCGGAATCAACAATTTTGAGCTAACAAATATTGACAAACATTGAATTATAAACAAATTTGACAATAAAAGAAAGTCTTTTGAAAGTTGTATTCTTGGCAGTGTAAAATCGTGGGTTGTTTCCATATAGCAGAAATAAAACGCGTCAGATGTTTTTAGGACTTGTTTTCCTCGTCTGTTCCGATATTAGATAACCTTAGCTCTGGTAGTAAAATATTCATTGAATAGCTCACTGTGGCTGGTTATTGTCTACGAAGTAGTATTGACGATCGATGAATTTTTACTAGAAACCTATTTTAACGCTTATAACGCAACCGTTTTGATTCCTCGACACGTAGCATGATCACTGTAGAAACGAGTTTTGTCGACGGGAGAATAGACAAACTGCCAGATGAACAAAATAAGCTGTCATTATGATTATTCTTCCGTCGACAGAACCCAGACATGCTACGCGTTCTCGATCAGTCTCATCCTTTTTGCTACTTCACTGACATCATATTCTTTTCTCACTTTACCTCTTTCTTTTGTCACTATCCTTCCTATCCCACTCGTAAACGAAAATCTCAAAATTTCTTCCAGTTTAACATTTCTCGAGTATCACGCAAACTGACAATTGATTGTTATTCCTTTCCTTTTGACAGAATGAATGGAATTTTCTTCAAAACCTGCGGATTATATTTGAAAGTGTGTAACGCAATCAGGGTATGACAAATATATATGAGAGAGTAGTGGTGGCCCAGTGGTAACGGCCGCGACTTACGAGGTGTAGGTCGTAGGTACGAACCCAGACAGGCGCTTTACTTTGTGTAAATTATTTCATCGAAGGAAAAAATCTTGAGGAAACCGGCATGTCTAAGACCCAAAAACTCGAAGACATGTGGACCAACCCACACTGGGCCCGGGTGGTGGATTACGGCCCACTCTCTCTCACAGAGAGGAGACCTGTGTCCCAGCAGTAGGAACATAATAGGCTGATAATGTAAATATATATGAGAAAAATATATAGATAGCTATATATTTTTCTCATATATGTTTACATAATCAGCCTATTATGTTCCTACTGCTGGGACACAGGATATGAGGTGGAGCATAGGCTCCACCTCATATCCAGCCCTCTGTGCCCCAAAATATGTAACCTAAGTGACTTCTGCGCTGTCAAGTTAAAGCCGTCGAAATGGCAAAGTTTTGGGCCAACAGTATATGAACAAGTGTCGTGCCATCGACACGAAGAAGAAGAATAGAATAAAGGCTCCTTCAAACAGGCGCGACACGCGACACAAAGGCACCGCGTGTCTTTGGGTCTTGAAGGAGCCCTAACGCTGCTGAAAAGGTGAAAGCGAACTAACTCATACACGTCATACATAAAACTCAATCTTATTTGTTTATTTAAAACTCTGCAAACTGCACCTTTGTTGAAGCTCTATGACTGTTCACTTAGCAAAGGAAGCCGCCAGTTAGTGGCAGTGAATATATCAACGAAACATCCATACTAATGTTATAAATTTGAAAGTAACTCTGTCTCTAAGATACCTTTTCACGCGTAGGTCAACAGAACGGATTTCGATAAAATTTGTCAAGGAGATAGATGGCATCTTGGGGAAGCACTTACTACTTTTTGTCCCGGTAGCACGTTCCTGTGGGATCATTTCTGATATCGACGCGGGCGATGCCGCGAACAGAAGCTAGCTTTCTATACATCTAGGCATACACATGCCCATACATACAAAAATATTTAAAATAAAAGTGTCTGTTTGTAATGTCAAAATAACAGCTTTTTACTAATTGCAATTGAAAGATTATTCATACTTTCATATTATTATACATTTAGTAAAAAGCTTAGTAATTACAACTTTTTTTTTGTCTGTGTCTGATTATTCCGGCTAATCTCCGAAACAGCTGAACGGCTTTTATTTTAGAAAAGAAATAAGGGAAAGATTCAGAGCAAAAAAATATATATAAAATCTGTTTTCATGCACGCGAACGAATTCGCGGGCACAGCTAGTTTCATATAATAATAGAGTCATCGTACTCTTTGGCTGCTGCTCCAATTGATAAATCAGTTCTGTTAGGCGATGCCGGTAGAAGGGAATTTATAAAACGTTTCGGCGAATGATACGTAGTTCTGTTGTTGGGTATATAAAGCGAATTTTGATTAGGAGGCTCGCAGATAAGGAGAGAGACTGCTGCTGGGGAGAGGTTCTCTAAGGATGGAATAAGGTTGAGGCTCTAATATTGTTTTGATGAGTCGATGTCTTGGATGACGTATCCAAGAAGGTGAAGGTGTTATAATTGTAATTTAAATAAATGTCGTGCATGCATTAGTTCTACTGAAAACATTAGTACGCTCGCACGTATACGCACACAAAAGCACTTATCTAAGCCTGCATAGTAGACAAACTTTTGCTCGTAGCTTTTAACTAATAAAGTTCAAATTCGCAAAACAGTATTCGTTTTGAAACTGACAGGTATCAAGAACGCATTCTCTCGATGGCCGTACTGTAATCAAAGAAATCTTCAACAATTTTATCACAAAAATCGACCCATAATACCTTCCCATTTAACAGACTAATCTAAAAAATCTTCGTGCACGAAGCCATTAAAAACTAACTTCTAAATCTTTACTCGAGTTATTTTTTTTGTTAATCCCATTACTGTGAAAAACAATTAACGCGAAATCAAAGTTAATTACTATTGTTCCAGTGTACCTTCAAGTTTACCGAGAAATGTGTAATGTAGACAGATGAAGAGAATTTATAATTAGCACTTGCAATTGCTGGGGTGAACAGGAGGTGTAGGTGTTTTGTTCAGCAAATATTTTGGTGTAAGCTTTTCCGTTTGTAAACCAACTCCGACTTAACCATTACCGCAGTTTCGGAAAACAATGCCGTCATGTTTGCATTCGCTATATTGTTTGCTTATTTTTTCGTTTGCTGGTTTATTATGGCGTGCTACCCAGTAACTGGGTTGTTAAAGGTCAGGTAGGCAGTCGCTCCACGTAGAATACTGGTATACAGCTGCATATGCTTAAGACTGGAAAACGAAGCCATCATAGATTGATTGGTTTATTATGGCACACTCTGTACTGTTTTTTCTGACATTTTTATTTCCAAATGAGCACAACATCTTGCGCTCCGGAGCACGGGGTAATCTCTTCCGTCTCTCAATACAGGACCATCATTATAGAAAACAGAAGTTAATAAATCTTTGTGGCAGATATCTGAAAGTTGAACATAATTTAGCTCAAGTTGTTTAAAAAATTATATTAATGACTTTGTAGCTGTCAATAAGCTGCCACTACTACTGCAATACTTAATACTGAAAAAGCTTCCAACTAAGCCGCATTAGGCGCAAACACGCGGTGCGATTATCGCAAGATTTATGACCGCAAAAAAATACGCCACACCATGTTGACCATACTCCATACAAACGTCGCATTAGCGATTTTTATCAGTGCGCCAGGAATATTTTTCATGCATTTTATCGCGACTGAAAATGACTTTAATGCGCACCTTGCCTTGCTAGCGTTCTGGTAACAGATTATTAAATGACACGAAGTGGAAATGAGTTCAATAGAATATTTCGACCTTCCTTCTAAAGATCAATTCGCGTAAAATAAACAAGAGCGTTTTAAGAAGCATTATCTTTTACATTAATAATCTTGAACGATCTTATAAAACGACACATGATTCTTCTCATAAAATAAAAATTGTTTCCATATCGACGAAATTAGACAAGAAATGAGCGGTAGTTACAAAACCACTAATAACAAGAATCACACCATATTCCTAGACTAGGAACATAACACCCATAAAGGTGAACAGAACAATACTAAACACCATACACGGAATGGAACAGGACTCGTTACAGTTAAAGCATCGTGTTGCAACTTTCTATGAATGCGCTCATTTCGCTAATTCCATAACACTATTCTTAGGAACTAGTTCAAGATTGATGGCTGAATAGGCTTCGGTTACAGCAAAAACTAAAAATCTATTTATTTTCCCATAAAAGAGGATTTATCAGAAGTCGGTAAAAACATTAACTCGGTTGACACAACTCAAAGTCACATTCAGTTTCAAAAAGGTGTACGTTTCACATACAATTTGCCGCCAGCTAATTGGGTATCTTTGGAACTGTCCGCCGTAGTTTGTCAACATTGTACCGATTTGCAACGAACGCTTGTTTTAAGGATCAATGTCTAATTGAAATGGATATAGGCAATTTAATCCGACGCAATGAAGCGTTGTTTATGACCAAGTATTCTTCAATACTTCTCACGCTGCAGTTTGAGTGAAAACTTGAAATAGCTTCATAGTTTAAATACTTTTTGTAATGGTTATGATTGACGGTTTTCTCAAAAAGAGGAGCAAGCGACATAAAAAACCAGCTGAACCACTATTTGTCGCCGATAACCGCAGAAACATAAGAAAGTAAACATTAATATTATTTGTACAATACGTCGTTCTGTGGAACATACGCCGATTGTTTTCAAAACGACTGTTTCTACTAAAGAACACGGTACCTGGTAAGCCGTAGTTTGTAAATGGGGACTTTCTGGAATATTCGAAAGTCTTTTATACTAATTGGCGAATATGTTTTTTTTGCGTTTGTGTATTTTAAATATTTACTCCTTTGCGCTCACTTGAAGCGCAGAGGTTTAAATATAACTCTGTAGCAATTGAAAGCGTAAATGTTTGTTTTGTTTTTGTTCCGATACACGCAGAATCGCTCATTAGATTGCTTCGAAACCATTTACATAATTAATAAACCCTGCAACATTCAGAATCAGAATTTTATATTCGTTGTTATTGGTATGACATAACAAAATACTAGAAACTATGTTTACTGTTACTCGCAGATAAGAAAATGATTAAAAGAGTGTTACAACATTGTACACTCTCTACGTTTCGGTTTTCACGTTAATCCCATAAGCTATATTGGAAAAACATGATAAGATTTTTTTAAACCCACCATCAATGAGGCATGAATGACGTATGAACATAACATCACACTGGAATATAATGTATGTTAAGATATAAATGAATCAATGAACGGTCTGTCGTACGAACTATGTATCAAATCTATGCACAAGAACGTGACTATTTACTATTTTCTGTACCTAGTTCTATAAATCTAGTTCCTTATCTATGAATCCGTCTATTAATCTATTTAATAAGAAATTATCAAGATCGTTACTGAAACGTTTCATCGGAAGCACGATGCGAGGCGAGGCGTTTTTATTTTTATTTCGTCATCTTGATTTACTAGCATTTTGCCTAGTGTTAAGGTTGGCTCCTAGCCTCAGCAAATATGGCTGTATAAAACTTGCCATCTGACAGTATGTAGATGTTTTATGTTCTGTAGAAGTGAAAACCAGGGACTCAAACTGTGACAGTCATAAGTGTCTTTATCACTGTTTTAAAATAAACACATTTATAAATGTAACAGATACAAATAATGTAACAGTATTTATTAAAGTGTATCAAAGTTTAACCTTTTATATGTATTAATATGTGTAACAGAAATAAGCAGTTTTAGGCATAATTGCACGCTACCACGGTTGCAAATTAAAAACTGATACACTTCTATAGTGACTCTTCTACTAACTCAAAGATGGTTTTTCGTAAGTACGTTTCCTTAGCCAATTAACAGTTATCAAGCTGTCAAGTCGAGAACTATTTTAAAAAAAAGGCTCCGAAGTGATCAACACGGCTCAATATTGATTAGCACACGTCTCCATGTAAAAGAGTCCCTAATAGTAAACGATACGACCACTTATCACGACATAACCATATACGTATCACCTAGCCAGCCTGATTAGCAGCTGCTGACTTTTTCTTTCACTTCAATATATTATGCATGGAAATATTTTTTTACTTAAGACGACTACTTAATTAATTAGATTCAAGAAGAACAATCTTAAATTAAAATCTTTAATTAAATACATACCAGAGGCTATTAATGATCAATGCTGATAATTCTGTTTTTCTTACCACACGCGTTCTCTTGAAAAAGTGGTCCACGGTTGGGAATACTTGGGAGTACTCCGGAGCATTCGTTAAACCTAATACAAGTAAAATAGTTTTTGTGGACGTGTTAATCAAGCTTCTTCTAATACCACTTCATATCATTGGAGATGGCGGCGGATACCCCTCGGTGCTTGCATTAATTAATTTGCACGACAAGATATTAGTAATGCACTAATAAAAGGGTCTGTCACCCTGACCACATACATGTTCCAGGACACGTCTTGTCTTTAAAATTAAATGAGAACCCGACCATCGCTGATGAGGTGTTTTTTTATCAATTTCAGTTCAGTTTCGAGTAAATATCGACGTGATTAAAACAATGCACACAGGTCGCAGACCTATCCTCTACTTGTCATGTAAGCTCGCATCGCGTTAAAAAACAAACATTTGTTTTATGAAGCTCTTTAAAACGCAGTAGAGTTTATTAATAAAACTTTAGAGCTATTTAATATTCCATTGATGGAGTAAACAGGGGTCAAGTGACCCATAACTCTAATCCGGAGGTGGAAAACACAGCGATTTACATTTTTCTACGAAACTGTTTCTATTATAACGCCTTTCTTTTATAGTGAAGGTGCTTACGATTCATGTAATTCAATGCATCTACTGGGAACCGTGGTCTGGCGGCAAACCCTGAAGTGTCGGCACACTTGGCGCTGGACTGGGAATTATGGGAATCAGTCCAGATTTATACCATACTACGTATTTTAATTTGAATATTCCCACATTGTTATCGTGAGAAGTAAGTATACTTCAGGTGGCTACGTTTAATTCTGTTAAAAGCCAATATAGATGCAAGATATGCATTGCACTTTCAAATTAAGTGCTGCCGATCTTACCCAAGAATAGATGCGTTTACATTTGGGCCTTATAACACAAATATGTGAACCGTTTCTTATCTTTGTTGCCTACCAGTAACAATTAACCAACCTATTCCCCTAAGTTGGCTCGCGCGAGATAATGCCCAGATAAGATGCATACCATTCTTATTTTTATACGCGTTTTACGAATAGGAACTGAGTCTTGTCTATACGTTTCCTAAAGCTGTTTTCTCAAGGGTGGCTCACAAGAACATTTTCCGGTAATAAACGAATTAATTGGATAATTGATCCCTATCCCGTAGAACTTGTGTCATAAATAGCTAAGGTAATTAGTGGTAGATAGGATGCTTAATCCAAACGACTTTTTTTTAATCGTATCTATTATGAACCTTTAATTACACAAAATCCCATAGTCAATCAGTGGATACATACAGAGTTTTAGCATTAATGTTTAATGCATACAGCGGGTTTGACGAGCACCTTGCTACAATGAAATGAGTTTCATATTTATAATTTAAGTTCAGAACTATTTATCTAGGGTTGAAAAAATCTGTTCGCACCGCATATGGCGCGGGGAGGGACACAAAAAATCAGGTAAAGATATACGATAAGGCTAATGTGGGCCTTGATGAGTAAAAAATAAACACATGTAGGAACTGTGGAATTCGGGTACTTGTTTTTTTGCTGTAATCTATTTTGCGAATGTTCTAAGAATGCAGTAATAATGAAGGAGTAGATAACAAACAAGTTTCCGATGATAATTACGTAACATAACAATAGGAAGGAAATTAATGATAACGAACAAGAGCCTATTATTATTGGTGAATAATTGCATTTTGATTATGATATAATGACGTCATCTGCGTTGCGTGTGATGGAAGATCGTTTGTTTAAAGATTTAAAGATTTGATGCATTTGTTCAGTCACGCGAACTTCTTTTTCTTCCATATCTGCCCACTGCAAAATATTTTGACGGAAACATGCCCAACAGATACGCAAATAACCGGCAAATAGCTATAATGCCTTATCAGTAACGATCTTCTGCCCACGGATTTGCCCGCGTGGATGTCGGAAAGTACCTAACCCACGGGAACGTGCTACCGGGACAAGAAATAGCCTATGGCCTTCCCCAGGATGCCATCTCCTAGCCAAATTTTATCGAAATAGGAAATGGATCCAAATTGGACGTGAAAGGTAACATACAGACAATAACTTTCGAATTTATAATATTAGTATGGATACACTCTTATAATATTTTATCTGTACCTGTGATTCTTACAGTCGAATCGAATCACTGCGATCAGGCTGATTAGCGAAACCATTAATTTCGTCATTCGACCATTTGTTTTAACAACTTTTTGTCTCACTACACAGAAAATTCTTACTGGGACCATCCGATGTGTGACCTGCAGGGATCAGAGGTGACGAAAACTTATCCTATTTATGCGTAGTTTATCGACGAACAATACAGTCTATACGTCATCAACAACTGATCAATTTTCTATATATCCCAAACAACCTGTTCCTGAGTAAACCGACAACTAGAAAGTATAAACATTTTTAACATTCAAAACACTTACCGTTTGGTATCGACGGGTAGTGCGATGTCCATTGGAGGAGGTGGCGGCGGCGGCGGCGGGGGAGGCGGGGGGAGCATTTGCGCCGGCGGCGGAGGAGGCGCATCGGGGATATCAGGCACTATCACCGACACAGGTACATCCACCTCTTCTTTAGGCAAGTTAACATCTGGCAGTTCCTTCAAATCCGGGAGCTCTAATTCCGGTACAGCCATGACTGGAGCCACTGGTGATGTTACGACTGAAGGCGCAATGGAACTGTCAGTCGTGTTGGAGAACTGTACGTCCCCTGCTATGCCTGATAAGTGCGGAAGGTCCAGTGGCATCTCAAGCTCCGGGACCTGTCAACGATTGATGATGATGAGTTTAGGAATCCAGTTACTCCTAACTGTCGAGAGATTCTAAATTTTCTACATTAGGGATAAACTTTTACTTTCATAGGTTGAATGAACTTTTGGAAGAACTAAAGATCAAATAAAAGCCTTTAAACAATACGTACCATGCCCATTCCGGGTGCATAGAGATATTCGTCCGCATCACGCTTTAGAACATCTCTATTGAGGATCGAGCTGGGCGCCGCTTCCAAGAGGCTCTTGCTCTCAACCTTGGAGGTCACGACCGGTACGTACGCTGACGCTGGCCTCGTGGTACCCAGATAAGGACTCTCATCAGTATTAAAGATCAACAGGTCACCAACACTTGATAACTTATCAATCATAGTGTTCAAATTGAAATCCTGTTTAGGCTTCGCAATTTTAGGCTCTGTCACCTTCACGTGGTAGAAGTGTAGTTTCTCCTAAAATGTTATAGACATATCAGTATTTTATCGTTTGTAGGACATACTACTTCATACATGTTTAGGTACCGTTTATGGGGCTAAACTGTGACAAATGGATAGTTCAATCTATTCTTGCAACTCACTATAATAACATTGGCAGAATAGTCGACATCGGCTTTGCTTGCCATTTAATAAAAATAGAATAGAATAGAACTGCCTATAATCAATTGTGAAGAGCCTAATAGACTGAGACTCGGTCTATCAGGCTCTTCACAAATTGACTAAGTACGTATTGTTGAAAATATCTAATACATGACAATTTTAAGGAGGTATGCATGTAACATTGTTCCTGGTATAAATAAAGAAAACTGGTTTTTACAGAGAAAAAACTTCCGTAATCCTATACTCAGAATGCCTGCAATCGAAATATTAATCTTATTTTGATAATTAATCTTTTTTAATTATCATAAAATCGTAATGAACGGAATAACGAGTATGACCGTTAGGCAATCAGGTAGCAGTGTTAAGGATTCCTGGGAATCCTGAACAAAGAAAGAGAAGAAATGGTTTTTGAAAGTTACCTTTGGCTTCCGAGTGATACGATGCGACAGAAAGAAGATGGTTGGCTTGGCAGACTCGTCTTATCGTAGCAAATTTATAAGACTTGCCAAGTGATATTAGGTTAAATATACAATTTGGGTCATGTTTAGTAGACTGGTACGGGTCAAAATAGAGCCACAACTGGATACTCTTCAAATTGTCTCTAAAGTCAAAGTAAACTGTTCAGAATGCTCTGATTTTATCTTGTGATTATTTCAACATAATAATCGTTGAAATAATCAGAGGATTTGTATATATATTTCGTTGATAGTGTATCGATCACTACACAACATGTTGCAAGTTGCTGATAATGAGTTAACAAACTACAAAATTGGCTTCCGAGACACATTATCACAACGTTAAATTAATTATTGACTCACCTGTAATTCCTTTTCGTTTGACTGCCCCTGAGTCTTCCCACTCAGAGTAACCTTTTTAGGCTTGTGTTGGTATCCATCCGCATCAAAAGCTGATTGGTAATGTTCATGAGTTATTGACGCCGGGTACTTCGCACTAGAGAAGACGTTGATCGCCTTCTGCATACCAGTTAACTTCTCGACTTTAGATCTAGATAACTCTATTCTGTCATTGAGCTTCATCGTCTTGTTCATGTTCTGCTTGATTCTTGTAGTCAGCCGTGCAAACACATCGTCTACAATGCCGTTGAGATTATCCAAAGTGTCCGCAATCTGCAGTATCGTCTCCTCAACGCTCAGATCACTTGGTACTAAATTAATTCTATAAATACCCTCCATGTTTAACCTCTTTTACGCGCGTATTTTAATTTCTGTAACAAACATCACGTGATGTAACGCTTGCCGAGGTTAAACGACAGAATAATGCGAAAAATCAAATTCTCCTACGAATTTCAAAGTTCTACATTATTAAAGCTGCGGATGAAATCTTACCTACTAAGCTTCTTAAAAATCACCTAAAATAAATTAATAAGGCACAAGAATTATCACTAGACAACACATCCACGTTCTTGTGTGTAATTATATTAGGTCCAATAATTGTATAGCACTTCGTAAAGCTCCTAAAGTTCATTATTTACAACTCAGTCACTTAAAGTCTATTTTTATCAGTACTGTGTCACTTATTGTTTGCTATATTGGGCTCAATTTTTCGACAAGTTCAACGTATGCGAGTCGGTGAGCAACGAATGGAGATTATCGTTCGCGGGGTCAGTGCTCCAAGAGAATCGGCAGTACGCGTCGGGCGACATGGTAGGGTCCAGTATCGCTGACTCCTCGAGTTGTCCGCCCGACAACATGTTGTTAAGATGCTTGTTTATGACCGCGTCTCCGGGACTCACGTAGCCACTTGACGCCGGCGGCTTTAACGGTACAGCGTTGCGTACAGGTTGCTTATGACTAGGCAAGGCGTCCAAAGACTGCAACTGAATGTAGCTGCTGTCGGCGCCGTTTTTCACTGGCTGTGGTGGCAAGGTAGGCATAATCGGCAAGCTCTCAGAACCGAAAATTTTTGTGGGTGACGGTCCTAACTTGGGGAAGTTCATCATGGATTTCGCCTGAGCGTCTTCAGGCATCACGTAGCCCGAAGAGGCTGGCGGTTGACTTGGGACGCTTGGCGGTGCGACACCAGTCGTAAATATCGGTGGCGCCAGAGCAGCCATAACGTAACTCGAGCTGGCAGGTTGCGCTGCAGGTTGTGCAATAGGGCTTGTATGGGGTGCAGGGGCAGATTGGACGTAGCCGCTGACCGGGTTCACTACAGGTTGTTGCACGTAACCACTAGGATTTTTCTTAAATGCTTTGTCACTAAAATAGGGCGAATTATCTCTAGAATTGTCAGTTTCGGAGTTTGAAGAATCCTCTTCTTGCGTTGCATTATTGTCGTCAGCCCTCGCGGGTTCAACTTCTAAGTGCAAGGACGAGTCAGAGCCGTCGTCGGAAGTGGAGGCTTGTCTCTCGACCGCTCCGCGCGACGTGTCCGACAGCGCGGTGCTGTCCGTGTGATCACTAGAGCCGCAGTTATTTTCAGTGTTCTGTTTGGTTTCCGGAGTTGACACAGTAGTTCTACTGTTTGGTAGTAACAACATCTCGTCAGATGATGGTTTATCTTCCTTATTAGTTGGATTCCATCCTCCAAAAGCGTATTTAGAAATATCTTTTTCGGGTATACCTAAGCCATTTGGTAAGACTGGTTTTATATCTTCCATTTTTCTATACTTTTTGTACAGTTTTATCGAACCATACATCATTCCTATTAATGCACAAACAGCAAGAAGGATAAGAATCATAGTTAGTCCATCCTTACTTCTACATGCTACTGAGCTTGGGGGACTCCATGGACCAGGATACTCAAGAAGTCTTCTGTTCTGTTCTGCAGGCAACTTTACTTCTGGTCTATCAGCTAAAATGCCATGATAAGGATCCTCATCAAAGTTTACTGCTCTGACTTGATAGGTTTCACTTTCGTCTACACCTTCACAATGTATTAAAGAAAAGAACAAATTAGTTGTATTAATTATCTCTATTTTAGGTGCAGTGCTTTCATCTTTCACTCTTCTTATTTGGTAGAGATCAACAGTTCCCCCAGGCTTATCAGGACGTTCCCATGTCAAGGAATCTGGATTATTTTTGACGGTAGGAGCCTTCAATACACTGGGGGCGCCAATTCTTGTCCTGACAAAGATGCCATTGTCAGGGCTGGGCTTTGAACAACTTCTTATAGCTGAATTACAAGCCCTAACATTAAATGAATAATTAGTAAACCCCTCAAGGTTATTCAGTTTGAGCTCCATTCTAGAACTATATTTTCTCTTCTCATCTTTAGACAGTTCAGGCAGTTTATCAACAACTTTTTCAATCCTTAAGTCTTTTCCATAGTTTGAAATAACATATTTTCCTATTATGCCATTTTTATGAATTGGTGGATCCCAAGAAATTATTAATGAATCACTCTGCACATCAGAAATAACAATGTTTCTTGGACTTGTTGGTGTATCTTCAATCGTAGTCACTCCTGTGGAAGCATTTTCAATTGTTTTCAGCCCATAAGTAGTGTTCAGTGCCAGGGTAAAATGATATGTTGTGTAAGGTTTCAGATCAGTTATGTTTACTTCCATCTGTTTTGGGTTAGAGACATAATACGTAGATCTGTTTCCAAAAGAAGGGTCACACACATTGCTTGTGGCTAAGACAGGGCAGTATGTTATTAGATACCCTTTTATAGTACCTTCTGGTAGAGTACAGGACATAGTCCAGGTGATTTTGACAAATGATTTTCCTGGAGCATCATGGTTCACTTTTACAGGAAACCCATATATAGGAATACCATCTTTATAAATATCACAAGATGCCCATGTCATGCCACTTGTTTTGAATCCATAATTAGCTGATATAGCAAACTGATACCTTCTGTCTCTTGGCAAATTGATGACATGAGTGTTCTGATTAGGATTCAAAACAGTGAAGTTCATGCGTCCTGTACAAATTTGACTAGTGTTATGTTGACACCAGAACAGTGTATAGTTGTCAATATTTTTGATGCCAACCCATGATAACTTGTATGTGCCATTTTCATAGGCTAGTTTAGTAAATGATGGTACATTTAGTGCTTCAGTATCTACTTTCGATGGGATGTAAAGGTGGCTGCTGTTAACAGATGAGCCAATTGCATTATTGGACCAAATCGACACATCAATAGCTTCTAAAGTAGCATCATTCAGAATTACATAACTCAGGCTTTTGTTTCTATCTGGTAACAAAGTCTGCGGGTTCTTAGAGCCTTGCATTGCAACTACTTTGTAGGTAAAGTTTGCACCAGCCTCCTCATACTCCTCAAGTTGTTTCCAATACACATATATCACTCTTTTATTTTCGTAAATAGATTGGTCGAATGCTCCAGTAATAGTGTCTGGTGGTCGCCGGGGCTTCTCACTTGCAGTTGTAAACAGCACATAAGTGAAATCAGACCAGAATTTATCTTCAGTGGCTAACTGTGACTTTATGTATATCCTGACCTCATATGACATGTGTGCATATGGTAGGTTAGAGAGCAAGAAGTTATATGTCTTGTTCAATGGGGGTAAGTTTGATGCATCAACACTGCGGAAGTAAGCTGTGTTATCAATTTTAGCAATTTGGTACTCTATCCTATGCACAATTGGGCATGGCAGAAAGTCATACATGTTGTTTGGGATCTTCCATTGAAGCATCACACTGTGTGTGTCATTACTCAACACTTTCAGCTGTTCTGGTGGATCAGGTTTCACTACAGAGAAATGCTCAATTGTAAAATTCTGTGTGTTATTGCCAAAGTAATTTTCAGCTGTTAAATGAAAATAGTAATGATATTCCATCTGTTTGTACCTGGGCTGGCTAGTTGTACTCCATGAACACCATCTCAATTTGCCAGTCTTATTTGCTTTACAAGCCTCAACCACATTTTGATGTATTGAAAATGTTAATAAGTAACTTGTTACACTGTATGTCTCTGGGGAGGTCCAGGTACAGTTCAGCTCATCGAGGTTCTTAGAGATACATCCAAAGTCAGTTACGTTGGAAGGAGGCAGGTCCACCAGCACTCTGCTTGTGCACTGCTTGTTTGTCACTGTGTTTCTGCAATAGTATGTGTATACCCCTTTATCCAAATGTTCAATGTACAACCTTCTTGTAGTCACATTCACTTTTTCCGAGTCTATAAGTTTTCCGCCAAGGTAAAACTCCAAGTTATCAGCTGTGTCTTTCTCGGCAACACAAAAGATTTCCAGAGGCGTCCCATAAAGTAGTTTGATCATACTGTCAGGGTACACAGCGACTGAAATGTCTACTCCTTGACACCTCGAAAATATGCACGGTAAACTGATCAATTTGATTACAAAACACCACATCCATAGTCCGAACTGCGGCCCCCTTCGGAAACCTGTGCACTTTCTTCGGGTACTTGTACATATATTTGCCATAACTGCTGCGTTAATCCGTCACTCCATCACGAACTGGTGCACTGCTTTCAACTAAACCGATCGCGGCGATGGACACATTCCTTGTTTTTTTTTATATCGCGAGCTAAATGGCGCACCGATGGTCTCAACACGATGACACACACTCACTGACTGAATACCGTCACAATACGCGCACCACATTTATTTATCAAACGCTGCTATTATCCGGGATCGAGTACTCGATAAAAGTTGTGAACGCAGGACCGGGACCGATCTAATTGTTCTGCATTGTAAATTTAGTAATGCCTGCAGTACAGTACTTACATAAAATAGAAGAAAACTTTGGGAGTATTGAAATTCTCAGAAAAGCCAACTTCAGTTCAGTTCGTGCAGTTGCAGCGATGATTGACAGCGGTGTTGCTAGCTACATAAGTTTGTTTGCCCATTTGCCCATTGTTAGTTGGCTGTGGGCAAAATACTTTCAGCAAAAGATAGAACGCGAAGATGGAGACCGTATCTAGTAAGAAATACAATAAAAATATGCACTATCATATTGACTACCAAACTAACTCGCTTACTCGTTTGCACGGTTTGCATAGCAAATTACGGAATTAATAATAATTTTGTTAAAATAAACATGTTTAAATGTTTTCAAGATTTTGATAACTAAGCCTTACAGAATATTTCGTTATTAGAGCCTAAAGCATTTAAGTTTGCATAGAACTAATCACAATACCAGTTTCCAGACTTCCTGCACTAGGACTAGGCCTGGCCCGGAGGAAACAAAAGATTTTCTCATGATAAGATTTAATTTGACTTATAACTACTGAATCTAGATATATAAGTTTAATTGGATTAATTATGTAATTATAAGAACTTGGATCAAATAAATCTTCCTTCCTTACTTCATTGAATACTTATTTTATTTGAACAACGATGAAGTCAAAAAAATATCACATACTCTTGTATAACATTCTCTGTACTATCGAACGTCCAATCTATTAATGCTATAATTTTTGTTTTGACGTTTAAGTCAAATAGCGAATAGCGATAAGTTTTTTAAGCGGCAAATTTAAATATCAGTGCAGAACATTTGTAAGAATGTATTTTATTGGGGTCCGACGATAGAAATTGGCAACATTCCTTTTGACAGCGACTGAAGTTAGCAGCATGCAGCTGAGAACAAATCAATAATAAACTGGAAAATGCTGCCACACTAACAACATTCCCCAGAACTAGGGAAAAGTTCACGGCAGCAGATTCACATTCATGGCGTGATGTGTCGTGTCGTGTGTCACACTAGGATGTCGATTTAATGTAGCTGTGTGTTGGCCCTAATTCTGTTTGTTTTCAAATAACTCAAAATTTACTTACTTGTATCCGATCATAGGTACAAAAACATGTGACTGTGACAAATATGACATTAGTGACACTACTCATGTTCGAAAAGTACGACAACTCTTCAAAAAACTCAATAGGTTTTCAAAAACAAATTTCGACAAAACGGCTCAATAAATAGAAGTTACGTTATAATTGATCTTATTTATTTTATGACCACCTTCAATTTTTTTTTTCTACGATTACCATAACGATTAAGTGTTTTGATATTAAAATTATATAATAAATGCTATTTGTGATGCTACACTTTCAGAACGGAACTGCAATGCAACCTTCATCCATCAGTGTTGATAAAAATAATTTAGTTTAATTTCATACATTTTGAGTGTATCATTGAAAGAATCAATTATGTGAATAGCATAATATGATACAATGGATGATAGTAACTTACATTCTTTGGGTTATACAACGAAAACAGCACTCATAAAACTCCGTGATGATATACGAAATGTTATACAAGAGCACAGGAAGAAAAATCCAACCGGGTATGATTATTTTTTACTTTTTCCTTAATTCCAGGCATTAATAGAATACTCTTGTGCGCAAAGATGATACAAAAATATGTGTGTGGTATATGAAGGTCTTTCATAATAATGATGGCTTCGGTCACATTTAACTTAATGTTTTAATTTTGTAAAAAAAAATGTTTCAGATTTGGGTTGGTACGGAGTATTATTTCGTTTTCATCAGAGAAAGTGCTGTTGTCAGGTGTCGCCTACACAATAACATTGGTGTATGTGGTGTGCTTGATACTTACATACCTACTTGGTGAATCTGTACAAGCCCATGCATATCTCCTGTGGGAAGCATTTTTCTTAATTGTAATATTGTTAGTTAACTTCTTGGTGGCATTCAATGAAGAGTATTTATACAGGAATGAGATACCTCATAGAGTAACAAAAGTTTTAGGTAAGTTTACAGGGTATTTATTTGTATACTGATAAGGTGTTGTTGTGTAGCACCCCATCGTATCGCATCGCCTGCTGCGCTAGTATTTTGTCCAGCTCCTAAGGGTCCTAGTATAATATTAAATAGTCTATAACCTGCCTCAAAAATTGGGCTATCAAATACAAACATACAAACAAATTTTATCTTTAATATTAGTATACAATGTATAAACAAATTTATTTCTAGTGGCTTAATTAGTTGACCATAGGAGTAATTTTGAAGTTGTATAATTAGAATATAAATATGTTTATTCTCATCATTGTTTTTCATGTCATTAAGCAAAATATCTCTGTTGTCTCTGTTTGTATATTATCACTAGTTAACTCAGGGCACAGCTAGTGAAATAATATAATAAGTGTTAATCATTGCAAGCCCTTAATGGTTTTCACAGCTACATAAATTTTTGTTTTTAGAGTATTTTTCATGTGAACAATTGCCGGTTCATACAACATTTGTTGGGTTAATCAAAGTTGTAATTTCATTATGATGCAGTATACTCTCAAGATTTATTTTTATTACTTTCCTCTCTAATTAAGCCTTAAACTAAACATATGCCTCTCCCAATAGGATGGTTGAACTCTTTTAATTAATTTTGTTTGAATTTGAAATCAATCAGGGGTGAACATACTCATTATTATTGTTAGTAGGTCAAATGAAATGATTCAAAGAATATGGGATAGAAAATAAATCTGTTCATTACATACAAACATAACAATATTGGCTTGTTTTCTTTAATGATGGTTAGGAAGAGGTGTACCCATAGTAGATTCCCCCTCATTTCAGCAGTTATGTTTAAGTCCCATGTAACAGGGGGCAAAAATCCAGACTCAGGCCTGCTACTGAGAAATTCCAAATGAATAAACCCAATAACACTATGCCCATCCTGGGGATTGCACCCAAAGTTCTATGTTCAGCAGTAGCTCTTGCAACCAATGAGGCAGTTTATAAATAAATCTATTTATAAACATTTAATCTTTCTATCAGCAAACAATATCATTAAGAACTACTTAATGTTATCATAATGCACAGATACACATGCCACAGATACAGGATTAGAAAAAAAAACAACATAACACACAACCCAGCTTTGACGGTATTCTGTAGTGAACTTTGTGCTCAAGTTCTGAGCAGTAACCTAACAAAAAGTACTAGGCTTGCATGAATTCAAGACAATATTTCATTAGTAAGATTACCATCTATATACATATTATAAATACAAAAAATTCGCTCTCTCTCTTTTTAATAGTTGTATTTTAATGATAATCTATTTAGTATTCATTCAAAGTTTTGTCATTCTTTCTTTTAATCTTGTTTTGTTAATTACAGACACATTGGATAGTGCCATAGAAAGTTCAAAATGGAAGGAGAATCACTATCCTCATTTATGTGCCCCATATTCACCATGTGTGATCCTGCAGTGGACTTATCGAGATTGTAAGAAAGATTATTTTTGTAATTATTTCTTAGTAAAATGATTGATTGAACACCTCCAAGATGAAATGGTATTACATGCTGACATAGCTTCAATCAACTATCCCATTTACTCATAAACACTGCTTGCACTTAAAAGACGTTTAAACGCCAAAAAATAAGGTAAAACAGTAACTAATCATTATTAAGCAGCTTTTATAAATAAACATCAATATGTTTAAACTTTGTGTACAAATGTCCAAATATCCGTTCCACACTACAAATCGCGATTTTGTAGGTATTTGCGTATTTGTAGCGATTTATGGCGCGCAATTTTGGACAATTAACACATTTGGCAGTGCCTCTAGACTGTAGCAATTGGCACAGGCTTATCTGATCCTAATTAAAGATAAAACCTGAAACTGTTGGTAAGATTGTGATAACAAAATTTGCAACTGTTGTTCAATTGCAGTCTATTAAATAACTGACAATTAAAAGGAAGAATCTATTTTAATATTGGAATGGATGAATTTACAAAATTTTGTGTGTTACATGTTTGTTTTAATAAAGTACTTATTCTCTCAATTTGGCTCATGCCGTACATTCAATTGCTCATTGATGGTAACAATTAAATTTGACTGCCTTTATTTTCGTACTTGTAAGCGGTTGTAGTAGTAAGGTGTTGGGGTCAATTCTCACCGAGATATTAGTCGTTTTAAGATCGCGATACAAAATTTTACTTATTTACTACACAATAAGGTACACGCGCCGTGCAGCACGGCGCGTCTCAGCGTACTTCGACAAACGTTCACGCTCGCACTCACAGAGTACTTATAAACTTACTTTACGGGGGGTACTTACACTCGCACTGAAATGTCAAAAAGTGCGCGCAGCGTTGCGTTGCGTCACGTCTGGGTTTGAACTTACCCCATACTCTTAATACCTATGTGTGGTTGACCATATATTGGTGTTTTAGATATTACTCAGCCAGCAAGGTAAGTATGCAGCAATGAATGTTGTTGAACTGCCAAAATTAAAGCCGTTGCTGCTGATATTGTGTTACGCAATTACACTGCAGGGATGACTACCCAAGATCTGAACATATCCTTGAACTTAACACTTATAATTTCAGCAACTATAGTGAACCTGCCATGGGCGTTACTGGTGGAAGGAGATGTCATAGTACTGAGACCAGGTCAGGAGGTGCCTGGTCACTGCCGAGGGTTGCAGCCCGAAGACCCCGAGCAGTTTTTTGGACAAATCTTCCAGCCTACAACACCAGTAATTACATTATTTATTGCATATTTGCTTTTGCTAGCGGCTTTGATCGCTTGAAGGTTGGAATTATCCTACGAGAACGTACTTCCGGGATAAAAGAGTATCATATGTTCTAACCCAGGTCACCTGTGTGCCCAATTTCATAGAAATCCGTTCAGCCGTTAAGGCGTAATATTGATCACGAGTGCAACTATCTTTGCGAATTAAAACTTATATCGAGGGCATAAACGTTTTATCACACATGCAGACGCGCGTTCATGGTATGCAACGACTATACGACGAAATGTTTCACATAAACAAAACTAGCTTTTTTATTTGCATTAAAAACATTGTAAGTTATTCGCGTATTTCTTACATAGGTGATAATAAGTTAAGCACGAAAAACTTGTCGATAAAGTAAGATTATGGCAGAGTCAGGTAATAAGGTTTTTTTCTTTTTCTTGTAACAATTTTTTACTCTTCTTGCTTTCGAACACTTTTATTACATATTTTTCAACACACTTGCTCATAAAGTGGCTCTATGGTCACCGCAATTAGGCACAGAATGACACCCATAATCAAACTGTGACTTTTTCATTGCTATAACTCACTAGTGAGTTATGGTTTTTTTTTAAATTTATTGGTAGAGTGGCGTTGTTCATAAATCATTTTCTTCGTAACTAGTACTTGTAGACATTTTAATTAATAAATAACTATAAATTCAATAGTGAAAACGAGTTGTGAAAAATGTTTCGCTATGGCGGGAAAAATTAATCAGTTTTCCTATGCGCGCGCATTGCGATCGGCCGGACATGAGGACAGACTAAAGGGATGAGGTTATTTTTTTATTTTCCGCGCATAGGGTTTGCGCCTATTCTGCCACGTACAAAATGGGGAATTAAAAGTTTTCTTCTATTACAGAGAAAACAAAAGTTATATTTGAGTGAAAGTTTTATTTATTAAACACGTACGAGTTAAAATTATCTATTTAAATAAGAAGTTGCATGAAATGAGCAAGCAATAGGAATATTAATTTATTTGTTCTATTGAACACGATATTTTTTTGAATAAAATGAGTTTTTATTGATATTTTATTCACAAGAGTGTTGGAAAACGTCGTATGATACACGTGTGTATTGATAATTACCAGTAATCACCAATGTTACACACTAGTACCATAATGTACTATTTTCCATTTCTTCTTTAGCTGCTCTGGTGACATAAATGGCTTATGAAATAAGCAGTACCTTTGTACTCACAAGTTATAATATTTCTCCATTTATTGTGTGGATATGAAGTGTAAAAACACATGACCCTCGTTCTGGGGCGGTTGGGTACCAAAAAAATGTTTCTTTTACAGCAAAAAGACAACTTTAACACTCCCCGGATTCGAACACCACATCGTAACAAAGCGTATAGAATGTGCGAGACCCCCTACCTGAAGAACTTGAAGTTAGCCCTGGAACAGGCCACCATCAGGCCTGTGACTGTGTTTGAGAAGCAGAGGTACCTGGTAAGCATCCTTTGACAATATCGTAATAAATCATAAATTATGTAAATTTAGGTACAGGTATACAATAGATTTGCGGAACATGGTCTTACGTATTACAAACTCCATATGGCAAACTGAAGCACAGGTACTCTACTTGTTGGCGTGGAAATCCTCAGGAACACTCACCGCCCTTGCTTGGGACTTGAAGGGCAACGTGTGTCTTCTTACAGATTACAGACAAAAACATACAGACATACGAAGCATCCTGACTGGCTAGGTGTACTAGATTTGCTCGCTCATACACTTGTCCCCCGACAGGCATTCAGTGAGGGTTTTTATGAAAATTCATACCCCCCAGTTGGCACCAATTTGACAAGAGGCCTTCCATTTCGACAATGAGTGTAAAATATATGATGACGTTCATCATTCGTTTCGTTCAGTCACGACAAAAAAAAGGCGCTTTGACACTTTTGACAGGTGCCCGGAATTTTAACAAGCTGTTAATTTGCAGTGCACAGTAAAAATAGTGGAAGGCATAGTCCTATACCCAACTTGGGGATACCCAACTTCGACTGCCGCGTTTACCACATATCAGGCATCACGCACTGGACAGAGATATCACCTGTCACTATGTCCATAATATGTTGCAGTGCACCGTCAAAATAATGGAAGGCATAGTCCTGCCCCTCGTCATATCGTTGGTGGTGATAGCCAGTTTCGTCCGTCACGTTTACCACCTACCAGGCGTCACGCATTGGACCGAGATATACTTTCTGCAGACGATCGCCGCTTCACTGCCGTTACTACAGATTGTATTCCCTATTGCCTGGGTCACTTTGAACTGCTATGGGATGGCTAGGTAAGTGTGTTTTGCTTAGTTTCAATATTAACATTTAAGGGACCTCTTTCACTACGCGGCAAAGACTACGAGTTGTTGCAAGACCGACTGGTTTATAAGCTATAGAAGAAAAAAATACTGAACGCAAGAGTTCATGGCCGCGTAATGCGCGAGATCCATATAGGATAAAAAGAAAGCAACTGAGTTTCTGAATGAGTTTGAAGTTTCAGTGGTATAATTTCCTACAGTATTTACTTATTACAGAGAGACATCTTAAAAGCTTTCTTTAATATCTGTCCTGGTTTTGGTAGTGCTTAAGCTTGTCAAGATAACTGTTACCAACACATTATTGTTCTTTTAGCAGCCAGAAAAGTTGAGCTTAAGTTTATGACCGTCATTTAATTTCCAGATTCAAGCTCTTATCAGAAACTCGTCAAAAATATGTCCGTCCGAAGTCGTGTTCTATATCCGAAGACGCGTGCGATCCTCTGATCCAAGCGATGAGCGAGTCCAATCTGCAGCCCGAGAGCCTCAAGTCTTTGGGCAGGACATTCTTCAGCATCCTGACTGGAAGAGAAAACATGGTGTGCCGGACTGCCAATATTGTGCATGTGCTGGGATCTCTGTCGGTAAGGATATATTACTTACTAGCTTTTACCTGCTCCCGTAAACTATCCAACAGGAACCGTGCGTTTTTCCGGCACAAAAAATCCATTTCACTTGCGGGCCCATAAATTATGTCGATCCAAAAAAAAAAAAACACCTCGATCTGTAGCTCCGTGACTGCGTTAAAGAAGAACAAAACAAACACACTTTGGCATTCACAATATGATACTGATTAGTGATAGAATAAATATATCGGAACACGCGCGCGATCCTCTGATCAAAGCGTTGAGGCAAGTGTATCCGTCAGCCGAAAAGCCTCAAGTATATACAAAAATACCCGAAACTAAACCAAAACTCTGTTTTTTTTTGCTGAAACCAAAACCTGGAGTTCCTTTAGACACCAACCGAAATGACTAAGCTGATTTCTTCAACCCAACAGTCATCATTTTAATAAATATTTTCATTGTCATTTTTTCCTATTTTTTCTCAGGCTCTAAGCTGCGTTGACAAAAAAGGCATCCTATCTTGGCCTAACCCCACATCAGAGAAGGTATTCTTCCTCCGCAACTCCAGTCCATTATCACACAACTCCAGTAAGACGAGCCTGGTGGGGTCCATGGGCCACCAGAGCGATGAACAGATTGACGCGCCGGTTGAAGGCACAAAGACGGCCGAACCTTCTACTATTGTGGAGGTTGGTTGAAAGGGATTCTTAATAATACCAAAATAGGTCCTTGCCTCTGTTTAGTGGTTTAAATGGCGGCGCTAATAATGCTCGTGCCCGTGTGCGAGTGAAAATTATATCTGGTGCCACCAGAGCGACCAGCATACAAAATAAAAATGAGAATTTATTTATGAAACTTTTGTGACAGACATAAGAGTGAAGTAACCGGTTTCGATTGATACATAATCGTCATGACATCATACGCTTTCTGATTCGTTGGCAAACATTGACAATTACCACTTCTGACAACAGAATAGGTGATTTCAGTATGTTCGCGTACTATTTACGTATCTTGATACGTAACTGAATTAACCCTAATTGGTTGATAGTTAGTACCAATGACGACGGGGCCAATACTTATTGCACCATCCTTCTAAATCTCATACGCATCCAATGGAAGCATCATAAATGTGTATGTATACGACCACTATTTCTCCAGGTGTTAGACCTTACTCACGACCAGAACGCGCCGTTCAGCGTGGAATTCGACGACCAGCGCTGGCGACAGCACTTGGCGCGACTGAAGCCGCTCGGCTTGGCCGCGCTACTCAACACGTGCGCGCCCGCACCCAGACACACGTATGCGCACTTCTGCGCACATCTCACGTGCGAGGCGCAGTACAGGTATAGTTATTATAATATACCTTTTTCGGTAATCTTAGCATTTAATTTTACAACATTGACAATTTTATGTTTGTTGAGTTTATTATCTCCGTAACCAGATAATTCTTAGGTATGATCCAGAATCGCAAAATATCGCAATTAATGACTTTCGGCTTCGTTAACCGACGCAAAGGAGGGTAATGTGTTTATCAGCCTATACATGTATGTTTGTTTTTTTGTGGCGCTCTATAGACCAAACGCGTGGGCCGATTTTGATGGTTCTTACATCAATCGATTTGTCTTTATCTTGTGAGTGTCTATAAAGACATGGCAGTAATCAAAAGTCTGTATGGCGACAACCAGATATACTGTAAAAAAATAAAAAATAAAAAGTTGACGAACATTGTCAAGTGGGGTATCATTGAATAGGTCTTTGAAAATCATTTCAGGGGTTCTGTAATATATTTTTATTCCGTATAACCTTAGGAACTGAATAACCTTATAAAGAATGATGGAAAAAAAACGTCCCCACCCTCCAACAGATTTGAAATAAGTATCATTTGAATTGTCTAGTCGAATAGATCATTTTTTACTATGGCGACGTCCTTCAAATTCGTGGGTTTTAGGTTTTATAATAAGAGGAATAAAGCAAGCACTCCTGCACCCCGGCTAAAGGTAACAGCAGAACACTGTGTGGTTTTAATCAGTAAGAGTCTGAAAGACCACCTACCCCAGGGTGGACATTCATGAGAATTTCCACACATAAACAAAAAAGTTTAAAATACATATATTGTTTTTTTTATATATTTTTTCTTTTTTATTAACGCATTTACTTATTGTGCAATAAAAAGGATTAGAATATGTCGATCTTAATAATGTTTTCATATAAGGTAAAGGTTTTTAAAGATACCGCTCTTTTTTTTTTCAATTCAGTCGAGCCATGTCCTTTCACGTATTTATTAGAGTTATATTTCAATGCTTATTGGTACTGCACCTGCCTTACCGGCAATCGCACTGTGGAAAGTTGGGCGAACATATCATCCATTGCATGGTATATGGGGTTAGGGAGTCATATTGACTGTAATTGTTAGTACAGTCAAGAGCACGTCAAGTTTGATTCTTTGGACTAGCTCTGTTTTGTATGGCACGCAGTATAAAATTCAGAGCTTAACTTAAGCTAGTAGTGTATCGTTTCACATGATTTTGGCTGTTCTAACTTAATAGGTATATTAATTAACTTAAACACTGTTATTATACTCAATGATTTTCAGTTTGAGAATTAAGTATTTTTTTTAAATAGAATCCAAATTCACACAGTCACAAACAACGTGAAATATACTTTTTTGTTTGTGGAAAACTCGATTCTTGTATAAAAATAAATACATTTCTGCCCAAATGTATTATTTAACTATTGGGTTTATAAATGAACCCAATAGTTTTTGCAACTGATAGAGGTACTCAAGGCTTCTTTGGGTCCCAATGAACAAATTGACACGTATCTCATGACTGTTGTAGGGTGGGGACGGGGTTCATACAAAATCCCTCATGGTCCTTTAGGATCTATAACGATTTAAAGTTGTTTAGCAACCTCTCTCACTTAAATTTACAAAACTTAGAATACAGCTGCGATAAAGTTCTTATATAATCGTATTGACGTGAAAATAATAATTGTAATATAATTAAATATAATTCTGAATATCGATTGAAAAACCCAGAATTTTACTGTTTTGAAAGATAAATTTAACGACTTAAAGCTTAATACAGTGAGAAAAATTAATAAATTAAGAATAAACAAATAATAATACTGAACAAAATAAGACCCGACTGCGTAATAAATTATATTTTTTAAACATTATATATTTACTTTTTTTTTTTATTACAGCTGTAGTGTTCATTTATTATGTACAGTTTGTATTCGTGTAAACAATAAAACAATACTAATACACAATTACCAATTTATTAATGAGCAGATGTGGGTATTTTTAACTATTATTCAGGAAATAAATTAAACTATTCGGTTAACTTTCGCCAAACATTTAAAGCAGAACAAAACCTTTTAGGAAAGGGAATTGAGGAAACACACTAATTAGTTAAATCAATCGTCAGATTAAACAAATAAATAATAATAATCAGTTCCAACTAACGGAGCTAAAAGAGACCGGGCGCTGCGGAGCGCTGAGCTAGCTGGTCTCCTCCCCTCCACCAACCGCGGTCGTCCCATGTTGACTTCACGGCTAGCTAGGTAACGCTTGTAGTTCCGGTCGCCAATACAGATGGCGCTCGCTCCACGAAGTCGCCACATTCGTTAACAAATTATCGCCATATCCGTTACAGTGAAGACCTAGTCCCTGTGACGAACAGACGATGCCTGTGCGAGTTAGCCAAGCAGATCGGATTCACGGACGCCGTCACCGAGTCCTACCGGGTGCAGGAATGCCTCGCGATATTTAGACAACTGGTAAGTCATAGTAATCATAAATCATAGTCATAAATCTTTATTTATCTTAACATCATATTGCAGGCACTGGTGAATAGAATCTACAACCTTAAATAGAGAATGGCTCTCTTAGATAGGAATTTGCAAATAAAAAATGTATGTTTTGACGTCTGTCAACACAACGGAGGTCTGAGGATAATATGTACATAGAGAGACCTATGAGAATAAGGAATTAATAAAAACGAAGATTAAAAGCAGTAAATGAAATGGTTTTATTGAAATATATTATTGGCGACAAGGATTAACATGGCGTTAATAAAAATATATTTCAATAAAACCACTTTTTGTTCGAAATTCGAAGCTCAATTCTTTTCTTAATTGCGGTGGCCAGTCTAGTCCATCAGTAAAAAAAAAAATTGTATGGTAAAAGTTTTTCGCGATTTCTGACTTTTCTAGTACTAAACCTTAGTTAATAAGCAACAGGATCGAATGGCAACAAAAAAAGTTTTTGTGGAAATTGACAATTATCTTGCTGACTGTACATTTTTTCAAAATCTGTGAATGCCGATCTAAATTTCTCAAAAAGTTATGGAGTCTCTTAAGACCGTTTTCCCGTAGCTATAACGATGAATGCACATAGCCTTACTGCCCCTTTCTTAAAAAATCAATTCTGTGTAATTAATACTCCTACATTTAAGCCAGTTGTTTCCTTGTGAAATTGGTACGAATGGGTGATGAATGAAAGCCGGAATGTTCCTTAACTGGATATAATGCTCAAAGTCGACACTCGTAGGTACACATATAAAGTTCGAAGAACAGAAGGAGAAAGTCACACACAGAGAAGCAAAGTTAGGTTTACGAAAGCACAAGTAAAAGGCAGATAGGCAGAGTACATACAAAAGCGTTGGTAACTAGCGCGCGAGATGCTTAGGGTAGCTTAGCGAAAGCAGATGAAAACGTGGGGTCAGCCCGGTGGCGTCCAACGGACTGGCGAGCCGGTGACGCGCGAGGCAGCGGGAGGGGACCCGCTCGCTCGCTACGCGGCCGACGCGCGCGGTCCATGAATCACGCGCTTGTTATTCACATGTGATCTACTAACTAATAATAAAATCTGTACGTCCGTGACGTTGTAAACCTTATAATGTTACTATATTTAAATGTTAAATTTATGCTTATGTAAACTATAAGCGTATATTTATTTACAGTGTATTAATTATAACAGTGACGCTACACTTGTAATACTCATGTAAGAGCGAAGCTTTTGCCATTAAGGGCGAAGCGCCAGGTTGCCCCAAGTTCATAACATCCTAAAGTAAGGAGTAGGAAAAAGGATTTATATGTACTTAGAATCATAAAAATCATCAATACAACCCGTATTGATGATTTTTATGATTATAATTCTGTAAATGCATACTTGTTACGGTCGCGAATCATATCTTGTTCAACTAACAATCTGACACTGACCTGCACCCTAATTGCGTAATACACAATCAATCGGAATCTGAATAGTTTTGAAACAGATTGCTAATCCATTGCTTCTAAAGTTCGATAAAAATTCTGCTCAACAATATATAGAACGCAATGAATGTTCTTGAACCGCCAAAATCAAACAGATTAGTCGTAATCGTTTACGAAAATGTGTTACGCAATTAGGGTGCAGCAAACTGCTAAAACCAAAGAAAATTTGAATTTCGCGGGCTCAGAGATCCCAATGCATCTCTGAGGCCTTATCCCCAGAAAAGGACGTTTGCTCACTGCGTTTTCGTGTTTCCAGACCATTGAGGTTTTTTTCCGAAGGTGACCGCAACCGCAAACCGCAGCGGCAAAGCCGCCCAATCGCAATGACAGACCGCAGTGACGACGACCGATTCCGTAGATGGCGACTTTGCCGCCTTCATAGAGTTACATAGAAACCAGAGAGGCAATAGAGATGATGGCAAATATTAAAAATGTTCGAAAAAATTATTTCATTTCAAAGAAGGCATAATAAAAATGAGATTATTGAAAAAATTTGTTAAATCGATGTAAAAATGAAGAAGCTACAACACGCTTTAAAAGTTTTTGGCGGGGATTATTCCCGTCCTTCTCGCGCGGTACGGACAATGTATGGCGCTAGTATGAAGTTACATAGTCGTGACGTCACGTCTACGATAGTGCTGCCCTTTTCTAACACTTACCTTTTACTTACAATGTTTTAAGTTTTTAAACGTTTTATAACATTGTTTGCACTATTTGGAAACAAACATTATTTTGAGACAAAAATTGAAAAAAAGCAATCATCCCTATTCCCGTATTTTTAAGAACGTTCCCATTCTAATCTCAGTCTTCAGCTGTCAAAAATACAACCAATTTATATACATTTTTGACAAGTTTTGACATTGATTGTCGCTGAGATGAGATTGCGACTTGAATTTGAACGTTTTTTAAGCACGAGAACTGGCATTCAGGCTTTAATTCTGCGGTTTGCGGTTTGCAGACGATTTCAGAAGAGCATGTTTATTCACGCTTTGTAATTAGTTTTTCCTCCTGAATACGACAACGTTTAGAAGTTAACTTAAATCTAAACTAAAACTAAATAATCTCTTCTTATTAGTATTTTTTTGGTTTTGTTCTACAGCAAGCGGATACAATTCGTCGTGAAACTCGCTTCGTTCGTTCTCTACAACTGAGCACGAAGGTCAAAGTTCCTCTGCCTCATATGCTGGCCGTTGTAGTGAAGGATCAAGCCAACCAGCTGCAGATGCTCACACAGGTAATATTGTAAATTCATTACTGTTGCAAATTATAAGAGCGGTGCATGCGACTCTTAAGAACACTAGCAGAAGGGACAAATTGAAATGATTAAAAATAAATATGTTTTGTCTTCTACCACAGAACTTAGTTTCAAGCGAACATGACACATATTTGAACATTTTGAACTACATTCACATTCAACCTCTGATATCGTAATATGTGTCACGTACAGTCAACGATCACAAATAAATACCTTACAACTACGCAAGATACTTGAGTGATTTTCTCCTATAGTATCTATAGTTTCATGATTTTATGAAAATAATCTTTTGCGTAAGTGTGGCATTTATGCTCGTGCCTGACTGTATGCACCTAAGCAAATATTCCGTTTGTGCGGCATCCGCAAATACTCACACGTTACCACTGGCTTTCACTGCATATAAATATTTTTTGCGAAAACACTCATACATGTAAATCGCATGCGTTTGACATCCACATGTTACGATATTACGTCTAAGCTTTCCTACTACAGCACTGCTTCGATTGACCGCCGTTACAACGATATACGCTTAAGTCAATTAAAATCCTTGTTTCCAATTAACGTTAATTCCACTAATAGTCAAAAATCACTTTTTTAAAGTGGAAATTAAGTTCCATTCAAAATACCAAGTATTATTAAAAAAGATTTAAGTATTTTTTTCCGCAGCTGCATAAATTAGAACCTAAATTGTGAAAGCAGTTTACTCACCTAGCTTTGCTTTCTGCAGGGCACAGCTGACATAATCCTAGACTCTTGCGTGGACTACTGGAACGGGAAGGATCTCACGCAGATCTCACCAGCTGACAGGAAGAAGATCATCGACTTCTACCAGAGAAACTCACTCACGGCATATTGTACCGCCTTCGCTTATAAGTACGTACAGCTACACTGCACTTAAATTGCTGCATGTTTGGCCAATGTTGGCACAAATATTGGATCAAATCTGTTGGAATAACAATGGCCGATGTGCACGGATAGCACGGTTTATAAACTCTAGCAAGAACCGGAATAATTGCTTTTTTCACCTGTCACAGCAAATCATATTTGTTATACACCGTTTGTGAAGTTGTCTTTGTAAATTATGTGTTACAGCGGAACAGCACACTAGAACACTCTTTCGTTTGTTTATTTGCATTTTTTTACACGAGTATGTTAAGATGGTTTGGTCATGTTATGACGATGAACAAATGGAGATTAACAATAGTTATTTGTTTTACATATGGGTAAAAGTGTTTTTGCCGTGAGTGCCTGGATTGAAACCTGAGCTAGCGAAGGGTTCTAGAATAAAGAAGAACCCTGAGCGTCGCGAAGGTTTCAAATCACGAAACGCGAAAAACTTTTACCCATAAGTGAAACACAACAATTTTCACCAAAGTACGAGGACCTTGCAAAAAAGAAAGAAAACCAGTAAAATACGTAAGAATCTGTTTATTAAAATAAATTAAAAAGCGGATATTTTCGGTTCTGAATAATCAGGTATTTTCGGTTGACAGGTTTTGAACGTTCCGAACTTTTGTCTTAAAAACTTTTTTGTTCCCAACTCTTTGGTTTTATTTAAAACTTCGAATAAATGTTGAATCGGAAGCCTTCGAATTTTAAAACACTTTAACACTCTAGATAACAAAAAAGGCTTTTACCCTCGGAAATCTATGGGTAAAAATTGCAAATAATAGGTAGTGTGGTGAAAAAGGTATTTACAATGCAGATGTGAGTGGAAACGCCGGGAGGGGACGCCCTAGGAGGACATATAGCAGTGGCATGCATTTCATAAAGGAATATAAGCAGTGCCTACCTCGAAAAATCACCATAAACCTACCTTACCTAACCTAACCTATCAATTACCTACATAAAACGTGTGCCCTGCAATTTAAGAAACTCACTAAATTGACTCACTCATACCTATCAGAAACAAAAACTTCATACAAACACACACGCGCGGTGACCAGTAGTACGTCACGTGGTGGCCAGTAGTAGGCTGTCGCCGGACGGCTTATTTGGCTCCCTTACTATTAGCACAAGGTCATTTAGTCTTTACGCGTTCAGATAATACGACGAAATTAAAAACGCGTACGTCCCACGCGGAATAGCATGACGTTCAAACTTCGCAATTTATCACCCTTAAGTAGGCATGCATACTCAAATAACCAACCGAGTGTAAATGTAAAAATACTTCGTGATTTGCCCGTGCGAAGAAAGAAAGGGATGGACAAATGATTGCGCGGGGCGTGCGTCGCGTCGCGATAGCAGGAGAGTACTTTATTTCATTCTTATTCATTTGCTATCATCGGCAAGCGCGCGCCTTTTTTGTCAAGTAAGTAGTTGTTTGTTTTAATTATTTTGTAGTAATTTTTGTTGAAATTTAAAAGAACTTGAGGTACTATGTTTGTGTAAATTGAAGCAATGGATAAACTAAACTGCGTAGATTGTAAATAATTGGGTAAATTGCGGACAAATATGCAATTCTTAAACCAGTAAATTAATTAAGTAGGTACTAATGTAAGTACGTACTAACGAAAAAGTGTAAAGTGAGCGAGACGAGACAAAACAAAGAACAAATTAAACGGTTTTTTTTTCATCAAATTGCATGTGACGTTGTGTTGCTGTTTTAGTTCACACAGTGCACATAGTGGGTATGAAAATAATTTAAACATTCAAAATAGATACTTTCTCTCTCTGCCTAGACTAGACCAGGCGGCCTAGTGCCTGCCTACCTATTATGAAAAGCAATGCACGCCACATATAGTACCTTATTTGTGATGTTGTTCATAAAGGTCAATTGCGTAGCAACTGGCGTGCGTGTATGGCCAGATGAATGAAAGTAAACGAGACAAAATGAATATGTTAGGATCGTATCAGGTGGCGAGTTTATGTATGTTAATTTATTTCTACCCTCATTTATTCTTGATCTTTTCGTGTTTCCCAGACCTCTAACACGTGGCATATCATCATCCTTATCAAACATGTACTTGGAGCTACCGGCAGACAGCAGGCAACTGTACGCGCCACTGTCGAACCACTGGGCCGACGCACCAGCGTTACACTTTCATTCGACGGGTAAGACTTATGCTTGTGACTGTCTGTATAATAGGAATGATGACTAATATTAGAAATGTTCGAACAAATAATGTAATTTTAATGAAGGCATAGTGAGATGAAAATTCAATTAATAACAGTTTTTTTTTATTTTTATTGTGTAATATTCCCATTTTTTTTTTCTGGGACATTGTAGGCTTTTAGTAATGAAGCAAATTGACAACTTGTTTATTTTCGTAATTACAGACTCTTTGTTGTTCAACGAAGTGACAGATGACGACGTGAAAGACGCTGAAGGTTTCTTTGACATGCAATGTAACCAGGTAACCTATTTTTAGTTTCCATTATTCATGAACTCCAATGTAAAAATTCAACTAAATAAAAATATTTAATTATGTAACAGTTGAAATTTAAAAAAATACTTTTACCGATTCTTGCGTCTCGAGGCTTTTACCGTGTTTTATATTTGTGTTCGCTTCTTGACTCTACCAAATAATAACATTTAATTTCCAACTCGCCATCTTTCTAGGTATTCATAGGCATGGTAACAATGCAGTATCAAGCGCAGAGCGACATGGTTGAGTTAATAGAGCGTCTAGAACGCGCCTGCATTCGCTTTGTGCACTTCAGTAAGGAAAACGAGCTAAGATCCAGGGTTTTCAGCGAAAAGATGGGCCTTGAATCTGGCTGGAACTGCCACATATCACTTATTAGTGAAGAAAGTGCAAGGTAATGTAGAATTTGTAATAAAGAACTAATAATAAGTTGTCGATTTTTTTAAAGGACTACTTATATTTTTGATAGGTTTGTGATTTATCAATGACATAACTATTTGTTCTATCAAGTAAAAACAACAATTTCTATTAATATTCATGTATAGTTGACGCGCGCTCGTAAATGTGTGTTGTTTCGTGTCATTGTGATTTAAACCTTATGTCTATAACAGTCTCATAACGCTTGTGATTTGCACCGACTGTACAGCGTTTGTATTCTTGATAGAATGTATATTCTTACATGGATAAACAGATCAACATTTTGTGTATCATACATTGTTGTAACAAAGAACACAAAAATGAGGGTATTTTTCGATAGGTTTTTTTAAATATTAGATTACCTGTCATTTTGTAAATACACTAAAAGGCATTCACTTAAAAAGATAATTCATAAGGCACCTAGTGCAAATAAGCGCCATTGGCCACTATGCACAGGGGGTTAAAAAAACCGCTTAAAACAAGGCGGTACTAACAGGATTTTCAATAAAATAATTTGTGTCACATTAACATGACGCTTGAATTGGCAATTAATATCAATTAATTCGGCATAATTATAACAATCACATCATCACCACTACAGCAGATACACAGCACAAGTGTAGACGTTTCCTCTGTCTTTGATTTAACTTTTTGATATTAAATTGATGTTATACAGAGTGGTTGGGTACAGGAAAAAAATTACTAATTTTTTATCTCTTGTTCTAAAATAAGAAGGTACCCAACACTCTTTTTAGATGTCGATGTTGTTCTTTTAACCCCTTTCTTAGAAAAAAAATACCTGAAAATACATTTCAATGTCTTTAAATTCTAAATGTTAGTGTTGTTTTTTATAATAGTTAAATGTGATGAACTACAGCCTTAACCTACACCTTAATTAAGGGGCTAAAATATTACTTGCCAAAAAAGATGGACATCAAGACTCCTTACAACCTCTATTTCAACCATAAAAATCACAGATGTTGCTACATTCAAAAAAGTTTTTCTACGTTGAAACGACCTAAACTACAAAAACAAAGTGTTTTCCAACACCAGGCTGTGGTCCGTCACTGTTATCGTCACACATTGTTGACAGCAAGAGCGTGTCGCCCTTATCGTCGCAAACCTTGGCCCAGGGCAAGGAGAAGGCGTCGACCAGGCTCAATAGGCACATCGACGCCTATGACGCCGCCGCGCTCGGCTTTTACTATAGGTTTGTTTTCCCAGCTCTATCGCGCTTGCTTTGTTATCTCACGACTTGGATACTTGGAATTTTGTTCGGTATGTTAGGTTGTGTCAAATAGATGCTTTGACGTTTGTCAAACTTATTGGTGCGCAAACGTGACGCTTACGCCGCGTCAATGTGAACTTGGACTGCTTTCTGAATTGGGATGTAATCGATTTGCGCGATAACGATGTCCCGTGAATCGTCATAGATGACGTCATGAAATGCGCCATCTTGCGATAACGCCGACCATGCCCTATAATAATATCATTGTGAGCGAATTGTTGACAGCTCTCAGCTGTCATAAACGTTATATCTAAATCGGAACGCAAATTTTCGATGTGAGCGCTGTCAGCGATTATTGTCTAACTCGGAATGCGGCTTTGATTTCAATTCAATCAAGTCTACGCGGCGTCAACCAACGCATTAAAAAAGTTGCAGTTTTGACGGTAGCACGTGATTATGAAAAGTAAATCAAAAGGTTTATTTGAATACGTGCTCTGTCAAATATTTGTATTATTGAGTCTTCAAACTAATAAAGCAATACTGTTTGCAATTGAGTTACGATTCGTGCTAAATGATTAATAAAATAATATTCATAAAGGGAATCACGAAACTGAAATCTGGGCGTGATATAACAATGCTGCATTAGTATTTAATCTTTATTTATGATTTTGTTCACATTTACAAGTGCGTTTATAGGAAAAAAGACCTTATTAAAAAAATACATCTGTTTCTTGCATGATTTTCTTTATGTGAACTAGAAATACTTGTATTCTAACAAAAAAAAAAATCTGAACAGAATTATACAACATTATTTTAAGTTTCGCTTCGCACTTAAGCTTGAGCTAACCTGACTTCAGCACTAAATTCTCATTTTTGTTATTAATTATAACCACTAAATACACACTGCATTCATAACATACAACGCATATTTAAGATTAACGACAAGAAACTAAGACATATGTAAATTCCAACAAAGTAAGTAAAGCAATTTAAATCCTACTAATATTAAGGTACTTTCTTGGTTCAGATATATACCTTGTATGTATGTATGTATCATATTAAGTGCTTTACAGGATGTTTGGTAATTCTACGTGATTAATACAAAACGCTCAGTGATTAAAAATAAAGTTTTAAGCTACCACCTTTTTCCGAATATGTAATTAAAATATAGCTTCAAATTGTCATAATATCACAAAAACGTATTTATTTAATAGACCCTCCATGGCTTTTTGTAAAAATTACGTGAATTCACCAGTTACTCTGCATACAAAATCGACTCGAGATGTTACATACAGACAAGTTCCATTTTGCGGTTGACTGTTCATTACAATAATGGCACATTTTATCATTAATAAATATCGCAGACCTGCAACGAATTCATTCAGGATCACAGCATTTTTGATTAATAAAATTAATACATAACTAGAAATTAAATAGTATTATTAGTCGTTCATTGGTTAAGACTACATGTGACAATAATGTGCATTCACAGGTCGTCGATAAAGTTTATGTAACTCATTAACATGATAATTGAGAAATATAAACATTTAAAAAACTGCTTTTTTAGCAGATCTATAAGAACTATGAGGAGAGTTTAGGAACTTCACAATTCTGAAATAGGTGGTCGACATTAGCAAACAATAACAATGTAACTTAGTGTAAATTTTACTCCAGTTAACTGTAAAATTGTAGCTTGTGTATACTATATTCAACAATAGGTTCTAGCTATGTTTCTAGAAAACCGTTAGATTCATCTAACGGACTACATACATTCATGATCAAAGTTGGAAAGTTAAAACATTATAAACCTCATCAAAATGAACAACTTTGTCACCGCAAATTTAATCGTTCGTTTTGTGGAACGCTGGAATACCTTACAGCCATGCCGTAACAATGTTACCCCTTAATAACGGACCCATAAATCTGTCAAATGCCACAGTACCAACATAGCGACATCAAAAGCGCTATCCATGTCTGCGCCGGGAGCTATCAATCTGGACCACAGCACCGTCAAGTTTGACAACGAGATCAAGAAAGCAAGGCATTCTATCACAACACATACTAATTTGAAGGTACTTCTTCTGGTTTCTATTTTTTCTTTGTTTTAAATTATTGAATAAATAGTTTATTCTTTTAAAGAACAAAAACAGTTAACTTTAAATATCAGATATAAATCATACAGTTACATAATTACTCCGAAAGTCGATAAAAAGAACAGAATGGTGAAAAATAGGCAGAATTTTTTTATATCTAAAAAAAGCTTTATCAAACACTGGCGTAATGGGATTCTATTTTCTTAGCTCGTTTCTGGTGCAGATTCTTTGGCGACTTCTTCATACTGGCATACCTAAGCTATGGGTTGGTCTTGTTTTAATTTAATAAGCTTTAGCACTTTCATGATAATTTCTAAGTAAAATGAGTCCTTAACCTTATATCAATATTAGCGACATGATAATTTTAAGAGACCAAGCGATGAATCCAATATAATTTAACGCATCGGGTAATCTGACGAAGTAGACGTATACAGGGTGGTAATGTAATGTCCCCGAGATTGACGCGCAAACAGAAACCACGAACTGAGCACATGATTCTAGACCCGCTAGCGTAGAAATGACTCGTCAATTATCAAAAAAATATCTGCTGTTACATACAAAAGTGCAACACCTACGCGGTCAAAATGAATCTTTGTTTAAAAATAATTCACGATTTTTTTTAAACTCATTGATGTCCCCCCAGAATCATGTTCTAAAAAAATAGTGGTTGCGCGTCCATGTCTCTGCCGCCCTGTAGTATAGATACATTGCGCCAGCCTATCGAATTAAAACGATCAAAATCAGGTTAGGCAGACCTATTTGCGAACTTTTTGCTAGTAGCACAGATAATAAATACTACGTACAGATACCTAATCCCATACAAAGAAATGACACACCTCCTTCCTGGCGATTGAGCTGGCAATTTTACTTTGTCCAATTTTTCAACAGATGGCAGCATCAACGACTCACTAATTGCCAGAGACTGTAGTTTTACCACGTCATCTAGAATCGACTTACTTTTAAAACGTTTCGTGCAATCCTTTTTACATAAAGTTTAATAGTTCCAGGTTCAGAAAAAACATGTTAATAGATTTCTTTCACATTTCTATGTAAAGTAATAGACAAAGAAATAAAGTTGCTTGATTTAAATAAGTAACTATAGAGGCTTCTCTGATGTGTTTAAATTGAGTAAAGCGCCATCTATTGCAAAGAGCTCTAAATTAATTGATAAACAGATCATCATTCTATGGGGTATCACAATTTAAGTTTAAGGCTTCATTAATGTTTTTCTTGAAAACACGTGCATAATGAGTGTAAATAGATAAATCAGCATTAAACAAGAAAGTTTTAATTTTTACCAATCTTTCTTCAGCCAAAATTCTGCTGTTTAACGCTTTTTATTGATTGTTCATTTCATAATGGTTACCTATGCTGCCATCTATTATGTTTTTTTAAGACTAATTATAATATGTTCGAGTTGAGACCCCATGGTAGTAGGTAAACATACCGTCGTATATTTCACAGTTCCAACGCAGCAGCATATCCACGAGCCATCCATCAGCGGACGCGGATTCTTTGCTCGACGACGAGGACGATGACGAGGGCGGCTCGCCGGCCGACGCGTGTCGCTCCCTCTCCTGCCTCACAGACTCCACCGACCACTCCGCGCCCGTCAACTTCGACATGAGCAATAGAGTAAGTGGTACATTTTTAAGGTACTCTGATTAATCTTCTACGCCCACTTGACTGATTAGAAAGGAGGTTTCTTGTTTCAAGTGTGGTCTTCCTTAATTATACTAAACGCCAAGCTTAGCTGTCATAAAACATGCGATCCGGACGGTCAGTATAGAGTTTCTGAAAACTCTGTACTGCGTCTCGTGTAATCTCGTGAAGTTCGTGGCAGCCACAGACATAAAACGTTTACATGGTCACAACGAATGAATTTTATGTTGTGAATGAATAAAAAAGATCACAACGCGTTCCGGTTTTTTATTCGCTCTGCAATGAAATTTACTTTATATTATAGTATACAAAAAGCAAGCCGCTCAAACAGCTTCAATACTAATATATCTCTGTAATCTCCAGGCAAAACTCCCCCGCGGCATCGAGAACATTCGCCCCCACATAGAACAAGTAGACAACGTGCCACTTCTTGTATCTTTATTCACTGACTGCTCTGCTCGCTCCGTGCAGCAAATGATACAGATCATGCAGGACTACGGCGAAGTGGTGTGCGTCATGGGCTCGGCCGCGAACTGTTTAAACATGGAGATATTTATGCAGGCTGATGCAAGGTAGGGGTCTGAAAAAAATATACAACTCTGTTATCGATACCATAGATAATATAATACTACGTACAGATACCCAATCCCATACAAAGAAATGAAACCTCCCTAAGTCTGGCAATTGAGCTGGCAATTTTTCGTCGTAAATTTTTTAACAGATGTCAGCATCAGCGACTCACTAATTGCCAGAGACTGTAGTTTGACAACGCCATCTAGGAGTCGATCTACTTTTAAAACGTTTCGTGCAATCCTTTTAATAAAGAGTTTTATAGTTCCGGGTTCAGAATAACATGTTATTAGATTTATTTTATCTTTATAAGTATGAAAAAAAAAATTGGTGATTATATAAGTATTAAAATTTTGGAAACTGAAGAGCCATCCAGCCAGCCATTGTCCTGACCAATTGAGTAAAACGCCATCTATATATGCAAAAAGCTCCAAACAAAATGATTGACAGATATCATTAAAAGGGTTCGAATTGAAGTTATAGGCTTCATTTTTATTTTATTTTTAAAATACGTGCATAATGAGTGGAAATAGATACAACAGCACTTAACAAGTAAGTTTTGACTTTTACCAATCATATTTCAGCCAAAATTCTGCCGTTTATCGCTTTTTAATGATAGTTAATTTCATAATGGTTACCTATACTGCCATCTATCATTTTTTTCAAGACAAATTATAATTTGTTCGAGTTGAGACCCCATGTCGATACTTTGTAATGCTTCATTACATTTTTAATTAAGCCCATAATTGCGAATGAATCCTTCCTCACTTCTATCCTTTTATTAATAAAAGGTTTCTAGTTGATATAGTAGCTAGCTACCCCTGTCTGATGTTTAATTTAAGCACTAATGTAGCTTTGAATAGTAATTGTTTCCTAACATCTAGAATTAAGTGTTTTTGTTGTTGGATCTTGTACTTGTTGTCAATTATTATTATTATTATACGTGACACTCCATTCACGTTCACCATTCCATCTATTGTACATTTTACAGATCACTAACTTGTTGTATTCGTATTCTAGCATAGCAGTAGAGCCCCTGTACCCGGTGTTGTGCCAAAAGATGCCCCCTTACCAAGTACCAGAGTCTTGTATCGGACCCATCGACCTGGCCAGGGCGCTTAATTCAGTTCCTTGTTCACTGTCGGTAAGTCCTGCCCAATGCGAAAGAACTGTGAGGAACGCCTTTTGTTACATTTCTCCATTTTGGACTGATAAAGGTTTATGCACACACGTCAGTCACGTCAACGTTAAGTCGGCTAACAGTGACGTCCTAAAATATAGTTACGTAGAAGTTGTAGGACGTTGGCTACACACATCAGCCACGTGACTGCCCGCGTCGCGTCCGGCAAGCCAAAACTTGTATTGCTACGAACGTAACATGGATATATAGAATATAGTAATAAAACTATTCAAAAAACTTTTGGCCATCTGCGTAAATCAGAACACAACGCATGTTCGTGTTCTTCATAATATGAAGAATAGGAATATGCTATGTACTTTATCTATCTGTTTTCCAAGCTTCTTGGACACATACACGTCTGTTGACGAGTTGCTATCCTTTTTCATGTAAAATTAATGCAATCATGCTTATTTGTGAAACGTGGCATTGTGACAATTACAATTTGCAACCGATGCGTAGCTATGACTGACTATCTGTTCACACACATCCCTGAAATTGACGTGACCGATCGACGACTTGGTAGACGTGACTGGCGACTGTGCATGAACTTTAACGTACAGTCGAAATCGTAATTGCTAATCACTTTTAACAACAATTCCCAATAAATTGCAAATTCAATAATTTTGAAACATACTGACACAATAGACAAGATTGACGTGAAAAAGACATTCATTCGATTATTCCTTCGTTTAGGGTTTGGTAAAGTAATTACGAGGTCGACTGTACAAACTATCTGTTATCATAAAAAAATAACATAACATCACGCTTGTACTCCTTCAAGGGTTAGGCAGAGGTGTTAACCCACATTTCGCCAGTTATGTTTAAGTCCCATGTAATAGGAGGCGAGTCTATTGCTATCGACCGGGCACGAATGCAGACTCCGGGCTGCTACTGAGATATTCCATAATCTTAAATCTGCCCAAAACACCTCTTTTATCTTTGTGTACTTACAATTTTTTCTAACTTTCTTAATAAACATTTTCACGCTGCTCAGTTACAAAATAAATGGCAGGATCAGCCATTTACTAACTACTGTAGCCAAAAGGTACGTACAGATAGTATTGTTTTACAAAAATCCAAATTAATATTAACCGTAGGTACATGTAAACTAAGCTTGAGTTCCGAATGACAAGAACTTTCAAAACGACATTAAGCCAATATAGTTGCACTGGAAACCAAACTTTAGTCCTATTCCAAAGCAACGTCACTTACATACGATGATGTTCAGCTGTTGAAAACGACAACCATTAGAGTTGCAACGGACACCAAACTTTATTTCATAGGATTGTAATGTTCCCATTTCCAAAGCAACTTCACGGACATACGATTATGTTCGCAGATGACACGCGACGCTGACGTGTCGCTATTCACGCTCATCACGATGTCGCGACACTACATGACGTGTTTGTGGAACAGCACGCAGTTCTGGATATGTAGCGTGTGCTTTATAGCTTTACTGCAGGTATGTGGAATGATCGATAACAATACAATTTCGAACTTATCCTTGAAATGTTCCTATGGCGAAGCAAAACGGAGGGTTTCCTTTTGACCGGTTGTATCTGATTATGTTCATCAGTTCCCTCATAACTTCTAAACTTCTTATCATAATTTGACAAATGAGGTATTGTTGGAAGCGTCTTGATCGTCAGCTAGTAATAGGCTATATGGCGCCCTCTAGAGGACGTGAAGTCATGAACTAAACAAAAGCCGTCTTAGGTGTCAAATGTGAGGGCCTAATTAACACATTTCAAATTTGTATTGTTATATAACCTCAAAATAATGGAAATAAAAAGTAAATTCAAAAACTAAAACCTGACTACTGAAACATCACACTCTAAAAAGTACGAAACAAGAAAATATTTCAGACAGAAATCAAGACATAGGTACAAAAAGCCGTCAGGGTCACACAGTCCTTAATTAAATCGGTTATCATTTTAATGTTCACTTATGTTTTAATATCCTTTTTAATCTTTATTTTTGTAATAATGTTATTTTATAATTGTAATAAATGGATCATGATATACCCGTTTTTTTTTTGTATAGGTAGGTTCTCTGTGCGCGTTCGTGCCTCTGTCGCTGAGCGTGGGCGGCGCGCTGTGGGGCGGCGCATGCGCGGTGCCGGCGCTGGCGGCCGCGCTCGCCTTCGCGCCGCTCGACACTGCGCTCATGCAGAGGGCTGCTACAAGGCCGCAGCTGCTAATGAATGCTAAGGTCACATTTTAAACAAATATTTGTCGTGACATTTTAAAATCTTTCTGTATTATCTGAACATTATCGTCGTCATATAAATATTTGTCTCTCTCCATAATAAGTTAAGCGGTTGAGAGCTGGTCCCGAAAAAAGTACCTGGGAAGGGCTTTGTCCTGTATAGCGTAAAAACTAGACCTTAAAAAGAGGAAAATATTTTTTTAACGATTCCTTATACACTACACGCTGTGCCTACAAGATAAACAAGTTCACCTTCTGACAAATTTCGTTGATAAACCTCACTGCAAACCGACGCGGTTTACTGTGGATATTCTATTTTCTATTAACCTTAATAGTTTGCTGCTACTGTTTTCATTGACGTTAATTTAGTTATTTTGCTTTGAATAAATTATGGCGGCTTTCTTCTCTAACTTAATTCTCTTGTGCCTTTTCTCCACCCACAGATGGCAGTCTTCGTATTCTGGTGTTACGCGCTAAAGTTCCTACCAGCCGTCCTGTCGATTCTAGCCCTGTACGCGTTCACATTGCGCGCTTTCTGCGAACAACTGTCCCAAGCGACCAATGTTACCGCGTGCTGGATAGTGTACCCCATTAATGTGGGACAGTTTAACGCAACGCATGACCTCTCTTTGAAGAGCTGGCACGGTTGGGGAGATGACTTCTATGATGGGTTCTATTTAGCGCAACATATTACTCTTGCGTTGATAACTTTGCATTTAAGTGAGTATTCATAGTTTTGTAACCTATTTCTATGTGTGAACGACAGTTAAATACTTAGAACAACACATCATACAGTAAAAGACATACAGTTGAATTCATGACATCTTCTTTGAACTCGGTAAAACAATGAAAAAGTTGTTTCATGTTTATAAATGAAGCCTCCAAAATTAAAACTACAATAACTACGACTTCCGAAAGGACTCACACATATTATTATGGACTTGTGTATCTTCGATCTTTACCCTATAGAAACACTAATTATTATCATTAACAACTATAAGTGTGGATTTCACCAATGAAACTGAACGCGATCAGCACATAAACTACGTTTAAGAGCTGTCAAAGTCATTATTTGCTATGGAATATGGACACTGACAGCTCTTGAACGCGTTTTAGATGTGCTGATCGCGTTTAGTAACATTGGTGAAATCCACCCTTAGTGCCGATTTCACCGATGTTACTGAACGCGTTCAGCACATTCCATAGAAAATAATGACACTGACAGCTCATAAACGTAGTTTATGTGATGATCGCGTTCAGTTTCATTGGTGAAATCCACCCTAAGTCTGTTAATAGTTTTACTTAGGTTAGTATGTTATATTTTAATTTCAATAGTTTGTTAGTTAGTTGAAATATTATCCAGTGTATATATTTTTATCAACTTAGCTCATAATATAGAACATCACACAATAATATTTTTTCACTTTCAGTCGTGATATCATTGTCATTTGTTCATCGACAATCTTCTATTTGGCAGAAGGGTTTCTGGTCTAACAAAGTGTGGTCAGTCACTGTAATCGTTTTGTAAGTATAAGTTTCTTTGATTTAAGAGTAACATTTATTTTTCATATATATATATATATATATATATATCATATTCTACAATATTTTTATCTCACGAAGCGACGCGCGCTTTACTTGTGCTTACCAAGTGAACAAACACGCCGTTCTATCTTCCAGAATCCTAGTACAGTTGGCATTCAGCGGCATAATGTTAAGCAGCAGCTACGGTTTCTGTGACAAGTGGGGGGTGTGCGGCCTGCAGTACTATATACCTTGGCCCCTGGCCGTGGGGTACGCCTCATCGCTGTTCCTAGTCTTCGCTCTCAACGAGTTTATCAAGTGGCAGGAGATCAAGTGAGTTTTATAATGCTTTGCTGTATGCAGTCAAATCTCATGTTGAGTGGTTGTTTGATCAACTAATCACGGCATGATAATTAATTTTGAGTTGATTTCCATCAAAAATATCTTTGTACAGTCCGTTCAGTTATTTTACCTCTGAGATTGCATCGCTGTCAAAATCACAGTAATATTTATTCTCGTTGCCTTAGGTTACTGTCATTGAAAAGTCTTTCAAATTCACAATAATCTCTAAATTCGTTTATCTTATGGTTACTTTTGGGTTGCTGGTGTCAGGGGTAAAATAACTGTGGACGTGGAAATGGACTGTTGCGGTGTACTCACACTTACCCTCTTTCCCTCAGGGCTGACGGTCGCAACCAACGCCGCGCCCGCCTGGACTTCGGCACCAAGCTGGGAATGAACTCGCCGTTCTAATCACTTCTAGTCAATTAAGCTTTAGTTCTACTGTGAATATAGTCGTATCGGAGCCGTCTGGCGTTTATTTTGTAAGAGAAATGTGACATGTACTTAGTACTATTTTGTACTTACTTTATTTATATGATGTTTTGATGATTTTAAATAAATTTCGTAATATAATGTTGTTTTTGTGTACCTAAAACATGACCAGCACCCTAATTGCGTAACACACTTTCAATCAGAATCTGAATCATTTTGAGGGATATTTCTAATCCATTGCTTCACATGTTCGAAAAATTAGTCTGCTCAACAAGGGAATTAACGCAATGAATGTTGTCGAACTGTCGAAATTAAAGCCATTTCTACTGTTAGTGTGTTTAGCAATAACCCTGCAGTTTCAGTCAACAGATGTTTTGAACTTTTTGCCTTTGGTACGCTAAGAAAAAATAAAATTAATTTATGATGATTTTGTGAGTGTGAAATTAACAACTTGTGCTGGCTATAGACTGTTGAGTCTGTAGCCAGCACAAGTTACTAATTTCAAAGAAACATGGGTAGGTATGTATACACACACCAACAGAATCTAGGGATACCTCAATCCTAAATTATTTTAAAAAATATAGTTTAAAATCTTTTTAGTTTCAATAAAAAGTTTATATACATATTGAAACCTCTTTAATAATTTTTCGAAATGTAAATTATAAAATTAAAGAAACAACTAAATACGGCGGCAAAATTGATAGCAATTCGTTAGGAAAATTAAAATTGTTTTTCACCACACTACCTTTTATTTGCAATTTTTACCCATCGGTTTCCGAGGGTAAAGGCCTTTTTTGTTATCTAGAGTGTAAAAGTGTTTTAAAATCGAAGGCTTCCGATTCAACATTTAAGTACCGGGTAATTCGGGGTGAATCGGGATGCAGGGGTGAATCGAAGCGAAACTTTATAAGGTATTTTAACATTGAAATAATATCGTTTTTTGCCAACAGGGGCACTCAATCGTTAATTATAATACAGTCAATACATAAGATACATTTTTGGCAACAACCATTGTTATTATAATAAAAAAATCACTTTTAAAGTTTCGTTTCGATTCACCCCTGCATCCCTATTCACCCCGTTTTACGGTACTCGAAGTTTTAAATAAAACCAAAGAGTTAGGAACAAAAACGTTTTTAAGACAAAAGTTAGGAACGTTCAAAACCTGTCAACCGAAAATACCTGGTTATTCAGAACCGAAAATATCCGCTTTTTTATTTATTTTAATAAACAGATTCTTACGTATTTTACTGGTTTTCTATCTTTTTTGCAAGTTCCTCGTAGTGTGGTGAAAATTGTTGTGTTTCACTTATGGGTAAAAGTTTGTAGCGTTTCGTGATTTGAAACCTTCGCGACGCTCAGTTTTCAATCCAAGCACTCACGGCAAAAAACACTTTTACCCATATGTAAAACAAATAACTATTATTAGTTTTAATCAATAAAAAGGGATTAGATTGTTTGTCTTTTTTTAATTTAACACGTCACGTCGTCATTTGAGCCGAGATGAAATGTTACGATGCGTGGGCATGTTAGAAAATTATGCTATTCAACGCGTCGTTGCTGAGGCCATATACACTAGCCAAAATGTGATATCAAGGTTTTGGTCACGTTATCGCAGTACTGGGGATGTGGCTGAACGGCACACTGGTAGATATCGTTTTACTACGCAGAGACAGGATCGATTTCTCCAAATGACCTCCAGAAGACAACCCAATATCACAGCGATGCAACTAGTACTAAAGACTCCAGGAGGACCACCAGCTGCTGGTAGCAACCGAATCGTGCGAAGGAGAGAGAACGAAGACCGTGTTCCAGCATTGCGATGTGGCAATCGAGGTCGGCGGCTTTCGTGGGCTCGGGAGCATTTACTATGGAGTGACGAACAATGGTCTCTGGTGCTGTTCACCAATGAGTCCCGGTTTGGGTTTCATCCGGATTCACGAAGAACACGTGTTTCCAGAACTCCAGGGAGAGTTAGCCGTCTACGGCACCTTCAGGAGGTCCACTGATACCAAGGCGGGACAATCATGGTGTGGGCAGAAATACGTCTTGGCGGACTAACCCAGCTCGTTTGGATCCAAGGCAACATGACTGCACAAAAATACCACGAGGAGGTAGTAGAGCCTGATATTGTCCCACCTAGCATGCCTGGGACATCTTACAACGAAAAGCTTTGAGAGATTTCCCGCCTAACAACAACTTTACGAACACTTGCAAAGAACGTGGGACGTCGTACCGCAGCAAGACATTGACAATTTAATTTGAAGTATGAACAATCGATGTCGATGTGTAATTAATGTAAGAGGTGGCAACACTGATTATTAACAATTAGATTTTATACGATTTTTTTTATAGTAATTAAACTAAGAGTTTTTGATGAAGAAATGACGTTCTTTTATCATACTAATTTTCCTTGGCGATTGAAAAAATTATAATTTTTATTTAAAACAAAAAAAATACGAAATGTTTTTTATTAAAGACCTTAAAATAACCTATCATTCTTCCCTTTACTATAACAGAAAATTCTGCATAGATTTATAGATATTTGATTAAATATAAAATATCCCTAGATTCTGTTAATGTGTGTATACGGGTATGTATAAAAAATAAAGGAACTAAATGATTGAAAACAAATATTTTTTTATTTAAAACTAAATTAAGATAATTTTGTGATGCTTATTAAATGTTGCCAGTCATTAATTTGTTATACCAATTCCTTTGTTCGCTCTGAGGTCAAGTTAACAGACTACACGTAGATAAAACCATATTAGCGACTTGTTACACTTACTTCAAAGTTCAAACTACCCTCTTACTACATTACTAAATTGACAATGTTTCACTTACACAAGACTTGATTACTTCACGTAGTAAACACTAAATCATCTCTGAATCAAACATTTAAAATCGTCGCGGACGCCGATTTTGTATCGCCACTTTATAAAGAATACATAATATATATTTTTATGGTTAATAACATTATTTTATATCTTCTCAATTATTAAACTACATTAAGGTTAGTCGGTAAACGCTTGTACTTAATAGGTACGTAAATAATGTTCCTATCACTAGGATTCATCTGGTAAGTCTAATATTTCTTGAACGAACGAGGCGATGTCAATCTCCTGACTGTGATCCAGACAGAAGGGGTGCGTCAGCAGCGCGTCGTAGTTTGGTCTCTGTTTGTAATCCTTCTGAAGACTTTGAACGATCAGGTCCTCGAACTGTGCAGAGAACTGGCCGGCCGGTAATCTCGGGGGGTCGTCTTTAACGACTTGTTTGAGCTGTTCGAAGGGCGTGCCCCACGTGTTGTAGGGAAACGTGCCGGTCGCCAGCTCGATCAGCGAGATGCCTAGCGACCAGACGTCGCTGCGGATGTCGTACTGGCCCGGGTTGCCGCTCGGGTCGATCCTCTCGGGCGCCATGTACGGCTTACAGCCCGCGTCAATGGTCTTAGCAACAGAGTCCACCAAGTATCCAGATATACCAAAGTCACACATCTTCACCTCTCCTTTCCTGTTGATCAGGATATTAGATGGCTTTACATCTCTGTGGATTACTCTGAGCTTAGAATATAAATAGTGTAAAGCGCTAACTACGGAGAATGTGATTTTCCCAAGAATGTTTTCAGGTATGGTGCGCTTGTTGTGGTAGACTTTCATGTAGAACTTGTCGAGGCTCATGTCCATGACCTCCATGCAAATCCAGACGTCCCCCTCGCGGAACATGGCACCGTAGAAATGCACTGTGTATGGACAGGCACTGGCTCTCATGGACACATCCAAATCCATGAGCAGACGCTTCAGTTCTGTTGACTGGGTGTTGAATGATGCTGTGATTCTCTATAAATGAGAAAAAAAGACTTGTCACCATTGTGTAATTATCACAAAAAAAGTGTTGACTAAGAAGAAAGAAGACATCTGTGCGTCATCAGCATCAGTAGCGTTCCTTTCACTAAAGCCGAAAAGCCCGGCTCTCAATCTAACGGGAGCCTTTTAAAAAAAAAACACACTTCATAACTTGTAAACAATTCAACTTAATCATGTTGCAATAATTGATGAGAATAATAACATTATGCACCGCGCGGCGCCAAATTGTCGCGAAGCCGCCGCCGCCGGCCGCGCGCACACTTACGGTGCAAGGTTGCCAGGATTAGGTACTCAAAGAATAATATTTCATTTCCCCGCTGTTTTAGTTACGAACCGTTGCCAAATTTCTCCGAAGCCGCAGTTGCGAACCCGCTCTAACGCTAAGCAGGATGCGAGATCGCGTCAATGAATGAAAACGTCAAGTGCTCGGACAAAGCTTTGTTATCTCGCTCACACGAGCTAGATCAGATCTGGCTTTTCGGACCATTCATTTTTTGCAAAGAAATTGTCAATATGGTTGATATCACTAAGTATGTACATATATATAGCTAATTGTTCCGATGTGCGATGCCGGGCTTCTGACTTTTTATGAATGAAACGAATAACGATGCGTGTGTGTGTAAATAGTAAAAGCATGTTTGCGTGCGTTGCAAGAAGTTGCGCAGAGCGTGATTTTAAATTAGTTCAAATTTGTTTTGAGCGGTTACTGACGCGACTTTTTTTGCTTTGTTATTTATTTTAATTAATTTTCTGTGAAGTGCTGTGGTTAGATTTTGCTGTGATTACCTTTTTTTTGAAGTGGTTAAAAACTTTCTTATGAAGTGGTTAAGAAGGATTAAAGTGTGTGCAATCGTTACTCGGAAAGGTAAATACTTTGAGTTTTAAGGACAAATATAATCTCGTTACTTCACCGAAACCTACCCTAGATTTGAGTATTTCTCAGAAATCTAAATCATATAATAGGCATTTTAGTCGATCAGCGTACAAGACTCGTTGGATTGTAGGCTGCTCTCATTTCAATAAGTTATTATGTTGGTGTTGCATATTTTTTTCAAAAGAAAATACCGCTTGGAATACATCAGGTTACGATGATTTAAAACTTCACTGGTGCCATAAAAGACTTCAGAATTCTCATAAGCACTTGAATGCTGTTATTTCATTCTGTAGTTTTGGTAAAACACGAAATGAAACTTCTTTGTCTCGTCAGCTAAGTAACTATATTTCTTTCTCAAGGACAAGAGCGGCTTTCCGAATTATCGATAATTGCAATAGAAAAACAGTTGTTGGTAGAATTAAAACGTTAACCAACTTTTTACACTGATGTAATGAAATCATTTTTACAGAAAAATAGACGTTTCCGCATAATTTACTGTACGAATCAAAGCAATTGCCAGGATCACGCTCTTTAACGAATTGACTTAAAGGGCTTTTATCAAAGCCACTGGAGGTATGTAATTGCTGATATGTACCTATAAATCTATCTATTAATACCATGCCTTCCATGTGCTTTGATATTTGTCATCTGTGTGTGGTGAAGAAGCGAAGAATGAAGAGTTATGGGTGTTCACATTGAGAATTTGTGATTTATTTTATATTTTGACATCATAAATAATGTGTAGTCTAGTATCTAGTGCCCGGATTGAAATCTTCGAATGTTGCGAGCGAGTGAACTATTGTACCAATAATGTTAATAGATGCCTCATATGACATGCATGTATTCCCATTTTAATAGCTAATAGCAATAACATACAATTAAGAAATACGAATATAAGTAAATACTGAAATGGCTCAGTCCCTAGGTACAAATTTGCCAGGCATGAGGTGATACGGCAGGTAGTTTTTTATTATTTCCTTTATTACATTTAAAACCTTATAAATTACATTTTTAAATATACTTTCAAAACTCTGAAAAAAAAAATACATTTAAAAATATAAAAAATAGTATCCCACCGGTATCGGTAACAGGGTTCAAGCTACCGGCGGTCAGGGCTCCAGAGAGAGGAACCTCCTAACAATGCGAGCCGTGTCCAGAAGTACCGCTTTCTGAATCAAGCCCTTGATCCAGCTGCCCAACGAGAGCCTCCTCAGGTGTTTGTCAAGGCTCTTGGCTATCAAGCCATTGGCTGTCACGACTATCGGCACAATGATTGCTGAGTCCACATCCCACATGTCGACAACCTCGCGAGCTAAATCAAGATACTTGATTTCTTTATCTTTCTCGGCTTTCACGAGGTTACCGTCATGCGGGACCGTTATGTCAACAATCATTGTGCACCGCTCTACTCGATCCACCACCACTATATCAGGCTTATTGGCAACAATAGTCCTGTCAGTGATGATGGATCGATCCCAGTACAATGTGATATTTCCATTTTCGAGAACTGGGTCGGGCACGTACCTGTAGTACGGCACTTCCGATTCCACAAGGCTGTATTTCAGAGCAAGTTGCTGATGGATAATCCTAGCTACAAGGTTGTGTCTATGCAAGTACTCTTCGTTAGCTAGACGAGAACACCCGGAAATAATGTGTTTTATTGATTCCCCCGGACGGTGACATGCCCGACAGATGTCAACCGTGCCGTCTTTCACAATAAATCTCCGGTAATTGTTCGTCATCATAACTTCGTCCATAATTGCACAAATAAAACCTTCGGTTTCTCCAAAGAGGTCACCGAACGTGGCTACGGTCACGGACGCTAGAAGATCTACATCGGGTCCATGTAGGGCCCGGAAAAAGCGTCCGTGAAGCTCCTTACTCTGCCATACTTCCATGCGATCATTAGTGTCAAGCACTACAGGTTTGCGCCAGTTCTCTTTGGCCAAGGAGAGCGGAGTGAGGCCTTTGTCCTCCGCGACCACATCACGATGCATCCCCACGTCGGCTTCTAGGAAATATTCCCTGAGACTGCATATCTCGCGATTGTGTAGGGTCTTAGCGTTTAAAAATCCTCGACCTCCACACTTTCGCGGGATATACAGTCTCATTACCGATGATCGTGGGTGATGCATTCGGTTTGCAGTCAGCAGTGTACGGACCCTCCTATCCAGGGCGTCGAGTTCGGTCTGAGTCCATTTGAGTATGCCGAAAGAGTACATCAAAACTGACATGACCCAACCGTTAAAGGCGCGCACCTTGTTTCCGCCTGACAGAAGACTATTTAACACTTTCTTCAGGCGACCAAAGAAGCGCTCCTTCAACGATTGCTTCATGTCAGTACCATCGATGCCCAACGCTTCCGACATACCCAAATACTTATAGGTTTCGGATGCGGAGAGGGCTTTAAGGTTTATGGAATCCGAGAGTTGGGTTCCCACGGATTCCACAATCTCCCCTCGCTTTACATGCATGACCGCACATTTGTCCACACCAAAGTCCATCCTGATGGCGCTACTGAAAGTTTCAGTTACTTTCAGTAGCTTCATTAGTTGCAAATTGTTGGGGGCAAAGAGTTTTAGATCATCCATGTACAGAAGGTAAGATATAACCTGACCACCTCTCCTCAGCCGATAGCCTAGACCTGAATCCTCCAGCAGTGTGCTTATATAGCTTCTATCCAACATGTCGACAGATCCTTTCGGGAACGTCGAACCTGTTGGCTAATGGCCATATCAATGAGGAGTAGCTCCTTAGTACCGCGGGACCCGTTCCTACATCCATTTTGAGAGGCAGACATGATGGAGTTGGTGTCTATATGTTTGTTAATTTTAGCTCTCAAAATGGATGTAAGCACTTTATAGACCGTCGGTAAACACGTGATCTGCCTATAATTTTTGGGTTCCGCGGTGCTACCTGATTTATGGAGCAGGTGGGTAACTCCTGTTGTTAGGAACTGGGGTAGCGAACCAAACTCCAAAGCCGTCTGGTACTGGGCCGCCAAGCGAGCGTGCGATCTGGTAAACCATTTAATCCAAAAGTTCTGCAGCCCGTCCGGCCCTGGTGACTTCCAGTTAGGTAACGGACGGACTGCATGAGCTACATCTTGGGGGCAGATGGTAATAGCCCCCATTTCTGGTATTGGATTGCAGGCTCGCTCGACTTCCCGAGTCCAGTCACCTTCGGTGTGACTGACAGGCACCGACCAGATACTTCGCCAGAAAGAACACATGGCATCATCATCTGGCAGGCACGTGTCAGCCACACTTTGGTTCGGTCGCTCCCAACCCCTATAAACCCACCTCTCATCGCTCTGGAACGTGCGATTCTGAGTGTATCGCTCTACTCGCCGCTTATACCTACGAATACGGTTAGCCCATGCATACACTTTCTGCTTCAGGAAGTCGATGCGCTCTGTGACGCGGGACAGATAGTTCTGAGAGCTAATATCAGTCCCTGAGAACGCCCGCCTCACAAAGCGCATCACTCTTGGACGAGTATTGCCGTCTCTGAAGCAGATTAGTTTGCCGATGAGCGCTCTGGCCCCACCAATACGGTGCTCAATTCTGCACTGCCAAGCTGGTACGGTTGGTTTCGGTCGCGTAGCTCTACAGTCATTGGTAAATTTGACGTGAGCTACACGACATGCCGCTACAGCCGCGCAGTACAGAATTGAATGAGTATCGGTGAGGTCTTCGCAGTCATCAAAATAGTTTGATAACTGCGAATCCAGGAGCGCCACCAGCGCCCTATTTTTGTTATGCATGGGCAAACGAGGTAAGCGTGGTCTAAGTTCGGGCGACATGAACCGATATTCCCGAATCGCACACTCCAAAGCACTCCTCAATTCCTCATTGCACTGGGTACTTACGTTTGTAGCCCTATCATCACTTCCCTCGTCAGCTTGATTTGTGTTGGACTGTGATAGTACCTCAACAGTTTGCGACGGGGGGGCGATGACATGGCTACTCTGCATTTCACTTCGCAGGTGATCAAGCACAGTGTCATCCAACATATGATTACGTTGGATGACCCGCACCTGATCCGACAGTCGTTGTGCCGAAACGTTGACAGCTGGCTCAAGCACCTGAAAAAGAGAGAGCATCCGAACACGGTACGCGGTCAGATTGTTGCCCCCCTCTGTAGCCCCATAGTATGAGCGCATGACGTTTTCATTGATGGATTGTGTCCATCTCATGCGCTGCACACTTCCGCCGGCAGCTGGGACCCTATCAGAGGCCGGTGGGCCTCGAGGTCCTAAGCCGTCCGGCGGCCGGCATCCTCCTCGTCGACGAGCAGGTGGTGGCGTCGTGGGCGGGGAGAAATACTCGTCGCTCGAGCTCGACGCAACTACCGCGGCCGGTGTCGTCACAGCGCTCCCAGTAGCGCTGGGTACCGGCGGCGGCGAGGCGGAGCTGAGCGATGAGTCCGGAGGTGGTGGGCGTGCTCGACGTGCGGCTGATCTCGTCAACATTTCTTCATTTTTGGTTTCTTATTCAGTGATGTTTTACCGGAGGTGACATCTGTCATGTCACCTCCGATGCGGTAGTTTTTGGTTTCAAAATTACATTATGTTGTAGTTTGATGTCGTTATTGAATTTTCTTTGGTTTTGCAGGTTTCAGGTTTACTTCAGAATAAAAATATCTTGTTAAATTGGGTCAAAAAAAACTTATAAGAATTAAAATTACGTAAATGAGAAAACGAGACGTTTTGTTGATACGGTGTTGCCTTTATTATTATTATTATGTCGGCTTGCCCTAAATTTGACCCCTAGGCACACCACTGATCAGCATGATTACTTCCAAAGATCGAGACGAATTTTCCATAGTGGTTAAAAATATTCCATAACAGCTCCTCAGCAGCCAATTAGTAGACACAATTCCAATAGGAGATATTTGTGCTGATAATAATTACCTTGACTGCCATAGTGGTGTCACTGGGAATATGCTTCATCTTCTCCACAATGCCATAGGCTCCACGGCCTAAGTCACAAATCTTGATCAGGTCATCTGCGTGGACCGTGAAAGTTTTGTCATCAACTGTTATTGTTGTCTGCTTATCCAAGTTTCTTGGAGGTGTTCTGTGGAATAACATGAAACCATATATATAGATGATGAAATATAAAATGTTTTAAATCAGGTCCAAGTTGCACTTTATATCCTCTTTTTTTATCAATGGGGGTAGGCAGGAACTAGAAAATGACACAAAATACAAATTATGCAATGTCCACAACTAAACATAAAATGATGTTTTATCAATTAAATAAAAACTTAATTGCTAAATAGCATGACCTCTGTAGAAAACAATCTTTTAGAGACATCCTGTTATTTTAATTGACAGCTTAGTATCTATCCAGTTTTACCCTCCTACCTGTATGTATCAATTTTGCCCTTTAAGTTTTCTACCTTATTTCCACTAGCAAGTCACTGCTCTTTTAGGTAAGATTTGCTAACCTAGGCCATTACATACATGTAATACTCATTTTAAATAAAACAGATATTACAAGTGCTCAGGTAATACTATTAGGTATTATGGTAACACATGAAAAAACTGTTCGCAAGGGGTATCATGTCTTTTATCACATCAAAACGAACCGGTATACCATAATTGGAAATTTCTGCATAAGCATAAACATAATTATATTCTTATTTCGATTTAGATAGATCACAAGTTCTAGCCAATAGATGTCAGGTGGACAGATAGGTGCTAGTTGACACTCACACGACCTGCTCCTCTGGGGGCTTGAAGTTGAAGCCCGGCGGCGGCAGTTTTCTCCTCGACATATCGCCGACGTCCTCCCAGCAAAAACCGAATCAAAAACCACAAATTCTATCAGAATTTCACTAAATCCCTCCACGATACGCTTCAGGCCAAACTGTTGGTTTAGCGATGTTACATACAAAATTTACATATAAATCACACGAACATTTCACAAGGCAATATTAGGCGAAAGCTATAAACTAGTTTATCGAGAAATATACAATATTATTCAATTATTTCCAAAAAATTATGCACTCGGAAGGCAGCTAGGTTTTGACATTTTAATTATTGTGTTGCCATATTTTAATTTATCGCACCAAGCCAACAGTTTGATATTCTCGATAGTCTTGAAAACGCAGATTGAGTGAACCAACTTATTATAAAAAGAAAAGAAACATCACGCCTACATCCCCCAAGGGTAAGATAGAGATGTAAAGGAAGCAAGCATATTAAATAGGGAATTAGAAAATAAAACATATTGAACAAAAAATAGTACATTTCTTTCACTTACATAATAAATACAAATCAATCAAAAATAAGTCATGGATAGATTGATTCACTTGGAAGAAAATCTGATTGCTCTAACAGCATCCTTTGCTTTCTTTACTGCTTCTTCTTTAATTCTGTGTCGTTTCTCTTTTTCTGCCAACCCAACCACTACATCATGTTGTAATGCACTCTTAACATTAGCTTTAGCAAATAGTTTACTCAACACATAATCATCATCATTTTTTTGTTTCTCCTTCTCTTTTTCATGTTTCTTTTTTTTTACTTTTTTTACAGCTACTACATTTTCTACTTCAGTTTCTGGGTTTGGAAAATGTTTTCTTTTATGAGTTTTTTTTATTTCTTTAGTAATAATAATTTTATCTCTTTCAGGTGTTCTTTCTTTTATTGGCTTTTCCTTGCAAACATTATCTTCTGTGCTCACCTTTTCTGTATAACTTTCAGGACTTTCTTCTTCACCATGATTCCTTGATTCTTCATTTTCTTGGCTTATTAAAACATTTTTTAGTAAATTCTCTTCATAGTCCTTCTTTACATGCATATTTACTATATCTAATTCAGATAGAATGTTTTCAAATGGAATATTAGTAACTTCATCATCAACTACATTGATTTCAGGTACTTCAACTATAGGTGGGTTCAGCAGTAACTCTCTTTTCTTCTTGTACTCTTCTCTGGGGTCTTTCTCTTCTTTATTCTCCTCTTTATCCTTAGAAATCTTCTTACTTATTTCTCTTGCCATCCTTTTCATTGCTTCTATCTTTTTCTTTGAAAATGAGGTACCCCCACTAGAATGTTTATCATCACTCTTCTTACTTTTTGAACTATGATCAACATTTATTTTGGTATGTTTGAAAAGAGATGCAGTTTCAGTGTCACCATCGCAATTCAGCTCTTCAAGAGTGAAAAGACCCTGTAGTGTACTAGTGGTCAACACATTCTTTTGATTAGGGTCTATTAATATTTTGTTACTGAGGAAATGCTTGAATATCTGTCTCTGATAAATCTTTTCTTCAATAGTTCCAGCTGAAAGTAGTCTGTAAACTGTTACATTTCTCTGCTGACCTATTCTCCAAGCCCTTTCCTTAGCTTGGTCATCAGTGGCTGGGTTCCAGTCTGGGTCATATATTATCACTCTATCAGCACCTGTAAGATTAACCCCTAAGCCTCCAACTCTTGTAGTGGCCAGGAACACTAAGTATTCAGGATTTTCATTAAATGTTTTTATCATATTCTGTCTCTGTCCCACATTCACTGAGCCATCCATTCGCAAATACTTAAATTCTTGAACTTGTAAGTATTGCTCTAGTAAACACAACATTCCTCTGGACTGAGAAAATATTAAAGCTCTGTGTCCTTGTTTTTGCCAAATTTTTAATAAAGAATTAACAACAGTCATTTTTCCTGATCTTTTGTAGTTGCCAAATCTTTCTGGGTCTATGTCATCACATTCTTCATGAGCCTCATAGAGGTACAAGTCAGGGTGATTACATATCTTCCTCAAAGTACATAGAGCAACCAATATCCTTGCTCTTATAGGGTCTCCATATTTATTATCTTTGTCTAAAATGCTTCTTACAGTGGTACCAGTGAGATAACCCATATACAGATCTTTTTGTTCCTGACTTAGCGCACAGAATAAAACTTGCTCATTCTTCTCCGGTAGTTTAATATGGCTTTGAACCTCAGCCTTTGTGCGTCTTAACATGTAAGGTGTAATAATTAATTTCAATGCCTTTGCTATTTCTAGAGCAGTTGCTTCTTGATATTCAGTAGCATTAGCATATCCCCCCTGAGTAATAGGCATAGCAAAATGGTCCATAAACGCTGCATAGGTGCCCAATAATCCTGGTCTCATAAAGTCAAACAAGGACCAAAGTTCCTGTAAGCTGTTTTGCATGGGAGAACCTGTAATGAGTATTTTGTGAGGAGTTTGAAACTTTTTAACGAGCTTACTGACTTGGGTGTCAGGATTCCTAATTTTGTGGCCCTCGTCTAATATTATGTAGTGCCATTTACAGGCTGTCAGATCTTTAGTGTACTTTACAACCCCAGCGTAAGTGATTAACAGGATCCCATGTGCAGTGTGTAGGTCTCTGATCAGTTGGTTATGATTTCCTGCATGGGAACCTGTGTGATGGAGAACAGCTACTCTTAAGTATGGGCACCAGAAGTGAAAATGAGAGACCCACTGGTAAATAACAGTGGCTGGAGCAACAATTATGGTAGGACCAAGTCCTCCCCAAGAACCTAAGTCGCTTTTGGACAAACCTGCCAGAAATGCAATTATCTGGATTGTTTTTCCTAACCCCATTTCATCTCCTAACAATCCTCCAGATTCTACTTGGTGTAGTTCCCACAACCACTTGACTCCAATCTTTTGAAACTTATACAGCTGCCTCCAAATGAAGTTTGGTACACACAACCCGTTCTGCAATTCATGGAGTTCTTCAGGATCCTTATTGCCCTCCAACACATATTGCACATCAGCTGTCATAATTTCACCATTGTAATTACTTGATTTAGCTGCTCCTAAATTTTTCTTCCAGGTTTCTATTCTCTCATTATAACTTGTTGTGTCACCATCGTCCACAGTTCTCTTTAAGTTTTGTTTTGTTCGAGCACTGGCGGTGGAGGTAGAGGGTCCAGAAGCTATATTAACAATATCATCAGCCTCGTCTTCGGATGGTAAGTACTCATCGTCAGAAACTTTCTCTGAAGAAATCATGGATGTCTTTCTGGAAGTGGTCGGCACTGGCGTCTCCTTGAGCGATTCCTTTGGAGATTGTTTTCCAAAGTGTTTAGATTGTTTTTTAGATATAAATTCAGCAGCATCTTTACTTTTTTGCGAAACATTGTCATTTTTATTTTTAGTTACAACTCTTTGTTTCGCAAGTGCCAGTTGGCTCTCTAAATATTTGTTTATATCAACCATCGTACGTAAATGCTGCCGTGTATTTGTTTCAATTTAATGTTTAAAATTACACCATTTTTACACGAAAATTGAACAAGTTTGATCTTGCTTGCTCGAGCGAGTTTGTTTGACAATTCATTGAATTTGACTTTTTTGTTTTTGGTTGTGGCAAGCGGCCTTAGCCATTGTTGCCAGTGTCGAGTGCTGCGGAAATTAAACGTGGGAAGAGGGAGGTTGGCATAATGTGAAGGGATATTTTTTTAGGATGGGCAATAAATAATTATATGTAATAAAATTATAACAAATTGTACTATAAGGAAATGTTGTGAAAAGAAATAAATTTACTAAGAGATGCTACGTATGACCTATTAGACAAAGAAAGGATGGAAGACAGATTACAAGGAAGGGGAGCTTTATACATAATAAGGAAGTCATATAATGGAAAGGAATTATATTTCGAGCAATTAAAAAGAATATGGACTAAATCACCAATTTCTCCGACACCACAGTCACAGAGGGGGGAATCAAAAACCCCTATTCTGTTAAGATGCACAGCTGAAGAGCAATGGCCAAATCTTAGTCGAGCAAGAATGGAAGTTATTTTCTTATTAAGTTTTAACTTGCTGAACCACGGTTTTAAATTAATGATGGGTTGAAGTAATTTATAGAATTGACCCTTTGTTTTCTCACAATCCCAAACCTGAGACCAACTATTAACCATAGCCGTTACTGGAATTGATTGCAACAAATCCCCACAGTATACATCCGGGATCCATAGACCCTGCTTCGCAGCCAATTTTGCCAGCTGGTCCACTGTCATATTGCCTTCTATTCCAGAATGGCCTGGAATCCAAGCCAATGCGACAGATAAGCCTAATTCGTAGCAGTTCTTTAGTAAGGATTTGATCAAAATGATAATAGGGGACAAGTTGCCCCTGTCAAATGGATTAGAGAGAAGACATTGAAGACTACTCAGACAGTCACTAAAAACAATTGAATTTTGAATTTTTTCATTAATTATGTATTCAATACAATGTTTTATGGCTAAACACTCGCCGGAAAAAGTGGAGAGAAATGAAGAATATTTAAACAACTTAAAGTGTCCTGTGTGATGTCGAATAAATGCAGCCCCTATAGTTGACGCTAACTCATTTGCCTCATATTTCGAAGCATCAGTATAAAAGACCTCAGCCCCTTGTGCATTCTTTAACAGAAATGAGGCAAGTTTACCATTAGGATCTGAACTGTTTTTCCCTATACCGGTGGTCAGAAATATTTTAGGTTTAAATATAAGGTCATCATACTGAACCGAATAAATCGGATGTACAAGATATGTTTTAATATTGCGTTCGACATGTTTAATCTTTTTATAGCCTTCTATGATGTTCGGTATGGGACGCGACACCCAAAAGTGATTCCCATCTGATATTAGTTTGTAAAGATCTTTAATTTTAGGAATTAGAGGATGAGTACTAGATTGAAACACCTTAATTAAGTAACGGTCACACAGATATTGACGTCTAAGATGTAGGGGTGGGTCAGCACATTCAACCTGTAATGCCATAACTGGAGTGCTCTTCATTGCACCTATAATAATGCGGAGACATTTAGATTGTAATCGGTCTAATTTAAGCATCTCCGTTTTACTGACTAAAGGTAGCGAACACGTTCCAAAATCTAAAGTACTTTTAACCAAAGCATTATATACTAGTCGTAACGTAGACGCCCCCCACCAAACACCTGCAAGAGCCCTGATCAAGTTTATACTTTTTTCACATTTACTAATAATATGTTTAATGTGCGAGGCACCATTAAATTTAGAATTGAGTTTACACCCGAGAAATGTTACTTCGTTAGAATTTGGAAGAGTAAAACCATTGACTTTTATAAAAACCGAAGGAATATTGCGAATGCAAGTAAAAGGGACAACGACACTTTTCTTCACCGACAGTTGTAGGCGATGATCATCGAGCCACTCTACCAGACTAGTCAAAGATTTTTCGACATTATTAGCCGCTAATTCAACTGATGAATGAGAGGAGTAGACTACAATATCATCAGCGTATTGTAGGATTAAGCATGGATATATAACTGCTTCTAAATCTTTTGTATAAATATCATACAATAATGGGCTTAAAACTGAGCCCTGGGGAACACCGTTCCACAAAACTCTCGAAGGACACGGACAACCAGCAACTCGAACTGTTACAGTCCGATCCGAATATAGATTAAAAATAAAGTTGGAAAACTTTGAAGGAACTTGTAATGCTTCCAGTTTTAATTTTAAAATGCCCAAATCCACGTTATCATAAGCCGCCGCTATATCCAAAAAAGCCGCTACCATTGATTTATTCTGACTAAAGGATAACAAAACATCTGTAGTGAAAATATTTAAATTGTCTGCTACTCCCTTTCCTCTTCTAAAACCAAACTGAGACTGGGGTAAAATATTATTGTGTTCAAAGTACCATTCAAGCCTCATTTTAACTAGGTGTTCCGCAAGTTTTGCAAACACGCTAGACAAAGATACCGGTCTGTATGATGAAGGATCTGAAGGATCCTTATTAGGCTTTAAAATTGGGATAAGAATATGCTTTTTCCAAGAACTGGGAATAATCCCGGAGTCTATAATAGTGTTAATAATATCTAAGATAAATGCTAAAGTATCATCTTTACAATTACTAATAAAGGAATATGGAATGCCATCCTCTCCAGGAGCAGAATCCGACACGCGTTTTAAAACTAGCTTAAATTCATTTATTGAAAAGGGACTATTCCCAGAAACGGAAGATTGACTGTATATGAAGGGGATTTGATTTAAATTAGGAACAGAAGTAGGGGCAATTTTAGAAATAAATGGCGTAACCCAGTCGAGGGAGAAGGAAGATTGTGAACTGATCGCTTTGGAACATTTGAAACGTTTTACATTTTTCCAAATTAATGAAAGCGGGGAGTCGGGAGAAAGAGAAGAACAGAAACTATGCCATCCCTCTACTTTCTTTTTCCGCAAAAGCCTTTTGGTCGCAGCTGTTGTATTTTTAAACTGCAAAAAAGAATGCATGTCAAGGTTATCTTTACATAAATTCTCTGCCTCTTTCCACTTTTTTACAGCTTCAGTACAATCCTTATCCCACCAAGGCGGCGCGGCGAAGGGATTTTACCATTGGAAAGACATTTAATGGGAAAAAAATCATCTGCTAGTGTCAATGTCAACATTGTTGATGTCAACAAATGATAACATTGTTCAACATTTTCTCGAGAAACCTGCGGAAACTCCATAACTCTTTCATCTAACCCGGAACTATACGATTCCCAGTCACAATTATTAAGTTTGTATTTTAATAAGGGAGGCAGTGGTGGAATTCGGCAATTCGACGTGGCTTTTGAGAGGAGAATTGGATAGTGGTCGCTGCCATGTGAAGTATTCAAACGTTTCCACGTAAAACTGGGGAACAAAGATGAAGAACATAATGAAATATCGACATAACTCGGAGACTGACCCGGAACAAAAGATCGTGTAGGAGACCCATCATTAAGCACACATAAGGCCAAATCATCAATAAGTTCTGCTATGCAAATTCCAACACCATCGTCATTAGGAGCACCCCAAAGACTATGATGAGCATTGAAATCTCCTAATACTATAACCGGAGACGGAACTAATTGAATAATGCGCTTCAAAACCGATATAACAGATGGATCCTTACGAGCTATATATATAGACACATAAGTTATGCCACCCATACGAATGGCAAATGCATTCAATATATCGTTGGAAAATGATGGCAGTTGGATGGATGAGAAAATACAATTTTTCCTAACTAGAAAAGCAGAGCCACCCCAACCATCAGCTCTGTCATCTCTAATTATGTTAAAACCTGAAATATGAAACCTAGAACTTGGTTTCAACCAGGTTTCGGATATCGCCAACAGAGATATGTTAAATTTGTTTGTTAGATAAATAATTTCAGATGATTTGGAAGGTAAACTTCTACAGTTCCACTGAAGAACTTGTTCCATGTTTTAAATGATTGTAAATAGAAAGAGTAATATCGTTAATTAATTTTACTGCAACGTGGTCCGGTAAACAAGAATTTGAAATAATACTCATTAATGTGGCTAATAAATTATTGATGTCTTCATTATCTGTATTTTTAACATACTCAGCACTATTTAGAAGAGCACCACCATTAATTGAAGATGGAACATTGTATTCCTTAATTAAATTATTATGAGCAACTTTATCATAACCTTTTTGTAAAGGTTTGTTTGGTTTTATTTTTCTTGTTATTGTTTTTGTATATGAAAAAGACTTTAAAGGACTAACACCAGGAGGTTTAGTTTCTGAAATGGCTTCAGTGGAAAACACCTCTGAGAATAATCTTTTGCTTGGTTGAAATAATTTTGATGCCTCTATGTATGAAACATTGTTAAGTGACATGTGTCTCTTAATCTTTGTTTGTCTCTCATATTCTGGACAGATTTTATTTGTGCACATATGAGCACCTGAGCAATTTAAACAATTAAAGTCCTCAATAGTGCAGTTGACGCCATCATGGTTATCACCACATTTGAAACAACATGGTTGGCTGCGACACTTAACACGAATATGTCCAAATCTACAACAATGAAAACATTGAATAGTAGGAAAGAAATATTGTTCTACTGGTATAGAGGTAAAACAAGAATAAACATGTGATGGAAGTTTCTGACCGTCAAATGTAAGAATAACCGTCTGAGTTGGTACCCAAACAGAACCTTCAGAAGATGCAACTTTACGACTCATTCTTCTTGATTTAAGAATAGCTCCAAAATCTGAGGGAACTTGAATATTTTCCACAATTTCTTCATGACTCCACTCTACTGGAATACCCCTAACAATACCCAGTTTGTTGATATTAAAGGTAGGGATGTAAGCTCTGTAATCATTTTGTGTTAGGAGCTCATTTGACAAGAACAAATTTGCCGCCTCTGCTACTTGAAAATAAATGGCTAATCTATTGCGACCCACCCGTTTAATACCGTCATTCAAAATATTTCTTAATTATTCCTAAACAAAAAATGGCCGAACTTAATAGGGTGTAGATTAGTTCCACTGCGGGGATCTGCCGTAACAGACTCCACATGGACTAAATAAGGACCAGTGTCCTTTTCAGTATAAAAATTACGGCTATGGATAGGGTCTGACATTTGCTGCTCTGAATCTAAATGGGTATTTTTATTATTGGAAACAATGGGTTGATCTGAATGAACAGGATTCTGCATGAGGATCGACTTTTGTTTTGAAATATTTGGTAGATGTTTGGAAGTGTGCTTGAAAATTGGTGTACCTAGAATTTTTTTCGGTTTTGGTCCTTTACTACTAATCGTAGATGAAGGAGAATTGAATTTCTTCAAGTACTCTTGAGCAACCGAGGCATTAATAAATTTATCCGCTTCTATCAATGATATTAAGGGATTTTTGTCGGGAGGTTCCGGCTCAACATCCATATTTACTACATACAGTTAAAAATTAAATAAAAAAAACTTACCGCTATATACACCTACTCTACAATTAAACACTAATCTAAGGTATATAACAAATTACTACACTAAATAACAAAAAACATAAATTAAAATATTTTAAACAAATTATTTTAGACCGCCCTTTTCAAAAGCCCGCCAAAAAGTCTGCATTTGACTTTATTTTTTAAATTAGGCGTGTTGCAAAATATCGATACATCGATGTATCGATTTTTTCATTCGATAAATCGATATTTTTAGCCGATATATTCTGAACCGATACATCGATATATCGATACAAAATATTCAATTTAGAAAATCGTATCGAAAACGATATTTTTTCAAAAGTATTTTATTTCTGTTCAAGACATTTGTTTTCTCAAACGATTACAATAATCACTTACAGAGAAAATACAATAATAAGTAAACAAAAATAACCGATTAGCGTTTTTTGTAGGGTAGATGTTAAAAATGTTAGTGGAGATTGTATTTTGTGTATTACATTATGTTGGATTACGGCCCATTCCCTCTCACAGAGAGGATGCCTGGTTTCCAGCAGTGGGAACATAATAGGCTAATTATGTATGTATTATATTCTGTTAATAACAACAGAATATTTAAAAAAAATCAAAGCCACATGACAGCGGAGCATGTGAAAAGCAGAATTTTTCTACTTTCACTACCGGACAAATACTGGTTTGCCTGAAATAATAAATAAGTCTTAAGAAAAATGACGTCCAACGTCAAACAGTTCGACTTATTGCTAGTCCTAGTAAAATTGTTATTTATTATAAATTTAAAGTAATTAATATTATAAACTACATAGATAATATCATATGATACCTACGTAAGGGAAAATGTAGTGGATTTTAATTACCAAGTCACTGACAAAACAGATTTACTTTACAGAAAGTGGACGTCACAAACGTCATCTTAATATAAATCATTTAAAAACGGTCACAACGCCTACTTCATCAAAATTTAACTACCTTTCTTTTGTGCTGGATAAGTGCGGTGAAAACAGTGCAAGGACTTTCTATTATCAGCATCATCAAAACAGCAACTGACTTTTGGACGCGACGCTGTCTCACGGCAACGGTTACCAGGGCTGCGCCAAAATGTCATAAGGCGGCGCGGCGCCCCAGGCTGCCAGCGCGACTGCGCCGCTGTCATTGTGCTTCAGTCAAGCTCTGACAATTTTTATATGTCAATTTTGTTATTTTAATATTATTTTAGATTTTAAAGTTACCTAAAATTGTGTGGACGAAAAGTCGTGTAAGTAGTCTTTGTTTATTTATGCTGAATACTGACGACAGTAGTGACGCCGTACGAAGCGCCAGTCAACCTGCCACATCGCTGGATACCGTAGTGAGATGCCCTCATTGTCCCCAAGCACGTTTTTTTAAAGGTGAACGAGGCTTGAAGGTACATTTGGGGAAGAAACATAAACCCCACAATGTGCCTTCATCATGCCCGACAGTACAAACTTCCCTAACACCTGATTCACCCGCTCAACCCTTTTGGAAAACCCTTGCAACAAGTAAAACGTCAACTCCAGTTTTAAAGAGAGTTCCTCGTGGTGCGAGACCATCCGTGGCTTCCTGTTTAGCGCGTAGTATCCGCCTGGCCATCCGAGAGAACTCTATAAGTGCTTGGGAGCAATTACTCACCTTCCCGTTTAGAATTCTACATGTGCAAAAAAAATTGGCAAATAAAAAAAAGGTTAACAGCACAAATCAAAGATAATTGTAACATTTCGGCCCTAAATTTCGACCCTAAATTAACAGCGCCCCTCCCCCAAAGAGGCTTATTGCACCACGTGGAGTCTAAACTAGGCGAGGGTGATATCAAAGGTGCGGCTAGGATCATCTTTAGCAGCGATGTGGTTGCGCCGTACTCTCCAGAGACACTTACAGCTCTGGAGAGCAAACACCCCGCGCCGGCAGATGACCTCTCCTTCCCTGACCCACCCCATTCGGAATCTAACTCACTTGAAATTACAGCTCAAAAAGTATGCGCGGCTGTGTACTCCTTTCGAAGTGGCTCCGCCGGCGGCCTCGACGGCCTGACACCTCAACATCTCAAGGACTTAATGTGTTCAGGCGCCGGGGAGGCTGGTGAGACCCTTTTGAAGGAGCTGACGGCCCTCATCAATCTCATGCTCTCCGGCAATGTGAACGAAGCCGTCATTGATATTTTATACGGTGCAAATCTATGTGCCCTGCGCAAGAAGGATGGCGGCATTCGTCCCATTGCCGTAGGGTCCACTTACCGTCGTATCGCAGCCAAAATTTGCTGTGCTTTTTACAGCGAAACACTGGCCAGCAAATTCCAGCCCCTACAGCTGGGCTTTGGGTCTAAAGGGGGCTGTGAGGCTGCGGTACATGCATTATCCACTTTCCTCAATAGTGCTAAAGGTGAGGTCATCCTTAAGGTTGACATTAAGAATGCCTTCAATTCCGTAAACAGGGACACCTTGTTGGCAGAAGTTCAAAAAGAAATACCCAAAATTTACAGTTTTCTATACCAATGTTACAGGTACCCCTCTAAATTACTTTATAAAGACAACCTTTTGAAATCAGCTGTTGGTTGCCAACAGGGTGATCCTCTTGGGCCAGTCATTTTTAGTTTGGCAATAAATCCAATCATTCGACAGCTAAGTTCAAAATTCAACGTATGGTATTTGGATGACGGAACCCTAGGAGGTGATGTAGACACAGTCATAAAAGACTTAACTTTTTTAAAAGAAAAATTCAGTGTTATTGGCCTAGACCTTAACTTTTCAAAATGTGAAATTTATCTTCCCGAAACCACTGACAGACAGACTACCTTAGCAAAATTTTGTACCGTAGCACCAAATATCAAAATTACGGAAAGAGACTCTCTTCACCTCCTAGGGTCCCCAATTTTTGACGAATCCTTTCCAACGTTCGTTGAAGAAAAAATAAAAAAATTCAATGATGTCTCGGAAAGACTTTTCAAAATTAACATTCATTCGGCCTTCACACTCATTCGATACTGCTGTTTTGGACCAAAATTTATATATAATCTTCGCTCCTCCCATCTGTGGAAACATCCACAACTTTTAGAAAAAGTAGACCAAGTTATTAGAAACACACTAACTTCGATCCTAAATGTGGCCCTGGACGACCGAGCGTGGCAGCAAGCCACACTTCCCATTCGCCTATAGTCGTATTTTTAATTAGACGAAGCCAACTGACAGTAGCTAATGTCACTTTGTAAAATAATGTTGCCATATTTAAAGTAATAGTGATGAGTTCAGTTCTCGTTCAATCAGATGAATGAACAATGAGTGTGAGTTGATCATTTCAAACTATAAAATAATATTATTTCTATTTTACAATAAAATTGTATAAAAGTGTTCTGATATAAGTTACTAGTATTATGTAACTACAATCAGTTTTTTGACGGCTTATTACAAAGCGGCGCGGCGACTAGTGCCATTTTGTTTGTAATTCGGCTTCTAACCTCTGGTCTGATTGCACGAATGTTTTTTCTGCGCTCACGCTGTTTAGTTATTGTTTTTGTTAAGTTTTTCGTTACGTTGTGTTTGTGGTAATTGTTGAGTTTATTTATTGCTATATTGTTTCGTACAAACGATATGGATCCTAAACCAAGCACGTCAAGTCAAAGCTTGTCTCCACGAAAGAAGAGACCACGGATTGCTTTAAGCGTTACAAACAGGTATTTGAGGAGAAAACTGCTTCACTATTACCTATTGAGGCTCCCGAAGAAAAAAATAATTTGTTTTGAAAACAGCTGACATTTTGGGAATCGGTGTGACCTTAGTTTACAGTGTATTATAAAAATACAAAGAAAATGAACAATTTAAGTCTCCCGAGAAACGTGGACCGAAACACAGTTTCAAAGATAAATTAGACGATTTTACTTTTGCCGCTATAAGGCGAAAAGTACATATTTTTTTATGCAAATGAGCCACCCACCATTATAAAGGCCCCCATACCACTACGAGCTCAATCCCATTGAGTTGGTATGGGCGCAGGCTAAAGGATGTGTTGTAAGAAATAACAAAACCTTAAAAATGACAGAAGTAAAAAAACTTTTTGAAGAAGACTTCAACATAACACACCTGAAAAATGGAGTAGCTGCGTGTCTCATATAATTAAAGAAGAAGACAAAATGTATGGTCTCGACCACATGATCGACAATGTTTCAGACAGATTTATAAATGTCACCGAAAGCGATAGTGATGATTTTTTATCTGATGATGAATATAACCAAATTATGTATTATGCGATGTTTTTTATTTTCATTACCTATATAATTGTTATATTTTATACATCTATAGTTTTAACTACATGATGTATTGAAAATAGGACAGTCTTACAAGTTTCCTAGCAATGTTTTTCTTAATGCTTAAGGTGTTCAGTATAGGTAGATACTATAGGAACATAGTCGTCGAAAACTCGTTGGTATGTACAAAGCACGACTAAAATTTGAACCCCGTACCCGATATCGGCAGTTCGGCACACTAACTGTTCACTAGACAATCGAGGCAATTTCATTCATTCAGGAGTTTTTTCAGTCATTCACTTTGTCACAACACTATTTTTATTTCATCAAAAACTGACAACACTGTAAACGTCAGTTGACTTCGTCTAATTAAAAATACGACTATAGGTGGTCTCGGCGTCCGCAAAATTTCAAGTATAAGTTTACCGGCCTTCCTCTCCTCGGTCCACAGTACTGATAAATTAACCAGGAATATTTTATCTTCTTCACTGGTCGATTTTGAAGTACCGTGTTTGACCGATGCGTTGAACGCTTGGAAAATGGCTTGTCCCAATACGGTTTTCCCCGACAACCCGTCCTCCCAGAGACGGTGGGACGTGCCGCTCTGCAGTATTATACGGCATACCCTAATTAACACGTCACCTAATACTGTTGAGCGTGCCCGTCTGCTGGCTGTGGGAGAATGGGAGTCAGGCTTGTGGCTTCAGGCGCTCCCGTCATCCACCATAGGCACTATGATGGATGACTCTTCGTTTCGGCTCGCTACATGTCTCCGCTTGGGTGCACCTTGTGTTGCTCCGCATCGGTGTCACTGCGGTGAAGCTGTCGACAGTCTTGGGCACCATGGCCTGTCCTGTTACAGGAGCGCAGGTCGCATAGCACGGCACGCTAGCATCAACGATATTATTCGTCGAGCCCTTGTCACCGCCGGCGTACCTGCGGTTTTAGAACCAAACGGCTTGGTACGTGACGATGGAAAGAGACCAGACGGTATGACGTTGTTGCCTTGGAAGGTGGGTAGGCCTCTGGTGTGGGACGCAACCTGTGTCGATACCCTTGCTCCATCTCATGTTCCTAGCACGGCGAACTGTGCTGGCGCTGCTGCTGCGGCTGCTGAGACCCTCAAGCGGCGCAAATACTGTAACCTTATGGGTAACTACAGTTTTGAGCCGTTTGGGGTCGAAACGCTTGGGTCATGGGGCCCGAGTGCGCATCTAATTTTTAAACAAATTTCTCACCGACTAGTCGACACTTCACGTGACCAGAGGGCTGGGTTGTTCTTTGGACAAAGAATTAGCATTGCCATTCAGCGTGGCAATGCTGCCAGTCTTCTGGGCACTTTTCCAGATGACAGCGATGCGGACGAGTACTTCGACGCCTGAGTATTTTTTATATTAATTTGTATAGGTAGTTAGTATGTTGTTATATTACGTATTAGTAATAAGTCTTAAAAATATTAGAATATTGCTATTTAGCTTTGATATTTTCTAATTTTGCATAATAATAAAGAATAATAATTAAAATACTTTCGTTTTATTAAGATTCTCATCCATTAATATATTGTGCAATATTTATAAAAAAAACTATATTACCTCTTATTGAACCAGACTCAACTACATACATTATTATTTTGAAACAGAAAATTTCTGAAAATTTGCCCGATGTATCGATACATCGATATTTTTTCCTCGATATATCGAGGTCGATATTTTATTAAATATCTATACATCGATATATCGATATATTTTTTCACTTCCGACATCCCTATTTTAAATGTATAAGGTATGGCTACGAGGCCTTTATGCCAAGTTGAATTTGACAGTTTGACACTGACCACAGATAATATGTAACCCTAGAGGTAAGTGAGTTTCACGAGAGACACTGACACAGACTGGCACTGGCACTGCCTGCATTTCTGAAGTCACTCTTGATTATTATTAGGTCCGCAAATGTCTGTGGCTGTGATAAGTAACATTTTTTTAATCAATATGATCAATCTAACAATAAAAAGCGGCCAAATGCGAGACTCGCCTATGAAGGGTTCCGTAGCAGCAAATAACATAATAATATACAAGTTCTTGTAGTTCGTTGTAACTTTGACCGATGTTTTAAAAAAATACGCTATTATTAATAGCGTATTTTTTTTAAATTGCGGTATACGATATAGTACGTATTAAAAAAAAAACTACTTACTAGATCTCGTTCAAACCAATTTTCGTTGGAAGTTTGCATGGTAATCATATATTTTTTTTAGTTTTATCATTCTCTTGTTTTAGAAGTTACAGGGGGACACACATTTTATTTATTTTATTTTTATATATTTCTGAGTACATGGTACATGATCTTAATATTAATTAACGGTTTCACATATACTACCGTTGCCACTTTGGAAGTGTCTCTCGCGCAAACTATTCAGTTTAGAAAAAAAATTATTAGAAACTTCAATATCATTTTTGAATACCTATCCACAGATACCCGACACGTATGAGTTTGATTTAAAAAAATCGAGTTTCATTTCTAAGTATGGGGAACCTCCAAAATTACATCTTTTTTTGTCTGAAAATCTTAATGCGGTTCACAGAATACATCTACTTACCAAGTTTCAACAGTATAGTTCTTATATTTTCGGGAAAAAGTGGCTGTGACATACGGACGGACAGACTGACAGACAGACATGACGCATCCATAAGGGTTCAGTTTTTTGCCATTTAGCTACGTAACCCGAAAAACAATAAATTTGATTTTTCGTGTTTTTTTTGTTGTTTTTTTTTATATTATGGTCTCAATCGTTTCGAGTTCGATCGAGTTCATGGCTTTCGGTTCCACATGCACCACATGTCAATGTCAGAGGCATGCAAGCAAGGAAGCGAATTGTCATGTGTCACTGTCAAAACAAATCAATGAATTGCACGTGTGGATAATACAACCGCACATCTTTAATGTCGAAAATGATAGTTAGATATAATAGCAGTCAATAAACTTGTACAGAATACGCATTATTACTTATACGTGCATCGTATTATATCGTTAACTTGAAAAGATAGTGTGCTTAGGTTTTTGGATTTCATAACCTCGTGCATTATTTCTGCAATTCCTTGAAAATGCAGAAAGTTAAAAGAAAATTTAATGAAGACGATGCCAGTTCACCTAAGAAGAAGAAGGTGAACTCGGAAAATACTGACGGCAAACCAACGCATGGCGAAAATGCGAAAAACAATAAATTCAAAAAAGATTTCAAGAGGGATGGTGAGAAAGGTCCAAATAAGTTTGAAAAGCCGAAATTTAACAAAGACGGGAAGGGAAAGCCGGGTTTTGGGAAAGATCAAAGCAAAGGATTTAAGGGTAAGCCGAATTTCGTCAAAGATGGAAAGGGGAAACCTAATTTTGGCAAAGATGGCAAGGGGAAGCCTAATTTTAACAAAGACGGCAAGGGGAAACCTAATTTTGGCAAAGATGGAAAAGGGAAGCCGAATTTTTCGAAAGATCAACCCAATGGAGAGAAACCAAAGTGGTCTGAGATGAAAAAGGAGAAGAAAGAACTGAGATTAGTGAGACGCAAGGCTAAGGCGACTGCTGAAGTGTTTGAGGTGTCACACAAGGCTAAGCTATTGGCTGCTCAGATTCAAAGGTAACCTAAAAGTTAACTTGTGTTATTTTCATCACATATCTAATAATAAACAATATACATATAAATTGCTATTCCAATAGACAACACTGGAAGTTGTTCGTTTAAATGCCTTTAATCTGTTTGCTGCTAAAACTTGATATGATTTATGAATTAACATTCTGTGTAAACTAACTGTTGGCATTCAATTTTATCATACAATTAATTGAATTGTTTGACTTTGCTGTCTATTCCTTGAACCTCATTGTCTTTCTCTATTCTTTTTTGTCTTATGGATATTACTTAATTGAATTTAGTAATATTCACAAACATAACTAAGCATACCTTACTAATCTATAATATTTTTCAGGAAAGTGGTAAAACAAGACTTCAGGATGAATTCTTGCAAAGAGCTCCACTGTCTGCTAAAAGGGCACTACAAATCCATAGCCCTAACACATGACCTCAGCCGAGTCATTCAGGTCCTACTCAAATATGGCCCGGACGACATTAAAAATGATATAACTGAAGAACTTTTAGACTTAATGGTTCAAATGGTCCAGTCAAAGTACGGGCAGCATGCTGTCAAACGCATATTGAAGTATGGTACTGAGTTTATACGTCATGAGGTTCTAAAGAAGTTCTTTGGTCACATTGTGTCGATAGCTACTCATGCAATAAGTGCACCAGTATTGGATTACGCATATGGAGAATTTGCTACGAAGAAAGAGAAGTGGCATATGCAACAGGAGTTCTATGGGGACATTTATAAGAATGTGAGTTGATTTACTTTGATTATAATCTATATAAATAAAACAAAGTTGGGTTTGTTACACCATTTTTATGATATTTAATTTTTTTCTGCCATAAATAGCAGAATAAATGTTTATACAGGGGAAAAATTCCCAAAAAAAAGTAAGAATAAAGATAATATTCTGAGGCGGTACAAAGTTCTCCGGGTCAGCTAGTCATAAAAGTTCTAATAGTCATACATGATATTAATTTATAACCAGTGGTGGAGGGCAGCATTACTTATTGTGATTTCTTAAGTGTTATTATACAAAAGATATATAATACCACAGACTAAACCAAAAACCACTTCTCTTTCAAATTAGAAGATATTCTACTTTATAAAGACAAATTGACTTGGTTTTGAAGTATTTTTTCTACCTTTACTTGTAGACAAAGGATGACAAAGTGAAGACGATCAGTGACACATACAAGGACAGTCCAGAGATGAGAACTGCCGTTTTGCAAGCCTGCAAGGCTAACATTCAGAAGATTCTGGACAAGAATCTACATGATGGAGAGTAAGTAATTCATGTTTCAGAAACTATATTTGAACACAACATCACACCTGTAATCCCGAAGGATTAGGGAGAGGTGTACCTATAGTAACATACCATCATAACTTGTTTCCCTGCCAGCTATTCGCCAGATATGTTTAGGTCCCATGTAATAGGGCGGGCGAGCCTATTGCCATCAACCATGCACAAATCCAGACTCCAGGCTGCTACTGAGAAATTCCAGATAGAAAAACCCAATACCACATTGCCCAACCTGGGAATCGAAGCCAGGACCTCATGCTCAGCAGTATCTTTTGCAACCACTTGACTAAGCAGTTAGTACCTATAGTAAACCAATAATTCGCCAGTTATATTGAAGTCCCATTTAATAGCGGGTGAGTCTATTGCCATCAACTGGGCACATTTCCTGACTCTTTTTTTTTTTTTTTTTTTTTTCTCCCGTGTTCTTTCAGTTGCCTGTGCCATGGCCACGGTTTTCTCTGTAGAATCCCGCGACACTGAGGCGGCGGCCCTATCGGACCCCGTCACTTTGTGCTGACATCTCTTTGAGGCGCGCATGGAACACAACGCGCCGTCGACCCGGGCCTGGTCCTTACCGGACGGCGAGCTACCCATTGCTCGCCGTCCGCAAGCCCGCGCCTACGGTGGCCGGGAATCTGCAGGCGACTCCCGACGCCCAGGGCGACTCCTGCGGCGGCTAGTAGAGGCGTGAGGGCGTGAGGGGGGTTCTCTCCCTCACCCGCTCCGCCTCCTCCTTCGCGAGCATTACTGCTTCGCAGAAGGAGGGGTCGGCTTTCCATTCCCTCTCGCTCCGTACCATGGCCTGGACCAGGGCCGGACGCGAAAGATCGCCGCCGCAAATCGCCTCCCTGAGGACACTGCGGTGCTCCGCCCAAGCTGGGCATACCTCCACCGTATGGTCCACCGTGTCCTCCGGGCGATCCACACAATGGTGACACCCGGGCGTTTCCTCCCGTCTTATGCGAAACAGCAACCTCCCGAAACAACCGTGTCCGGTGAGGACCTGTGTCAGGCGGAAGGTGAGGACGCCGTGGCGCCTCTCCAACCACTCCTCAAAGAGGGGACTTACCGCCGCTATTGTGGCGTGCCCAACATTTCCTGACTCTGGACTGCTATAGAGAAATTCCTGAATTATATAGATTCATATTTATTCAAAAACTGGCTATGGTCTTAGTCTAGTTAACATAAGTCTCATACAAAGGCCAGCTTTCCAATAGTAATAATGAATGTCACACATGTTATTTATCAGTTTAGTTGTTGCATGTCTGCCAGATAAAATACCCTGTACCTAATAAAGGAATTTCCAAAAAAAATACTAAAATGATGTCAAACAATCCAGGTTATTCCACTCAATCCTTTACGAATACATCCGTGAATGCAGCGCAGAAGACCGCGTAGAACTGATCTCGACGCTCAGCCCCCTCATAGTGCCGCTCAGCAACTCTCTGCCAGGTGCAAACGCAGCGTCCATCTGTGTGTGGCAAGGCACTAATAAAGATAAAAAGGTGAGTAAAATTTAATTATTTATTTATTCTATCACCTCAAACCTATGATTACAGGTCGCCATACTTTCTAATGATTAAACTACCTTAACTAAATTCACAAACATAACACCACAATTTCACTTTATACAGGCATGTCCACAATTAATTGATATTATTGATTGTAAGAAGTATGTATTAATATAGTGTAAGTGTATTTTAACATAACACACTCTGATTATAACATAACACGATAGAGGTCGCCAAAGTAAAGTTGTTCAGAAAACAAGTCCATTTTAGCTGTTACCCTAAAATAAGCATCTTTATGAAAAATATCTTGTTTTTGAACTTGAGAGCAGTCAGCCTGCAACACCGCACTGCTAGGCAAAGGTCTCTAACCCTAACTTCCAAATGAAATAAATGGAAGTTTTCCAGAGCTAATGCCGACCATTTCTTGTTGGATTTATAATTTAATCCAGCTTATCCTGTTATCTTCTACATTGTGTTCAACGTGTTATGCAAAGTAGTTATTTTGGCCCACAGTTCATTGGGCATAAACCAAAACTGACCCAACTATTAAGCCGGTGTCTTTCGACCATATGGAATCCTTTGAAGTAATCTTAACAGACACTTGCAGTCACTACCCTCAATTTAGTATAGTAAATGGAGGTTCTAACTTACCATTTTTTAAGATTTCTAACATTTTCTGCATTTTGTTTACTCGCAGACTATATTGAAAGTGGTGAAGGAACATGCTGTAGCGCTCAGTAAGCATAAGACTGGTTACCGCTTACTGATCGCCATCTTTGATTCCGTTGACGACACCGTTCTAGTGAGGAAAGCTATTGTATCAACATTAGCTAGTAATTTGAAGGACATTGCTAAAGACCATTGGGGTAACATGGTGAGTTTTCAATATCTACTTATGAATTCCTAGTCAAGGTTGTTTTGGCGCGTGGCCAAAATTGAAAGTAAGCAATTGTACAAATATTTACCAGCAGCGCCTCCTGTTGACTGGGGGGCGCCATTCGATCGCTACGATCTCTCTGTGTGAAGCTGTCAAGTGTTATTTGTTCTGCCTATCGTTTTTAATATATTTATTAAAGCTAGTCAATACGGACAGTATTGACTAGCTTTAATAAACACTGCTGGGCAAAAGTGCTACTTCTTGCCAAATTTTTTAACTATAACATATATTATAAACATTATTAAAAACTTGCTTTCGCCCGCGACTTCTTCTCCGATCCAGGATGAGTAGCCCATATCCTTGCTCCGGTCCTGGTCTATCTGTGTGCCAAATTTCATCCAAATCTGTTTAGCCTTTTTGGCGTGAAAGCGTAAAACACAAACAAACTTACTTTCGCATTTATAATATTACGAGCTGACCCCTCAAACGTGGTTTTGCTTACGTTTTTTGTTTTGAAAAATTGCCAATTCTCAGAACTACCCGATATGCACACAAAATTTTATACAAATCGGTCCAGCCGTTTCGGAGGAGTTTGGTAACAAACATTGCGACACGAGAATTTTTATAAATGTTTTTTTTTAAACATTACCCACCACTTTAACCTTATACCTACTCGTCTTAATATATTTGGTAGTCTTCAGCTATTCGTCACTTCAACGGAATTGAGAATGACACGAGTACTTTCGCGTGAAAGCGTAACAATTGTAAAATGTTTTAATTAATAATCTGCAAAAACAGCAGACCGTTGTTTTACAGAAATATTGAACTGACTTTTCAGACATTACACTGGCTAGTAAAACCCAAAGATTCCGGAGCGTTTCACCCCAGTTTCATCAAGTTCCTTGAAGAGGGCGCCAAAAGCGGCACGTCCAAGAAAGATGCCGAGCTCCGAGTGTCCGAACTTAGGGATGCCATCCTGCCCACTTTGAAGAAGGATATGGAAGAAGACCCAGGGTTTTACCTCAGTAGTAAGACGAATATGCTGTTGACTGTCGCTGTTCTGTCAATAGGTATGTGTAAAATTATTTTTTAAAGGACAAAACAAACTTTATTGCTGTTAGGTAGCCTGTTTAATGCGTCTAGTTTTCGCGTAAAATAACGTGGCCTTAATGCCACTTCGTCGAGAAATCTCTTGACACATTGTTGGGACCAATCGTTATAATAATCAGTATCCTAAAAATAACATAGCACATTATGAAAAAAATAACTATCTTATTGTCTAATACAGAATCAACAAAAGAAATCCAAGAAGGGTTAGCGAAGGTGATCTGCCAGCCTGAGTGGCGCATCACCGCTGATGGCAAGGATCTTCTGGCCGTGGAAGACGCCGGCATTCACATGTGTCTCAAAAAGCTGGCAACACTGGACAAAGACAAGGATGGCAACACTTTGGGTGAAGCCATTGCTGAACACTTGGAGGATGACACAGTGAGTGTCCATTCTACTTATTTCTTACATTGTTGTATAAGAATGGGTTACTCCATTTAGCAACCCTAAGGTATACGCGGAAACGTATGTCCGTGAAACCACACTAATCCTAGTTGGATAAACGGAATTTATAGGCTTGGAGTGAATTTTCGGACATGCTTTTCTCCGAATCCACCTTGTTTGGGATGGATGAACGGAATAATAACTCATATAAATTGGTTACTCTTGAAACCTAATTGATAATGCCTCTTTCGGTACCTTCCAATATCCATTAAATAGTGTTTTTCAGTAAATAAAAAAAAACATCATGTACCAGAAGTATCTGAACTTCTGGATAGCAAAGGATCTTTATCTTTAAGATCAGCCTAGTACTCTAGTGCGAATTAATGGTTGTAAGCATAGCAGAGTAGCATGCACTATCGAAAGGCAACTTTTTTGCCTCATTCTTTGACTTTTATGCATTTTTTGCAGCTCAAACTGTGGCTGCCAACCAACAGGGGATGTTTCTTCCTTCTAAAGTTAATTGAAAACAACGAAAGTGCCGTTGCCAGTGCTTTGAAAAAGAAAATAAAGCCTCATGTAAATATCTTGAAACAACAGACGTCGGAAGGCGCGAAACACTTGTTACAAATTGTGCAGAAAAAATAAACCTATTTTTATACATTTGTTTTTTGTTCTATCGTGTAATGGCCCACTGTTGGGCATAGGGCTCCCTTTGTTTTCTACACACTTCTGTTATCTTCTAATATGGGCCAGTACTCTCGTTAGGAGACCAGCCCGTTCAGCTATTTTCGTTTTGCTCTGGTCCTTGCCAGTCCTTTTTTGCTGACTTCCTAAAAATAGAGGTAGCAATGAAAGGGTTAAAACATGCAAAAAATCATTGAAATGCCAACCAATATATTTATTTATTTAACCATTTATGTACATGTAAATAGACAAGAAGAATAAAGAGAACAGAAAAGTACCCAGTATCTTAAATTGCTTAAAATTATTCAATCGAAATTATTATATTATTATGCCTATAGGATCGACATTACAGCCAACTTGGACGTGGTCAACTAGGAATTCTCCCGCCATCCAGAAGTCATGTTGGCGGACCACTTCATAAATTCTGTTACGTAAAAAGTATTTAGGTAATTAGGGTCTAATATTATTTTTGCTATTCAACATTCAAAATCGTGACTTGGTCTAGCGGCCCTGACGTTCACCCAAGACTTCGACGAACATTTGGGAATTTTCTTTAATACTTTTAAAACCAATCTTGTGGAAATAATAGTGAATGAGTCTATCCTGCCTTCCATCTATAAAAATTATAAATTTCCGTCTATACCTCTGTTAGCGCACTTACTTATAGCCTGAGAACCGTGCCAGAGTTATTTATTTATTTACTCGGGCACAAATTCCAAATATACAAATCATTACATTACATAAATTTATTTATGTAAGAGGCATTTAAAAAAAAATAAAAAAAAATAACCGATGACCAATCCGCACTGAGCGCGCGGGGTAGATTATAGCAAAGTGTTTATATAATTTTATGGGAATTAAAATATAATACACGGTGAATTATTGCTCACTCCCTCTCGAAGACAAGAGGCCTGTGTCCGAGCAGTTCCCAACATTAAAGGATTGATTATGCTATTTTTGAATTCAAAGTTATTTAGTTCTTTAACACAGCTAGCATAAAATAAAATCACTATTAATTATAGAAGCTTATTTATTGTATCTTTTCGTACAAATTATTTTCTATTTATACATTAAATAGATCACAATAACGTTATTTAATAAAATATCCTGCGTCCTTTTCTTAGCAGATCAAAAAATACTTTTTCTAATGATTATTCTAGCGTTTGAAACTTTGAATGAATTCGAGTACAAATAATTCTACTCAGCAGTGGGACAGTAGAACTTTGTGCAAACAAGCATTTAGTAAGGATGCGGTGCATGTAGCGTGTAGGTTTACGTTCGACGAACGTCTATGCTAGATACGAAGGGTGCTACAGCAGATTTTACAAAACAGAACCATTTCAAAATATTCAAAGCTGAAACCAGCAGCCGACTTAAATATAATAGGAACAATAATATTATTATCAAATTACTCTCAAGAATAAGTTTGTGCGGCCGAGAACTATAATTTTGTTTAATCCGCTGTATAGTTTTTTTGCGAATTGCCAAAATTCGCTCTCAATAATTAAAAAGAGCCGAAAAAATAGATACATTGTAAAATTCTAATAAATGTTTACTTAGTTCAATTATTTAAGTAAGTAGTTACAATATCATTTCTATTATAAATAATAAGTTAAAAGAAGAAAGGGAAGGTAAGGTATATACACTAAACAATCCTGATAGAAAATTATTAGCCGCATCATTTTCGAAACTAAGGATTTGAGTCATTGTTTAGGGAGTGACCACACTTATCAACACGGAATTTATTTGAGCCGGTCTGAAACTGTTATAATATCCATGCAATAAAAGCGAAAAAAAGCGTTTCGGTTCGGACGTAGGTAATAGACAAAGATTTTACTGACAGTCTCAAGCCGATTCCGTATCGATACGTTTGTTTACGTTAAACGTAACGTTAAAGTTACGGCGTCACCACGTACTTCCTTTTGCGACAATGCCATTCCGCTACTACCTGCTATATCTCATCGACTCGCTCTGGCCTAAGCTGGGTTAGTAAATATAGTCGATGGTTGAGTGCGGAGTGCGGAAGGGGAACACACTTGTTCGATTCGGCAGTATTTGTTGTAAGCCGACCTGAAGCAATTACTTTACATAAGGCTTTCGTTCGGCTCGTGCCGATCGGCAAACCAGTTCAGCATCTACACTCGCATAATAATGTTCTTGCCGGCTCGGCACAATTCGAGCTAAACTGGGCGGCTTTTTCTACATGTTTATTATAATATTTATTGATTTGATTTTGCCGCCTGCCGAATCATGCCGACCCGAACAACTGTGAATCACGCCTAAGGTGCGCCGTGCCAGAAGTGTTACTTGTATACATTGTTATTCTATGATGAATGAAACAGCACTGCTTTGCAACAGACAAGTTCGGTGGTAGTGCTGTTCTATTTACTTTTATAGATTGTCAACTTGTCTAGACAGTCCATAGTCTTACCCTAATTACATTAAAACATTACAATTATTATGTTGATTACTGTGTAATAAGGATAACCCTAGAAATTATAATATTTTTTCTCCTAATCACACACAATTTGAAACCTATAAAATATTATTTTATCTAATCATCATGTCATTATTTTGTCCAAAGCTTTCCTATATTTTTATCAGTAACGTCATTTACTACATTCAATGTCCTTTCCAGCAAGTCTTCTTGGATGGAGTCAATTGATCTGAAAAAGAATAAAAGGTGATTAAAAAACTTACTTTTTAGTGTTCTGAGGAAAAAATATTTTCTTTTTGTAGTATGCCTAAATGTTGCATACATTACTGGTTGCTTAAGCACAAATTTAATTATGTAGATAGACAACTAGACTAACAAAAATACGGCCATACAAATATGGACCATTGGCAAATTTCTAAAGCACTTATCAGTAATCTGACAAAAAGCTGTTTAAATATCTATACATTTTAAATTATAAATTAATTTAAATAAAACACCATCAAAGGATCTAACTTAAGTTTTCAAAAATTATAATTGTATTATTTACATGTAGACAGATTTATTAACACTTCCGTAACAACCAGCCATATATGAGATAGCTGTGAACGAAACCGAAGCGCGATCTAATTCGACGCAAACTTTGAAAATTTGTCTGGCACTCATGCATATAGGCAAAAGTTTTTTTTTAATAATCAACCATTGCATTTCTGCAAAATCTTAGTTTTTTTTTACGAGTAAAAAGAAGAAAAAAATAGAAAATATAATAAAATAGCACCGTCAGCATGACTTTTGAAAACGCTAAAATGCGGTGGTTCTGTGCACCGCGCATTTGTAATATAGGTATGTATTTGTATCATAGGTACCTATTTATTTGAAGCTATTTCTGGTTCAATGAGGGTATCAAAACCAGTATATCATTTACATTAAAATCTATGGTTAGGTATAGCCATGGTTCGGGCAGCTGGTCCGGGTGGGGCCAGATTTGGCGGAGGGCCAGTTTGGTTTCCGCAGGGGGCGCTCTACGGTGGACGCCATCATGCGCGTGCGAGCCCTCACGACGGGGGATGCTGTTGCCCGGGGTGGGGTCGTCTTGGCGGTGTCTCTAGACATCGTCAATGCCTTCAATACCCTGCCCTGGAGTTGCATCAGGGAGGCATTGCGGTATCACCGGATGCCAACCTACCTCTGTCGCGTGGTCGAGGCCTATTTGACGGACAGGGCCGTCATCTACCCCGGTCTCCGGGGAGAGTAGAACAGGCGAGAGATGTCGTGCGGTGTCCCACAGGGATCGGTCCTGGGGCTGCTTCTGTGGGATATCGGTTACGACTGGGTGCTGCGCGCCGTCCTCCCTAGTCGCGTCAGCGTGGTGTGCTACGCTGACGACACGCTGGTCCTGGCAAAGGGGAGGTCGCACCAAGAGGCGGCCGAACAAGCGACACTCGGGGTTGCGACAATCGTCGAGAGAATCCGGCAGTATCGACTCGAAGTGGCCCTGCACAAGTCCGAGGCCATGTGTTTTCATGGTCCTCGGAACGCGCCACAGTCGGCTTCCCAGATAACGGCGGGAGGGGGTGACATCGGCGATGTAGTACCTGGGACTCGTCCTCGACAGCCGGTGGAAGTTCGTGGAGCATTTCCGACGTTTAGCTCCGGGACCCGGAGCGGGCTGGGGCTGCCTTAAGGCGGCTTCTGCCCAATCTAGGGTGTCCAAACGCCTCCTGCCGGAGGCTCTACGCGGGGGTCGTGCGGTCCATGGCCCTTTACGGGGCGCCAGTGTGGGCGCGTTCGTTGAGGTGCCGACCAACCCGCCGGTTGAACGCGTCCCAAAGGGTCATGGCCATCCGGCTGGTACGGCAATACCGCACGGTCTCCTGCGATGCGGCGAGCTTCCTTGGGATTTGGAGACAAAAACCCTCGCGCACGTATGGGAGTGGCGCGAGGAGGCAAAACGCCGGGGTGTAACTCCGCCGCCGAGAGAAATCACGGTACACCGGACAGAGCTCCGGCGGGATCTCATGGCGACATGGAGGGCGCGATTGTCGCAACCCAGTGCTGGGCACGCCACAATAGCGGCGGTAAGTTCCCTCTTTGAAGAGTGGTTGGAGAGGTGCCACGGCGTCCTCACCTTTCGCCTGACACAGGTCCTCACTGGACACGGTTGTTTTTCGCATAAGGCGGGCAGAAACGCCCGGGTGTCACCATTGTGTGGATCGCCCGTAGGACACGGTGGAGGTCTGCCCAGCTTGGGCAGAGCACCAGTGTCCTCGCGGAGACTATCGGCGGTGATCTCTCGCGTGCGGCCCTGGTCCAGGCCATGGTACGGAGAGAGAGAGAATGGAAAGCCGTCACCTCCTTCTGCGAAGCAGTAATGCTCGCGAAGGAGGCGGAGCGCGTGAGGGAGAGCTTTGCGCCCTCACGCCCCCACTAGTCGCCGCAGGAGACGTCCTGGGCGTCGGGAGTCGCCTGCAGATTCCCGGCCACCGTAGCTCGCCGTCCGAAAAGGACCAGGCCCAGGTCGACGGCGCGTCGTCCCGTCGACCTGGCCTCGCCGTCCGTTCCCACCCAAAAATATAAATAAATGAAGTATAGCCAAGGTTACTGAACTGAAAGTAATAATTTACCTGTTCGCGTCGAGCACTTCCCAGTTATCTTCTTTCAACTTCGAATATGTTTCAGAGACTTTCTCCTGGAAATTTAGTACTTCATACCTGTGTGGAAGAAAATACAAATGAGTAATAATCTTAAAATATGTTCATCTATGAATTAAACGCTTAGGGGTGTAGAGCAGTAGTTGGAGAGGCGCCACGGCGTCCTCACTTTCCGCCTGACACAGGTCCTCACCGGACACGGTTGTTTCGGGAGCTTCCTGTTTCGCATAAGGCGGGAGGAAACGCCCGGGCGTTTCCACCATTGTGTGGATCGCCCGGAGGACACGGTGGAGCATACGGTGGAGATCTGCCCAGCTTGGGCGGAGCACCGCAGTGTCCTCGCGGAGGCGATCGGCGGCGGCGATCTCTCGCGTCCGGCCCTGGTCAAGGTCATGGTAAGGAGCGAGAGGGAATGGAAAGCCGTCACCTCCTTCTGCGAAGCAGTAATGCTTGCGAAGGAGGAGGCGGAGCGCGTGAGGGAGAGTGCCTTATGCCCTCACGCCCCTAGTCGCCGCAGGAGACGCCCTGGGCGTCGGGAATCGCAAGCAGATTCCCGGCCACCTTAGGCGCGGGCTTGCGGACGGCGAGCAATGGGTAGCTCGCCGTTCGGTAAGGACCAGGCCCGGTTCGACGGCGCGTCGTGTTCCACGCGCGTTTCAAAGAGATGTCAACACTGATTGACGGGGTCCGTTAGGGCCAATGCCGGCCAGGGTTGTTCGAAAGAGATACCGTGACCCTGGCACAGGCAACTGGAAGGGACACGGGTGGGTTTTAGTCAGTAAAAGTTTGACACGCCCTCCCGCTCCGCCCAGAGCGGGAGAAGTCATTTGAGGATTTCACACCCAAAAAAAAAAAGGAAGGGGTGGTAGAAGGATATGCTGGACAACCGCTGTTTAATGAGAATTTTAACGAAGTAACTGTCTCATCAAAGGGAGCTTAAGGATAGGGATGTGAAAAAATTGCCCGAGAAATTAAAATTTACTCACTTTTTTTGCAATTTGCAGGTCAGTCTTAGGTTGTATGTTCATATAAATAGATGATTCGCGACCGTAACAAGTATGACTTTTCAAAGTTAGAATCATTAGAATCAGCAATACAACTCCTTAAGTTAGAATGTCCCTCAATTGTTATGATTTCATGAAATAGTCATAAAATAGAGTTATTTGTACTTAGAGAGTTTCTATAAATACATATTTGTCACGGCCGCGAATCATATTTAGGAAATTGCAAAAAACTAAAGAAAACTTCGAGAAAATCATGGGCTACCTTACCTGGCGCTTACGGAGACACTTCGGCGCTGGTGTCCGTCGCTAGAGGAGGCATTGTCAACACATTCCATAGAAACCAAGCGTGCTATAGATAGTGCAATTCACGAAGACGCGCCCCACCAATTTTTGGTTGCGGGGATCGCGGGGTGCGGGAAGTTTGCTCCGAGCGTCAGTCGCGAACCGTCAGCGGTTCGATGCACACAAGTAGTACACCCTATGTTGCAAAAATCCAGACTTGGTACGAAAGTTGCTCTACTTTATATTTTTTCGCCGCAATTTCAATCAAAAATTACACTTCGATTATGCCCATTTTAAATGAATCATTTGATCGAGTAAATAAAGATGTCTAGTTCAATACTTGTCAGCACGTGGAAAAAATAGAAGACGAATACATGAGACACTGTGATCTTGATTTTAGTTTTATTATAAATGACGGTGATACATCACACTCTGAATCAGACATTTCTGAAACGAGTGAATGACGATTTTCATTTCTCAATAAAGTTCAATAAAACTTTTTCACGTATTTCATTTATGTCTATAATTACCCCCTATTATAAAAATGGTAATATTATCGTATAGTAGCTAATAATCACATAAAATATCCACACCTCAAAATAAAAAAAACATAACCCTTTCCTTGCAGTCGGGTAAAAAATATGAAATTAAAGTAGAGCATCTTTCACTTTGACCATGACGCTCTCTCCTGATTAGTCTATTCATTGTAGTGTGCGTGTGCACTCATAGGTAATTAGTGTGTACTGATAACATTCAAACATTGACGGAAGCTTGCACACATATACTATAAACGTTTAGGAGGAATAGTGGGGCGCGTCTTCGTGGATTGCACTATCTATACCGTTTATTACGCACGCATTTATACGCACTACGTCACAAATGACGTATAAGAATCAACGGCTGTGAATGGGCGAAGATGATAGAAGTTGTGTACTTAGCGCACTTTCGGCGCCACGAATTTTATAAGTTCTGCCGCCTCTGCAGACTGCAGGGTACAACTGTGTGGGAGCTCTAATAAAATTATGCAATGCCAACTCAGATTCTAGCCATAGCACTCATAAAAAACCGCATCCTGGGTTCAAATGGTAGATTGTTTAATCTGAAACTGCACTCCCCTTCACAAAAATTTAATTTCCCCTCCATTACATTTGAAATGTATAGTGCAACAAGCAGTGACGGGGCGGGCAATTTTATATCAAACGATCTACATACATTTTGACAAAATTTGTTTAGGCACTATGCTGTGACGAGTCGTCCCATGGCACTCGTTTTTCGCTTTTTCGCGACGTCAGCAAATTCTTGATGCAAAACTACATTGCGAAGGTTCGTAGTTGCAGACGAGCTTAATTAGCGTAGCAATTTATTATCTCGGCTAGAAACCACTTATGACCCAAATAAAATAAAAATATGTGCTATGTTAGAGGATTTGGTTTCCGCACTTAGTACTTCAAGTGGACCATTGTACGTTATAAAAAATCATAGTTTCTGGAATACTTTCCAACATATATAAATTTAAATTGATTTGTATCATCCGTCTTGAGCAAGCATGGTGATCAAGGCTCATGCCTTCTCTGTTTGAGAAGAGGTGTTTGCCCAGCAATGGGACAGTAACAAGCTGGTATGATATTATTATTATAATTATAACTCTGTCACTGACCTTTCCATGCCAAATCCGTTTCTTTGTTTGATTGAGTCAATCGGCATTGTGAGAAAGAACACCTTATCTGGTTTAGGCAGACCTACATCTGGGGACTTGCACCAATCTAAGTCTAAACCTGGAACAATAATATTTGAATTATTACAGACAGGTTTTAATTTGCAACCTTCCATATTTTATTAAGTAAGTTGTGTGAGTGTTTGTAATATTTTTGTTATGTACACTCAAAAAACAATAGGGCTAATCAGTTTCTAAACTCATGCGTAAATACCACTTATTGAACTGCATGTTGATTCTGTAAAAATCTCACGGTGAAGGCTTGTGTGGAGTGAGCTGTCTGTGTCATCCCGTTTTGGTCAATCTCCAGCATCAGTGGCACTGACAGCTCACTTCACCTAAGTTTTCACGGTGAGATGGTTAAAGAATATCACAACTGGCATTCATTCGCATTCAGAGATCTGAAGGCCAATTCTCTTACTTAAAAACGTTCAAATTCAAGTCGCAATCCCCCTCAGCGACAATCAAAGTCAAAAACTTATCAAAAATCGATTTACTATTATGTTCCCGCTGGTACACAGGCCTCCTCTCTGTACACAGGCCTCCACTGCTGGTACACAGGCCTCCTCTCTGTGAGAGAAAGTGCCGTACGTAATCCACCACGCGGGCCCAGTGCGGCTTGGTAGATGTCACATGTCTTCGAATTTTTGGTTCTAAGACATGCATACAAGGAAAACATCGTGAGGACACCACTCACGATGTTTGCCTTCACCGTTTTGAGAACAGTGGTGATGAAATAATTTACACAAAGTAAAGCGCCTGTCTGGGTTCGAACCTTCGACCTACAACTTGTAAGTCGCGGCCACATTACCACTGGGCCACTTGTATTTTTGGCAGATTGCGACTGAGATTATATACGGGAATTTCCCCTCTGTTCACAGTAAAAAAAAAAACCTCAAACAAGTAAAACGTTTCTGAAGGTGCTTACCCTTTATTTTCCGCGATGATACATTAATTTTAGATCAAATACAGTAGCCCAGCGGCATCAAAACTTGGCACTGTTAAAGCAGTGACTCTTCGGTTGTAATGGATGTAGACTTACAAAAAAAGATCATCAGCTTACCTTTGGCAGCTGAGAAGGCAACACCAGAGTAACAATATCGGTCTACAATTAATGTGGTGCCTGCTTCCAACGTCTTTATTATGTTCTTGGCTCTCTCCCATCTGTTAGCGGAGAACAGGAGATGAATCACTTCATCTGAAAGATCATTCTGGAACAGAATTTTATATCAGCAATGGGTCAAACTCTACATGAGCAGAGGCCTTTGCCCTGCAGTGGGACAATAATAGTTTGGTATTATTATTATACTGAATGTTACTTTTGCTTAAAAATTATGTAACACTGGAATTGGGATGATGACTAACATTAAAATGTTCATAAAAATAATGTTATTTCAAAAAAGGCTTAGTAAAAACGAGAAAATCGAAAAAATCAGTTAAATCGGTGTATTTCTCAAGACGTAAAAGCCCCTTAACTCAACAATGTACTCACCCCTCTTTTAAAGGATGACTGACTTTTATTTATATATCTTTTGATTTCGAGTTTTCAAATTTAAATTCTTGATTTCGAGCGAAGACTCAAAATAACATGATACGGTGACACATAATTGACAGCAGTGAACCATATATGGACAGTCCATCCTGTCAGCAATATTTTTTTAGAACCCTGTTGGGGCTGGCCATGACTCGAGCCACCAACGAAGCTGCGCGCTTGCGCATTATGGTGTAAAAACAATCTACACGCACCGCCGCAAACATCCCTGACACACTGCAACGCCATGGCAACCCCATCAGTTTTCTAAACGCGTTATTGAATTGGACACGAAGGACTCCATACGACGCTTGCGAATATTTCTCCCACCAGCTGCATGTGTAGAAGGAAGTACAGAATGCTCTAAAGAGCGTCACCTTTACGTCAACAGTACACTGTGCAAACCTGCGCGCTATCATATTCGCGCGTACGGACATAGCTCTCCGTTCCCTTTCAATATCACCACTGACCCTTCCACTCGCTGAAGAGGAACACCGCTTAGCCGTATGAGTGGCACATCAAGATGCTACTTGATACTACTCAAAAATAATGTACTAGCTTTTTTAATGTTATACAATAATCCATATTCCATTGCATAACGTTTACATATGGCTAATAGTGCTCCAATACCTCCAACTGCTCATTAGCACCATGTCGTCCGCATTACTTAAATTATTCACACAGACACCGTCAATGTGACAACCGACTAGATGACTACTGAGCGCCTCAATCAGGGCATTTATATACAAATTGAAGAGGGCGGGAGAGGTTAACCCCCCTTATCTCACTCCACACTCCAATTGATATGGCTACGACAGCACACCTGCCCACCAAACATTGTTGACCTGATTTCCATACCAATGCTTGAAGATACTTAGCTTGATAGGCAAGCTTATAGCTTCACTCAGTTTGATGAAAGCCCCTCTGCCTATCCCTTCAGGGGAATACAGGTGTGATGTTATACAAAGTAAACATATCAGAAAAATACTGATGTCATAGGCCAGCCCAATTATTGCCACAAAAACAAAAGTATGTTAGAAGGTATTACATTATCTTTATCATGACTTATACAATAACTAGATTAGATACCTGCATGCGCCTATAATTATAAAATCTTAAGATAATCTGACATAGGCATACAAGTGTTAGATAACAATTATAATTTAGATGACAAAAATAATATAAAAATGATAAAATCTGCAGTAAATTACCTTCAATTGTAAATAACTGTTAATAATTTTTCCAACATCTGTGTCTCGGGCCGGAAAATTAGTGTATTCTGCCTGAATGTTCTTCTTCTTTAGATTCTCAACTGTAGGAAAAAAATATTACATTAAAGCTTTTTAAATCTCTTTAATCCAAGTAACAGTGGAAATTATTTTTAATAATTCTATGCATATGAGTTGGATCACCTGTAGGTCATACAAATACATAGCTGTTTTATTATGAGAATTAAACTAGTTACTAGATCCTTTGCACATTGGACAGATTTTCAAAGAATTAATAGATACAAAGGAAATTAATTTCAAGGGCATTAATTTATCCATACCAATCCATATCTAATATTATAAATACGAAAGTAACTCTGTATAAATGTTACCTCTTCACGTCAAAACCACTGAACGGATTTCGATAAATTAGTCAAGGAGATAGATGGCATCCTGAGGAAGGATAATTATTTGCTGTGTCATTGTACGTTCCCGAGGGATAATTCCCGACATCCACGTGAAATAAGACGTGGACGGAAGCTAGTGTTCTCTTGTACCAGGCATATTACCTGCCTTCTACCTGCGACCTTATCGGTAAACCGGTTGTAAATACAAGTAATGATATTCTTACCTAGTGTTCTAGCTTGTGTCGACTTTCCAGTCCTATCCACCCCCTCAATGACTATTAGGGCACCACGTTTCATTTTCAGATGATTAATATGTGCCAACAATAAATCTTCTTGAGCCTACAAAGTAAATACAAAATCAAAACCCGTCTATGAGAGTATTGTCGCTAGCAGTTTTATCTTCCTTTTAGCGAATACAGCGAGGATACAAATGAAAATGATAGACAAAATAATAGTACCCAAAATCCAAAACAATTGCGAAGCAAGCAACACACAAAACTATTTATTTATTTTGGATAAAATTCCAAACCAATGGCTTGACAACTTGACAGCAAAACATTCATTTGGCGCAAAGAATATAAGGCTGCTTTCCGAATTAGGATGTAATCGATTTGAGCGGGCTTACGTCCGTACCGAATAAGCGTGAGCGCGATAACGATGTCATGTGAATCGTCACAGATGACGTCATGACATGCGCCATCTTGCGATAACGCCGACCATGCCCTAAAGAAATATCACTGTGAGCGAAATGTTGACAGCTCTCAGCTGTCATAATCGTGATATCTAAATCGGTACGCAAATTATCGATGTTAGCGCTGTCAGCGATTATGGTCTAACTCGGAATGCGGCCTAACTACTCTCTACCGAATTTGGCGGGATCGGGAATGAATAATAGAGTAGAGACTCACGAGGGCAATCTACTGGTGATGTTCGAAATATACGGGCAAGAGACTATGCTTCAGGGAGGCCTATGTACAGCAGTCATGGGCATCTTACGTCTCCAGCTGAGATAATTTTGATAATTGCAAAATGATGACCATTGCAAAATCAGCGAGAAGATTTGCAAAAAGGAACTCCAAACATTTTGATAAAATATGAAAACAAAACTATCGATGCCTATAACTACTACATAGACCACTTATATTACTACGTTTATTAAAGATTTTAAAATCATACAAACAAGGGATAAAGTCTGCTCAGCGTTTGGTTTATTTATTATAATATGGTTTAGTAAACAAAGCATACCAAATACCTAGTTGGCAATGTTGGCATTGGATGTGTTATATAGTGGCGGAATGGCGGGACAGGCTCTCACGCCCTACCATTGGCCTCGTCACCATCGAGGCGGTCCGGCCAGTGCTCGACCTCTGGCTCGGGAGGAGGCACGGCTCCCTGTCGTTTCGGGTGACGCAGGTACTTTCGGGGCATGGTTGCTTCGAAAAGTATCTGTGTCGCATAAACAGGGAGCCGGACGCCCGGTGTCACCACTGCGTCGACTGCCGGGAGAACACGGCGAGGCATACGCTGGCAGAGTGTGCCGCTTGGGAGGGGCCGCGCCGTGCCCTCATCTCTGAAGTAGACCGCAGTGACTTCGATGGTCGGCAGCGCCGACTCCTGGGACGCAGTGATTTCCTTCTGCGAAACAGTAATCTCACAGAAGGAGGCTGCGGAAAGGGAAAGAGTGATCTCATCCACTCTCCCAATACGCAGCCGACGTTTAGACGTTGCGGGGGAGTCAAACACCTCACTCCCCCCCCCCCCCCCCCCCCGCCTCCCCGACCCGAGGAGGCCTGCAGAGGCTGGCCGGCAACAGTCGGGGTTTCGGAAGAATCATATGTTCCCGCGACCCCGACGTTGGTGTGAGATGGAACACCGGGGTGGTTTTTAGTCAGTAAGAGTCTGACAGACCCCTCCGCCCACCCTGGAGCGGAGAACATCCATGAGGACTTTCCACCCCGAAACAAAAAAAATGATGTGTTATATGTATAGAGGCCTGAGGGTTGGGGACTTGGGAACTAGAGGAGAAAAAATGTGAAAAAAAGTTGCTATTTTCCGAAATATTCATCCAACCTGGCAAATTATTTTATTGCATATAAAATTAGAAAATTATTTATGTAAGTCCGATCTGAGCAAAAATGCATTTTACATGTAGAAGTAATATTCATGCTTTACGACTCTATGACGTCACCATCAGAAACTAAGGCTGCTTTCCGAATGGGGAAGGTCGGGCAAAGCTAATTGTAGATGGCGTGACCATAGCTAGGTCCCTACGGCCTACAAAAATTTTGACATTTCGTTCATTCATTTCATTTTATGTTAATTTATGAGTTTGATTTTATTTCACAATTTCGTTATTTTCGGTTATTTAAGTATTTTAAATCAAGTACTTGACATGGAAAGTGTCAGAATTTTAAACCTTGAATATTTCCTCGTAATCACTTTCTTCAAAATGTTCACGACATAAATTCGAACTCAAAAAATCTGTACGAATAGCTTTAAAGCACAATCTTCTAATTTTAGGGGCTTACGAGAAATTCGAACTCCAATTTCGGAGTATCTAGGAACGCAACAACGAGTCAACTTTCGCTTAAATAAAATAAAACCACATCACGCCTTGTATTTTTAGCTTGTGTTGGGAACTAGCTACGACAGCGCCATTTTGACAGTTGCCTTCCCCATTGGGATGTAATCGATTTGAGCGCGAGAATCGTCATGGGTGACGTCATGACATGCGCCATCTTGCGATAACGCCGACCATGCCATACAGAAATATCACTGTGAGCGAATTGTCAGCTGTCATAATCGTGATAACTAAATCGGAACGCTAATTATCGATGTGAGCGCTGTCAGCGATTATGGTCTAACTCGGAATGCGGCCAAAATATATTGGAACTTTTAACGCTCGCAACTGGCAACCCGCTAACCAAACGTCATGTACGTCATTTTAATTTAGAGAATCAAACTGCTGTGTTTGCTGTAGCGGTGGGTAATCTTTATTCCGGCAAGTGAATTGATTCACTTATTCCGACTCCGGGTCCGGTACCGGTTCACCTTATTTATTCCTTTGGCACCGGCACTCACTCGCTCATTTTGGTTCCCCGGTTTCGCAGAACATTTTATTCATTTGGTTCACTGGATCATTTGGCACATTTTGAATTGAACAGTTGGTTAGTTAGAGCGATACGACGTGTTCCGAGTACTTCCGAGTGACTTGAGCGAGTGAACGAGAGTGAATAGTGAACGCGCGCTCCGGAATCATTTGGTACCGCGGTGCCGGTAAGGATTGTGAGGAATAAATAAGGTTTACGTATCCGCGTTCGGTACCGGCTCCTTTGGATCAGTACCTCCGGAGTTACCCACCGCTAGTTTGCTGTGGTTACTGCGCTGCAATATCGCTCTCTGGGCTGTTTGTGAATTTCTTTGTTTTTATTTGTATAAATAAATGTAAGTTAAACGTGCATACATTTTATAATTTTATTTTAATCATGAAAAAGGGATACAAAGTTACGGATGTAAAGAGGGAGAAGAAAATAGGCGTTGCTGCCGAAAATCTGGCCGAGTTGATCGAGAAATCATGCAAAAAGTTAGGCGTAAGTAGAAATGTGTATTTATCGTTTCTGAAATGATGTATAATCCAGATTTTGATTTATTTTAAGGCTTCTTTAAGTCATCATTAGCTGTGTTTATCGTTGTGACAAATGGGTCAGGGTGAAGCCGTGACCGATATTTCTGTACCTTGACCCAATTCCCTGACTCGGAATTTCCAGTTCAATGTCAGCTGCGCAGAGTGCCGGCTATGCGTGGCGGAGGACGGGACGCAAGTGGACGACGACGAGTACCTGGCCACGCTGCCCTCGCAAACACTCTTCATATTATTGAAGAATACAGAAAAAATGGTTACTGGTATGCTATGTTACCGAAATTTTTAATGTAGTCGGAAATTTGACGTTATTATTGGGTCTGGTGTATTTATTTTGTGGTGGTGGTTTAAAAGTCAATCTGGCAGATCATCTTTAGGGCCTGCCTATGTTCAGCAGTGGACATGTCTGATGAGATAATATCCAATGGGAAACCAGTTTTAGAAAGATAGAGGCAAAAATAAACTATTCATATAATAATTTTAAGTTGCAAATGTTTGATAAACTTTCCTTTTCCCAGACTTTGACTACTACTATGACCTAATCCGTGCCAACAAGAAGGACTACATAGACACAGGGGCTGCAGCCAAAGAGTTCCTTAGCACCAACATCAAAGAGAAGTTCAAGGTGTTCCAGAAGTACATTGCAGCTGCTGACGATGCCAGTACTATGCTTAGTGAGAGGACACAGGATCCAGGGTGGTTTGAAGGTAAGTCTGGTTACATTACACACATTACATTATTTAATTTTTATTTCGTATTTTCATTGGTTGTGTTTAGAGGTTCCTTACCTAAAAGTAAAAAACTGAACCCTGATCACTTTGCTGTCCATCTGTCAGGATGAAACTAATATGAAACATACAAGTCTACGGTACCTTGGAGCTCAAAAATATGAAGCTATTAAGTAAGAAAAAATTGAGGAACCAATCACTTTTACGTTTTTTATTTGTTTGAATTTCATTTTACCTAATAGTATTGAGCAACATCTTTTTTGCTATATGTATTATTTGACATATTTTTAGATCATCGAGGTAACATGTGTCATAGGTATTATTTTACAGAAATATGTTTCGCTGATTTACAAAATAACTTTTTGCTTTTGGCCGAAGCGTCTGCACTTTTTTCATTTGCCAACCGATATATTTTCCATATTTTCACCACACGGAAAGAACATTTTACGGAATATTATTTGGTCACAAATATATTGCCCATTGGTTGTATTGGGACACTCAGAAAGTTTTGCGAAAATAAAAATAAATGTTCTATAGGTAAATATTCTTTTCAAAGTACTCTTCATGCGTCTGAACCTGTTTCCGAAACACTTTTTCCAGTCCGCCGTAGACACCTCTTTACCTGCTCGAACGCTGACAGCGCATCTTCCGGCGACGAAAGTTGTCTCCCTTTGAGCTGTTTTTTTTTTTGGAATAAAAACAAGTCATTGTGCTAGGTCAGGGCTGTGAAGAGGGCGACCCAGGAGTTTGACCAGCGTGCTGTCCAGAAAGTCCCTCGTTTTGAGCCTGGTGTGCGAAGGCGCGTTGTCGTGGTGGAGCAGTAGTCCGCGGAGCCCTGTGTTTGGTCGCTTGTTGCTCAGAACAGACAAAACCTCTGCCAAGCATTTGGTTGTATACCATTCAGCGTTGATGCTTCTTTGGATCCGTAAAGGAATTGACACCAAGTAGCCAATCAAATTGAAAAACTCGCGATCAAAATCTTTCCCCCGCTTCTAGATCGCTTCCTTTGCTTCAACGCGGTAGGCGTTGATTCGTTTTGAAACACCCAAACCGTCGACTGGCGCTTCGTTTCGGGATCGTGTTGATTAATCCAAGACTCATCACCTGTAATGAAGTAACAGTTGAATGAAGCTGCGGTGGTGAGCGTTAAAACCATCTGCGACAATAAGCTCGATTGGGGCCGCCCAAACCCCGCAGCGCCGGAGCCGTGACAGAAACAATGCTTGCTGCATGTTGCATGCTTGTTTGCAGGCTGCATGCCTGCTTGCACTCTGCATGCCTGCTTGCATGCTGCACTCCTTGCCGCCAGCAGAAACTTTTTGACCGCCGTATATCGGTAGGTATATGAATTTGAATCTTCTGTAATGAGTATACACAAATTCTTCTGTAATATTTTTTTTTTTCTTTCTTTCTATGATCACTGTACAAGTAGGTATATTTTTCAATTATATTATTGTTTTTACGTGAATCTAGTACAGACGCTGGTGAGTTGTTTGATTGAAGAGTAGACCGACTTCAGTAATCAGACTAAAGGTTACTTCAAGGTACAGCCTATAAATTTTCGATTCCGAATTCCAATTTCTTCTATTAAATTTAGAAATCGTTCCAGTGTCAATCCACGACTTAGCCACCTTACTTCTGTATAATACAGTAAATCTCCATATTCGCTTTCGATGTCATCAAGGAATTGTTTGAATTGCCTGTGATTGAGTCCTCGTGATTTTATGAAATTTACAGTCGAAACTACCACTTTCATGACATTTTGAAATTTAATTTTTTTAGAACAGAGGGCTTCTTGGTGTATAATGCAGTGAAACTGCATGAGATCTTCAGCGTTTATGTTTTTTTCTTGCAGATGCTTTTTCAGCAAAGTAAATGGCCCAGAATTGACACCAATCATCGAAGGAGCACCGTCAGTCACAACTCCCGATAATTTTGAAAAGTCCAAATCAGTTTTTGAACACTCATCCAAAAGTACATTGAGTATATCAACTCCTCTGGTTTGACCTTTCAATGAACGCATTCCTAATAACTCTTCTAAGACTTCAAAATCTTGAGTAACACCTCGTATGAATATGAGAAGTTGAGCTGTGGAACTAATATCAGTGGATTCGTCGAGTGCTAATGAAAAAAAAATCAATGATCTTGGTTTTTTCATTTAATTGTTCCGCAATATTACCTGACAAAGACATTTTATTCGTCTTTGGATAGTCATACGATTCAGTTGAATTTTCTCAAACTTTTTTGCTGCTTCTGGACACATTTTCTTAGCGGCAATTTCTATGCATTCTTTTACAAAATCCCCGTCATTGAAGGGGCGACTTCGCTTTGCTATCATTCGAGAAATTTCATAACTAACTTCTGTAGCTGTTTCTGAATCTTGAATGGGTTTTGTAAACATAGCTTGCTGACCAGTAAGCTCCCGTTTTAAAGACAACATTTTTTGCTTTCTTAATTCGCCTGTAAACTTGGTAAAAGTAGGATGCTGCGTTTCATAGTGCCTTTTTACATTATATTCCTTTGCAATCGCAACAGAATTCTTGCAAATTAAACAAACGACTTTGTTATGCGACCATACAAAAAAGTATTTCTCAGTCCAAATTTCTTGAAACTGCCGATTTTCATTTTTAACCTTACGTTTTTTACTAGGCCCTGGCTTGTCCATGTTGCGTTCTAATCCTGGCTATGATTAACACAGCACCTAAAAACAATTACAGTACCTACTTAAATTACCCATCCTTTTTTAAATTACCTAAAATAATTGATTAAATATGTAGGGAAACACTTATTAATAACAGAGTTTTACTTACGATTTCACAACACAATTATACACGGCACTTGACGGGAAATCTATGTTGAATGTGGATCAAAATATATGACACCGGCTAGTCGAGTTAAAATCTACACCAGAACTATTGACACTTCACTCAAATTAAAACCGAACTGTCGGTCGCTTTTTTTTTGTGTATGGCATCTCGTAGTTGACCTTGAGAGGTCGTGACTACTTAACCGGACTATCCTGTGGCTGTCTTAAGCGGACTCAAAGCCTCCAGCCAGGGGCGTAAAACTACTTACATTACTAAGCGAACGCTCGCTAAGGGCACCCCCTGTGGGGTACGGACCTCGGCTTAGGGCGTCGCTGACGGGAGGACAGCAAGATGGGACAGGGTGTCGGTCGCTACCCCCCCAATGGGTTCCCGCATTGACGAGGCGGGGGGGCTCAGTAGCCGTGGTTTGGACCCCCACGGTGAAGCTAAGAGGAACCCGAGGAGGGGCCGCTCGTCAGGGCTTTTGCAGACAAGCCGACGACGTAGCGGCCAAGGTTGCGGTGTTGTTGGGCGACATCGCAACTGTGGTGGGGCCGGACGTGGTGGGGCCGCAGGGGAAGGGGAGTGACGGTATGTCGTTGCCCGCTCTCCCTATCCTCTGCGGCCGAAAAATGGTAGGCGACGGGGCTATTCATCAGACCCGTCGCAAGGGTAAGGGGTTGGTCGTAGGCTGAGGGCGAACAACGCCCTTTTCCAGCCCCTCTAAATGGGTCCAGGGACGGCGGACTCGGGGACGTCCACCGCCCCCCATACATCAGGACCCGAGGTGGCGTAGTGTTCCACGCGCGCCCCTCTTAGACGTTGCGGGGGGAGTCTAACACCTCACTCCCCCCGTGCGAGACGGGGCCCGCGCAAGCGGGCCGGCACCAGCCGGGGTTGCAGAAGAATTATGTGTTCCCACGACCCCGGCGTAGGTGTGAGATGGAACACCGGGGTGGTTTTTAGTCAGTAAGAGTCTGACAGATCCCTCCGCCCGCCCCAGGGCGAAGGACATCCATGAGGATTTTCCACCCCGGGAAAAAAAAAAAAAAAAGGGTGTCGGTCGCTGCGGTTAGCGTGGCTTTTATACCGCGCGTATAGAGTCGAAAACTGTAAGCTTCGTGTATCTACCTACGCGAGCAATCGGGAATTCGGGACTATTGCTATCTCGCTTGCTCTAACAATATAACCCGTGGATAAGCCGCCACCGCGCTGCCATCGTCGCCGCGCCGCCGGCCGCGGCGCTTCCTCAAGAAAACGAATTTAACCGAGATCGGCACGAACATTACCGACCGCTGTTACCGACGCATGCACGGCGCACCGGTAAGCGCACTTAAGAGCGCGCGCGCGAGATTCAAATTACTTTTCGAACATATTTTTTTTGGTTTTATTCTGGAATAGAATTCAATATTTTTCGAATGTATGAGAGTATTATTTTTGCTGTTGGCGGGCCACCAGTATTCGACCGGCGGGCCGCATGCGGCCCGCGGGCCGTGGTCTGTGCATCCCTGCATTAAAATATCACATACTCAAGGTTTTCATCACCTTCATCATCATGTAGGTAGTACATGATGATGGTACTCCAACTGAATGAAACGAAGTTTAAAACTTGTATCATAAGCACACTATGCAGCCAAGCATATTATAAGTTGGGAGATTACATCGCCGACAAAAATGCTTGGCTCAACCCTGTTTCTGCTCCACAAGGGCGCATAAACTAATTAATTAGCATTCGAAAATATTGTTGGACCTGCTGAAGATTGTTAAACTATCTTTGCACCGCATACATTTATTATTTTAGTATTGTGTAATTGCGAAGCACATGTGTGAGCTATAAAGCTACCATTTACTGGGTACGTCATTGACTTGATTGTGCTTTGGTGGCCGAGAGTATGTCATGCTCACTCAAATGTCTCGCTGGTGGTGGCGTGTGTGTTGGATCATTAAGTTCCCTTGAAAATGGTTGAGCTGAATAGTGCTGATCCATACGTCATGTTGGCGCCGTCAGTGGGGACTGGTCATCTCTTGGCTGCTCCTATAGATTCGAGCCAATACCTGCGGATCGAACTGCTCCAATCCTCACTAACCAACAGTTGATTGCTCGACCGAATAATGGCATGAAAGTCTGGCTCTCGCTTCAGCGAACATGCTCGACGCGCTACAGTACCGCAGAAATTTCATTAAGATGTGGTAGGCATCATTGTACTGTACACGCATGGTACGAAAATCTGCGCGCAAACATATTGCACCTTATCGAGAGCGCCCGACTTTCCCCTTATATGTCGGCGTCATCTGTGAGATCGTCAGTATGGATGTGGCCCAGATACCTAAACGTTCATACAACCCTTACTGGTGATCCTTAAATAAAAACATCTGGGACTGTCTCCGGTTCCTTACCAGCCCTAAAAACTAATATTTCGGTTTTCATAACATTATAGACCATGCCATGAGCTTTGGCATATCGTTCGTAAATACCCACTAGTATGTATCTGGGAGCTCTTATTGAAGGGCTCAAGAGGACCATTTCATCGGCATAACTTATTTTTATTAAAGCACACGCCGCCTGTGTGACATCTGACACCTGCTCTCCTCAGCTCCTCAATAAGGTCTATTCACGTAGATATTGAAAACGTCCAGAGAGGTCAGTCACCCATGACGCAGGCCATATTTTAACCTATAATAGCTAGACTGCGAGTCTCCCCATCTAACACTGTTAGTTTGGTTACCGTACCAGTATTGTAGCATACTTACTAGGTCCGAGTGTACCCACGAGTCGCGCAATTTTCCCCAGAGAATATTATAACTCACCAGATCAAATGCGCGACTTAAGTCCAAGAAACATGCATGAACCGAGGTGTTACGACTTTTGTAATAGTTCACTGTATGCTTTAAAGACAATATTGCTAGGTCAGTGGATAACCCAGAACGGAAACCAAACTGAGCATCATCTACTCTAGCACTTTTCAACAGTAAAGGCTGCACAAGACGTTCCAACAATTTACCCAAGACATTTCCAAGGGAGATTGGTCGGTAGTTGGTAGCAGAATTGTGATCCCCTTTTTTAATTCTTTGTGATCGGAATAACTATTGTTCTCATTAGGTCTTCGGGTAAGTAAGAGTACTTAATACATAAATTGAATAGTGCATATAGTTTGACGTGTATGAATTTTCCTGCATGAGTCAAGTGTTCATTGTTCAGGTTATCATTACCCGCAGATTTACCTCGCTTCATGAGTCTTATTACGTCAAAAATATCCTGTGGTGAAAATTGCAACTGCTCAGAATCACACAATTCTCAACCACACCCAACCCCCTACCACCGTCCCCTGCAGCCTGGCTAGCCCGGTCCACAGGCATGGGCTACATTTTAAACTTATTCGCAAACATATTAGCGATTTGAGATTGCTCAAGAAGGCCGTCTATAGATAACGGTACATTTTGTTTGTAATTCAACTTTTTTGTACTTTGCCAGAAATTTATGTAACAATATTATTTAAGAAAGTGTCCATGGAGTTTCTTACCCTTTCTTCTCCATAGGTACCTTACTACGCTTTGGACTGGGCAACTAGCTACTTTCATCTTTCTGACTGACCGACCCCTTTTCAATTCAAAAGTGCTTGTAATTGTTTTTTTTTAGATTTATTGCTTTGAGTTTGTGTTTGATGAAAACAAACTCCATCTCACGGATTGTCTGTCCGTGACACCACAGTGGGCCCCATCAGAATACCAGCGCTTTGACACTTATTATTAAGTGGCAAAGCGCTGTGCGCGTGTTCATAAGTGTTGTTAATAGGGGCCTTTTAGCCTCGGCCAACTGTCCTTTGTTTTTAGTAACAATTTACTTTTGCATAAATTTGTTTTATTAATTTTTATGTTTTTATGATTGTGTTTAGTTCAGTTTGTGATACTGTGTATCACACTACGTACTGCATAATGCGTATTCCTGTGCGAGTCCTAATAAATACTTTTTCATTATTTTTATAAAGTTGCTTCTTCGACTATATGAAAGCTAATATAGTCGCATCACTTACCTTCCCCTTTTTTAATTTGAGAAGATGGAATTTATGTGAAATAAATCTAAACCTATAGGGTACTTCCCGTTGATCTAGAATCATGAAATTTGGCAAGAAGCAAGGTCTAACAGCACAAGTAAAGATAAAAGTCCGAAATCGTTAATTTGTAGTTTTTCCCTTTATTTTTGCGGTTACAAACTTATATTTGCAGTAAGAGAATTGACCGTGACGTACATCGATATAAGGGAGACCATGTTTTCAACTACAATAACCCTTCATAGCGCGTGGTCCGACACGCACTTGGCCGGTTTTTAACTATATGCCGCTGCCGAACCCTTTGAGAAGTACAGGTGTGACATTGGATGTTATGTTATTGGTTAAACTAGCTTTTGCCCGCGGCTTCGCGTGGATGTCGGAAAATATCCCAGTCAGTAGGTCGTCTTGTAGAAGAGTTGTAGGAGTTGAAGTATACGCTTAGGGGCACAATGAGCAGCAACAATAACAAAACAAAACAAAATTGTAAAAAAATATGGCGTTTTTCGTTTTTTTTTCTTCTGAAATATATCAATTTTATTGCAGTGTCGGGTTAATCTTGACCATAAAAAACCGTTAAGGTTCCGAGAAGCATGGCCCAACGACGCCCCCTGACCTTTCCTTCATTTTTTTTTCAATTTGCTTCCAAGCCATTGTTATAAAACGTAGTTGACGAAGCGCGCTGTTTCGAACCTAACCTGTCCGAATCGGGGTGCTCCCAGTCCCGGGCTCACATCGCTCACTCTTGCATCCTAATTTCTAAAAGGATTTCTTCGACATCATTTTAACGAAAAACGCTTAGTCGGAGACTAAGTTTTTGCAAATAAAAAAAAATGCCATCATGACGATGGCATCGGCAAAGCGAAGGTGTGAGATTTACTCGCTGTTCACGTTGACAACCTGTCCAGTCCAGTCCAGCGCCTTGAAGACGTCCCCAACGCATTGCTACACTGGCAACAGTTTCGCGGATATCGCATGCCCCTGTCTCACAGCTCGGATCAGATGGATGGGGCTGGTTTTCTGATCCTGGACTTGGACAGTCATCGTGGCAGCGTCATACAAACATTTCAACACTTTAGCGCCAGTCAATTCGATATCGTTGCATGGAGGCCAGAAGTGCCCATATTTTGATGAAGTCGAAGGCTTTCTCGTATTCCACAAATGCCATACACAGCCGCTGGTTGTACTCGGTCTTCTGTACAATTTGCTGAACAGTATGGATGTGGTCTACGGTACTAAAGCCTTTTCGAAAACCGGCTTGCTCTGGCGGCTGGCACTCTTCAAGTCTCTTGGCGGTTCGTGACGACCCTCAAAAGCAGTTTGTATACGTGGTTCAGATGTGAGATGGGTCTTTAGTTTTTCAGCAAGGTTTTGTCACCGTTTTTTAACAGAACCATATCCTCTTTTATGACGGGAACTTAATACCACGATTAAAAGTACCCTATATGTTAATTCCCACAAACATAAGTTTGTGTGTTCGTCATGGGAATTGATAACAACTATTTATTCTAGTAGGATTATATTGGATTGGCAGTATAATAAAGTTTCTTGTTTTTCTCACTTAACTGTTATATTATTATAACACTTATGTACCAGCTTAAGGTAGAAATGGGTTTAAGGTAGACATTTCAAAGGGAAGCTGAACCTCTCTAACTCAAAGAAACGTCTAAGTATGTAACGCCAATTTCTACCACTCCCATATTCTCATAACATAATATATCTTGAAAATGTTTACAGGATTGGAACCGTCAGAAAAAACTAAAGAGCAGTCCATGACGAAACGTGTGAAAGATCGGATGCGCGGATATTACTATAAAACAAAATCTGCTCTCCAGTCATCTGACATCTACATACACTCGAAGAACGGGCGAGGTAAGAAACTTATAGACCAGTTCTTGACAGACCTGCGACAAATACTTGAATCTTACAAGTACAACGAGACTTACTTCAACCGCAAAGCAAACAAAAGTGCCCGCATTTGCGACGAGAGCGGGCTGTTCCAATGTGGAGGCCTTTGGAGCACCGACAAATGTCTTTACGAAGGCGAGCACGTCATCAACCCTTACCGAAGCCGCGAAGAACGCATCATATTCCAAACCTGGAATCTCGACCATAAGATTGAGCTGTCAAGGTCCATAATCCCGAAAATTTTGCAGGCGATCGACGGGTTGTACAGCGGTGATATTAAATGTATTTCATGTGATAAAGGTTCTAAGGTAGGTGGCATCGAAGCCGACAGGTATTACTTGCAAATATTTACGCGAGAGAATCTAAAGCTGGTGCACATTGTGTGTCATTACAAAGGTAAACACGACGCCGAGTCTGGCGTGTACACGCTGTGCAAGAAATGCTATGGCGGCCGGTGTATTGAGTATAAGTAAGATGTTACAACTAAATAAGTGTTCAGTACAGATCCAGAGTTCTAGGGCATTTGTCGATGTGGCCACTACCAATGATGCCACTCGGACCATCGGGTAATTATATTTCGGAAATATCCTTGTGTCATAATGTGATTGAATCGTGACAGATTTACTTCACTGAGGAACTATTTCTAACGGAATTATATGCCCTAGGATCCTTTATCTGAATGTGAACGTAACTGCAATATATTACCAATCAAAGTATATTTCTATACAAATAATGCGTTACATTATTATGCTATATTTTCTGCTTTTTAAGCTATATTTTTAACGACCTGCGATAGCCGCTAATAGGGATGATGACTAATATTAAAAATGTTCGAAAAAATGATGTTATTTCAAAGAAGCATGTTAAAAATTAGATAATAAAAATAATCTGTTAAATCGATGTAAATATGATGAAGCTATACGCTTAAAAAGTTTCTAGAGAGATTATTCCCGTCCTTGTCGCGCGGTACGGACAATGTCTGGACCTAGTATGAAGTTACATAGTTGTAACGTCACTTCTACGATAGTGTTGTCCTTGTATCTAACTCTTATTTTAAAACGTCTTTATCTTGTACATTTTTAAGTTTTTACACTTTTTATAGAATTGTTTGCAAAATTTGGAAACAAAAAAAAAAAAGATTTGAAAAAAATTGTCGTCATCCCTATTGAATGGAATCTTTTATATATTTTATTCACGACAGAGAATTTAATATTAGAGCTGTAAATATTATTTTGTATGTTTTTTTTTGTAAACTGTTCTACAAGTCGTAACTTTTTTAAATTATTACCAAAGATCAAGTTCAAAATTTAAAAATATATATTTGAGGACATCATAATCTTGCCTTTGCTTACCTACCGAAAAGGAAAGCGACACGCCAACAGTATTTTCTACATAAATATTAGATTTATGTGTTTCTATCCAGCGCTAGATAGAAACATGTATTTGATTGGTATAATATATTTATTTAGGCAAAGAATATACAATGTGGATTCATTGTCGTGGCCGTACGATCCTATTATGCATTAAGTCTCGTGCACACTGGCGCGACGCAAAGGCACCGCGTGTCGCGGGACGAGCGGTGCCTTTGTGTCGCGTTGTAGCATCGCGCCGAACAGAACCACAATATTCATACCTACTTCGGGTCTGTTTAGGGCACCGAAATTGATCCACTTCCCAAAATTATCTCGGACTTGGAAAACAGATGCTTTCAAACACTCTATTTAAGTAGATATTTTTTTACTCAAGTTTCATGAAGTATTAAGTATAACATATATTTTTATTATTATTTACGATCTTTGTCCAGCAATAAAACGGCTATGTTCACTAGAAATCATGTAGTCTTTATACACAGTAGGTAGTAGTTCGTTTTATAACAATATTAAACCTTTTATTGTTAATATTTAACCAAGGTAGGCATTTCTATTCCTTAAATTGATCTCCTTATCCTTCATGACATAGTATAATAAGAGTTATATACCTACCTGTATAATATACTTTTTTTACATAATTTTATTCCCTAATATAACTTCTAATGGATTGATCGAGACTATGCGATGGATTTTTCTAAAATAGGTATATGAACTTTATTTGTTGCACATAAGCTACGAACTTGTTTGAATGATAAAAGTTTCAGTGTAAGGCGTATTCATTATGAAAATGAATACCGTGGAAAAATCTGTCGTACAAGTTGTTGTATTATAAATACCTACGGTAATTAATATTAATTTTCTATTTTCCTGTCCTCGTATAGAGACCAATTTTATTTTTGATTCCTTAAAATATTGTTAAATACAGGATTTTGACATAAAACCTCATTATCGATACAGGGTTGTTAGATAGCCATAAACAATATTTTTGGATAACGAAATTAAAAAATACAGATCAATGACACATTGAGACTATAACTTTAAAAGTGAATGAATAATATTGGGAATATAAAATCCTTGACTTGAACAGAACATAAAATGATGAAATCAGGCATCTGTCACATAAGCGTTTTGCTCCTCTAGCGTTCTGTGAGTTTTTTCGTACGATACCTCGTGGCAATAAGCGGCGTAAGCATTTACGATCAAAACGCACGTTTACAAAAGGATGTGTGATAGCGGCCTAAAAACTTAAATTTTTCCAAGTTTAAACTTCTTTCTAAAAATGGTAAGTCCAAGTAGGTTTGAAAATATAGATTCCATCAATTAGTCTGTGTAAACTAAGAAGTTGTTAATTTATTTAAGGCAAAGCACAATTCGTTGATAAACAGAATTTTAATGTTATCTAGATCAGTTTCCTGAATAAAGATCGAGCAGAAGGATGAATGGATCCTTTGTGATCATAGTTAGCATACTTTATGAAGGACAAACTGCACCCTAATTGCGTAATACACAATCAATCGGAATCTGAATCGTTTTGAAACAGATTGCTAAACCATTGCTTCATAAGTTCGATAAAAATTCTGCTCAACAATAAATAGAACGCAATGAATGTTCTTGAACCGTCAAAATCAAACAGATTAGTCGTTATCGTTTACGAAAATGTGTTACGCAATTAGGGTGCTGGTCTAGAATTAAGTTACCTGTTACTACCAACAGATGGTGCTAAATGAGAATTGACCGTTGCTTTGCGACTAGCCAAATTACTTTTACTTAATTAATTTATTGACTGATTAGGCACCTGGTGCCAAACTAAAGAATATTTTAGAACATTTGTATTTTATAAATAATTACGTTTAAATTATTCTCATTTGTGAATGTATGATTTGGATTTCAATATAATTGTAATCTTAGCTAAGATTTATGTAATGGAACGAGGGGCTTTTCCACATGGTTAAAACCGATTATTACATTACTAACTTTAAAAGTTGTGTATTGATATAACTTCGATACTTCAAGATTCACAGACTTTTGGGTATGGATGAGGACCATCAGACAAGTTGCTCCGGACTTCGAAGCATGGCCAGAACCCCAGACACAGAGGATGTGCCGCCTCCATACAACATGTCCTCTTCAATCACTATGTCAACCAGATGGTTGTCATATCAGTTTGAGGACCTAGCTCATGTAGGTCGAATAGGCCAGAGGGCCTCGACAAATGAGATTCAGAATCAGATATTTAATAAGGACTGTGAAGACTATAGTTGCTACGAAGAAGAGACAAAGATATCCACAGAACGATAGGGTAGGGGCGCTTAAGACGGCCCGACAAACTGCGCCCCCACTGGCGCTTCCGGCTTCCACAGCCCCATTGGCAGGAACTGGAGACTCTTTGAAAATATACGAGGGCGGGTCAATAAGTCCGTGACTTTTTGAATTTCTGACCTCTTTACTGAAAAAGCAACACTACTCCTGTCAACAGGCATCTGTCAGTTGACTCCTGTTAACCTGCTGTTGCTGTGTCCTGTTGACTTGCTGCGTCAGTTAGTTTGTGTTTGACAGCTATCTTTATCAGACTACCCAGTAATTTGAGGAAAAAATGGAAAACAGTGAATTTCGTGTGCTTATTAAGCATTATTTTTTGCGAAAAAAAACCATTACCGAGACCAAGGCTAAGCTTGATAAATACTATGGGGACTCTGCACCATCGATTTGAATGGTAAAAAAGTGGTTTACTGAATTTCGTTGTGGCCGTACAAGCACTGAAGATGCCGAACGTCCTGGACGCCCAGTTCACCCGAAACAATCGAAAAAATTCACGATATGGTGTTGGCCGACCGAAGATTGAAAGTGCAAGAGATTGTGGAAGCCGTAGGGATCTCGCATGGCTCAGTGGTTTCAATTTTGAATGATCACTTGGGCATGAGAAAGCTTTCCGCAAGATGGGTGCCGCGTTTGCTCACAGTCGACCACAAACGCAATCGTGTAACAACTTCACAGGAAGGTTTGGCGTTGTTTAATCGCAATATGGAGGAGTTATTGCGCCGTTTTGTAACCGTGGACGAAACATGGATCCATCACAACACACCAGAGACCAAACAACAGTCAAAACAGTGGGTTTCTAAGGGTGAATCGGCGCCAAAGAAGGTCAAGGTGGGTTTGTCAGCCAATAAAGTTATGGCGGCTGTTTTTTGGGATGCACCCGGGATAATCCACATTGACTACCTTCAAAAGGGAAGAACAATCAATGGGGAATATTATGCCAACTTATTGGACCGATTCAATGACGATTTGAAAAAAAAAACGACCTCATTTGGCCAAGAAAAAAGTTATTTTCCACCAAGACAATGCAAGGGTGCACACATGTGCAGTTGCCATGGCAAAAATCCATGAATTGGGCTATGAATTGCTCCCTCATCCGCCCTATTCTCCAGATTTGGCTCCGAGTGACTACTTCTTGTTCCCAAACCTGAAGAAATGGCTCGGTGGAAAAAGATTTGACTCCAATGATGAAGTCATCTCGCAAACAAAGGCCTATTTTGAGGACCTCGACAAATCATATTTTTTGGAAGGGATAAAAAAATTGGAGAAGCGTTGGACAAAGTGTATAGAGCTCAAGGGAGACTACGTTGAAAAATAAAACATTTATTCATCAAAAAATCTGTGTGACCCGCCCTCGTATTATCGGTTAAATTATGCACGTGCTGTATAAGAATTACCGATTGTCTTGGAACCTTAACAAAATAATATCCGTTTGGTTTTGAGTATGTAAGCGTAATGTGGAAAGGGCTCTCAAGGTTGTGTAAAGAGTACTGTGTCGAATTTTCATATTAATTTATTCTAATTACTGTCTACTTTATTATTGAGACAGCTCTATTTACCTTTTCTAAATCTTACCTTAAGCTAAAAATATTTTTCCATTTATTATTATAATGCTAAAATGGTCTGCCACACAATCGTCAGAAAAGTTTCTAATTTTCTAGGTACTCTTAGAAGATATTTGTAAATTATTTTCTGGAGATGGTTTTGCGGACCGGTGTATAAATATAAGTATATTAATTATATCAGAAATCCTATTTTGTGACAATCGTTTACCAACTTGAATAAATAGATTAGTGGCTAGCGATGAATAGCAATATTAATGTGTAAGATCGTAGTACCACGTTGAATTAAGGTAGATAGTAAAAAGATAATCTAGAAAAAAAGAGCGTCTAGAAAAAAGAGCATCTAGAAAATTAATCTGCCTATTCTGCCTAGCCTTTTTCCAACATCAAGGGTGGGTTTGGGGTCGGCATGCAGTCTAACCAGCTGCAGCTGAATACATGCATATATTTAAAATGGCCCGACTGCCTATCTTAATTGAGTACATACATAATCAGCCTTTAACGTTCCTACTGCTGGGACACAGGCCTGCCCTCTGTGTGAGGGAGTGGGCTGTAATTTACCACGGGGGCCCAGCGCGGATTGCTAAATGTCACATGTCTTCGAATTTTTGGTTCTAGGACAAGCTCGTGTCTTCACGATGTTTTCCTGCACCGTTTTGAGGGCAGTGGTGGTAAAAACAATTACATAAAGTAATTCGTACGTAGGTGCTAATACCAATGCAGCGAGATAAAATACATACAACTTTCTTTTTTTTTAAACACAACGTATTACTCGTATAAAAATTACCAACATTTTTACATGGGAGTAGCATCGGAATTTAAATAAACTAAAACATAAGTCAAAGCGTTTAAGTAGTAATGTAGTGCAAGTTTTTACTTACCAAGCCCAGCATAAAGTAGGAAAACAGCTGAATCATTTCATGCTTTTGCACTGAAATAACATGAGTCCGTGTTATCTGTTTGCGATAAGGAGAAACTGGTTTCTACGTGAATGTATCATGTCAATCACTAAAAATTTATGTGCATAATTATTTAATTATTATATTGTTTATGTACACACAGTAAATACAAAGATATATGTCGGCAGAAACATGGTTGGGTTCGATTACGTAATAAACATTTGGTTCATCTGTCTCTGAATCAGGGGTTGGTTGCCATCGTATCACAAATAAATACCACTTGAAGATATTGACTTCACAACTTTAATTAATTTCACAAGTTATTATTAATTTACTTCTTATTATAATTTATTTAATTAAACAATTTTATTTTAATTATAACGTGGTTCAGGCGCGATCACTATCACAATTACGACTAGTGTGCGGGCTGAGCGCTGAGAGTCGGAATGTCCGCTCCAATGCGTGCGGCCGTTTTTATAACGCTGCCGCCCCACCAGTCACCTGATCCACAGAGTGGGAACACGTGCTCGTCACTGATTGATCGATGTTTTGTAACGAATCACAAGATGGCGCTGTATTTAAAGTATTCGCGCCGACACGGCCATTCTGCAGCAGGTCGCGCTCGACATGCTCTGAAACACAATTTAGTCGTGGTCACTCCTGACATAAGATTGCACATGTTTCAACTAGAGAGAGGGCCGTTGTCCCTCAATCTCAAACAAAATTAACTGGGAGAGGGCCCCTGTCCTTCAATCTCAGATAACATTTAAAAAACTAATTGAGAGAGGGCCCCTGTCCCTCAATCTCAAATCAAACAAACAAAACTAATTGAGAGAGGGCCCCTGTCCCTCAATCTCAAATCAAACAAACAAAACTAATCGAGAGAGGGCCCCTGTCCCTCAATCTCAGATAAAATTTACAAAACCAATTGAGAGAGGGCCCCTGTCCCTCAATCTCAAATAAAACAAACAAAACTAATTGAGAGAGTCACTCCATCTCAACAAGCCAAGGAAATTTTGTATTCATAGAGGATGGATACAAAGTTGTCATGAACAACCAAGAGTAGTTTACAGATGAGCATAATTTATCAAAATTATCAATTAGACTATTTCCCACAGAAGGCTAGGAAATAGTCTTCCAGAATAAATATTTAAAAGTACTAAAGTTTTTAACTTTACCAAACTCGACGTTACTGTTGGAACCTGGGTCACCAATGATGTTACAGGCCGCAGGAATGGCAGCAGTTTCTTCAGCAGTAACCTGTCGCGCCGACTCGGCTTCCTGGCCCGGTTTAGGGGCGAGGCGGAGCTGTTCATGTGCAGCTTTCTTGGGACGACCTCTACCTATAACTTTCTTTATTAAATAGCGGTCATTAGGCAAGATTTTCCAAATTTCATATGCATCTGGATATTTGAGATCAAGCCCAATTTGAGTTCTTGGATTCACTTTGAACAGAACTATGTCACCTTTATGAAACCTTTGCCTTGTTTTTGTCGAATCTTTGTTTGTCAGCTATGCTTCGTTCTGTGATTCGTTTCTGCATGTAATGGTCCAGTTGATCTCGATCAACAACGGAATTAACTTCATCCACAAGTGAAATTAGTTCTGCAGGGACGGCACCTTGTCTTCCTGTAAGAGCTTTAAGAGGACTCACGTTAGTAGTTTTGTTTTTTGTACAATTTATTGCCAATTGCAATGCGTCTAAAGCCTTTTTCCAGTCGTTGGTTTCGTAGTTTCTGATGATCGTTTAACCATTTTTGACCACTGTCATCATACGTTCAACTTGGCCATTTGATCTACTCATACCTGGTGCAATGAAATGCTGGTTGATACCATGCTCCTTACAATACTCCTCGAATTCTGCCTTGAATGCTGTATCCTGGTCGCTAATAACTTGCTTCGGAGCTCCAAATAAAGATACTACCTTTTTAAGCGCAGAAAGCATTGATTTTGCTGTCTTGTCTGTAGCATAGGTGAGCATCGTGTACTTTGTATAGGAATCTATAACTACCACAACATATTCATGCTTACCATTACGTGCTGTTAATTTCCCAGTCATGTCGATGTGAATGATGTGGAACGGTATAGGCTCCTTGCCTATAGGGTACATTTGACATTGTTTTGTACCTGAAGCTCCTTTGCTGGTTTTGCAAATTACGCAGTTATCTACAAATTGTCGCACAGTAGTAGACATCACCGGGAACCAGTATTCTTCCTGAAGTTTGGACAAAGTTTTCTCCCAACCAAAATGCTTCAGTGCGGTATGATATGCATTGATTATACTCCATTGGTATGAACGGGGCACTACCTTTTTCCAACAGCTTTGACCAGGTACTTTATCGGAGGTCCTTCGATAGAGCATGGAATCCTTAAGACGATATTGGTCAATTTCTTTGCCTTGTTCAATACCTTTTATGATGGCAGCCAGGTCCGACTCTCGTCGTTGTTCCACCTTCAGCCAGGTTTCAGTCGAATTCGCCAAGTTGATGCAAGCCACAGGGTTACGGCTGAAGAAGTCCGCGTGCTTCATACGTACCCCTTGTCGGTACTCGATTTTAAAATCAAAGTTTTGCAGGTATGACCACCACCTGTGGATCCTAGGTAACAATTCGTGTTTGTTCATGGAAGCCTTGATGGCATTACAGTCAGTTATGATGGTGAATTTTCGTCCGTAAAGGTAGTGTCGAAAATGTTTAATCGCTCGAATTATGGCCAATGTCTCCAGCTCATATGAGTGGTAGTGGCTCTCGGGTGCAGTCGTTCTCATACTCATGTAAGCAATGACGTGTTGTCGACCATCTTTAATCTGGAGCAAGACAGCACCAAGGCCCGAACTACTTGCATCGGTATGGAGTTCAGTAGGAAAACCCTCTTGGAAAATAGTAAGGACCGGTGATGAAGTTAATCTTCTTATAACATCGAGTCTCGCATTTTCACATTCAGGGGTCCAGTTAAATTTTGCATCCTTTTTTGTCAGATTGTACAGTGGGATCATGCGTTCAGAAAAGGATGGTATAAATCGCCGAAAGTAACTGGCTAATCCACACAATTGCCTTACCTGCTTAGGGCACAGGTGACTTCTCAAGCGCCTCAATCTTCCGCGGACTTGGCTGTACAGTTCCGGCAGAGATTACGTTGCCCAGGTATTCGACGGATTTTTTGAAAAAGGAGCACTTATTTGCATTAACTGCAAAACCAGATACTCGTAAGGCTGTGAGTACTTGATCGAGGATGTCCAGCCCTTCTGAAAAAGCTTTACATTTAATTAGTACATCGTCGATATAAATTTGAACTTTGTCAAGCAGTGGACGTAAAGCCGTGGTAATTGCACGTTGATAGACGGCTGGTGCATTCATTAGCCCGAAAGGCATCATGGTATACTCAAACAAACCATCCGGTGTAATGAAAGCAGTTTTGTGAATGGATTCTTCCTCAATAGGAATCTGATGAAACCCTTGAGCCATATCCAATGTAATGAAGTAAACTGCGTCTGAAAGCTTGTCAATCTGATCAGAGATGATCGGCAAAGGGAATTTAATTGGCACAGTGTTGTTGTTTAACTCCCTGTAATCAACACACATGCGGTCATCGCCGTTTTTCTTTTTCACGAGGATGACAGGACTTGCGAAGTCAGATGTACCCTCGCGGACAATACCATTCTCCATTAAATTATTAACAATGTCTCTGACCTTTTCTCTTTCTACAGGTGCCATCCGATAGGGTCTTCGGGATACCACCTTACTTGGTTCTTTCAGCTGGATTTCCAGTTTACCTGTTGTAACCTTAGTTTTCGGAATGCCATTTGTAAAAACATTCTCGTGTTTTTTCAAAAGTGCTTTGAGTGTTGAAATTACACCTGGTTCAGTGAGGTCAGTGTCGAAATCCTAAAATGCTTCTTCGGAAATTTCAGTCATAATTAGTGCGGTGCGTATAAGTGTGGCTCCGTGGCGGGTAATGTTTACGGCTAGGCCAGGAGTCTGTGTAAGATCTGATCCAATCATTAGTTCACATGGTATCTCATGATCTTCAACTACGTGGAAATTGATTTCGATTATGACGTCATTGATCTCGCATGCAATTGTTATCCGTTGGCAAGACACTATTGGGACCCCTGCTCCCAGCCCCTTCAACATAAGCATATGATCGTCGCGTTTACCTGGTAATGACGCAGCCAATGATTTTTTTATCAAAGATCTATCTGCTCCGCTATCAAATAATGCAATTATTTCTAGGTTTTTGATTTTAACAATCATTGGAGTAGAAATGTTATTCTGAACGCCAGCAAAATTAACCTTCTTTGCTTCATCGCTCATTTTTTTGAAGCAATTGGACTCATTGTGCCCACTCCTGTCACAGTAGCTGCATTTTAACACCAGCCTTTTTTCAGAGTTGGATGCTGAATTTGAGTCAGTGTTAGAAAACAAAGATTTCGGTTCTAACTTTTCAGTAGTGCAGTTGGATTGGAGGTGACCTGCTTTGCCACACTTAAAGCAGATCCTCTCATCTCTTCCCAGCCGTAGTCGTGGACGCTTGGCTGGTGGCTCCCCAGGTCTGCTTTCTCTCGGTTTCATGGTTGACACAACTGAAATCAGTTCAGGCACAGTAGTACACTTACTTGCTAGTAATCGTAATCTGACATGCTCAAGGTCAATACAACCAATTACAGCTTCCACTGCATCCTTTTCCTTGTCACCGTTTACAATCCGCTTCCATATATTCCAAGCCTTTGTTACTGATTCAGCTGGATTCATGGGATCAAATCTGAAACTACGGAGTTTAATTATATCGTTCGAGTATCGGGCTTCTGGTTGAAATGTTTGGATCAAAGCATTTCTCATGTCTGACCAAATTGGCGACTTGACTAACCAGGTATCACAAAAGCTTTTGGCACGACCTAATAATAAGCCTGCAATTTTGCTGCAAATTTAATAATCAGTCAGTTTCCAGTGATTTATAGCGCGGTCCACGTGTTCGCACCAATCTCTTATCGGGACATCTCCGTCCGGGTCAAAAGATGCTATGTAAATATCAGAAAGCCTTGGCCTTCCCGAGGAATTCATTGCCTTGGAAAGAATACTCTGCAAAAATTCATGGTTAGCTTTGTTATTTTCTTGTTGCTGTTTAGACAGGTTCTCCAAAATAATATTCAACATTGATAAGGTTTCATTGTTGGTATTTAAAGTGGCATGACTCACGTGACCTTCAGATACATTCGTCGACGAGCCAGCACCAGCAGTACGCATTCTCCGTATTTCTTGGTTAGCAGAAGATTCTCCATTTTGGTCCATGGCCACACTGTCCTGATGGCCGTCATTACATATTACGGATAGATGCTGTCCAGACTGACGGGTGGCTGCATCCACGAATAGGGTAGAAGATGGGCGCGCAATGGATGAGCCAAGGCTCATCCCACTTCTGATGTCGGCAGAAACATGGTTGGGTTCGATTACGTAATAAACATTTGGTTCATCTGTCTCTGAATCAGGGTTGGTTGCCATCGTATCACAAATAAATACCACTTGAAGATATTGAACTTCACAACTTTAATTAATTTCACAAGTTATTATTAATTTACTTCTTATTATAATTTATTTAATTAAACAATTTTATTTTAATTATAACGTGGTTCAGGCGCGATCACTATCACAATTACGACTAGTGTGCGGGCTGAGCGCTGAGAGTCGGAATGTCCGCTCCATTTTTTTTTTTTTTTTTTGTGTATGGCATCTCGTAGTTGACCTTGAGAGGTCGTGACTACTTAACCGGACTATCCTGTGGCTGCCTTAAGCGGACTCAAAGCCTCCAGCCAGGGGCGTAAAACTACTTATATTATTAAGCGAACGCTCGCTAAGGGCACCCCCTGTGGGGTACGGACCTCGGCTTAGGGCGTCGCTGACGGGAGGACAGCAAGATGGGACAGGCTGGATCAAGTTTGGTTGATTATTATTAATCGGGGAATTTAAAGCTACAGGCTCAGCTACGGCGCGGGCTGGCACTTCGTCGAGCAAGGGTCGGGGGGGACAATTACGTCGGGATCTTCGCGAGGAACCTCGGCGGCGAGGTCGGAATGTCGGTCTGTGTTTGTGCACTGTACTGGTGGCCCTACTGCTCTCCTGAATGAGAGTTATGTGGTCATCGGGATCGGTGAGGACATGCTTGGGACGGCGGACTTGACTAATGGAGGAGGGAATATAACTAGCGGCTTTCACAACCAGAGGGTTGCGGTGATTCGCGGCGGTCTCGAAGAAACGCTTTGAAATGCGTTTCATGAACTGGCGGATAGTGGGAATCTTTAGGTCAACGTGAAGGATCTCGTTGCGAACGTACCAGGGGGAGCCTGTTATCCTACGGAGGAACTTGTTCTGGAGGGTCTGCATTCTATTGAAGCGAACGGGCTTGGCGTGTGCGAAGACTGCACTGGCATAGGTCATGATCGGGCGGATGCACGCTGTGTAGATACGCATTTTGCACTTCAGTGACAATTTGCTACGTGCATTGAGGACAAAGTGAAGTCTACCTAGAGCGAAGGCGGCGCGCGAAAGAGCCGCCTTAATGTGCTCTGAAAAAGAGAGGTGTTCGTCTAGTACGACACCCAGGTATTTGGCTCGCTTCTCCCAAGGGATCGGCTTGCCGAACATGGTGATCGGTCGAGGGGGTGAGGGGTTGCGACGCGGCTTTGAGAAAAGAACCGCTTGACTTTTGTCGGGATTGACTTCGATCCGCCATTTTCTAAACCAAGCGCCAAGCTTGTTCACTTGGGTTTGGAGAATGCGAGCTATCGAATTTTCATCACGGCCGGTGTAGTAGATGGCCGTGTCGTCTGCGAACATGTCCGCTACAATGCGTGCGGCCGTTTTTATAACGCTGCCGCCCCACCAGTCACCTGATCCACAGAGTGGGAACACGTGCTCGTCACTGATTGATCGATGTTTTGTAACGAATCACAAGATGGCGCTGTATTTAAAGTATTCGCGCCGACATATACGACATAATTAAAATTTGAGTACAAAGGTATTATTAGGTTAGGTTTTTAGGTTATTATTTATTTATTTATTTTATTATTTACGTACACACAGTAAAATACAAAGGGTCACGACATTGTAGTTTATGGAACGTAGGTATTTTCTCGATAAGAAGTACCTATTAAAACTAAGCGTTGTGTGCACTGGGCAGGGCGTGGGAAACGCAAACATATTATTCACCTAAATGCATGTGAAGTTTAATTAAGCAAGATCTTTGCTGTCAGATTCAGATTTCAATTACGAGCCTGAACACAAAGAATCATCTCATGCACACTATTTTAGATTATTTTGTTTTGATTGAGTTCATTATCAATATTAACAATGAGAAACAGATCGAGCAGTTTGCTGCTCTGTCTGCGCTGACGACGCGATTATTTATTACGGATAGAATTGAAAATCCAACAGTGCGCTCTGTTGGATTTTCAATACTCGACTGAATACCGAAAGTTGAAAATCCAGTTGGCGATAAAAATCGCCAGTGCGTTCGAGGGCTTAGATGAGAAGCTCGATGTTTGGTGTTTCCACTTGTGCATCGTAGCTATATGCTGATTGTGCGTTTTGTCTTCCTTTCCTTCTCTCGACGCATCGCACCGCTGTGTACCCTAACGCTTAGTCTTATAGATAAAATGGAATGAACGAGATTATGTCATGTGACTCGTATGACATTGGATTCAGGTGCCTATAAATTGGAATGATTGACGAGCATTCATGAAATGCATGATGAAATGAGGATCTGCCGACGCATACCTTGCGGTCTCCTCGACATGTTCATGAGTCGAGTAGCTTTCGAGGTTACGACTTAGAAAATGGGTGTAAGAGTGTATTTTTTTTTAAATTAGCACCTATGAAAACTATTACTACTCCGCTTTAAATCAACGTGGTTAATAAATGTTAATAATAGAAAAGAAAAAAAAACAGTCTAATCTTACTCCATGCAGTACCTAGGTTAAAAAAAGCGTTTTCGCTCCCGAGCTGCCTTATTGCAGCTAGGGACCTCACATACGGTTAACGCGTTTAGAGGCCGTATTATGAAATAGTAGTTGCGAGAAAGGGATGAGTACTAGTCTTGTAGCTCTATCTTTCAAACACTAAGGCGCACGATTCATAGGCCCCTAGTTGACTTTGCTTAGTAAAATTTGCGTTTCAAACCAAATAAGGTTTATATTCGCTTACTTAGCAAAGCAAAGTGTGATTTGTTATTCTTGCTATAGGTCAATACGGCCCTTGTATGGAACGCAGTCTACAATTTAAATTCAAGAGCTTTAATATATTTGTATCATGCAGAGATCCTGTGGGCCTGTGACCAACTATTTTAAAAACAAAACTACTGTATGGGCAAAGAATATACTGTGGTAGAAGCTTCTATGTAGCGTAAAGTATAAAGTTGGTTGTGTAGCGTAGCGTGTTGTGTAGACTTCTCGAATATACAGTATTAATCAATATACCTTCTCCTTTGCCTAAATAGGTGTAAACGTAGAAGTAAGGAAAATATCATTAAATTTAAATACGTAGCACACTGGTACAAAAACGTAGGAACTAATACTGCACATGTTGAAGTCTAGGACTGATGTTTTAGAGTGAAATATGTAGAAGCAGTGAAATAGAAGCTTTTGTTTATTTCTGCTTTCATGTTGTGGATAGTTTCAGGGCAATATAAGGACCATAATACTAACATAAAGCGAATTTAAAACCTTTTGTTTTTCAGAATGTGAAAAACGAATTTGCCGTAACGTTAAACTTTTTTAACGACTTTTATTTTGTGCGGTATAAAATTTCCTTAAAATATCTGCACTTAATGATTTCACAACACACCCCCTCAATGTTTCTGTTTCATTGTGATTTACCTTACAAAGATAAATCACTTATCCTTTGTAGGTATACCCATAGGCATCGTCCTAATAGAACGCGAATGCGCGATCATCGTAGGTTCGCGCGAATTTTACTCGTACGAACGCGCGATCAAACATATTGAACTCGAATAGGTGTCCTAACAGACAATCGCTAGACACTGTCGCGCGACTCAAAATGTTTGTAAATCTATTCGCGCGATCAAACATATTGAATTCGAATAGGTGTCCTAATTGAAAATCGCGCAAATCGCGTCGGCGCAGCGGGGCACCGCCGCGCTCGCGCCCCTCTCGCCTTGCCGGCCGGCCGCCATTTTATTTATACCTGAATTTTCAGAACTTTTCGGTTTTAAAATAATAATGTATCTAGTTCAGTCTGATTCAGAAATAGTTGATAGTATATTTTTTTCACAAAATGCACAACATTTTAATGTATGAGAATCTTAATAAAACGAAGGTATAACCATTATTCTTTATTATTAGGCAAAATAAGAAAAAATTAAAAACTTAATAGCAATATTCTAATATTTTTAAGAACAATTTATTCTTTCAGTCAAACCAGTATTTGTCTGGTAGTGAGAGTAGACAAAACTCTGCTCTTCACATGTTCCGCTGTCAGCCGGCTCCTATTATTAGGAACCGCTAGATTTACGGCAGAAGCCACTCTCTCTGAAGGCACAGAGGTAGCTGTAGGTATCAAGAATTTAAGTGCCAGATTCGAAAGAACGGGGGTAAAATGTCTTGTGTCTATCCAAAATTTTATTGGATTTTCCTTTCGGGATAGATTTGGAGCTTCTAGGAATTGTTTCAACTCGTCCGGCATTCTGTTACTTCGGGAGGCTAAATTAACTGCATTGTTACTGGCTGCAGCAGCTACTAGCTTTTCGTGTCGAGACCATAATGACTCTGATTCTGATGTTAAAGAGCTTTGTGTTTCAGAAGTTGTGGCAGTACTCAGTTCAGGCGAAAGAAGTCCTCGACGTCTGTGTTCCGCGCGTATTTCATCTGATAGCTTCGTTATTGCTTTTGAAACGGCCAGTGCGGAACTGAAGTGCATACGCTTGAAGCGCGGATCTAAAATCGTAGCATTCGCCAAATACATATTTTCCTCCAAGGGCCTTAGGCGTGCAGTAACCCCTTCCAACAAACTGGTTTTTACGGCAATACCTAATATTGTTGAGGGTTTTTCGTGTTCTAGTCCATGCGCCAGCAAATTAGTAATAGGTATTGCTAGACTAGCGCTCACATAGTGATCACCGCTAATATGATAATGTAAAGAGACAGATTAAAACATAAATAAAATATTTTATTTATGTTTTAATCTTTTTTTGACTAACCTTAGCCCGCGAGGGAAGTTTGTAGCATGGACAAATAACGCGCGTGAATTTTTTCAATCCAGGTTTTTCTACGCATGAAAGAGGCATGTTGTCTTTACAAATCATGTAAATCAACGCTTGATTTATTTCATTTGTTTTTTGACCTCCTGCTGTGATGCCAAATAACAATTTAAAAACATTAAAAAAATACCTTCATAACTTAAAAACTTCTTTCGAATATGTCCGTTAGTGTAGGTTGTTTTGTTATTTGTTTGCACTGACTACTTTTTACGGAAATATATATGATTGAGCCTGAAAAAGAAACGCACCATATTTTGAGTTTATTGGTTTCTATACTTTTTGGCAATTTCACATCACTCGTTACTGAAACTGACTGAACACTTAACTAGTCTAGATTATAGTTCGTACATCAAATTTTTCGGGACTGGTAAGACTGGTTGCAGACAAATCCACTGTATTTTCAGTTACGGCGTCATGAGCCATGAGATGAACTTGTTGAAGTTGAAGGGATAGGTGAACTAGTTCTGAATGGCGATCTACTTTGTTGTTCGATTGTAGGTTTTTTAGCTTTAGGTTCCGAATCCGATATCGAATTGTCACCAGCATTTTTGAACTGTGAGAACGCATGGTAATGCTTGTTTCGCAAATGTGCGGCTAAATTTGAGGTATTACCACTTGTTTTATAGTTTTTACCACACAGATTTCACGTTACGTTATCTTTATTGGTCTTCTTAAAAAAGTTCCAAACAGCACTACTGCTGGACGACGACATGATTCACGTCACGATCGAAACACGAATTTTCAATAAAAAGCAAACAATTCAGACTGAGGTTAGGTACCACGAAGAACACTATCTACCCTCCATAAACAAAACATACTAACATGTTTTGTTAATGTCATATACAATACAGTTATTTTTTTTCGTTCGTTCGTTGCTATATTTTACGGCTTTGAATTTCAGCTAAAATATTCTGTTAATAAATTAAATTTGAACAAAATATCGTTTTTGATACGATTTTCGAAATTGAATATTTTGCATCGATGTATCGGTTCAAAATATATCGGCGAAAAACATCGATATAACGAATCAAAAATATCGATACATCGATATTTTTTCAACAAAGCCTACGTTGCTCGCGTCGTTAATGCGCGCTATCATCAATAGGACACCAGTTTTTGCCATCGCATGTACACGCGATGGTCGCATCGCTTACTCGCGCGATGATCGCGCATTCGCGTTCTATTAGGACGATGCCATAGAATTAAGGAATTTTTTTATAGTAAGTAGTATGAAGATTTAATACTCCATAGGTATTTTCTCATACATGATTAGCAAAATAGTTTACAATGTTTTTAACAGTATTTTCACATGTGCAGTTTAAAAAACACTGTTTGTCTATAAACACAAATTTTGTGGTTTCTGAAGGAATTGTAAAATATAATCCATTTTTGTTGAAGGAAATAAAATAATTTCAAAGGTTTGCAATGTTTTTATTACACCCCATAAATAACAATTTTAATTAAAACAATTTTACATGAAAATGCGGAGTAAAGCGCATCACACACTACAATGCCTCAGTCGTTGGGGCAAATGTAGGCAAATTTCCCGTGTTTTATGTAAAAATAATTATAATGTGTTATCCGCCTAACCGTATACAGCATCCGCCTTTTAAACAGAAATTTTCTGAATTAATACATTGTATCTTCGGCTAACAAGAGACTATCAGACATTCATTGTGTAAAGCTCTGGCAACACAGACGAATCTTGATTAAAAAATAAATGATTTGAAAGTCACGCGACTATTGTCACCAGTTTTACCACCCTCATACAAGTTAGTTGACACAATCGGTGCGAGCGAATTCTATCCCGCATTCCGCGCGGGATTCGCTTCAATTAGGCCAGAGCTTAAAACACTTCGAACGAGCAGCAATATGGTAGTTCTATGTCGACGTTTAGTACTGACAAGAAATTACTAATGAGCTTAAAATTACCTCTTAAAATATGAAATATTGAAAGATCACCAAGACATTTTGATGTCAAGATCCTTATCTTCTCTTCCTGCCGGGTCCCGCCTTTTTACCGGGATTCCTCTCTCCTTTGCCCGCTTTAGGTTTCTTAGCTGTGAAATTGGTGGGGTTGCTACCCTTCGTCTTAGTTTTAAAGTTACGCTTGCCTTTGGCGGGCTTCGTGTTTTTCTTTTCTTCTGATCGACTGCAACGAATAAAGTAAAATTAGTTTTGCTATTAGGAAACTGCTTAAAAAAATGTACACATCTCAGCTGCTTCACTATTAATATCAAATCTATTATGTCGATATTTCGGAAATTCAAACGGTTTTAGGAACGCCCGAACATGTGGGCGGAGAGCTTAAGGCCGCTTCCTAACCAAAAGCGATCGTCGCGGTTATATTGCAGTTCGTTCGGTAAACCGACACGCGCGGTCGCGCTCATTCCGAACAAAAAGAACGCGACGGTCGCGTATTCGCGCGACGATCGTTTTTACTTAGGACGCGGGGTTAAGTTGCGTTCCACTCAGTTGTCTAACTAACAACTACCAGATGATAGAGAGTTGGACATCAGCCTATTAACAGATATACTCAAGTTACAGTAGCCTACAGTGGGCCCAACAATAGGAGGCTGAGCTAATACCATGCACTAAGCAGGACACCATAGGATCGACTTTCTTGTCTCTCATCGGTAGCCTCACTTGATTGGCTTTTGTTATTTCAGGCATATTTTGTTACCATAACAGGTGCGCGTAGATGTTTCGTTCCACAATTTATAAAGAAAAAACAGAAAAGCAAGTAATACTGGCTGGTGTCTGCAAACTCTACGGCAATGCGCGTATTTTGCGTTCGGTAATAAAACAGAAAAGCAATACTCACTTCACTTGTTCTTCATGTATGTGCTTAGCTACTGCCTTATCCATATCAATCTTCGGCCTTTTATTCAGAATGTTATCAAGCATGCTCAAATTATTTTCTCTCTCTTGTGCCGGTGTTGGTATTGGCAGTTTGCGTTTCCTTTCTTTGCCTGGGATGAGCTCATGAATGCCTTTGCCTCTAGCTTCCTTCTCTTTGGGCAGTTTGTCTTGGAACTTGCCAAGTGACGCTGTTGAGGCCTTGGCTACAGTTGCTGCAGTATCTAACTGCAAGTCGGAAATTATACATAAAGAAATGTATTGTGCATAAAATGTAAACATCCTAAACATAATTTGTTCTGAATACAAAATAAATAACATTTTCAAACAGTTGCATTGTTTTTATTTATATTATATTGTTTTTATTTACCTGTGTAGCTGAAGCTTTATCAGAAGTGACAGGTAGTCCAACCCTGGGTATCTTGACTTTCCTGGCCCTGGCGATATTCTTGAGCCTCTGCAACTCATTCTTGGCAACTTTCTCAGATTTCTCACTGGCTTTTTTCTCGTACATGTCAGTCATGGGATCCAAGTTCTGTGGCACTTCTATCAACCAATTCTTCTCTTTCTCTGCAGCTGCTTTCTTGAAACTACAAAGAAAAGATAGAAGTAATAAGAATAAAAAATAAAGCCAGAACAACACCAGAGGAGGCCAAGGATATAAGTGAACCATTAACATACAAGAACAGTATTACATGAAACATTATTTTCTCTCTTTAAACTGCAGCTTTTTAGCCATAACGAAATGTGGTCTTGTTGGTGTTAGATTTGAGAATTTAAAGTAAATATTGAAATAAACTTACCCATACAAAGGCACCCATTTCTGCAGCTGTTCATCCCATTGTAATTTATCCTTCTTCTTCTTTGTGATGCCCTTAGCTTTAGCAAACTCTTGCCATTTAGTGAGAGCCTTCGGCTTGGGACAGGGCTTGGCCCTTGGGATGACTGCCTTAGGTTCAGGCAAACGGACAACAATAGCTTCGTCAGCCCGTTCTGTGGGAAGCTCCCATATTTTGTTTAGAAGTAGCTGTGTGTTGTCGCGGGTTAAAGACGTTAAGTATTCGTCTTTGTTGGCCCTGGAAAATTTAACATGTGTGGCTATTGCGCTTGGGATTATTTTCAATGTTGCAGTTATTTTTTGTCGAAAAAGACAAGTTCTGTAAATTATATGAATAAACAAAACGGAAATAGTAACGCATACATAATAACAGTAAAAAATCAACTTACTGTAGTAATTTTGTGTCCAAGTCGTTTGTGTCCGATGCAAGTAAAGAGCCTATATCAAGATCTACATCTAAATGCTTTTCTACTGTGATAGATTTATACTTCTCAGATTTCTTCTGTTCCTTTTCTAATATTTCATTAACGATATCCATAGTAAATATTATTTAATATTCTAAAAACACATTCCCTTGATCACAAGTCTAACCTCAAACTTATTTTGACGTTTTGATTTCATTCAATGGTGCAATCCACGTGCGACAATGACAAAGGTTGTCTTCGTAAACATTTTTTTATTCATTCAGTGCGAGATTTTGATAATTCAAATAAAAAACTCTGTACTTCGAATGAGCAACATAGAAGGCCTTTTTCTTTGTTTTATGAAAATATTAAATGGAATAATATTTTACATGATATTGCTTGCGTGGAAGTTGGGTCAACCGACCATCTGACATCTGGATACCAAATTGGATAGTCTGTATAATACTTCTGTACAATCTGTTTCACAAAGAGCATAAAATAAAAATACACACTCCGTTTATACTTATATTTTAAGCTTCGCAAAGGTCTTCCTGTTATCGCTCAGAGGGCACAACAAGAGGTGACGCATTGTTTGTGATGTGGCTCCACAGTCGCACTGTGGACTGTGGCTCATCCTAGTGACCCGGTAACCCCACCTGACTAAGTTGTGCCTGCAGCGGCCCACCCGGCTTATTAGTCGGTAAAGAGATTTTTAGGTAGGTCATGGAAGTAGCTGGCCCGCTGTGTGCGACGTTTGAAAAGCCTATTTTTTATGTATGGCATCTCGTAGTTGACCTTGAGAGGTCGTGACTACTTAACCGGACTATCCTGTGGCTGCCTTAAGCGGACTCAAAGCCTCCAGCCACGGGCGTAAAACTACTTACATTACTAAGCGAACGCTCGCTAAGGGCACCCCCTGTGGGGTACGGACCTCGGCTTAGGGCGTCGCTGACGGGAGGACAGCAAGATGGTACAGGCTGGATCTGGATTATATTATTATTATCAGGGGGAATTTAAAGCTACAGGCTCAGCTACGGCGCGGGCTGGTACTTCGTCGAGCAAGGGTCGGGGGGACAGTTACTTCGGGATCTTCGCGAGGAACCTCGGCGCGCCCGTCCAGTTCAGTTTACCTTTGTAAAGGAGAGTAAAGCAGTTGTCCTTGAGCTGAAAAAACAAATGGATGAAGAAATTGAGGCCCTTATCCCCACAGAGTGCAATAATAATATTAGGGTGACTCATGAACTAATGATGACGATGATCGACGCTAAAGTTTGCACTTACCTTTCTGAAGCTAGATCAAATGCATCGTGCTACCTGTGCTTAGCAAAGCCTACAGAAATGAACCGCTTAGATGCTGTAACATCAAAAATTGTGTGTTCTGACCTGTATGAATTTGGCTTGTCATCCCTACACGCCCGTATAAATTGTATGGAATGTCTGTTACACATTGCAAACAGGCTCGACTTCAAACGGTGGGCAGCGAGAAGTGATGAGCACAAAGAAATGCTACAGACAAGGAAGAAAATAATTCAAAATAAATTCAAAGATGAGCTCAATCTGTTGATTGATATAGTAAAACAAGGCTCGGGAACCACCAATGACGGGAATACTGCAAGAAAATTCTTTGAGTTTCCTAATAAAACCGCAGCTATAACCGGTTTGGATGAAGACCTCATCAAAAGATTTGCTGTAAATGCAAGTACAAGCAATTACATCTGGAGAGCAGGTCGATATAATAAAATTTAGAGATTATGCCCGCAAAACAGCAGAAAAGTACGTATTATTATACGACTGGTACTACATGTCGTCAACCGTTCATAAATTATTAATCCATGGGGCTGACATAATTGAGGAAAATAATATTGTGCCGATTGGGACTCTCTCGGAAGAAGCCTCAGTCTCGAAACAAAGATTTTAGGAGGTTTCGAGAACATCATTCGCGGAAAAGAAGCAGGCAGGATTCCAATCAAGACATTTTAAATATGCTTGTTGTTTCTTCGGATCCTTTGCTAAGTGCACAAAGGCCTAAGTTAGATGCCAAGAAAAAGCAGAGCTTTTTTGCTGAAACTCTCGACTTAATTCAATTTCAGGAAACCGAGTTCGAGTTTTTGGATATATCCAATCTGGATGCTGACTCAGAATTGGAGTCTGACAACGAGAGTGATAAGGAAAATTTGTAAAAAAATTATATATGTACTTATTTGTAAATTTGTATTTGAGTCTGTTTGGGTTTTTATTTTGTAATATTTAATGATATTTTGTCTTTTTTTATTTATTTTACTTTATTTTACAAATGCTTAGTATTAATTCCTTATATTATTTTGTATATAATATAACTTTATATGTTACTTAAATAAGAGTTTGATAATCTTTTTTATTTAAATGAATAAAAATGTGTCAAAAAACAGCAATTTTTTTATTTAATTTTTCCTTTTTTTGTGTGTTCTTAATATTTGGGTTAATAACATATCGAACTTTTTAACTTGGACACTAAAAGGGATCGTTTTACATGTAAAAATAAATAAAAATATTTTGACGATTTTTTTTCAAAAACGGCATTAAATTTTTCGTCAAATCGGCAACCAAAAAATCATAAATAATTAGAACTATGACCACCTCCAAGGATATTACGGTTAAACATGCCGTTTAGGAGATAATTCGATTTTTCATACTAGCTCCATACATTTTTTTACTTATAAAAATTATAACTCTTCCCTTTGTGCACACATTTACTTCATATGACATTTTATAGAACAGTAATGATCAGCAGAAGTCATTTCCAGCAAAAAAAATAACATTTAAGAAATCGAGATCCTATGTCTTCTACAGCCGATTTTCGATCCACCGTGCGGCGGCGAGGTCGGAATGTCGGTCTGTGTTTGGGCACTGTACTGGTGGCCCTACTGCTCTCCTGAATGAGAGTTATGTGGTCATCGGGATCGGTGAGGACATGCTTTGTTTTTTTTTTTTTTTTGGGTATGGCATCTCGTAGTTGACCTTGAGAGGTCGTGACTACTTAACCGGACTATCCTGTGGCTGCCTTAAGCGGACTCAAAGCCTCCAGCCAGGGGCGTAAAACTACTTATATTATTAAGCGAACGCTCGCTAAGGGCACCCCCTGTGGGGTACGGACCTCGGCCTAGGGCGTTGCTGACGGGAGGACAGCAAGATGGGACAGGCTGGATCAAGTTTAGTTGATTATTATTAATCGGGGAATTTAAAGCTACAGGCTCAGCTACGGCGCGGGCTGGCACTTCGTCGAGCAAGGGTCGGGGGGGACAATTACGTCGGGATCTTCGCGAGGAACCTCGGCGGCGAGGTCGGAATGTCGGTCTGTGTTTGTGCACTGTACTGGTGGCCCTACTGCTCTCCTGAATGAGAGTTATGTGGTCATCGGGATCGGTGAGGACATGCTTGGGACGGCGGACATGACTAATGGAGGAGGGAATATAACTAGCGGCTTTCACAACCAGAGGGTTGCGGTGATTCGCGGCGGTCTCGAAGAAACGCTTTGAAATGCGTTTCATGAACTGACGGATAGTGGGAATCCTGAGGTCTACGTGGAGGATTTCGTTACGAACGTACCAGGGGGAGCCTGTTATCCTACGGAGGAACTTGTTCTGGAGGGTCTGCATTCTGTTGAAGCGAACGGGCTTGGCGTGTGCGAAGACTGCACTGGCATAGGTCATGATCGGGCGGACATGCTTTGTTTGGAAAGCCAAAGTTTTAATTGGTTTTAATAGCACTAGAGCTGTCATCATTAGATAAGTAGACGACTTAGACGAATGGCATTCACTTCGAAGCGATTCAATTTCTACAATCGTTGTCGCTTTAATATCATATTACGCTATTACCTTTGATCTCGTTTCGATAACTTATGTCAAGCCAATAAATAAAAAAAAGTAAATGGTTTTTTTTTATATTGGTTGTAGCAAGCGGCCTTAGCCATTGTTAACAGTGTCGAGTGCAGTGGTGCCAACTTAGGGTAATTTACCCTAGATTTAGAGTAAAGTAAAATCAACAGGGTAATTTTTTTGTCACGGGTTTTGTTGAATAAATATTCATGCAAACATTTTTGTAGCTCAAGTCATGATTAAGTCAGCTATTCGTTTTTAAACTTAAAAACGAATAGCTGACTAGCGGTCACAGACACTTCTGTGACCGCACCTAATTATCATCGATCCGAGATTTCATGAACGCACTCATTTACTTTGTTACGACTCCCTCTACGCCTGTCTTGTTCCTTCCTACTAAATAACTATCTGTACCCGGTGACCGCTAGCAAACGCAAAGTACTTTTTATCTCACTCGCTCGGCGCGTAATAAAACTTCTTTCTCGTGACGCCTATCATAGACTCAATGAAGTAGTCAAGTACTTGGTACAAATAGGATCTTTGGAAAACACCAGATTTATTCATGGTTTCAAAATCCATACAGTAATATTTGTCTAAAATTAAGTATGTTATAAGTAGATTGAATTGTCTCATCTTGTTTATGATCTTGCATTAAATGTATCAATTAAAGATAGTACCGTGCAGAAAAGCAATTTAAAAAATTTAGGGTAATTTTTTCATTTAACTTAAAATCTAGGGTAAATTGAGATCAGACTTGGGGTTAAACAAAAACAAGGCCTGGCAACACTGGTCGAGTGTTGCGGAAATTAAACGTGGGAAGAGAGAGGTTGGCATAATGTGACGGGATATTTTTTTAGGATGGGCAATAAATTATATGTAATAAAATTATAAAAAATTGTACTATAAAGGAAATGTATGGCTTTTCTACTGGCGTCATGGCTAATTGAATGTTAGGTACGAGTGTCATTTTGCTTAGGCCCTCTTTTACGGCTGTTTCCACAGAGTACTTACTTTATACTATATTGACAATGACAGCTCTCTGCTGTGTCGTCTGTTACTCTCGTCCAAAGAATATAACTACTCTCTAGCTCTGTTCTGTTTTGTCGTCTGGTCGTCATGTTTATTTGTTGATTTCAGTTGATTTGTTTCACATACTAAGCAAAAGTTTTCGTAATTTGTTTTTGTATCTAAAGAAATTTTGAAAACCTGTTGTGAATTACCGAAACACCAAAAAGAACCGAAGCGTCATGACTGGTGATTCGGAGAAGACTTATTGTTTCAAAAATGAAAATAAATTCGTCGTCAAAAGTGGATGTAAAAAACGTATGTGGAGATCTCTGAAACAAATATTAACTGCTGAAAGGACACTACCATGGCACAACGAAGCTGTTTTATGTAAGAATTATTGGCATTACTTGAGTTCGGTGCCAAATATTGCAATGTCTAAGACGACCCTCTGACCCGTTTTCTTAATGATAACCTCATTTTTTATTACAGATTACTCCATCAATGCCCCGCCAACTTTTAAACCAACCAAGAAGTATTCGGATATATCTGGGCTCCCAGCTCCTTATATAGACCGTCACTCCAAGCTATTTTACAGCAATGCTGAAGAGTTTGCAACTGTTAGAAGTTTACCAATGGACATTACCGCAGGATACCTACAACTGAGAGGGGCTAACACAATAGTGGGATGAAAGACTAATGATCCAAGTGTAAAATATTGTTGTACTGATCTACATAATTATGTGTGGGACTTAGGATGTTATATTGACTTAGGCTCATAGTAAATACTGATCTTGTGTAACAAACAGGATAGGAGGGATATTATAATTATTATGTACCGGAAAATAGAGTACAGAGAGAACATCCTTGTTCACATTCATAGAAATTTAATATCTTTTTTAAGTCTAACTTGTCTGTTTAATAAACTCATCCATCTAAAGTAGGTATTTAGGTATAGTAGTTTTAGGTGTGTATAGTCTGAAAACTCTAATGATTTGTAATGTTAACATCTTGTGTGAATAAATAAACCAACAGTAGTATTGAGTTCCTTATTATGATAGTGTATATTAGAGCCAAACTACTTCAAGAGAAATAAATGACCAGCTGAGGTTAAAATCAGGACCATTACTGTCAATATTTTCCTTGTGTTTATAGTTTTGACATATTTTAATTGAAATCACTGCTCTAGAAGAAAAACGCGTTCAAGGCGGAGCACCAGGATGTAGTTACATCTTCAGATGTGATAATGAAGGCTGTCGCGCCTGTCGCTGGCAGCATGTACCCAGCGGTCCACACTTCAAAATACCACATGTCTGAGAAACACGTCGTATTCTATGTGCGTGGTTGCGATCTTCAGCAGTGAGAGATCGGGAACGACGAAGAAGACCACAAGAGGAGTTTGTATTTCAGAACGTTGAGAAATTACGATTTCTGAACTTACACATTTTGACAGTCCGCCCGTTTTGTGTTGACATTTTAGCTGTCAAAGATATTGTCAGTGTCAAATCTAAAGGCCAACGTGCATCACATGCCTTTTCCGAACTTATTTTACTATTTTAATCAGATTTTTGTAATAAATCAAGTGTTTTAGCAGCAAGTATGTCTTCGTCATTCTTTTTAAAAGGAAAATCCAGGCAAGTTCAAAAAAGAAAAGGCGAGAAAGTAAAGAAAAAGAACCCTAAAAAACAAAACGCGCCTAACCTAGAAAATGGTCAGGAATCTTCGGATAGTGAACTAGATTTACGAAAGTTTTCTGACGCGGAGGAGTCGGAAAGTGACCATGAAACGGCTGAGCAAAAGAAGCTGCGTCTAGCGAAGAAATATCTAGAAGAAATAGAGAAAGAAGAGGCGAAGCGAGAAGAGCTCAAAGAAGTCGATGATGCTATTGAAAATCGTTTGAAGAGAGACTATTTGGAACAGAAAGGTAAATTAAAGATTGAGGTTGCCGAAAAGTATGTAGAACCAAGTGATACTGACCTGAAACTTATTCGTGCTAAGGAACACCGTCTAACACTAACATGTGTATGTATCAGCAGTGATAACAACTTCGCGTTTACTGGCAGCAAATGTGGATCCATAATTAAATGGGGCATCAAAGAGAAAAGAAAACTCAGTAGTCTAACTTATAAAACTCATTCCAATTTAATAAAAGGTGATGTAAAATCTCTTGCCATATCTACGGATGGCAAATATTTAGTCTCATCTGATGACTCACCAAACATTGTAGTGTGGGATCCAGACACACTCAAACACATACACACATTCAAAGGCCATAAAGACGTAGTAACAGGGCTTGTTTTTAGAAAGAATAACCATGATTTATATTCAGCAAGTAAAGACAGATCAGTAAAAATATGGTCATTAGATGAGATGGCCTATGTTGAAACTTTGTTTGGACATCAGTCACCCATCACATCTATTGATGCTTTAACAAGAGAAAGAGCACTAACAGCAGGAGGGAGAGACAGTACGGTCAGAATATGGAAAATAGCAGAAGAATCACAGTTGATATACAATGGACCGGTAGGAAGTGTAGATGAAATCAAACTTTTAGATGAAGAACATTTTGTGTCCGGCAGTGACAATGGCTCATTATGCATATGGAGTGTGCTAAAAAAGAAGCCTCTGTGCATGGTTACAGAAGCCCACGGCTCTGAAAATGAGGTACCGAGGTGGATAACTAGTCTGGCCACTTTATTGAACTCTGACGTTTTTGCATCAGGTTCCTATGATCTTAATATTAAGCTATGGAGAGTCTGTGACCAGTATAGGAAAGTTTTACCTATGTTTAGTGTACAAGTGTGTGGTTTTGTAAACTCTATGCAGTTTACAAGTGACGGTAAACAATTGTATGTGGCTGTCGGTCAAGAACATAAGGCTGGCAGATGGTTCAAGTTAGGAGGTGCCAAAAATGGACTTTTAGTTGTTAATTTTACTATTAAGGTGTAATATTGTAATAAACAATTTTATTTTTATTAGCTTGTTTACTCTCTTTCCATATAGATATATGGTAATATGCATTTTGTTTTATCTGTGTGTGGATCTGCAGATGGATGATGGGGTCTATGAGGTGTTCAGTACTTTCTTTTGAAACTATCTCAGCAAGTAAGTACCTAGCTACCTACCTTCAGACTGTTAAATTTTTTACATACATACGTAAACTCACGCCTTCTTCCTATGTGGAAGGCAGAAACAACAGAACGCCACCTGCTGAATCCCTTACATACTCCGTTTTGCCTTGTTTATGTTAATACATATGGTTTTATTTTTTAGTTTCACAAAATAATTATTTATTTCATGGTGGGCAACCTATACAAATGCTGTCAATCTAGTAGTATCCAGTAAATTTGAGTGGGCCGTAACGCGGGCTCAGTGTGGGTTGATAGTTGTCACATGTCGTCGATTTTTGTTTCTAGTAGGTACATGCGTTTTCCTCACAATTTTTTCTGCGTTCGAACCCACGACCTACAACTCGTAGGTCGTGGCCTTTACCACTGCTCTCCCGCATGGATGTCGAAAATTATCCCACAAGATCGTGCTACTGGGACAAAAAGCCTGTGTTACTACTAGGGCCGCATTCCGAGTTAGACAATAATCGCTGATAGCGCTCACATCGATAATTTGCGTTCCGATTTAGATATCGTGATTATGACAGCTGAGAGCTGTCAACGGTTCGCTGACAGTATTAAAGGGCATGGTCGGCGTTATCGCAAGATGCCGCATGCTATGACGTCATCTATGACGACTTACGGGACATCGTTATCGCGCTCACGCTAACTCGGAACGGGTGTAAGCGCGCTCAAATCGATTATAGCCCAATTCGGAATGCGGCCTAGAACATCAACAGCTATCTGCCAGTGAAAGTCTGTCAAAATCGGTGCAGCCGTTTTGGAGAATAGCCGGAACAAACAGGCAGACAAAAGAAATTTAAAATTATTGTTTTTATTTCATGTACCGAATTACGTGACTTAGTAAAAAGCTGTAATAACAATAAGTTTTGACACTACTAACACCAGACACTAATGTTATATTGTTTAAATCTAAACTATTATTATAATGAGGTAGTTTGTTTGTAGGCATAGATCTCTAGAACTACCAGTCGTGATTTGTTTTTTGCATTTGAAAGTCCAATTCTTGAGAATGCTATACATACATGTTTTTTTTTTCAACCCACCGGTTTTCGTAATTTGCACTTCGGTTGGTAGTCCCAATTACGTCTTTATATGCCCATCGGGGTCTCAGTGGCTCAAGTAGGTAACTATTGTTTATGTTAGTAAGATAAGTAAATCATTCGGCTTTCAACAGCTTGAATTAATATAGGGGGTCCGTGACCCTCACGACCCCACCCCCTCGAACCGTGCCTACGCGGACGAAGTCGCGGGCAGAAGCCAGTAGAGTATAAAGTAACCCCATCGGTAACATAATTCAAATCCTGTAACATAATTGGCGAAGTGTCTGCCTACCCCTTGGAAGAATGCATAGCGTATTATTAGGTATTGTTCAGCAAGCTGTAGTGAAAATGGGCCGCCTACATTAGCCGTAGAACCGATGACCATTGGGGTAGACGTGTTCTTGAGTGGAGACCGTGAATCGGCAAACGTAAGGTAGGACGCTCTCAGGCTAGGTAGAGTCACGACCTTCGGAGGGTGGCTGGTAGCAGCTGGATGAGAGTTGCACAGGATCGACCCGAATAGCGTGCAATTTTAGAGGCCTTTGTCTATCAGTGGACTGCTGTGTTTCTATTTCTCCGGAAAGCGGGACTGAGCCTGCCCCGCTTTTCGGGGATAGAAAAATGTGTAAGTAATTTTAATATGTAAAAACAAAACAAGCTTTTAACGGATTTAGATGAAATTTGCCACAAGTTAACCTGGATCGACCCTTATTTTACGATGTTATCGAAACAGAGACGCACAATGAACGTAAAGGTGCGGCGGGCCGTACTCGAAGAAAAAAAATTTGGACGCGACGCGGACGAAAAACGCGCTGGCGCGTTTGCCGCACTGAATGGATTTATATAGCTCTTACTCGGGAATTTACGGTAGTTTAAAAGAGTATTAGAACTTTCTGGATTAAAATAATCCTACTTGATTTGTGAACCAATAAATCTATTCATTCTGCAGCTGTTCCCAGTACTGCTACCTATTAGCAGAGAACCTGCAGTTGTGAAACCTTACCTACTGTCGGTTCTGAGGGAACTAGATTGGTTTCAGTGTGATGTGCGGCTGTGGTAGAGGTCAGTTTATCTAAAGAGAAAGCTTGGGGCCTATGCACACGTCATTTTGGCATGCGCGTCGATGGCGCGATTTCTCTGCCTTGAAGAAAGAAGTGTTAGTTGCGTCTGTAGTAGCGGTGGGTAATCTTTATTCCGGCAAGTGAATTGACTCACTTATTCCGACTCCGGGTCCGGTACCGGTTCACCTTATTTATTCCTTTGGCACCGGCACTCACTCGCTCATTTTGGTTCCCCGGTTTCGCAGAACATTTTATTCATTTGGTTCACTGGATCATTTGGCACATTTTGAATTGAACAGTTGGTTAGTTAGAGCGATACGACGTGTTCCGAGTGAACGAGAGTGAACAGTGAACGCGCGCTCCGGAATCATTTGGTACCGCGGTGCCGGTAAGGATTGTGAGGAATAAATAAGGTTTACGTATCCGCGTTCGGTACCGGCTCCTTTGGATCAGTACCTCCGGAGTTACCCACCGCTAGTCTGTAGCGCGTTGTAGACGGCGCGTAAAAGCAAGGGTCGTAAGAAAGGCCCTTAAATTATGTAGGAGGTAGTCTGATAGTGGTGTCATTTTGCAACAGACGAGAAGAGGAAAATTATTTTAAATAAAAACGAAAATATATTGCTTATCTAATTTATTTCCGACAAAACCTACATAAATCCAGTGCCAGGTGTGTTCATCTGCGACGATCTTCATCAATCTTCAAGTTATTAAAAGGTACAATCAACAATTCCTTTAGAATTGTAAGGAGTGATCCTAGTGCTAAATAAAATAAAAAATATTAAGCCGCATCATGTGCTTAGATCGCTCGTTAATCGGAGAGGCAGGGAGGGCGTTCCATTTTACCGATAAACCTAGCCGCATACGAATCTGCAAATCAGCACAGGATACTGCCACAGCAAACAGGCCAGCGTGCAGCACCGGCCTGCCAAACAAACGAGTATATTAGTTCGCAGTCTGCTGGTCTGCCGGCCGCCACCTACGACTCGTATACGTGTTCATACTTGGTGGTTGTTTGTGACGCAACTACGTCGATACCCCTGATAAGACTTGAGATGTTATATCGAGCGATGTATTTTGAGACGGCACTAAGAAATTGTGGACAGTGAAATTAAGTTTAGTGATGTGCGCGATTATCGCCCCTACGTGCCGGTTTTATATAAAATATTTTTAATATTGGTGTTGAGTAAAAGACGTCAAGTTTACCTACTTTATGCGTGTCTCGGTTTGTCAATAAATATAAAAGTTTACTCATAACTTATGTACGGCAACAACAGCAATTCAGCAGTTGTCAGCAAACAGCAAACCCCCCCTCCCCGCATACAGCCTCGCTCCCCGCGTACTCCACGCCCTGAGCATACCAACATTTCAATTAATATTACAGAATCAGTTATATTCATAATACATATTTGCAACAAATGCTGTACTTAAAAGTTAATCGTAAGTAATAGGCCACATGCTCTACTGATGGTTATAATCATTTCGCTAATCATCCACCTTAAGCTTTGAATCACTTGCAGGCTCCAGATAATGCGCAAGACTTTGGAGAGTTAAGTAAGCTTAAACAAAATTGCAAATTTTGAATGTCGTAATTTCTCATACCAAACAAGACTTGGGGATTAAAAGGTTCATGTGAAAAGCAAAGGCCTACTACTTAAGATAATATTGACAATGTTAAACACAATACATTTAAGTATATTTTATAGAAACTAAAAGAGTCCAGGCATCACATTCTTAAGAGTTATTTACCAAGAATCATGAATGATGATGTCCCACATTAATGCCCAATTTAGCCCAATAGTCACTTGTGGTGGTAGGTACATGATCTTCCAGTTATTTTGTTATATTAAACCTGAAATAATATCTAAGACCACATTGGTCTTACACCTAATGCTGATTAATGACATACATTTAATCTAATACAATATGAACATGAAGACTCAAATACAAGTGACTGAATAGTCTGTTGAAGAAATCCCTAGACTAAGTAAAAAAAACGATACAAATAACTAAACGAAAAGTATTTCAACAAATGAAATAAAATCAATTCAGTATATTGTATTCAGTAATTCATATTATAAGATATGTTTGAGAATTTCATGAAAGTTCTATATAAACAAAAATAAAGTACGAAAATCCTCAAGAGATACAATTCTTACATTATGCAGTTAGCCTATTTTAAAGTTAGGGGAACTTAAAAAATAATTTGTTACATTGCGTGTTTTGCCACTATGTTGATCATAGTTAGGTCTGTGGATGGCTTATGAGTTACTGATGAGTTTTAGTACCTTGGCTGAAGGCTGCTCAGAGAGACATGTAGTACAGCACTTCAGCTCACAGCTGGTACTTTCAACCTGCATAAAGAAAAAATACAAATTACTATACGGGTAGTAAGAAAAATAGATGGCAGAAGAGAAACAGTAGGTCAATGTTATTATTTTTCTGACTCTTTTACTATTGACTTCAAAAGGGAATATTTTAAGCATAATTTATAGTCCAAGGCCCTGTTGCTTAAATTATTAAAATGTTATACAAATAATGACTACTATTGTAAGCTCTACATTGTGGCTCTTATTCACACTATTTCGCAAAAAAGTCAAGATATTTCAGGCTCATGTATGTTTATGTCAAAGATGTATTGTTAATTTTTTTGATAAAGTCATTATTATAGATTGTTTGCTTAAAGAACCAAACCAAATCAAAATATCAAGTGTTCTTTTTACAAACACTGGTGTAAGTACCCAAAGAATTTAGAATTTGTACCACAAAAAACTGAAATAAAGTGTACTCACTCAGCACTTCAATGCCTGGAGCGGGATCGTGAGCGGGAACGGCTGCGGGTGCGCCCCCGGGAGCTCTTGGAGTCGGAGCGGCTGCGAGAGCGGGAACGGCTGCGGCTGTACGAGCGCGACTTCCTTCGGGAACGGGAACGAGACCTGGATCGACGACGTGAACGAGACCGTGAACGCGAGTTGCTAAAAGAATAACCATCACACAACAAATATGAATATATCCTCTGCTCAAGCCAGTGACGCAAGCGCCCCTTCCTGATGTGTTAAACGCAACTGGAGACATTGGAGTTACACAATTGCAACATGTACCACCTCCGTCTGTGCGAGCTGAACAGTACAAAATGTTAAGTTTAATTTACTAGCTGACCACAACATACTAAATAAACAAGAACAACAAAACTCCTCTCAAACCTAAATATTTTAATATCTTCTATTAAGGTTGTATATTTCAAATTAAATAATGACAAACAAACAAGGCAGCATTCTGGTGATGCAAATCTTAATTCAACAATCAATTAATATTATTTAGAGATTTGTTTTGAGCAGTATGCAGTTTTAAGTAATTTGTCAGTGGAGAATCTTGATATATAGCAATAAGAAGCATTTGAGTGGTCAGCTAGCGCAGCTGAACGCGTTCCGTCGAAAGAAGACAATGCATCTATGTTACCTGCGACGGCGGTCGTAGCGGCTTCTGTACGGAGACGAGGGGCGTCCGTAACGCGCCATCTGCACACGGAGCTCCCTGCCGTCCAACATCCGACCATCCAGCGAGTCCAGAGCCTCCTCCGCATCACGGCGATCGTAAAACCTATAATGATGTAAATGAAGGAATGATCGTAGCACAAGTGACATTGGGAATAAACCATTTGGGATTGCAATAATAAAATAATGAAAAATTAATTGCACTAATGCATCTTGCTTCCTGATGAAGCATTATTAGCTCAAAGCTATTTACATGCGCTTTTAATTGAAGATTATATAGACTTAAGGTAAGGATTTGATTGGGTCTTGGAAATATTGCCAACCTAGGGCAGGGCAGGTGGTATTTTACCGGTAACGGCATATGACGTCATTAAAGTAGGTATGTATATGGTAGTAAAGTTAGTACCTGACAAAAGCGAATCCTCTGCTTTCTCTGGTGTACCGGTCTCTGGGTATATAAATATCACCTACTTCACCACATCTTTCGAACACACGACGCAAATCTTCAGGCGTTGTGCGGTATGTTAGATTGTCCACTTTCAACGACACCATGCCGTCAATACGCGGTGGCGGCCTTCCGTAACTCATCTTGTATTATATTTCCAACAACTACACCGTTTATAATGAATATCTGTTTCACCGTTTGGTCACAACAATTAAAATAAAATGGCGTCACAAACTTATCAGGCCGCGGGCGACCTCAGCGTGCAAACGAAAAATTAAATATGGCTACCGGATGACCAAAGAATTTTAACAAGAGCGCAAGAGCGGATGTGCCTATAATGTTGTCGTTCAAAATATCAACATTTTGTATATGGCAATGATGTATAATGTTGTAAATTTACTCTTCATCTTCATGACTCTGAGGATGCTTTCAGATAATTATAATTATGGCGGAAAAATTATTAATTAATACAAATTAAAATTATTGATTGGTAAGCAAACAAAAATTAGGAAAAAACCAAAGAATTTATCCACTCTCTAACGAGAGATCATTCTTTTTTGTCCATGGCGTTGCGTGGTTGCTACGGAGTTAGTTTGTATACACATAATGTCAATTATTCCATTGTCCAGCTGTTGTAAAAGTAAAAGTATTAGACTTACGTTTTTTTGAAATTTGTTTTTCGTTTTGGTTTTTATCTAAACTCTCTAGTGTATAAACCACCAATTTCATAAAAATGCCTGGTGTCAAACAAGTTAGAAATAAAACTCTTCTTCCTGATCTGAGGAAGGAGGGCGAACTTAGCAAGGATGTTCTGCTTAAAACACATGATAAACATATTGGCTCAACTGGGTCTAGACTATTCTCGCATCATACACTTGCAAGTGTAAGGCGACTAAGTTTCTATCATCCTTTCCAGTAAGTAATTGTAGTGAAAAGCTTATTTAAAAATCTTTTTTTTAACAGTGTTAGGGTCAGAGCCCACTATTAATGGGGTTAAATCTAGGCGGCTGACCTGACGGCCGGTAGCATCTCTGTTCTGCGAAAGCCGCAGAGAGCGATGGCCGTCAGAGTGATTAGAGCGTATCGCACGATCTCCTACGAGGCGCCTTGTGCACTGGCCGGATCCTCGCCTTGGCATCTAGAGGCGAAGGTGCTCGCGTCACTGTATCGGTGGCGCGAGGAAGAGAGGGCGCGGTGCGGGCAGCCTATGCAACGCCAAATGGAGCAGTCGGTTGCAGCTTCGCGAGGTCCTGATGGAGGAATGGCGGGACAGGCTCTCACGCCCTACCGGCCTCGACATAATCGAGGCGGTCCGGCCGGTGTTCGACCTCTGGCTCGGGAGGAGGCACGGCTCCCTGTCGTTTCGGGTGACGCAGGCGCTCTCGGGGCATGGAAAGAGAGAGATCTCGTCCAGCTTCCCTATCCGCAGCACGCGCACCGGGCGTCGGCGGAGGGCGGACAACGCCCCGGAACAAAACAAAACAAAAAAAAGGTTAAGCCGCCGTAGTTGAAGATTACATTACTTTACTAACTTCCTGAAGAGAAACAAAGATCTTTAACATGAATAGGCAGCGCTAACCGATTTGTCGCTCATTTTTCATGTCTAATTATACTCGTAGTTCGACTAAACTCGTGAGGATCCATGTTACGTCAAGCGCGCAACTCTTGCATGGAAATGCAACGTGAGTTGTAACGTTTTTGGGGGCATAGTAGCCAAAAAAGTTCCTTCGAATTCCGTATTACCTTCGTCTGGCTCCCTAACCATGAACTTTTTGGCCCATGACCCTAACCGATAAGATCTTGAAATAGTTGTGATTCCTATTAATTCAGTTCATTTTTTTAGCTTGCCGAAAGACAGTCTGGATTTAATCCTAACTACGACTTACAATCAATCTACAGAGCAGTTTGCGGATAAGGAGGACCTGTACCTACAAGCTGAAACTATTGGGTGCGATACCTGGCGGCGACTTCGGAACACCTTTGACAAAAAACCACCTACATATATACCCTTGGTAAGTTTCAGCACATTACTATAATTTTCATTCCACAGAAAACATTTGGCTCTATTCCTAGCCTACTCGCTGGCGATTAAAAGCATTTACTGTCCACAATATATTGATCGATACATAGACCCTACGAAAAGTTGAAGCTATCAGTCTGGCCTGTTTTTATTAATCGAACTCCAACTAATTCCCATTTTGGTTTCCTAAAAAAAATTAACACTCTACTCTCTAAGTCTATATCTCTCAATGACCTGATCGAGGCTCTCAGCAGGGAGCTTGCCGGCTGTAACATTGACGGAGTATGTGTTAACATTCGTTACGCAGGAGGTTGGTGAACAGACCATCTGTGAAGAGTATTCGTTAGTTCATGGATTGGTCTACAACAACACTAAAAGTGATGTTATGGTCTTTGGTGTCAGCGGTCGATGTTATTATGCCTCCGGTCAAGTTGAACGGAATATCGCTTGAAAGGTTATACATATATTTAGGTGAAATACTTGGGACATCTTTTGACCTTTGATCTCAAAGATGATGATGATATTGATAGAGAAAGAAGAGGGCGCGATCGGTGAGAGCTAATATGTTCGCTCGCAGGTCGGCACGCTGTTCTAGAGTAGTGAAGAAAACCTTACCTATTTCATGCATAATGCACCTCATTTTACACGAGCAGCCTCTGCGTAGATTATCTACACAAAAAAAAACCTACAGCCCCCTTTGCATTTAATATAATAATGCATTGATGGGTGTTGATGGGGCTGTTGTTTAAAACTCAACCACAAATGGTGTTATTTGCTGACGATACATCCTTAATTTTTTAAATTAACAGGCGTGCATCAAATCTTGACCACGTAAATAACGCCATATACCAATAACGATCCAAAATTGGTTAACTGCTAATAATTTAGTTTTAAATGGGAAAAAAACTAAGTGCATAAGATTTTCTTTACCAAATGTCAAAAGTACTAATTGTGAGATATTATTGAATCAAGAGAAACTAGAATTCGTCGATAAATCTGCTTTCCTGGGGATCACGCTCGACTCAAAGCTTCAATGAGGTCCTCATTTAACATCCCTTGCAGGAAGTTCAGCAGCATATGCAGTGAGAAAAATCCGTCAATTTACTGATGTAGGTACCGCGAGACTAGTCTATTTTAGTTACTTTCATAGTATTATGTCGTACGTTATTTAACTATGGGAACGGGCTGCAGACATCGATTCTATTATCATTCTGCAGAAAAGAGCCATCAGAGCCATATATGGTCTCCGCAGGCGCGACTCTCTAAGGGAATTGTTCAAAGATATTAACATCATGACGGTACCTTGTCTATATATCTATGAAAACATCAAGTACGTAAGGAAAAATCTACATCTTTTTAGTAAAAGACACAATTATAACACTAGAAATAGAGACCAATTAGTTCAACCAGGTTTCAGGCTGGCTAAAATAGACTCACCTTCCATGGGGTACTGTTTAAAATGTTACAATAAAATACCTCCCCACATACATGAACTGAATGCAACCTTGAATCTTGTATAAAACGCACACTAGGCAGCCGGGCATACTATATAAGTTGGGGGATTACATCGCCGATAAAAATGCTTGGCTAATCGCTGGTCCAGCTCCACAAGGACGTATCAACTAATTGATTAGTATTTGAGAATACTAATGGAGCTGCTCAAGATAAAAAAAAACTGTCTTTGCATTGTATAAACTGAATCCTTTAGTATTGTAAAATTGCTTAAGCCATATGTGAGTACTATGTACATACTATAAAGCTACCATTTACTAGGTACGTCTTTCATTGACTTGAATGTGCCCTGGCGGCTGAGAGTATGTATGTCACTCTAATGTTTCGCTGATGGTGGCGCGTGTGTTGGATCATTTAGCTCCCTTGAAAATGGTTGAGTTTAATGGTGCTAATCCATGCGTCATGTTCGTGAACTGGCGCCGTCAGTAGGGACTGGTCATCTCTTAGCTGCCATGGCGTATTTTATATTTCGGACGCTTTTAACGCTCTGCATCGTTCTCACATGCTTAATTTCCACATGAATGATGAAACCAATATAATGTTAACATAAAAGAGTGTCCGTGGAGTTTCCTGCCCGTTCTTCTCCATAGGTACCTACTACGCTTTGGAATGGGTAACTAGCTTCATTTTTCTGACCGACCTACCTTGACAATTCAAAGTGCATGTAATTGGTTTATTTGAAAGAAATTATTTGAGTTTGAGTTCCGCTTCTGTAGCGCATCAGGGATGTTTGCTGAAGCTCGTGTTGATTGCTTCTACGCAACGTGCGCACTTCCCAGGTGCGCGGGGTTGCGGGCCAGCCCCAACATCATACAGCGGTGCACCGCGAGCAGACTGAACTGCTTGTGTGAATGTGTGTATCGCTGCTGCAAGCTTTACACACCAGTGTTGAGCTTTTAGCAGGGATCAAATGTCATAAATAAATGGCAGTGTTAGGTTAAAGTGTGTGGGCTAAGTTTACTAACTTATAAACATATTTCAGTCTATTTTTACTTATTAGTTAATTAAAAATAAAATAGTACAATAAACGCGCCTCTTTTTGTGAACCTATAGATAATTCCTATTTTGGTGTCCTAAATATAGTAAATGGCCAAGTTACTGGGACCAACTTGGACTTTTGTAGAGCTCGCGGGCTCATAAACGAACCCTCACGCCCACAAGTCCACACACAGATTTTGAAATAGCTACCGGGTAAAACGGGGTGAATAAGAATGCAGGGGTCAATCGAAAATAAACTTTAAACAGAATTTTAACATTGAAATAATATAGTTTGTTGCCAACAGGGGCACTTAATCGTTAATTATAATACATTCAATGCATAACAGACAATTTTGGCAACAAACATTATTATTTCAATGATAAAATCCCTTTTTAGTTTCGTTTCGATTCACCCCTGCATCTCTATTCACCCCGTTTTACGGTAGCGACAAATCTGATGTCAAAATCTGTGTGGACGTGAGAATTAAAAATCGCAACTGAGTCCTACTACATTGTCGAACTACTGTTTGTTTAGTAACATATTTTGGCATCCGATTTGTTCCTAGCGACGTCGATTTTAAAATCACTGCGTGTGTAATGAGTAAAAGAGAATCGTAATCGTCGGATCACCATCATCTCAGCTTATCCCACCCGACAATGGTCCGGAGGATCCCATCTCGCTCCAAAAGGACTTCACTGCACTCTTCGGTATGAGTGACTCCGTCATCTGGGCGGGGGATATGAATGCCAAGCAGCCGGCATGGAATAGTAGCACAACTTCAACCAGAGGTAGGATAGTTTTCAAGTTAGGCGAATCCCTTAACTTTGACGTCATCGCTCCAATGAGCCCGACTCATTTCCCAGGAAATCCAAATCACCTTCCCGATGTTCTCGATGTAGCACTGCTCAAGAACGTGAACCTCCGTTTGCAATCGATAGAGACGTTCCACGAGCTTAACTCTGACCCCCGCCCAGTAGTCATGCATCTTGCACCCTACTCGGGCCCGATCGACCCCAACCGCCCCCCTCAGACCCAGATGATAACCGACTGGAGGAAAGTAAGCGAAAGACTGAAATCCACCACGTCGCCTCACTTGGACACCATCCCCGATCACATAGTGTCAGTCGCCGACACGACGGCCGCAATCGACTCGTTTACAGAGCACCTTCAATCCGTATTGACGGATTGTTCACGGGAAGTTCCGGTGATGGAAGACCATAGCTGGAAACTACCTACTAACGTACGTGACCTGATAACCGAGACACGACGGCCGCAATCGACTCGTTTACAGAGCACCTTCAATCCGTATTGACGGATTGTTCACGGGAAGTTCCGGTGATGGAAGACCATAGCTGGAAACTACCTACTGACGTACGTGACCTGATAACCGAGAAGAACGCGGCCATTCGTGCCTACGACTCCTTCCCTTGTGACGCGAACAAAGCCCACATGCGCCATTTACAGCGTGCTGTAAAGAAACGCATAGGGGAGGTTCGCTCTGAGGGCTGGAACAAGATGCTCAGTGAACTCGAGCCCACTCATCAAGCCTTCTGGCAATTACAGAGGAAATTGCGTTCCTCAGAAGAGGTCTCTATGCCTCCTCTCATCCGCCCCGACAAGAGTGTCGCTTTCGACAGTCCCGATATGGCTGAATGTCTTGCTGACAGCCTAGAGTCCCAATGTTCTCCCAGCTCTCAACCAGTAGATCAAGCTCACCTTAACAAGGTCGACGCTGAAGTCGAACGGAGGGCCTCCTCCCTCCCGTCTAAGACCCTGATGATCCTCTGCCTCCCGTCACTCCAGACGAAGTGCACGACATCATTAAAGGGCTCCACGCTCGTAAGGCCCCCGGTTCGGACGGTATTACCAATAAGGTATACAAACTCCTTCCTGCCCCGCTAATAATGCTTATGATCGCCATCTTCAATGGCGCCTTGAACAACAACATCTTCCCACAAGCGTGGAAAGAAGCAACCGTTATCGGTATCCCAAAGCCAGGCAAGCCAAAGTCTGAGCCCTCTAGCTACCGCCCTATTAGCTTACTCAATGTTCTCGGCAAAATCTACGAGAGGCTTATTTATAAGCGTCTCAAAGACTATGCCGAAGCAAAGAGCCAGCCATACCGAACGAGCAGTTTGGTTTCCGAAGCCAACACTCGGGCACCCAACAGGTCCACCGTATCGTAGAGCACTTATGCACTGGTCTGCAGCGTAACGCGACGACGGGTGTGCTATTCTTCGACATAGCGAAAGCCTTCGACAAAGTCTGGCACAACGGCTTGTTATACAAGCTTTACCAACTAGGAGTGCCAGATCGTCTCGTGCTCATCTTACGAGACTTTTTGTCGAATCGCACCTTCCGTTATCGCATCGAGGGTGAACTCTCGTCCCCTCACCCTATTCGCGCCGGTGTCCCTCAGGGTTCCGTCATATCTCCTCTAGTCTTCACGCTGTTCACCAGCGATGTCCCACAGAGTTGTTAAGTTAAAACTTATTTTTAAGAACATATTCACCCAAGTCATCAGTTTTAGTTTTTAGTTCAAACTAAACCTAATATTCCTTTCTAAATATTAAACGAAAGAACTACTTATGTAAACATGATTCGCGACAATTAAGACAGAGTAGTCTAGGTAAGTATGTATTTACAGTATAAACGAAACGTGTAAACCATTTGTAAATTTGTGTATTGCGCTTCCCTTAGCCTTAGCGCCAGCGGCGGCGGCAGCGGCCTTCTTGCCGTTGGCGCGCGGCGGCGGTATACAAGAGGGACGAATACAGAAATACCAAGCTGTGCTAGAATATGAACAAAGTTATGCCATAATTCATATTTTTTGCATTTTCTACGACATTACTGTTTCAATCAAAATTGAAAACTGAAACTAATTCTGCTTAAAACGGATTAAATCGTCAATCGTTATATAAACTATTCACTTTTAGTTTTTAAGGTCAATCAAATTAAATTGCCAACACTAAGTACGTTATTAGGGTAGCCTACATACGTATCGTGGGGTGTTAAGCATTGCTGCGTTTAGAAGATATGATACGCTGTACAGCCCAGGGGATATAAGTACTTCAATTTATTAAATGTATCTATGTTTCAGGGTCATCCGATGAAACGCGGCGGAATCAAGGAACACAAATCTCCATACAGCGTAAAGCTAATGAACTCTGGAGTTCATTCTTCGCAGACCAACCCCGGATACAGCCGGCAGCCGGCTGGTGGCGCCATTTTCTTCTACTAGTGTTGTTATAATCCTGTTTTCTGCATAGCTTCGTTCAGCCAAATTTGCAAACGCTTGTAATAAATAGATCAAAGTACCTAATCAACACTGGCAAAAAAGTAATACTTATTAATTTTAAAAAAAAACTGTTAAGTACCTACCTATTACTTGCTAAAAAACTTGTCTGTATTTGTTCAAAACATAATAAAATCCTACCAAATACCTAGCTTCTGCCCCCGACTTCACCTGCGTGGATGTCAGAAATTATCCCACAGGATCGTGCTACCGGGACAAAAATTCTGTGGTTTAGACGTGAAAAGGTAACATACAGACAGAGTTACTTTCGAATTTAATCTAATAAATAGTATGGATTCAGCACAAGTACCTACTACCTACATTTTGTGGATAGCAGGTTATACTTACCTACTCATCCACCATGGTATTTTTACTCGAACGGCCGCCCAGAAGGAGCGAAATGTTAAAAAAAAAAAACATACATACACATAATTCAAATTGAAGTGCCTGTTTGTAATGTTGTAGTTTGCATTTACTAAAAAGCTGTAGTAAATGCTAAGTATATTAAACGGTAAGTACTTTTATCAAAAAAACGTTTGTTTGTCTCCCTCTCTGTCTGTTCCGACCGATTTGTCGGGACTTTATTGATGATAAAGGGACATACATACATATGGGACTTTTATTTTAGAAAAATAATCCGTGCAAGAAATGAAAACCCATGATCTCCAATTTGATATCCGACATAACGAAGTCGCGGGCACAGCTAGTTTCTGTAATATAAAAGTAGTATATGTAGAAATGGATCGAACTGCCCCGTTTTTATCGTGGCTGAGTATGGCTAGAGTTTGTTAACGAGTTGAATAGAAACTCATTCAATGTACGTAAATAAATAAGTTAATCTTGGGTCTTTATTGGACCGGAGTATTAAGCCCGTCGCAGACGTAGCTATAATATATATTAATATGAATCATAGCAAGGCATATTACGACATATTTTCTATACACAATTTCGATTGACCGCACACGCAGCTATAATATATATTTCTATGACGTCACCAAAATATGTCGAAATATATATCTCGGTATATTTTGGCCTTTAAAACCGTGCGCTTGCAAATTCGAGGTAAGGGCAAAATATATATTATAGTATAGTTCTCGTGTGTGGTAGTTTGCTATACTAAAATATATATCTCGGTATATTAATATATATTAAAGCTACGTCTGTGACGGGCTTTAAACTACCTTTTTTCTACCTACCCGGGTGATACCAGCAGGGTAATAATGGTTTTTTGAAATAACATCCACTAGGTGGCAGCACTGATACGTCAGGTCCGGGCACCTGTCCATAGTGTCAAAGCACCCGTATTTTTTTTAATCGTGATTAAATGATGAACGTACGAATGAAACGAATGATGGACGTCATCATATAATTATTTTAGTTAATTCATTGTCGAAATTGGAGGCCTCTTCTCAAAGTAGCGCCAAGTGGTGCGGTGAATTTTCGTGAAAACCATCAACACAGTAGGATCGTCTATAATTTTGGCAGTTCAACAACATTCATTGCGTTACGTATTTAATCTGACAAATTTTTCAAACATATGAAGCAGTGGATTGGCATTATCCTTTACACAGAACATAATCCTTTAAATGATTCAGATTGTGATTGATACTGTGTTACCGTGTTACTTGACAGTCACTTGCTAAAAGTAAGCCATAAGATAACGCCCGGGTACTGTACATTTTTTTTTGTGTTTTGATTGTATTTTGTGTACAAATGTTTATGTGGGAGTACGTGTTTAAAAATATAGTAAGAACCTTTTTTTGTTTGTGTTTAAGTTAAGTAGTCGTTTCTTGTGTTTGCTGTTTAATGTGTGGTCTAATAAATATATTCGTTTATTTAACACGTTTTTTTTATTTTATTGCATCGATAGACCACTGGCGGACAGGGCGGCAGGTGCGGTTCGCCACAATATAATAAAGGAAGCAGTATTACATCTCGGCAGTGTCCTTGAAAAAATTCCCTACGTCCGCTCGGTAGATAAACATAACACACCCTAGGGTTGCCCACTGACTGTGTCTCTTGGGTTGTAACTGTACTTTATAATGACGAGAGAGAATTCTATTTATAAAGTTAGTGGTTTGTTGGAGGTAGTATCTATGTCCCGTTATCCTGTACATTAAAATGTTTTTTTCAAATTCGGAAGCTTGTGGCGAAAGGTTTGTTTGATAAATCATTTCGGCACAACAGCCGACGCCATTAGGATAGTGGCAATTTTTTTAAGATATTTTCCATCTAAACGGGTTAATAAATTAAATACTTTCTATAAATAAGTAAATTGAAAAGGCCAAAAAATAATCCACGATGACAAATCTAAATTCTCAGGTTAACTGATTCACAAATTAATAAAATATGACAGAGTAGTATAAAACATATGTTAATTTGTCTAGAGAAATGTAAGTGAGTAAAGTTAAATCCCAAATGAAATAAATTTGCTTATCGTCAGGGAAATTTTATGTAGACAAAAATTGCACTGTACACCGAATCGTTCGGATGAATACTCGTAGTTGAAATTTCACGAACGGGTATTTGATCGCGCGACGCACCTACGTTTTGTTCCTTCATTCTGACTTAAATCGCATCGAAAAAGGGAGATCACCCGCTAAGTACCTGTCAAAGAAGCTCGCTACACTTTAATAGATCAATAAATAAAAACTAAAAATTACAGGCTTACCTTTCCGAATAACATGGTAATTTAAAAAAAAACTGGTTTCGCTATTGATGAATAAATTAAATACTCAATACAGTCAATAACTTCGTGCCATACTTCACGTAGGTACATATACTAAGTGCGAGAGCGTCTCGCACCGTCCGCGTCCTCGGAACCGCGGCGCACGCGCAACTGTTGAATACTGGTGTACTGTACACCGAGATTTCGAAGCGCGTCGTTTCGGCCGATTTGTACGAAGACTTAATACTGCTTAATTTATTATACTGTCCTGGGGAACCCCACAATTCGAGAAATACTTTTTAATCAAATCTCAAACAAGACCCAAATACATATGTTCTACGAATGCAGATATAAAACGTACCTACTTGGTGCTAAAATGTTCGAGCTCGCTCTGGCAACCAGCAGCCTAATTGCGTAACACATTTTCATCAAATGATCGAGAGTAATTGTCTTCGTTTAGACCGCACTCTGCTTGATTTTACGACTTTCGTATTGCGTAACTCCACTAACATATGAAACCAATTCTAGTCTGTTTGAGACGACATAGAGTGAACGATATGCCAGGAAAAATTGGGCAAGCGCCTTTTTTTCGAATTGTGTAACCATTATGACAAGTGACAATTGGTTTGGATCACTGACATGAAACCAACTAATAATCGCATTGAAAGCGAAGTCAACCTTCTGGCCGCTTTCGTTTTCCGATCCACATATTTTTGGATTTAAACCTATTATCTCCTTATATAATTCGAAAACATGTAAGTGGTAGTCTTCCTGATAAATTGTGAATGTGATTTAGTGTAAAATCTAAATGATATATCATTATTAGTGGTGTTTTAGTTATCGAGTCGGCGAGGTGGATTTCTTGGAATAATTGTGAAAAAAATCTTCAGATAAAAGTGCTTACAACATAAACTAAAGATACATATTATTATATTTCAGAAACGAGGTATGTTGGTGACATTTTAACGAAAGACAAATACGTAGGTACATAGGCATATACCGAGATATACCGTAACAAACTTATCATATGCGACAAGCTAAAGCCCGTCACAGAAGTAGCTATAATATATATGAATATGAATCATAGCAAGGCATACCTATTAAGACATATTTTCTATACACAATTTCGATTGACCGCACACGCAGCTATAATATATATTTCTATGACGTCACCAAAATATGTCGAAATATATATCTCGGTATATTTTGGCCTTTGAAACCGTGCGCTTGCAAGGACGAGGCAAGGGCAAAATATAGGTAAAAATTTAGTATCGTTTGGCAGGAAAAGGGGGTGGGGGGGTGGGGGGTGCTCAATCCCCCCTAGTACCACTCCCATGAAAAGGTAACGCACCGTTCTTGAGAAAAACTAATTATTCTAACCCAACCTCAAAACTCTTAAATGTCGCTTCTGCAACGTCTCCGGCGCTGCGGGAAGTGCAACCCCTTCGCCCTTACGTAACAAAGGATAGGCACCCTATAGGGTGCCTATGCTTTGTTACAGCGGGCGGGGTTTGCCCTCCCTCCGCGCCTCCGGATTTTTATAAACACTCTAGGGGTAGGCGCCAAAAGACTACGTGGAGTCGGGGTGCCCCGATTCGGTTTTGGAACAGTGTCGACCTATTTTAACCATGAAGTGTGGGTACACTCATTTCCTTCTAAGCAGAATTGTCCAGAGTACAAGCGTAGGTCAAACGTGAAGGCAAACAATCAAAGTCCAGAAGGTAAGCCAAAGTCGTCGAAGAAATCCACAACATAAACAACACGAAGCACAGCAAACACATTTACGCAACTCGGGGAAAAACCGAATGAACGTAAACAAATAACACTGACACATGACACAAATATTATTGTTTTTTTTTTTTACGTTCCGTTTCATCGATTTTGCACGACATTTGACACCACAGACAACACACTAGTACAGATTTGGTTGTCAATCGACGATTTTAACGTTTTGTAACGCTGTTTATCTAATTAGAGGTTAGAAACATTTTTTATTAATTTCTCGAAAAATACGCATTACCTTGTAATAAGAGTGGTAGCGTTATAATCAGGGAACCCACCCCTACCATCTTCAATATAGTTTGTTTCAGTACAAACAAAACATCAATTTACAATTTCAGTTGTTAAGCGAGGTTGAAGGTGATATACTAATTTACAATCATTATTTTTTCTGCAACAAACAGCTCACCCCACATAGGTTACTAACTTGTGTCTACACAACAAATGAATGATTGTCCTTAGGTAGACTGACCAATAAAGATCCTCTATCTACATAAATCAATAAGATATGAAGGTACACTCCTACACGTTATTCCTATAGATATTGGCATAGGTACTTACTTGTAGTGATGATATTGACATAAGTGCTTTTCGCTGTGGAGTGTGTGTGCAGCCAGTACAAAACGAAGACAGAGCCATATCAGCCCTAGCCCCTAGTCTAGCCTAGTCCATGCCAAACGTTTTCAGCGATACACACACAAAACAACAATTCGAAACTGTAACATAGGCCAACATGTATATGTACCTATAGGAATAGTAAGTAAATATGATTCTGTGTCACATTTTAAATGATTCTATGTGTTGAACAATAAAAAACAACTCTATATTCAAAGCAAAACAAAACAATGCAAATCGTAAATATTAAAAAAAACTTTTATCAGTGTTGCTAACTTTTTTTCCCGAGTCCACTTGGGCCGTAGGACTAAACTTGGAGAACTACTTACTTTATATAATATCACAAATAAAATTACTTGAAAAAGTTAGTGAAAATGTTTGGATGTTTGTTAGATACACAATAATGGCTTAACAGTTAAATTTTTATCCTGAAAGTATGTTCCGTGTATTTTTTTCGAAATGTCGTTGTTTTCGATCTTTACACGGGCGCAGCTTCTTATAAAATTCTTCACTATATTCGTCATGATAAACAGTCTTTACAAATCAATGATAAAATTACTGACACAGGTTTTAGACAAACAATAGTTTTAGTATATGATTGTAGTATTTTCTACAAAGTCCTCACCACCATAAATTTTGTCTGCCGACCGCCCTAGTACGGGTGACCAAAACTCCTAGTTTTAGTGGAAGTCCCACTTATTTGACAACACTGCTTTTCTACGATTTTGTCATTGGCCACAGATAACTAAAACGTGAAGAAAAGAACGTTTCGTTGCGTATTTAAATTTTGGTAGTTTATGGTAGAAATTGTTTTATTTATTGGGTTTTAAATTTTCAGCCACCATTGTACAATTTTATTTAAAAGCATTAGTAGACAGTCAGTTGTAGTTAAAACAAAATTAAATTGTAGCAAAATTATTCGGAAGCGAATAATTCCTTTTCGATGAAACAAAACGCGAGATAGTGCTAGAAATGGTAGACATCCCTATAAAATTAGGCAGAATTGAGATAATTTTTATTACACAATTCCGATTATAGCAAGCGATTAAGATCGCAATTTGTTTCATTTCAGAATCTCATTCAAAAACAAAATGTGTTACGCAATTAGGGTGCTGGCTAAGTACATCTGATTATTCTCAGAATTCTCTACGTAAGTCGATTAAGTTACTCCTATTTATGTACTCAAGAAAACCTTCCCTATCCGGGTGGGTTGCTTAAATCTCAAACGTTTCTATAGAAAGTAATTAATAACTATTTCTGTATAAATGTTCAAAAGAAATTTTGAACAATGCGGCGTGCAAAAACCTCTATTCGTCTGATGCTCTAGCTTTTGTCGACAAACTGTCTCCAATTGCGGTATCAATAGTCAAAAGAAAACCCAAACTTTTTGAGGCATCGTCGAAATATTTCGACGTTCATTCCTGGGAGCCAATTTAGTTTTGCCGCCCCGGGCCCCCGACAGGCGTCCGCTACTGCGTTAGACACCAGACCAGCATGTCGATTCTGTAAAAATCTCACCGTAAAGACTTGCGTGGAGTGAGCTGTCAGTGTCATCCCATGTTGATCAATCCCTAGCATCAGTGGCACTGACAGCTGACTCTACGCTCACTTCACCTAAGTTTTCACGGTGAGATGGTAACAGAATAGCACTACAGATCAGATCAAGATCGGTCAGTGTGATGTGGATGTGAGAGTGTAATGGTTGCCGTTATGCCTTCGTATGGAACACCTTTTTGGTCTAGTAATAACCAGAGCGTCTGGTGAGTGCGCGGCCCTGTTGTCAATGTCCGTCGGGCTTTTCTATTGTCTCTTTGTCTTTGTGCCCTAATATACTTGCTCGCCCCGTTTCACAGGACTAAAATATCTGATGAAATGCCCTTCGGGAAATACAGCGATATGCATTGGAGAATAAGAGGGTAGGTAGATATTTCAGTTAGCATAATCCAGTCTCTTCTCAATAATAACGAACCATTGACACGAAAGAAGAAGAGAGAACAGTGTTTTCACCACGGGATTGGTTCATAAATGTTAGCGCATAGGTATAATTATTACTTAAGCTACACAAGGGTAACATGTTATGCATGCTGGCGACTGGGTAGGTACCTATAGGTAGTTCGACGGCCATGTGATCTTTAAATATGTCACTCAAACTTAAAAGTAGGTAAACGTAAAGAGAAGTCCTTTTTGTCTTCTCTTTACACACTTGTTCGGCTATGAATTGAATTTACATTTACTTTCGCTTGCTTAGGTTCGGGCCTAGACTAGACGTTAGACGGCAGTAGGTTTAGAAGAACGTACGGGACGTTCGCCGCTGGGTAGGTGGCAGGTCTAATGTGTGAAAGCTTTCATATTTACCTACCCTTAGCAGCCAGAAACACCAAGGACTTCCGACTTTTCGAGTTCAAAACCGACAGCAATGAAATCACGAAAGAGTTTTGGCTTATCAATTCTGTAACTGGCAACAGATTTTATTCAAATTTTTTATGATGCAGGTACCAATGTCAAAAACAATTAAACAAGATTTGGTAACGGTCTGGCAGGAAAAGCACTGAACCCCTACGATATACCCAAATACATTGAAAATTTTGTTAAAATTTGCTTGAACTATGTAAACCTTATATGTAACACGTCAGTCAAAATACATTCGGTGCTTTTAAAGTGATATGGAGTTTTTGGATTCCCTTGGTAAGTGTCACATTTTTTCCTATTGTGTGTCATTTTATAACATACAGCTTCTGCCCGCGACTTCATCGGAGTGAAATTTCTGGTTTCCCTGACCCATCACCCCGTCGCGTCGTATCGCCTACCTTCTTTCTATCTTTTGTCTTTTTGCTTAGCTCCTAAGGGTCCTCGAGTAATGTTAAATAGCCTATAGCCTCCCTCAAGAATTGGGCTATCAAATGCAAAAATAATTTATCAAATCCGACCGGTAGTTCTACGAGATTACCCCTACATACAAACTTACCAACAAACGAAACTAATTGTCTTAATTTCATAAAATTATCTTCTAGATCTAGATACAATAGACAAAAAGTCGCACCGGGTGCGATCGTGGTATTTATACGAGCAGTTTAAGTCCCTCGAAAGAAGCCAGTTGGATGCTGCCCAGAAACTAAAAGATCGCTCATATCAGGAAAGAATTTTGCGTCAAGAATTGTCAGAAAGACGAGCAAGGCGTAAATTGTACGATCAATTCGGACTATGCCAAAGCGACTCAAGATTAATAAGAGATAAAAGCGTTAGCAACTACGGGACTACAGTAAGTTCAAGCGACGACGACTTCTTCGAAAGTTTCTATCTCCTGCACGAGGAGGAGCGAGTGACGCAAATTACTGGAGCAAATGAGTTCACTGGCGAGGGCGAGGGCGACACGTTTAGTCAAGACTGCTTATCAGTGAGTAAATGCTGCATACCCAACTATGCAAATGTTGATGATCATAACAAAGATGACAACGGCAGCTATGTGGGAAGCGTTACCAGCGTAGTGGAGAACTTAAAACCACCTCATGACGAGTTCTTACCACCACCTAACGGGGAATTTATGCAAAATTCTATAGCCGAAGATATAAAAAGCTCTATAGCCGAAGATATAAATATCTCTATGGCCGAAGATGTAAAAAGCTCTATGGCCGAAGATTTAAAAAGCTCTATAGCCGAAGATATAAAAAGCTCTACAGCCGAAGATATAAAAAGCTCTACAGCCGAAGATATAAAAAGCTCTAGAGCCGAAGATATAAAAAGCTCTATAACAGAAGATTTAAAAAACTCAATAGCCAAAGATTTAAACATGCAATTCGACTCTGTCAAAGAGGATATACTGTGTTTAGAAAAGATAGCAAATCTTGAAGACGTCGATAACATCTCTGAAGACGGTAGCTTCAATAAAGTCGCCGTACGAGAACATGTTGAAGTCAGCAAAAAAGCTGATCAGGAATGTAATGTCATTGCAATATGGTCCCGGCTAGTTTCGTTCGCATATCAAGTCGTGCAATTAAACCACGGTGATTGTTTCATTTTATACATTTTATTAACATTTGGAGTAGCCGCTGACGTACACGTCGAGTGCTTATTATGTTTGTTGCAGGCAACTGCTACTGTGACTACAGCTCACAGTTCCTGACGGCGGTGCTCGCGTGTGAAGTGCTGCGACGAGGCGTTAACAGAATGTGTGAGTAACTATCGTTCTAAACAACTCCTGGGTAAAGTGGCAAAGGACATTGATATTGTTTTTTTTCAGTTTTGGAAGTTTTCTATGGTTACTATAGGCAGCCGCAGATATTGTTTAATCTATACATAGGTTTGCTGGTTGCTAAGACTTTTAAAACCAGATTCGATAGAGAGGTACCGCATGTGTGTATTAATTTGCAGGAGTTTTAATTTTAGGTCATATTTTGCAGCCTTACGTCTCTCCAATAGAGTTTATTAGCGACGAATCAGACGCGTCCGACGATGATCCCGATTTAAAAGTTAAACGGAAAAAATCTGCACAATCACAAAAACACAAGAAAATATGTAAATTAAAGGTGAATGTTCAGCTTAATTAATATTCGTTTTATCGTATTAGGTACCTATCTATCTAATAAGTAATATACTTTGCAGCCATTGTCACACAAGAAAGCAAAAAACTTGTCCAAAACAAGGCATAGACACTGTTCAGAAAATTGGAAACTACCCTTTTATACGCAATCGCTCGCCAATGGAACAGAAACCAAAGCTAGACCCCGCGGCGGGAGTGAACCATGGCGCGGTTCTGCCAAGATACCATACAGAGAAGAAATTATAAGCCCGGAGTCTTCCTCAAGTAGCGCTCTATGGTCAGACCATTTGAACAAAAAGCCCAAGGTGTCTAGGCGGCATTCTTATAGGTATCATAATAGGGCGCTGCATCCGATGTTGAAAATAGCTCAATGTATAGACAGGATATTGAAGGATATTGACGACTTCAAGCATGATATGTAAAATTGTTGTTACACATTAAATAATCTAAATAATAGTCGATTTATTTAGTTATTTGTAGTGTTATAGTTCTCTCAGATTGAGAGTAGGCTAAAGGCCCGAACACCACACCACATCGTAGCGACAAAATGATGTACATCAGGAAATTCGGCCACCGTGATCTCCATAACTGAGGATCTGAGAGAAATCGCGAATAAAGATTCAGTGACGACACTGTAACGATTTTTATTGGTTCGATCTCAGAATACCAGATTAGCAATATACCAGAAGTACAGTTACATGAAAAAATGTGTCTTCAAGGACCCACCAAGCAGACAAACCGGTGGGTTTCCGAATACTGATGTGTCTCCAAAGATCTACTAGTGGGTCCTCTGAGATTTTATTGTCTTCGAAGACCCACTAATAACAATAACGTTACTTAAAATTCGCTTTTAGTACTGGCTGGTTGACATTATTAAACATAGATTCGTTCCTGTTTGTCATCGTCATATTTGTGTCTAACCACAAAATATTTTATTTTAAAACGTAAGATATATAATAAAGTGTATTTAAATGTAAAATGCTGTGTTGCAATAAAAATGAGAGTTCGTCTTTGGAATCACCCGATTCCGTTCAGAACACGCTACTTTTAAACAGAAGGGTTGGCAGAGTACATTTACACGGAGGGTATCAATACCATAAAAAAAAAATACGCGCGTACTCGTGCGTGCCACACCTAGAAGACTTGTGTTTATTGACGACTGATAATATATTCACTTCATGGCGTTCGTGCAGCGTTCTCCGCCTAATAAAACGACGAAGAGTCCAATTGCTACGCTGGCTATGGATCAATCGCAGTCTGTCCCGGACATAACCCAGGCTGTGAGTGAACCAGAATTTATCAACGTAACCGCACGCCATAAGCGCCCGAGGCTAGATGATTCCTCGATTGACCAATTGGAGGAATTTAAACGTGAAATTAAGCAAATGCTGACGTCATGGAAACGTGACTATGATGACGCAGTGGCGAAGGTGATGGCAGAACAGACAGCACTAGTCACCAAACTGGTTTCTGACGTGGCAGAATTGAAAATTCAAAATCTACACATTCAAAAGACAAAGAGATTGAAAAATCCATCACTACTACAAGTAAATTGTACGACGATATGAGGGACCAAGTCAAGGTATTGCAGGATGAGTGTAGAGGGTACAAAACATATACGGAGTCCCTGGAAAAAACTGTAAGAGATCTGCAGCATAAGTCGCGACCCTCCACTGTTGAGGTTCGAAATATACCTCTACAGCCTAATGAGTCGACTGCAGATCTCACAAAAATTCTTGCAAATATTGGAAACACTGTCGGTTTCCCAATACCTTCAACAAGTATCCGAGACATACACCGCGTCCCAGGCAACTCGCCCAACAAAGCAATAGTTGCAGAGTTTACTAGTGTGCAAGTCAAGACTGAACTGATCTCCCGTGTTCGTGGATTTAATAATAAAAATCCAAATAAAGACAGCAAACTTAATTCACAACTGATAGGACTTCCAGGACAAAAGCAACCCGTATTTGTGGACGAGCACCTGAGTCTATCTGCAAAGAAACTCTTTTATTTGGCAAGGCAGTTCGCAAAACAGTAGGACTATTAAGTTTTGTTGGTCTACTAACAGCAACATCTTCCTACGCAAACAACTTGAACATAAACAAATACTTATTAAATCGGAAACTTCTCTACAGGAGCTCCAAAAAAACCTATGACTACCACTCGTATCGGTAATACTAGTTTATTTAAATTGTCAATTCATATGTCGTAACATGTACAACATTCCTCTTTTTATACTGCATGATATATAATTTTTGTGTAATGATTTTATTAAGGGAATTTATAAACACTCACCGTACTAAACAACACACACTAACATATATCTCCAACCCACACACACACACACAAATTCCTTCTTATCGTACCACCAACATAAATTTTACATACATTGCGCAAAACACTAAAATATTAAAAGCTCACCTGTTCGATGTTATGACCCTATTTTATTTAAATTTATTACTGTGTTCAATAACATTGGGTATTGCTTATTCTACAAATGGCTAATCTAGTAGAAAACATTGTCTCTGACTTAGACGACATTGAAGTCGCGAAGGCCTATTCATGTATTCCGGAAGATTGCAATAAGTATTTTAATGGTTTAAACGGATCTACTATTCTTCATATTAATATACGTAGCATAAAAAGGAATTTTGATGAATTAGTAGCGTTGTTATCAATAATTAAAGTTAACTGCGATGTACTTGTACTGAGTGAATGTTGGCTGAGCAAAATCACAGACTTACCCGTATTGGAGGGCTATAATTCTCACTACACAAAGCAAACAAACAATCAGAATGACGGTGTAGTTTTATACAGCATTTAACGAAAACCCTGTCCAATCCTGAAGGGTATTATTTGGTATCGTAGTGCGTACACAAATACGTAATCATTTAATGGATACGAGATAATTATTTTTCCCCAATGAAAACAATTAATTTAAAAAATTAAAAATAATCATACCAAAGGCAACACTGATCGCTCGACAGGGTTCACCAGAGTTCACCTACAGTTTCGTGTCAAAGAAGCCGCCTGAGCGCGGCGGTCCTTTGGCGGCATGCTGCCAAAGAAACGTAGGACTAAAGAAATCTACGTTTTGCCTACGCGTAGGTATCAGCTGATATTTTATTGTAGGCTTACGCACAATGACCCCGATTTCTGACCTTCTGTTTATCAAGAAACAATTATTATTGAGTTAATGTGATGTGCTTTTGGCAATGTACCCACTGTAGGTATCAGTTTATTAAAACATTTACTTGTTACATACCTCTATCTATCTAGAACATTAGTACACATTCGACACCTTTTTATTAAATTTGCACGTACTCTTCGCAGCGCACATGTGTACGATTTGAGTGACTCGAAAGCTTCCACAATCCGAGCTGTTACTTCGATTTCCGAATAACACACTCACTCACAAATAAAAATTAACATATACCAATCAGGAATATTTATTCCTGATTGGTATACGACATTGTTCGCGATACGATAGCGGCACGTGATACGTACGGACATCCGATCGCAAGCTATCTCCACGTGAGACTTGCGAAGTGTCCAAACAAGTAGCGACCAGTCGGCTACATCAAAGGATCGAGGATTCGTTATGACGCGGGCGGTGTCCTTTGAAATAAAATAGGCAAAAAATAAAAGATTTCGCCGGCCGGTGGAGTCTTGTCAACTTATGAAATTTACCATATTTAGTGTTACATTTCGCATGGTAACTGAAAATAAAAAAATCAATAGCTTTTGGTTTTTATGAGTTAGAATGTTAAACCAGGAATACGCCTTTTTTGGATCGGACAGGGTTTTTGTTACATATTGTATATTAAAAATCATATCCAATACAAAATTGATGAGCCTGATTTCATAAACGGCAACTGTCTCACCTGCCAAATAAATAACGAATTAGCAATAATTGCCATCTATCGATCTCCCTCAAACAATACAAAGCAAGGGCTTGAGCTCTTCTTACATAGTCTGGATAACGTATTAACCTCCCTTAACAAATACAAAAATATATGTCTTATTGGTGACGCCAATATAGACATCTGCTCCTCCAATATAGATGAAGAACGATGAAGGTTCAGCCAATTATTTAACACTCAACGCTTCTCATGGTCTTTTACCTGCACATTCTTTTCCAACTAGAATAAACTCCTGTATCGACCACGTTATCCTAAAAAGTAATAAAACTACAACTGTCCTTATCTTAGATTCTCACATCACCGACCACCTTCCGCTACTTGTAAAAATCGATGACGTAAAACCGTTAAAACAAAGAGTCCCGGCATACACAACTCCTATGATAGACTACCTAAGTGTTAAAAAAGATATAGAACACCTGGATTTTTCCCAAGTCTTAAGTGCAGATGACCCTAACGTTGCCTCCAACGCTCTAATAAGCACAATTCAAAATACTATTAATGTGAACACAAAAATAATCCAAGTTCCCAAAATTAACAGAAACCTAAAACCATGGATCACAGCCGGTCTATTAAGGTGTATTCGCCATCGCGATAGACTCCACAAAAAAGCCCGGAAATCACCTGATAATCTAGTCCTATAAATTACTTATAAAAGGTACCGTAACTATTGCAATGGCCTTCTTAGGAAGCTTAAAACATTACATGACAAACACGAAATAAATAAAGCAAAACATAATCCCAAAGCACTTTGGAATAAAATAAAAACATCACAAACACGAAAAAGATATGTGCACCACCTACAGAACTGCTGAATACCAAATCTGATTCAAGGGAGGCAATTAACTCCACCTGTCATTTCTTTGCCACCATTGGAGCTGAGCTAGCCTCTAAAATTCCTGCAGCTTCGCAACAGCCCATCAAACAAAAAACCTCTAACAACTCTTTTGTGATCCTTGAAGTGGATGAATCAGAGGTGGAGTCCACTATCATGAACCTTAGGCAGGATAGTGCAACTGGCTGGGGTGGAATACCGTCTACCCTGTTGAAAGTTTGTCGAAAAACCGTTGTCCCTCCAATAACACATATTATTAACACTTCTATTATAAAAGGAGTGTTCCCAGAACCTTGTAAAAAGGCCTTAGTTCACCCCATACACAAGAGCGGGGACAGGGTATGTGTCAACAATTATAGACCCATATCAGTACTCTCGGCTCTCTCTAAAGTTATGGAAAAGTTAATTAACGGTAGACTGGTAAATTATTGTATTAGTATTGATTTAAAAAAGGTATTTCTACCGAAGACGCAGTTATCGACCTAACTCAGTTTGTATCAAAAAAACTAGACGAGCAACAAAAATGCGCCAGTATCTTCCTGGATCTAAAAAAGGCGTTCAACACAGTCTCTGTTCCCACCCTTCTCTCCAAACTGGAGCGTATAGGTATCCGTGGCAAACCCCTTGATCTCTTCAAGGATTACCTTCATAATAGAAAATTGGCCGTTATAATCGATTCATGCGTAAGTGACGAAGAAACTGTCACATACGGTGTCCCGCAAGGCAGTGTGCTGGGACCTACACTTTTCCAAATCTACATAAATGACCTATGCACGCTGCCTTTACATAAATCACAAATCTTCACTTATGCAGATGACACCGCAATTGTGGTCTATGGTAATACTTGGAGTGAGGTAAAGAATATTGCAGAACAGTCCTTAAAAACTGTTACGAACTGGCTGCTATTCAACCTACTCACCCTCAACGTGGCCAAAACAAACTTCATTCCCTTCTTTATGAGCAATAGGAATAAAGCGCCACCAGAATTTGTAATCACGGCACATACGTGCTCTGATCTCAGTTCTTGCTCATGTGCGACTCTTACTCCTGTTAATCACACGAAGTACCTGGGTGTAGTGATTATGAGAACAAGTCAAATAATAACAGTGTAATGCAAATTAAAAGAATTTTTTTCAATAATTTATACCTATTTACGTGATATGAGTACAGAAGTAACAGCGTTCTGAGCTAAGAATAAATTCATTACATTCATTTTATGTTCTTACTTCATAAATATTGCTATTACCATTGTTTCACCTATAAAAAAATACAAAACGTAATAAAGTCGGACAAACGTTATAAAGAGGAGCAGTGTCCTTGAGATAATTACCTACGCTGGGTAGGTAATAGGATTTTTTCGAGCAAAGGATCTTCAACGCACTGCTTAGCGCCTAGAGTTGAAAATACAACAGTGTGCATCACTATGTTGGAATTCTCAATGCTCGGTTTAACACCGAAAGTTGAAAATGCAGTGCGCGATAAAATTCCGCCGCGAGATATTAACGTCCGTGCGAACATGGTCTAAAGAAACGGAACAAACAAAGCTCCATAGGTTGTAGATAGGTAGGTAAATACAAATTTATACAAAATATACTTAGGTACCTACTAGTGTGAAACTCTAACCAAGAAAAAATATCTTTATTTTTTTGTGCTGAGTCGATGCCCCAAAGAAAATGACAAGGCAAATCAAAATCCAAGTTCACAGTATCAATAGTGTCAAAAATATTACAACACGATTTAGAAAGCACATAAATACGCACGCCCAGGTCAATAAAGTAATCGTCTATATGTAGTGCAATTCACGAGGACGCGCCCCACCAATTATTGGTTGCGGGGATCGCGGGGTGCGGGGAGTTTGTTCGATGCACACAAGTAGTACATCCTATGTTGCAAAAATCCAGACTTGGCACGAAAGTTGCTCTACTTTATTTTTTTTTTTAATGTCGAGAAAATCTCAGCGTGTTGTACTTAAAAGCCAGGTATGTAAATGATTGTTTAGAAGTTCGTAGTTACTAAAACACATGACAAAAGCAAAGGAAAGTAATTTAATTTTGAAAATAGCAAATTTTACTAAAAAGAAGACTTCATTTCATCTTTAAAAATAAGTAAAACTATTGAATGTTTTTTTTTTAGGCAAGAGAAATTATTTCTAAAGTTTATGATTTTATGAAAAAAGAAGCAAGTAAAAATTATGCAGAAAAACTCACTGATGCGCGATGGAGAACCGCACAGGCTGTTGGAGTATCTGAAAGCACAGTGACTAGAATTCTACGCGAAAGAAAGGAATATACTAATACAATGAAGCAAACTACAGTACCTGCTATGGAATCGAATATAACTATGGAGACGGATGCGATAGTTCCTGTAGTCCCAAGTGCGAAGCGTACAACAGAGCCGACTACGGAAGCGGATATTGAGTCTGAAAATGAAGCGAGTACGTCGCATTCGAATCTAGTAGGCAGAAGTGCTTCTATTTTTACATCACCTATGAAGAAGAGAAGGGTAAGACCACGAAAAATTAATTTAGACGAATTTGATATTGGTGTAGTCCGAAGAACTATCCTAAACTATCATAGAGAACATAGGCAATTTCCAACATTATCACGACTTTTTGAAAGACCGTATACAATTTGACGGATGTATTACAACCCTAAGAACATTGTTACTTAAACTGGGTTATAAATGGAGAAAAACTGAAAATAACAGGAAGGTGCTAACCGAAAAACATGATATTCAAATGTTAAGATTGAAATATTTAAAACAGGTAAAGTCTTTTCGTAATGCAGGTAGACCTATAGTCTACACAGATGAATCATATATTCATACCAACCACGTGCAAAAAAAATCCTGGGCCGAAAAATGTTCTAAGACAGCAATATAACAAAAGGAGTGCGCATAATTATAGTACATGGCGGAAGTGCAGAGGGTTTCGTACCAAATGCGTTGTTGACATACAGAGCAGAGATCAAATCCGGAGACTACCACGATAACATGAACACAGAAAATTACTTAAAGTGGCTAAAGGAGAAACTAATACCAAATCTCCCAAATGATGCCGTGGTAGTCTTGGATAATGCAGCCTATCACAATACTAGTTCGGAAAAAATACCAACATCCAACTCCAACAAATTAGACATGAAGACTTGGCTGAATGCAAAAAATATCCATTTTGAACCAAGCTACAAAAAACCTGAACTTTATGACCTTATATTAAAAAACAAAGAAAACTGTCCTCAGGTACAAAGTTGACGAATTATTGAAAGAACATGGATTCACAGTGCTTCGGCTGCCTCCTTATCATCCAGATTTAAACCCAATCGAAAACATTTGGGGTATTGTAAAAAAAAAAACGACGTTGCTAGCCGCAATATCAATCAAAATTACACTTCGATTATGCCCATTTTAACGATTATGCCCATTTTAAATGAATCATTTGATCGAGTAAATAAAGATGTCTGGTTCAATACTTGTCAGCACGTGGAAAAAATAGAAGACGAATACATGAGACACTGTGATCTTGATTTTAGTTTTATTATAAATGACGGTGATACATCAGACTCTGAATCAGATATTTCTGAAACGAGTGAATGACGATTTTCATTTCTCAATAAAGTTCAATAAAACTTTTTCACGAATTTCATTTATGTCTATTATTACCCCCTATTATAAAAATGGTAATATTATCGTATAGTAGCTAATAATCACATACAATATCCACACCTAAAAATAAAATAAACATAACCCTTTCCTTGCAGTCGGGTAAAAAATATAAAATTAAAGTAGAGCATCTTTCACTTTGACCATGACGCTCTCTCCTGATTAGTCTATGCATTGTAGTGTGCGTGTGCACTCATAGGTAATTAGTGTGTACTGATAACATTCAAACATTGACGGAAGCTTGCACACATATACTATAAACGTTTAGGAGGAATAGTGGGGCGCGTCTTCGTGGATTGCACTATCTATAAACACTGACAACAAACACGGAACACCCCATAGTCCGGTTAAGTAGTCACGACCTCTCAAGGTCAACTACGAGATGCCATACACAAAAAAAAAAAGGAATACCCCGGCGGGTAAACGTTGCGGTAATTTGTGTGCCGTGAAACACAACAGCACCGCTCAGTACACCGCCCACGGTGTGTAACTAAAAGATATAAACACTCGGTAACTACAATTATGTTGCTCATACAATCATTAATTTATAATGAATTAAAGAATGAATGAATGAAATGCACCGACCCCAGCGTGGTTTGACCAGACTCGATTAATCGAATGAACTCCAAGACCATTGCATATCAAGGAATAGACAGGGGGTACTGTAATGGTAGGGAAGACGTGCCCTTAGTATAGAAAGGATTAAGAGCCTACGGAGTTTGCACCCTAACGTAAGCATGGGATTAGTGGAGAGGCTGGTGATATATGTCTATGGGGTATTATGGGGCACAGCAGGGTTGATTCAGGTCGAGCTTCATCGGTGAATCTTTAAGCGGGGTTCAGCTGGTTTCTCGGCTCTTTTCTTTGTCACTGCTCTGCTGCTGTTCTTTTCAATGTCTTCGTCTGAGTTGTGACTGTTACCGGTTTTGTACATCTTGTTAGCGGCGTTCTTGATATTCCACCGTGTCTATCTAATAATTGAATCACTTGTCGAAATATTTTAAGTCTTGAGCTATCGTTAAAGTCGCAAATAATGTTATTCGAACTATCCAAAAGTAGAATGGGCACTGTTGGGAATCGAACCCAACACAACACATTGCGCATGATCAGCACGCGCAGGCCGCGTGTTTAGCGCGACGACACGGTTCGGCCCGATAACCACTCGCTTCTTCTGAATTAACCGCGACAGACGATACTCCTCTTACTTTAGTTTCGTTACTAGCTGTTTAGCCGGTACAGTTTTATTATTGTTATAAGCACGTCATTAAACCATTGCCTTCAATACAGTAGTTCACTCTTTAGATGATCCCCGCGCTAACATTGGTCCTTCAAGGATCTCGCCGTCTTAATTTCAAAAGTAACGGTCTCAAAAAAAACTTCGAACTCGAAGCTCTTCAGTTGCGTTCTTCAGCGGGGACAGCTCCAGCAGGAATCGTCAATACCTTGTTGAAGAAGCAGTCTCGTTCCATATGTTTAATTTAACTGAGTGTTTTCATTTACCTTCAAGTCCTTTAATGGCAATCATTCTTATTCATACCCTTATATTTATCTGAGGTCACTTGTATGCTTATAAAGCTAAAATATAACGGTAAGGATAATCCATCTGTTTACACCATTCCTTCACTACACTTCATATCTGTTGATAACTCGGCGACGTGCTTCCTTGTTATCTTCGCATCAGCTGTTCCTTAATTCGCACCTAGTCATACATAATCATAACTCATTAGCTAGTTATATTTCGTATAGATTTTATAAACCGTTTTGTTGTCTCTTCTCTATTAAAATTATTTTTGCGAGTTTGCTGCTGGTGCTGCTATGAATCGTTATAATCATAAATCTTTATTTATCCCAACATCATATTGCAGGCTCTGGTTAATAGAATGTACAATCCTAAATAGAGAAAGGTGTCCGTGATAGAAGGGTCCCGGGTTACAAACACCCAGCTCTCCTAGATAAGGACATGTAAATTTACAAAACGGTTTGAGAGTCCAGATGTTATTTAAAAAAAAATAAGATTGCAATGAAAAATGCATAATTTGAATAAAAGTAGGACCTACAAAATTCACAGAAAAATTGAAAAAATAACTAAATTTAATTAAGATACTCGTTAAACTGGGCAAACTTGCAAATTATATTGACTAAAATCTAATTTAGTTAATTCATAATTATCAATTTGGAAGCAGTACTACACTTACAGTAACTTCTAGTTAACAAAATTCAGAAGTAAAAGGTGTAAAGTCAAGCAAAAAATTCACGGATATATACAAATTATTTATTTATTTATTTATTTTTATTTATTTAATTCAGACACAAATGATCCATATTTATGTTAATATACTTAAAAATTATGTTAGTAACAAATGATATACGTGGCACAATAATCATACAGTAGATAAGATCCTATACCGGTTCTTATCGACATGCAACTGCACACAATGCCACATTGATGGACAGTCCATTTTGCCAGCCACAACTCTAAGAATGCCATTGCCACTGCCGCGGACTCGACTAAGCAAAGATGCCGCTCTTTTTCTAAGGATGGCATGAAAGCCATCGATGCGAGCGTCGGCAAACATGCCTGACGCGCTGCAGTGCTTCGGCAGCCGCAACAGCATCCTAAAGGCATTGTTATACTGAACGCGCAGGGCGTTGATTGTCTTCTGCGTATAATTGACCCATAGACTGCACGTATAAAAAGATTGGCAAAACGCCCGAAACAAAGTTACTTTTACTGCCTTAGAGCAGCGTGCAAATCTACGAGCCAACATATTGCATCGGACAGCCAACGCCCTGCGCTCCCTCTCAATGTCCTCGTGGTCCGAGAGGTCATCCGAGACCCAGTGGCCCAGGTACTTGAATCGCGAAACTCTGGGTAAAGAAATACCGTCTATGAGGACGGGTGGTACGTTCATGACCTTATGGCAAGGTGATTGGAACACCAATAGCTCACTCTTCTTTACATTATACCTGAGCCCATGAGCCCCGGCGTATTCCACACATATAGCAAGGAGTTTACGTACCGCGCTTATGGAGGGGCCCAATAACACCATATCGTCAGCGTAGCTGATGTTGTTTACAAATTTTCCGTCTATGGAGCAGCCGACATTGGTGTTGCTGAGTCTCTCGATGAGCCCATTTACGTACAGATTGAAGAGACGAGGCGAGGTTAAACCTCCTTGCCTTACTCCACACTTCAGTCTGTACGCATCGGAGGTCGCACACGCCCACTTAATGACATTAACTTGGTTGTTGTACCAATAATCAAAAATTCTAACGACTTCTTCAGGGAGGCTGGTTTCTGTCCTCATTTTGTACCATAGCACACCATAGGACACCAAATCGAAAGCTTTCGAAAGGTCTAAAAAACAGGCATAGACTGGAGTCTTCCTATCGGTGTAGTACCGGACAGTGTGCTTGAGGCATAAAACTGCCGTTTCTGTTGATAGCCCGCGTCTAAAACCGAACTGCGCGTCATTCAGCTTTATGTGGCTGTTCAAAATACGATCAAGCAGACTGTCCAGCACTTTCGCCACGGTAGTAGCTAGCGAAATGGGCCTATAATTGCTGTTGTCTGACGCATCACCAGTTTTATTTTTGATTATTGGCACAGCCACGGTCTTCATACATTCATCCGGCAAATATGAGTGTCTTACACAAAATGTATAAAACATAGCCAGAAGCCTTGGCAGGTGAACCCCCGCATGCTGCAAATGCTCAATACTAATTCCATCGTGACCTGGGGACTTACCCCTCGTCATATGCTTTATAACGGTTGATATATGCTTAGCAGTAAAAGCTGGTAATACTGCCTGCCCAAGCGAATTTTGCCTGATTTCACCAGCATTGAGCATACCCGGCACACAGGAAGGAGGTTCTATCTGAAAAAGACTTTTAAACATGTTCGCAATGTCTCGAGGCTCAGTTACTCCGTTAACATTTAGAGGGACAGTGGGATTACTGTTAAGTTTTCTCGTGCCTTTCCAAAAGCTTTTAAAATTTTTGTCTGCGTGGTGTGATGCGAGAATATCCATTTTAATTTCCTCTGCGTTACTTTGACACCATTTTATTTTGGATTTAAAAAGACGTCGAGACTCCACCATGTTATTATAGATAGGTCCACTTGCAGGCCTACCGTATAGTAACCAGGTTTGAAAGTTTACCCTGGCAACCTCGTGAGCACCACGAACATGTCTATTCCAGCCTAATACAACACGTTTTCGTTTAGTTATAGTAACTCTGCAATTCGAACTAACCACTGCCGCTTCACACATAGTCGCAACAATATCCTTGTACATTTTGTCTATTACTATTCTATGATCCTTATTGTTACATAAATCGTCACAGCATTCCGACAATTCCGATGGAAAATCTACCTTTCTAAAGTGATCATTGCATATCTTACTATAAAGTTGTTTTTGTTGCTCATCCCTATTGGCCCACAGTATACCATTAGGGGATTTTTCAAGTATTAGTAACTGTGGTTTCATTACAGAAAGACTACAACATACTTCTAGGGGATAGTGGTCAGACCAAGTACAGTCATAGAGCACCCTCACACTCAGTACGGACTGCCACGCAGACTCCGTCACCACACAATGGTCAAGCCAGCTTGTGCTGCCGTGGGCTTCACTAACGAAAGTAAAGGTCCCCGATGAAATTCCTAACTTTTCTATATCCGCACATACCCATTGCTGCTCGTTACAGAACTTTAGAAGTTCCTTTCCAAACAACGCACAAGGACTAGCATTAAAGTCTCCTAAAATGTACACATTCGCAACTTCGGTGTTTTCAATTAAAGCACTTATTTCACTAAGACAGTCGGTAAATTCTATTAAGTTCTCAATGGAGTTCACCGGCATGTACACAGATATTATTACAAAGGATCGATCGCACACAACTACCTTAATTGCCGTGAGACGCACACTATTGCACGGGATCACTGTCACCGAACTAAACGCAGTTTTACGCCAGAGCAGAGCAACACCGCCATACGGTCTGCCTCGTACTAGGCCCGCAGACGAGTCTATAGCCGATTTGCCACAGTAGTCAAAGTCTTGGTCGATTGTTCCAAGGATCGGCAAGTCGTGCGGGAACAGCCACGTCTCCTGTAGGGCTATTATGTCTGCTCGACGACACAGGGTTCTTACATAGTCCACAGAGCGTACTAATGACTTACAGTTAAATGAGATAAAACTGCTAAGTGAGGGTCTTTCTAGTTGTTGAGTGGCCATTTTGATTTTTATAAATGTGTCTTCGATTTCCAAAGTCTATGAAACGCCGAAAAGATATCCCTTCAGGCCAAATACGGTCGTCCATGAACGTAGCCAACTTGTGCCTAGGGACTAGTATCTTATAAGCATAGTACTCCTTATGTTGCTTCATTATAATTTTCTCCAAGGTTACACAAACTTGTGTTTTAGTCATAATATAACTAGCAATGTCTGCAGGTGAAGTTCCTTTGTCAACATTGTTTATAAACAAAGGGAGTCTCACATCTGCAGCCTTAAACTTACACTGTGGCGAGGTAACAGCTACGCCTTTTTGTCCTATAAACCTATTTTTATGCCTGTTTCTCTGTACCTCCGTCCATTCACCGCCATTCATTGGTTGTTTCCATTCACCTGGCGCACGCGCAATATCTGCAAACGAGTGAGACTCAGGCAAACAGCTGTTGCTAGGCGCCACGGCTGTCACACCACTCGACTTGCAAGTGGGCTTCAATTTCTCACACACCATATGCTCTGTCTTTCTCGCACCCCCCGCAGCCGACCCCTCGCTCGTAGTGCATAACGTGACAAAATAAGAATAAGCTTAATTAACAAAAAAGAAAGAATGGATATGGGGTTGTGTTTATGATGGCTAAGTGATTTTACGATACGGGTTTTAAGCGGGAGATTGAGCAAACATTTGTTGCTCGTCTATTTTGTGTTGGGAAATCGTGATATAAGGGAAGATCAGTGTTTTATTTTTAATTTTATTACAGTTATGAAAATAAACAACTGTCGGACCGTTAGCACTTGGCAGTGTTGGTAAAGTTGGATAGAGGATTGTGAAAATGCAACTTTTAATATAGCTCTTTGAGCTCTCTCTAAAATGATAATATAAGTTATGGCCTGCCTCATCGAGTGCGCCAGACCATTTGCAACACGTTTTTTTTTTTTTTTTTGGTTATGGCATCTCGTAGTTGACCTTGAGAGGTCGTGACTACTTAACCGGACTATCCTGTGGCTGCCTTAAGCGGACTCAAAGCCTCCAGCCAGGGGCGTAAAACTACTTACATTACTAAGCGAACGCTCGCTAAGGGCACCCCCTGTGGGGTACGGACCTCGGCTTAGGGCGTCGCTGACGGGAGGACAGCAAGATGGGACAGGCTGGATCAGATTTTGTTGATTATTATTATTCGGGGAATTTAAAGCTACAGGCTCAGCTACGGCGCGGGCTGGCACTTCATCGAGCAAGGGTCGGGGGGGACAATTACGTCGGGATCTTCGCGAGGAACCTCGGCGGCGAGGTCGGAAAGTCGGTCTGTGTTTGTGCACTGTACTGGTGGCCCTACTGCTCTCCTGAATGAGAGTTATGTGGTCATCGGGATCGGTGAGAACATGCTTGGGACGGCGGACATGACTAATGGAGGAGGGAATATAGCTAGCGGCTTTCACAACCAGAGGGTTGCGGTGATTCGCGGCGGTCTCGAAGAAACGCTTTGAATTGCGTTTCATGAACTGACGGATAGTGGGAATCCTGAGGTCTACGTGGAGGATTTCGTTGCGAACGTACCAGGGGGAGCCTGTTATCCTACGGAGGAACTTGTTCAGGCATTCTATTGAAGCGAACGGGCTTGGCGTGTGCGAAGACTGCACTGGCATAGGTCATGATCGGGCGAATGCACGCTGTGTAGATACGCAATTTGCACTTTAGTGACAATTTGCTACGTGCATTGAGGACGAAGTGGAGTCTACCTAGAGCGAAGGCGGCGCGCGAACGAGCCGCCTTAATGTGCTCTGAAATCGCGGCCGGTGTAGTAAATGGCCGTGCCGTCTGCGAACAGAGCCAACTGTGCCTTGCTGCACTTGGGCATATCGCTGGTGAATAGCGTGAATGCTAGGGGAGAGATCACAGAGCCCTGAGGGACTCCTGCGCGAATAGGGTGGGGGGAGGATAGCGCACCTTCGATGCGTTAACGGAAGGTGCGGTTCGACAAAAAGTCCCGTAAGATGAGCACGAGACGATCTGGCACACCGAGTTGGTACAGCTTATATAATAAGCCGTTGTGCCAGACTTTGTCGAACGCTTTCGCTATGTCGAAGAAGACAGCACCGGTCATCAAACCTCGTTGGAAACCGAAGTTGATGTGTTCGACTATACGGTGGACCTGTTGTACGCACGAGTGTTGGGTTCTAAAACCAAACTGTTCGTTGGGGATGAGGCCCTTTGTCTCGGCGTAGTCTCTGAGGCGCTTATAAATAAGCCTCTCATAGATTTTGCCGAGGACATTGAGCAGACTGATGGGGCGGTAACTACTAGGCTCCGACTTTGGCTTGCCGAGCTTCGGGATACCGATGACGGTGGCTTCTTTGAATGCCTGTGGGAAGATGTTGTTGCTCAGAGCACCATTGAAGATGGTGGTCAGTAGCATTATCAGGTGGGCAGGGAAAAGTTGGAATACCCTATTGGTGATTCCATCTGAGCCGGGGGCTTTACGAGCCTTAAGACCTTTGATGAGGTCGTGCACTTCGTCAGGCGTGACGGGGGGCAGCGGATACTCTGGGTCTTCGACGGGAGGGAGGGAGGCTTTATGTTCGATTTCAGCGTCGACCACAGAGAGGTGAGCTTGGTCTACTGGTTGAGAGCAAGGCGAGCATTGGACTTCTAGACTGTCGGCTAGAAGCTCAGCCTTGTCGACATCATCGAAGGCGATGGTCTTGTCGGGACGGATCAGGGGGGGCATGGAGACTATTTCTCCGGATCTGAGCTTCTTCTGGAGTTGCCAGAAGGCTAGGTGGGTGGGCTCTAGTTCGCTCAACATCTTGTCCCAGCCGGCGGTACGCAGCTCCTCTATGCGTGTTCTTACAGTACGCTGTAAGTAACGCATATGGGCTTTGTTCGCGTCGCAGGGGAAGTTGCCGTAGGCACGGACAGCCGCGTTCTTCTCATTCAACAGTTCGCGTACATCGTCCGGCAACTTCCAGCGACGGTCCTCCGTCGCTGGAATTTCCCTTGAACAATCGTTCAGGACTGATTGTACGTGAGCTGTGAATGAGTCGATCGCGGCCGTCGTGTCAGCGATAGAGTCAAAATGATCGGGGATTGGGTCCAAGTGGGGGGACGTGGTGGATTTTAAGCGATCGCTTACTTTCCTCCAGTCCGTTACCACTTTGTTGGGAAGGGGTTGGGTGGAATCGGGCAGACCTATGCGGGGGACCAGTTTCATGACTACTGGACGGTGATCGGAGGCGAGCTCTTGTACTACTTCTATAGAGTCCAACCGTAGGTTGACGTTCTGTAGGAGCGCCACTTCGAGAACATCGGCGGTGTGATTGGGATCGGGGGAGTGCAACACGTTAGTAAAGCCACGTCTGATATACCTAATTGTAATATGGGGCAACGCGCCAAAAACCAACCTAAAGGACCTACAGATCGCACAAAATAAAATTATTCAACCATTATTTCACTATGGTTACCTTACACCTACACTTAAAACTTACAGGGAAAGGAAACTCATGAATATTAAACCACTTCATGCGCATTGCACTAGCATATAAATAAGAAAACTTCTAAATAAGTCCATTCACACGCAACTACACCTCACAAAAATACATCAAGTACCCTGTATTGAACCCTATGTAATCGGCTATCTTATTTAATAACAATTTTTATATGATGAGCAATTGCTGAGATATCACGAGAGTCACGGTGGATGCGGAGAAATGGCCCAACTTCGTTTAGACAACGGTTGAGGGGCATCCCGCCCTATTACGCCCAATATGGTTAACAGAAGTAATAACAGCCGCACGGGCCGAGCGATCAGGTTAAGCCACGCCTGCCGCGGTCGGTCCGTGGATGGGTGACCATCCTCACTCACCAAAACCCAGCCGCGCCATGGGAATGGTGTTGATGGTTAACAGACTGCGGCGTCACAGAAGAACCGCTCAGTCCGTCCATACTTAGTTTCAACCTGTACTTTAAACCTTTATAGGTACGAATTATATTTTTGAAACTGAGCAACAGACGCGCAAGGGTCAGTTGCAGGTACCGGCTAGCATTTCGTTAAATAGTGAGCACTGCTATTTTTCTTAAAGGAAGGCGCCCTTAAACAATGCAACCTTCTGCTTTCTCTCGATCCCAGCCGTAATGCGCCTCCCGCTTGTCCGCCAGATGTGGACATTATGAGCATCAACAAAGCGTCTACACATACAAAATAGTTTTTCTACAAAATAATAATTTACGCCTCTGTAAAATTATAACATTGATATGTTTGAGAAAAATATTACCTAGATTAAATAAAATAAATTCAAGCAGGCTTTCATTTATACTCGAAAGGAAGCAATAATAATAGTCAGTGAATAAAATAATGAACTTGTTCAACGTAGTTATGGTTATTCGGCACAATGTGTATGAAGTTTTAGGTCCATAGCGATACCGTACTATACGGTCTGAATTCATTTATTTCTAAACAATAAACATACCTTAATTAAAACATTGATGTCCAGGAGTAGCAAGGGCTTATATTGTTAACATTACGAATTTATGCGTTGACGCGGTTACCGTGCGATGACTCGTTATCTTTGTTTTTATGTTTGAAATCAAAGGACTCGATCACACTATGTGCCAGGATAATAGCTTCGTTTATCCCGCACTACTACATTTAATATGAATACACTGTCCTATAGCAATTGTTTAAAATTATGTTGAGGGCATCTTTTCTTAATAATTCTTTTTTTTATGCTTCACATTTCATTTTCTTTACAAAGTGTAAAAGGAAAGGATTTGATTTGATGGAATGATGGCGTTAATTCTTCGGTGCCAACCTATGGCATTAACTGTTCTGTTTTTTTTTCACCGTAACAACTGTATACTTCATTAGTTATTTTTTGTGTCCATTGAATATTGAAGAAATCCACAATTTTTTAAGAAATCTCATTGATTGGTGCCATTTCACTAACAGCGAGGTACGCTTCGGGAATAATTACGAGAGGAAGTAATGCTAATTGTAAGCAAAGATGTGTTATTTCGCGACTTTTATCTTATTCACTGCCAACTGCATTCCAAATTGTTCTTAAAATATCGAAAATATTCGTTCATAAGAGGGTTGTTTTTTTTAGGATACAACGCGTAAATTAAAGGTAGAAAACTAACTGTATCTTCACTACGTGCGAAGTCCCCATGAAAGGTGTACCGTCACCGTATAATGTATTTACTGGCTTGAAAAAGTCACGGAGTTCTATGGCTATTAAAGTTCCAAAAATCAAAATTCTGTCATTTGTTTCAAAATTATAGTCATCACACAAAAAAAACTATAACTATATACAATGTGTTCTGGCAATCTCACATCCTTTGAATTTTACACGCTGTTCGGACTAAATTTAAATATTTATTTTCTGAGCTATATTTATAACTCAACTAATAGACCACAGCATAAAATATTCCCATTAACTCGGGTAACAGTTGACCACTGATAACACAATTCTTCACGCACACTAGTTCTCAATGTGAACTGACAAATTTCATTTTTTAGGCGATGTCTTACACACACTACAATAGTGAGTTGCCGCATTCATGGAGTTATTGTTTGTATAGAGTGCGGTATCTAGTCAAGCGCAGCGAGACCAATCATTTATCTAAGATTATAGTAATATATATTTTGATTTCGAATGTTCGAAATCTCATATATTGAGAATCTGGTATTCTGAGATCAAGCCTTTTTATTGGTTTAGTTTTTTTTGGGACAGCCCCATTCAATGGTAAATTGAAAATTAAACATACTACCTTAAAACACTGGCATTATATATTCCTCCATTAGTTATGGAGATCCAGGTTGACCGTACGTCCTGATATCAGGACGTTCGGCCATACATAAATGCTTCTGCATCCTGATGCATCACCACTAGTCACAAAAAACTGGAGTATCAACCAGCTCCCTACCTCAACTCCTTTACCACACAAGTTTAAGTTTTTCAAGGTAAAGACCTTGAAAAACTTAATGAAAATCAATTTTAAAAACGCCAAAAAATTGTCACCCATATATAATAGTTACCTAATATTCCGAAGTTATATATGTAAGTTGGTGAGGATTGTCCGAACGTTCTGAAGTACATACAAAATATGGGTAACCAGTGATTACGTGTGCATAATGTCACTGCAGCTTCTTGTAGTTGCGTTGTGGTAACTACAAAATTTTCGATGTGGTTGCGTTGTTGCTGCGACGTGGTCTTGTTGTGCTCGGTATCAACCACACGGTTGATTTTGACAGCCAAATGTAGTCCGTTTGAATAAACTATTCATTTTCATACAACTTAGCGCCCGTCCACGTGTATGTTGGAGTAAAATTAAAACAGATATAACAAATATGTAACACTTTAATACACTCGTCGCCTGTACAACAGCGAATTTAAGTTAGTTACAATATTTTTTATAGATTTCTACGTAGAAGTTACATCGAAAATGTTTCATAAGAACGCATCCCCCTTCACCTTTTTAATTCGTATCAAAAACAAGCCAGTTTCACGTAAAATGTATATAACAAGAACAAAAGACAGCATTTTATTTTCATTTTAAAGTATTAATATCTAGATGTTTCCAACAAATATTTCATTTGATAAACTCAATCAGATAAAGACTGTTGAAAACTGCTTTGTTTTTTTTCCGTCATTTTATAACATGCGAGTTGGTCTCAGAAAAAATAAACATAATATATTGTAAGTAGTCCCTCAATGGCTTCAAGTCGGAAGGTACTAAAGCATTTTTCACAGTCGTATAATTTCAACACTAACTCCGACTCGGCCAAGTACCTATTACATATTATCTAAAATCATTATTCAAATCAAGTAGAAAAATATCGTCCAAACTAAAGTGGGATTAAAATAAATTGTAACATGTGGTAACACTACTTTCTGAGCCCCTTCCTTTTAAAACGTAAATTAACTTTTATTTTTGTAAATACCTTTTGTTTGGTGCCTTTTCAGAATATCGCGGCTTGATTTTTTTATGAGGAAGGTACCTATAATAGAAAAGTTTAGGTAGTTAAATAAAGGTAAACAATCTTGATGTGACTTTTTACACAAACATAAACTAGTGGTTCAATTGATTTAGTAATCATTATTGTTGTATTTACATTGGTTTTTAATAACATTTTATTTTTAAACCAAGCGAATGATTAAAAAGACACATCAAGATTGTTTACCTTGAATTCACTAGGTACCTAAACATTTCTAGTATAGCATGATATACATTATATTGAAATGATGGCCTACATAATTTTATACCAAAAGGTTAAATAATCTGTAATATTGTAAGCTTGCTATAACAACATTTAATAATCATTGAACTGGTAAATTGGTGTAACATAAACATTTAATTGCATTTTATACGGTAACGACACCCAGAATTTACTTTAACATGGTGCGCCCAGTATATTTAGGGCAACGCTGTTTGTCGCACAGCTCAAATTGAAACCCAATTTTTTGACATCGACAAATATACACTGGGTGCCACATATAAAATGCATTTTATAACAAAACTCATACCTGACTACAGATCAATCACGAGGTGCAACCGACAATTAAAGTTTGGTTCGGGAAGGCCCGACCGGTTTCGAACCCGAACGGGAGCCCCCTGTTCATGAGCGAAACGCAACGAGGTAGGGTTTGAGCACAAACCTGGCCACTTTAATTAGAAACTAATTGAACATTCATGAAATAAATACATTGAAAAACTGTAAGCAAAAATAAATAAGGTGGTCTTATATGGAGGCTATAAAAATGAATATTTTATATCAATATATCATATTGTTACATGTACTGTGTGGCGGTTAAATGTAAGGCGTGCTTCACTATTGTACGCTGTCGGCGTGTTTCAATTCACTAAAATGTTTCATAAAATATCTATTTAATAAAGCACTACAAATTATGATGGGTAAAGGTGCTAGCTATAATATTAGGTGCTTCACATTTGTGCTAGATTTTTTTAAAGCTCTTTCACACAATGGCATGTCCTGGTCATAGATTGGTTTAATAAGACTTGAAATTCGCATCTTACTGTGATGATTCTGCCAGAATTCGCTATTGTGTATGGATCAATTATAATTTGGAGATTATTCATATATGTTTTTTATTTAATGCAAAAAGCAGAACTTCCTTTGCCGTGCGATAAATACATACCATACATGCGAGCACAATATAGTTGCCCCCCATTAGAAAACTCTATTACATTAACTATTTGATATTTTCATTTAGTGTACAATACATTACAATAAGAACAGTAAACAATTATAAAATTGACTCTGTTGTCTGTTGATGTACACTCAGTGCATTAAAAAGAAAAGAGAAGAAAAAAAAATCGCACGAGCGTAAATTCATTAATTTTGTTGAAATACATAACTGGGTATGAACATAAAAGAACTTCTTCGAGTACTAAGTAGTATTATTTCCAAATTGACCGTCCTATTTTCAAAAATCAATTTCTTAAATCGATTAGAAATGAAGTGCCTTAACAATAAATAAATTAGACAAATTAATTGATAAAAATGAAAATAAAATGTAAAAAGTATATTCTCAGACATCACTGGTATACGAACTAAGGCCAACCGGGTCATTTGCGTCTTTGGGGCAATTGCGTTTAATTGAAATCTGGTTTTGTTTATTTTGAATAAAATCATAAGGTATATTTTCAATAGATGGCGTTGTACCGCACAAATTCAAAATATCGGCCATATTGAAAATCACATGTTTTTGTCAAATGGTGCTGTGCGAGATGAGTGATCAAAATCCTTATTAATCTATATTTTTTCTAAGTTTTCCGTTTTTATTCACATAAACGCACATAAATATGATATTATATCGTATCTACACTAATAGTTATTTCTACTGAAATCGTTTTACTTGTAGAGAAATGGTGATTTTAAAATTTTTGGTTCGATCTGGATTTTTGGGGTAAATGCGGCTGCTGTTTCGGGGCTATTGCGTCTATATGACGCATTTGCCCCAATAACAGAGATCTTAAACATTTTTTGGGGTTTTCATTTTTGCATTTTACGAGAAATTTTGCTATCGTTTTTTGTTATTGTGAAGTTATCAATTTGTCAGCAGGTAAATTAGAATACGATCACAATGGTTATGCTGAGACACGTGAAATCAATGAATATTTAGACAGAAATGACTTTGAATATTAAGTATAGACTATTTGTTTGAGTAAATTACCTTATTCGACATATTACAGAGGTTAAAAAGGTTTTTATTGACAATATAAACTTTGTAATATTCGTGTAATGCAACTTGATTTTGATTAACTTGTACATATTGCTTTTATTTAGCACCCATTAAGTAAAGGTTTTTCTAGATTAGACAAATTTTGGTTTCACAACTAAAATGTTAGGAACGTCTGGATTTGACAGGGGGTAAATGCGTATATGAAAACATAGTCGCATTTTCCTAGTATTTATTACATCGCTTCTAATATAATGATTATTTAATATTTTTGTAATTTACTGAAATATTCGTGTACAAAATTATAATTAAAGCAGTTTTGATTCAATTATAATTTTGTACATATTTATTTCAGCCATCAAACGTCCCAGGTTTAAAACTTATTTAATGAAGACGCGTTTGCCCCAATACGGGAAAATGCATCTAAACTTCTCTTTAAAAAAAAAGTATAGTTACTCGTATTTACTGTAACTAATGGAAGAAACAATTAATTAAGGTTGCACACAGATAATTTCTATACACATTGGTTTTAAGGATTTTTGTATAAAATGTATTATTATTGTGACATGATTTTTTAAAAGAGTGTAATATATTTTTATGACGAAATTGCCCCGGTTGACCTTACAGCCTAACCTTTTAAATGAAGCACTCGTTGACATGTTCCTAATTAACTCCTCCGGCGATCTTTTATAATCCCTCGTCACGAATTAACCATCCATTTACACAACATATGAACCCATGCGCGTACGCATGCTTGCGTCACACGCATTCTAATCAAAATGGCGCCAGGCCAGTATAATATCTAAGTATAAATAATGGTTACCACATAATATAATAATATGCACTGAGTGTACGCACCTACGCTACAATTTGAGCTAGTCGCCTAGTTGTCGGGCGGGTTGTCGAAATAGTCGATTTTCTCTGCAGGTGGTTGTTGGGGTTGCTGAGGCTTTGGCTGGCTGCGGGCGGCCCAGGCGTTCGTTGAGGTGAGTGTTGCCCAGCCAGATCTGTGGTGGAATGAAGGATAGAAATAGTAGGCGGATGATAGGGACTTACTGTTTTTCGACGGAACTCGTTACTACTTTTCTCTAACGGGAATTAGGTAAGGTTATCGAGGCAAGCAAGAAAGTTGTTCAGGTACACTCGCGGAAGGTAAATGATGAGTAATTTTTAAATAAATTGCTTTACGCCAATTTTAGTTGTGTTGGATTTATAATGCTGGCAATACTTCACTGTCACTCTCATTCCAGGAGTCAGTAAAAATTTATAGATTCACTCCGCGACTTACATCAGACTTTATCCAGTAGCCATTTGTGTTCGTCAAGACTTTTGTCTATGCTGTAGTGTGTGACCGTGGTTCAACGCTACAAGGATCTATTGGCGCGTGGCCATGTGGCGGCATGGCCACGCGCCATATACGAACTACGCGTCATTCTGGCGTCACTCAAAATTCTGCATCACGCAAGCAGAGTTTACTGCATTATTAGCACGTATACACTGACCCGACTTCAATCGTCGGGCAGTAGCCCAAAAGCCAACACCCGTCTGGTTGAAGGATCCTGCCTTTTTTTTGTTTTGAATTTTTTTTTTACAGTCCGCGACGCGTAAGCTGAGCTTTGTATTTATGTGATTGCACATAGCGACGCATCCTTTGCTTGGAAATCGGACAATCGACATGAGGCGCTGAGCGTCACTCGCGATCACATTGGTACGATTAGTAATCACTCACACAAATGCAAAGCTCAGCTTAGGCCTCGCGGACTATACCTTTATAGCCAAAATTAGAACTTTTTTCACTACAATTAGAACGTTTTTCAATACAATTTCTATGACAATTACGCAAATGTTTAATAACAACGTCCCCCAGTCAGCGTCTTTCAGGCGCCAAAAGACACTTGTACAGTCCATTCACAGATTTTTACTGACATCAGCAACCCAATAGCAACCTTATTTTAACGATTGTAAAGATCATTGTGAATTTGACAGACTTGTCAATGGCAGCAACCCAACAGCAACCTTATTGCTATGGCAATAAAGATCATTGTGATTTTGACAGTAATGCAAACTCAAAGGTAAAATAACTGTGTATTTGTAACTATTAAGTTACCGATAAAATGTTATACCATATTTTTGGAAACTCGAAGTCTGGCTGTTGTTACCACACCAACGAATTGTGCAAGGGACCATTATAATATTTATTTTCACCAATTTTTATCAACTAACGCGGAAGTGTTTATATATTGATGCCAATTTCTGCTACGTTTATGTAGTGCTTTAATTTGATTAAGTATTTGAATATTTAATTAAACACGAAATTCGAATTTTTTAATGACATTTTAAGATTGATTTAAAGGCAATTTTAGAAATTTCATTTTGTCCATGATGATTATTCAATTGCAATTTAAATTCTAACAATAATTGATGGAAAAAGTTTTGAAACATAAATTGGAAACCTCCTAAATACAGATCATGGACATGTGTTAGTACTTCCTTTTAGTAACAATTGAACCTGAACAGGGTTTGTTTACAGTTTGATCAGATACTTTAGGAACAGACTATAAGAGTGTGTACGTACTTGGCGTTGGCCGCGGCCCCGTGCGCGGCGTGCGCGGCGGGTGCGTGCGGCGCGCGCAGCACGGGCCCCGGCACGCGCCGCTTGCCCGCCTCGCGCGCCAGCACCTCCAGCACGCTCATGGCGGGCAGCCACGACTGTGGACATAGGCCCACTGTTACCAGACATACTAACAACACACGTCAAACGTAGGTATCGCAACGTCAAAGTGGTGACGTGCGGTTGACCGGCCGCACTAGGGGTGGGTATAGGGTGTAGGCGGGCTGGTGCCAGGCGAGGGTGCGTGCTAATGTACGGGTATTTCCCGGGTCCTCGTCTCCTGCATGTCGATTCTGTAAAAATCTCACGGTGAAGACTTGCGTGGAGTGAGCTGTCCGTGTCATCCCGTCTTGGTCCATCTCTAGCATCAGTGGCACTGACAGCTCACTCCACGCTCACTTTACCTAAGTATTCAAGGTGAGATGGTTAATGAATAGCACTACTGGTAGTGTAAGAAAACGTGGATGACGCGAGTCGTTAGAAGTCCGACATAACCCTTTGTTCTTCTCAATCGGAGAGATTTATCCATGATTTATGGCAAAAATACACACGGCGGTAAGGTAATGCTAATGTGAATCTAAAGCCACGTGAAAGCGATATAGTTTTATATACAATCACGCCTGCAAGACGCTATGGTATAACGACTTGTAGGCGTGCATCACATATACATTTACGCAGCGTCTACGAAATGACAACGCATATGCTGGAATACACTTAGTGCAAAGAACTTACACTATAATTTTAAGGTTTACTTTTTGTAACTGGTACTCACTGCTGATTTATAATCAGAATCTTCAGTCTACATTATATTGAGTAAATCTCATGTCAAGCAATTAGTTGTGTTATTTTGAAAATCAGAGTAATAACTTTCAAATAAACTACCTAATAATAAAAAAATAATATTAACCTTTTCTTTATCAGCAGTAGCTACAACGTTCCTATTGGGCTCAGCATCGTAAGCGACGCTCTCACAGCCGAAGTGTTCGCAGAGCTCGTGTATGAACTGACGCTTCTGCCAGTTCATCGACGGGAAGGAATGCGCTCGGGTCTTCTGTTTTGACTATAGAAGGAAAAGTTATAACGTTAATATGCTGAATGATATTTATTGTGTAAGTTGGCTATAGCTATGGATGTACAAAAATCTTTTGGCGCGTGGTCAAAATTGGAACTAACCGCCATTTTGTTTTTCAATACGTTTCACAAAACAATTGCACGAATGTTTACCTTGCGCCTCCCTATCAACGTCATTCGAGCGTCAAAAGATCCTTGTAGCAGCGTAACACATTATTTACACGAAGTTTTTAATTTTTTAAATATATTTCATTTTCATAATTTGAAAACCCGACTTGAGGAATTTGTAGTCTTTCAGTTGTATAAGTAGTTTTTTATTTTGATGAGGTGAATGCATTTTTATTGTCATGTTGATAACTTACTCTCGCACGCGGGACTACTGCGTGCACCTATTCATGTTTGAGTTTACTAGGGTGCGTTCAATTCGAGCAACGCGAGACGTGAAGACGCTTGCATTGCAGGTATCACGTGGCATACTAAAACGTCCTTATTTAAAATCTGTAAAAAAACCTCTGAATCTGACGGGCTCGCGCGGGAGCCCACGTGCTCGCTGTAGCGCGGCGCGAGCTTGTGTGTTACCTTCTTAGCAAGCTGCACGAGCTCGGTGAGCTTGTCGTGTATCTGGTGCGCGAAGGCGGGCTCGCGCGCGGCCGTGGAGCGCACGTGCTCGCTGTAGCGCGGCGCGAGCTTGTGTGTTACCTTCTTAGCAAGCTGCACGAGCTCGGTGAGCTTGTCGTGTATCTGGTGCGCGAAGGCGGGCTCGCGCGCGGCCGTGGAGCGCACGTGCTCGCTGTAGCGCGGCGCGAGCTTGTGTGTTACCTTCTTAGCAAGCTGCACGAGCTCGGTGAGCTTGTCGTGTATCTGGTGCGCGAAGGCGGGCTCGCGCGCGGCCGTGGAGCGCACGTGCTCGCTGTAGCGCGGCGCGAGCTTGTGTGTTACCTTCTTAGCAAGCTGCACGAGCTCGGTGAGCTTGTCGTGTATCTGGTGCGCGAAGGCGGGCTCGCGCGCGGCCGTGGAGCGCACGTGCTCGCTGTAGCGCGGCGCGAGCTTGTGTGTTACCTTCTTAGCAAGCTGCACGAGCTCGGTGAGCTTGTCGTGTATCTGGTGCGCGAAGGCGGGCTCGCGCGCGGCCGTGGAGCGCACGTGCTCGCTGTAGCGCGGCGCGAGCTTGGCCGACACGTCGGGGTTCCGTATCTGAAGTGCTAGTGCCAGCTGACGGGTGCGTGCTTCCACGCGGCATTCGTCGTCGCATTCGAGACTGGAAAACGAATAAAGCGCTGTATTTTGGCTCTATGCATAACCGACCTTATTTTACTGTTCGCCCGGACACTTCATAAGTCCCGCTGTATCCTACTTTTATTATGAATGAGAATTTTCGTATGTTTAGATGTTTAATACTCAATCACGCCAAAACGGGTGAACGGATTTGGATGCAATTTTGGATTAACACAGGATACTTTTTATCCTGGTAATACGTTCCCGTGGGACAAATTTCGACCTGCACGCGGGCGTAGCCGCGGGCTACGCTAGTAGTAAATAGTTTTGAATATCAGCGTCATCTCTAGTATTTTTGTTTTAGTTGTGCTTGTTTTAGATATATCTTACGTTTTGAGCATACTGCTAGGGCGCTGTACCTCTGACAGGTCTACTGAGCCACCTTCTGACATCTTAGTGGCGGCTAGAGTGCTCATCATCCTGTTGACAAAAAAAAATGAATACAATTAGTTGCGACAGCTGAACTGAACTAAACACTTACAACTTATATTAACTTATGTATGTCCTGCACGCGTAACATGACCACCATAGAAACGGGTTTTGTCGACGGAAGAATAGACAAAAAGACAGATTGTAGACAGATTTCTAAAGAAATCTTTCGGCATTTTGTCGATTCTTGTGTTCTTCGGTGGTCATGCTACGCGGGCTGCATAACCAAAATAAAAAATATTTAAGTAAGACCTGCTGTCATTTCAAAAATCCATCATTTCAATAATAGCAGATAAAATACCTTATAGCAAACCGTACTTTTGGCTTCAGGGAAAAACACTCTACCATAGACCAGGTACACATAAAAACAAACATTATTGAAAAAACACTCGAAAGCAAGCAAATCTGCGCCACCGTATTCCTAGATGTCGCGCAAGCTTTTGACAAAGTTTGGCATGAAGGTCTGATATTCAAACTCAGACGCATGTTACCTCCAGAATTTTCAGATATTCTAGTGCCATATATAAGTAACAGAATGTTCAGAATAAGGCAAGAGGATGCATATTCCGAGCTGAGAACTATAAAAGCTGGAGTACCACAAGGAAGTGTGTTAGGACAATTCCTGTACTTGCTATACGCATGTGATATCCCAGAGCTGGAAAACAACACCATTGCGAACTTTGCAGATCACACGGTTATTATGGCTACCAGATCAAGCCACAAATAAGCAATAGAAAAAGTTCTATTAGCTGTGATCAAAGTTTATAACGGGACACAAAAATCGAAGATCAAACTGAACTTGTCAAAATCAATTCACATTGACTTCACTAACAAACTCTGCAATTACCACCCAATCTCTATAAATGGCAAGCAAGAGCCTTATGATAATACAGCCAAATACCATGGCATAACTCTTGACGCCAAACTGCGATGGAAATCTCAGTCAAAAAGAAATAACAGGAACTCGGCATAAGTCACAAAAGCATGTATTGGTTACTCGGTAGGAAATCCTGTCTTTCAATACATCATGAAATGATTTGACGGTATCCAAGTTTGGGAGTGTACTAAACGAAGCCTCGTTAAAATAATACAACAGTTCCAAAATAAAGTACTCAGGGATGCTGTTATTGCACCATAGTACATTAGAAATGATGATCTCCACCGAGACCTTAAAATGGAACTCGTCACCAACATCATCCAAAAATTTGCTGAAGCCCATGGACACAGACTACACGGACGTAGTGCGTAGACTAAAGAGAACTAAACCATTTTAGTTTGTGTGTTGTATAAATAGTGAATGAATAATAGTAACAATGCTGTGCTATACATTTAACACATGAACAAAGTGTTTTTACTTTTTATCAATAATCAGACCCTAAGAAAGTGCTACGAACTTGTGTAAAGTGCAAATTGACGCTATGCTTAGTTAGCATAAGCTTAATCAGCCTATAACGTCCCTACTGTTGGGACACAGGCCTCCTCTCAGTGAGAGGGAGTGGGCCGTAATCTACCACGCGGGCCCCTTGGTAGGTAGATGTCACATGTCTTCGAATTTTTGGTTCTAGGACATGTGCATTATGTTTACAATAGATTGGTTACATTATTCATGTTGAAATTATGCATGTGAGAACGATGCAGAACGTGGGGAGGTATTTTATTGTAACATCTTAAACAGTACCCCATGAAAGATGAGTCTACTTTAGCCAGCCTGAAACCTGGTTGAACTAATTGATCCCTATTTCTAGTGATATAATTGTGTCTTTCACCTCTTTTATTAAAAAGATGTAGATTTTTCCTTACGTACATGATGTTTTCATAGATATATTGACAAGGTACCGTCATGATGTTAATATCTTTGAACAATTCCCTAAGAGAGTCGCGCCTGCGGAGGCAATTTATGGCTCTGATGGCTCTTTTCTGCAGAATGAAAATGGACTCGATGTCTGCAGCCCGTCCCCATAGTAAAATACCGTACGACATAATACTATGAAAGTAACTAAAATAGACTAGTCTCGCGGTATCTACATCAGTAAATTGACGGATTTTTCTCACAGCATATGCTGCTGAACTTAGCCGTGCTGCAAGGGATGTTAAATGAGGACCCCATTGAAGCTTTGAATCGAGCGTGATCCCCAGGAAAACAGTTTTATCGACGAATTCTAGTTTCTCTTGATTCAATACTATCTCACAATTAGTACTTTTGACATTTGGTAAAGAAAATCTTATGCACTTAGTTTTTTTCCCATTTAATACTAAATTATTAGCAGTGAACCAATTTTGGATTTGCAGTAAGGCGTTATTCACGTCGTCAAGATTTAATGCACGCCTATTAATTTTAAAAATTACCGAAGTATCGTCAGCAAATAACACCATATGTGGTTGGGTTTTAAACAAATGAGGTAGATCATTAATATAAACTAAAAAGAGGAAAGGACCCAATATCGAGCCTTGTGGTACACCCTTTTTTACTTTTAGACCGAGTGAATTGACACCGTTTATTTGGACTTGCTGTTGTCTATCATTCAAATAAGATTTTATTAAACTAAGCGCAAGTTTTCCAAGTCCGTAATGTTCAAGTTTTAAGAGCAAGGTTTCGTGGTCGACGCAATCAAATGCCTTGGATAGGTCACAAAAGATTCCTATGGCGTCTTGAGCCTCTTCCCACGCTGTAAATATGTGTTTTAATAAGGTGACACCGGCGTCAGTCGTACAACGTCCCTTTGTGAAACCATACTGTTGACCGTGTAAGATGTTATTGGTGTTGAAATGATTTAACATTTGATTCAGCATGACCTTTTCAAACACCTTGCTGAAAACTGGCAACTCGGATACGGGTCTATAATTATTGGTATCTTTACTATCCCCGGATTTGAAAAGTGGTATTACCTTACTGTATTTCATTAGATCCGGGAATACTCCTTGATCCACACACAAATTAAATATTAAAGCCAAGTATAGCGCTATAGTCTCAATAATGGAGGTACAAACTTTAACAGACATTCCCCATAGATCTTCTGTTAGTTTGATCTTGATTTGCTTGAAAGCTTTCACTACTATTATGGTTTATATGCTTGAATTTAAATTCAATCTGGCAAGATGAAATGTTTGCTTTTAATAAGTCAATAGAACGCAAGGGCGAAGAGTTTAAGGTTTCAGTCGTTTTAAGTGGGATACTGGTAAAGAAATTAACAAATTCTTGAGCAACTTCTTTGTTAGTGCTTACGAGACCACTTTCAAGTCTGAAGTGTGAAATCATTATTGTGTCTTTTTTTTCTGTTAGTTTCGGCATTGATAATTTTCCAAACCGTCTTTATTTTATTATCGGCTGTTTTGATCTTGTTGCTAATGTACAAGGCTTTAGCTACCTTGCAGGTCTTTTTAAAAGTTTTAGAGTAATTAACAACGTATTTATTAATCGTTTCAGAGTTAATATAAGGCTTAAGGCCATACAACTCAAACAATTTTTCCCTACTTTTCCTAATACCCTTAGTTGCCCAGTCACTGAACATAAAATTGGGGCAAATTGTTTTTGTTTTTTTCTTTAAAGTATTACTACCGAAAAAAAAATCCTCATATAATTCGTTTACGTTGTTTCTAATATGGCCCGGTATACTTAACTTACAAATTAAGTTATTATTAAATCTATTTAGATAGCTGAGCGTTATTTGTCTAGATTGTATCTGAATTTTTTGTAAAAGTGTGTTTGACTTGAAAGCAACGCTTTGACCACTGTGATCAGAAGGGAGATAATTTACAATGGCTTTATGTAAGTAGTCGCAGCAACAAAAAATATTATCAATGCATGTAGCAGAATTTGTAGTTATGCGGGTGGGTTCTGAAAACACATTTGACAAAGTGAAGTGCCTGTCTGGGTTCGAACTCACGACCTACAACTCGTAAGTCGGGGCCAATACCAATGGGCCAGCACTGCTCTCTGATACTTAGTTATAATCTCGTAAAATATTAAGTTAGAGTTAAATTGCTTAAGTCTATTAAGCTAGATTGCAATTAATTACTAAGAACTCTTCTTAATACAGAAAACAAAACATTTAAGATAATATAAAGATGTTTGAAATAGAAAAACTAACTGCAAAAAGAAACAACGTAATTTATTGATTGTGATTCAACATGATTTTTATCTGAAGCGTGTTTTAGTAGTATAGCTGTACAGTCTACGAGGCCTAAGCTGAGCTTTGCATTTGTGTGAGTGCACATAGAGGTACTGTAAGTGTGACGTCGGCCCTGAGCTCGATTGGTTTAAATCGGGCAATGTGCCTCCCTCGGACGATCACATTGGTGCGATTGGTAATCACTCACACAAATGCAAAGCTCAGACCTCGACTGTACTGGGATTTTTTGCCATGTGGCTAAAATTGGAACTAACGCCACCAACTTGTATTTTCAATTAATTCCCCAAAAAAATATTGCACGTATGTTTGCCAACAACGCCCTCTTGTTAACGTTGTTCGAGAGCCAAAACTTCCTTGTAGCAGTGTAACGTAAATTATTTCACGAACAACATCTCAACACTTACTTAGCATAATCCCTCGCATTCTCGCAGCAGGGCCGCTCGGCGTGCCTGCGGCCGCACGGGCACGTGGCGCGCACGGCGCGGCGGCAGGGGCCCGCGCTGGGGCACGCGCTGGCGGCCGCCTCGCTGCCGGCGCCCACGTGGCACGGGGCCGCGCACGGGTGCCCGCAGGATGGACGCTTCTCCATGCAGGGTTGGGTGCATCTGGGTAGTGGTGTATTGTGTGAGTACATTTTATTACAGATGTATTTATATTATCTTTGAATGGACAGTATATAACCAGCGTTCGAGACGTTTCATTGTAATTAATTTCCGTCTTTATATGACGACCCTGCCAGGATGGGGGGAGGGGGGAGGGGGAGGGGAATGGGGAAAGTTCCATTGGGCTGTCAATTGCCAGCATTGTTGATTTTGTAATGATATTAAACTTCTTGGACGTTATTATTATCCTAGACAAGTTTCCGCAAACTTGGTACTGTGCTAACATTGCAGACTGTGTATAAGAGGGTTACCGGTCTATCCACACACATCAGGGCCGAGCCTAGGACGTGCCACACATAAGGCAGGCACTGAAGCTCCGTCGTCTCCGGCCCAGAAACAGAAGTGTGTGAACGAGTTCGTATCAAATGTACAGATCAATAGTTTTACTGAGCCCATGACGTTGCACGGTTTGTTCCCATGTGCGGATAGACCTTAAACATTTATAACTTGACATTTCTGCATTTTAAAAACCAGGAAATACCTGTAAAAAAGAGATTATAAAACAAAAAATCCGGAAATAGCCGTTAACAGTCAAATCCACCTCAAAAAAAGATAATATAAAAGATAAACTAAAATGTACAAAAATATGCAAGTCTCTTTCAGTACTTACTTGCCAGAGTCACAGGCTCCCTTGTGACAAGTCTTGATACAGGTGTGCTTGCCGCAAGGAAGCGGCTTCCCGCACGGAAGGCCGCACGAGAATTCGTCTTGAGAACACGGTATTGTTTTACGCTCCTGTTTAACAAAAAAATACTTATTTTTAAGCGTCTAAGGCTAGTTACGAAACAACAAACGCCAACGGAGAGATGTTTATTACTCATAATCTGCCTAGCCCATTTCCCCAATTGTTGGGGTAGGCTTCCAGGCGTACCAAAAACAGCTTCTATTTCTTGTTCTGGAACCTAACTTGGGTGCTTGGAGGTGGAACCTTACCTCGTGGTCGCCATGGCAACGCTTGGTAGTGAGCACCACACAAGGCGGACAGTCTCCCGAGTGGCAGGAGTGGTGCGGCGGGTGCTTGCAGGTGGAACCTTACCTCGTGGTCGCCATGGCAACGCTTGGTAGTGAGCACCACACAAGGCGGACAGTCTCCCGAGTGGCAGGAGTGGTGTGGCGGGTGCTTGCAGGTGGAACCTTACCTCGTGGTCGCCATGGCAACGCTTGGTAGTGAGCACCACACAAGGCGGACAGTCTCCCGAGTGGCAGGAGTGGTGCGGCGGGTGCTTGCAGGTGGAACCTTACCTCGTGGTCGCCATGGCAACGCTTGGTAGTGAGCACCACACAAGGCGGACAGTCTCCCGAGTGGCAGGAGTGGTGCGGCGGGTGCTTGCAGGTGGAACCTTACCTCGTGGTCGCCATGGCAACGCTTGGTAGTGAGCACCACACAAGGCGGACAGTCTCCCGAGTGGCAGGAGTGGTGCGGCGGGTGCTTGCAGGTGGAACCTTACCTCGTGGTCGCCACGGCAACGCTTGGTAGTGAGCACCACACAAGGCGGACAGTCTCCCGAGTGGCAGGAGTGGTGCAGCGGGTGCTTGCAGGTGGAACCTTACCTCGTGGTCGCCATGGCAACGCTTGGTAGTGAGCACCACACAAGGCGGACAGTCTCCCGAGTGGCAGGAGTGGTGCAGCGGGTGCTTGCAGGTGGAACCTTACCTCGTGGTCGCCATGGCAACGCTTGGTAGTGAGCACCACACAAGGCGGACAGTCTCCCGAGTGGCAGGAGTGGTGCGGCGGGTGCTTGCAGGGCCGCTCGCGGGTGCAGGGCGCGCTGCAGGCGGGGGGCCGGGCCCCGCAGCGGACTGGAGGCAGGATCACTTCCGCGCCGCATTCACAGGTTAGCTCGTCGAAACCTTGGAGACAGATATAAACTCATCAGGTTAGAACTCACAAATGCAGTAGAAAATTTAGAGCCGCGTTTTCGTTACACTGTGCGGCACATAACAAGTGAAGTACTCACTGACGCGCGGGCAGGGCGCGCAGTGGCCAGTGTGACAGAACTCCTCGCAGCGGTGCGTCTGGCACGACAGCGTGCGGCCGCACACCACGGCGCAGCGGTGCGACGTGGCCGCGCAGCACACCGTGCGGCAGCGGTGACGCCCGCATGACAGTTTCTGGTGGAAGAAGAAAGAGGAAAACGTGATAAAGGTAGTGAGCGGCACCTATGCTTCTACAGCTACTTCTACATCTAACTCAACAATTTTCTCCATGGAACCAAAATCGCAATCGAGATAAAATAATCAGCCGTTCCTTCCATTCATTTAGGTCGAGTTTTAGGTACGCTGCGTAGTCCGCTAGCAACAATATCATTGACCATCTTCCACATAGGGTGATCCACCGTTGATCATAATAAGGGAATGCTATCTTTAGTCGAGATTGGCAACTCGAGATCTCGCATGCTAAGTCTGGCGTCAAGATTGGCCATTGGAGATCTCGCCCGGCAATCACGCGAGATCTCGTTTTCAAGATCAAGATTCAATTCGACTAAAAATCATCAATACAACTCTCTAAGTAGTGTATTTCATGAAGTCATGAGATTTGAGGCCAATTCTAACATAAGGATTTGTGTTGATGATGATTTTGTAAAGCCGGTCGCGAATCATATGTAAATCAACATACCACCTGACACTGACCTACAAACTGCAAAAAACTTAAGAAAATTTCAATTTTGCGGGCTACCTTAGTGCAAATCCCTTAACATCACAGGGGTTTGGCGCAGATCGACACCAATCGGCGCTATGTTTATCCAGTGGCTTTAAACTTGAAATTCTTATTGTGTTAGCCCAGGTTTGCACGGGCGTGTTTTTCACGCGTCGATTTGTTTTCGCGCACTGGATTTCACTGGAAAATCCAAGTGTGTTTTTTGACGCGCTGGGATGCACTCTGCTCGATTCTCAATGCTAGGCTAAACGCACAGAGTTAAAAATCTAGTGCGCGGTAAAATCCTTCCGCGATTCATTTGCTTTACGTGGGCTTTACATCACCAACTGGTGATATAAAGATGCCAGATGTTTTTGGTTTAACGATAGTTAGTGCCCATTTTGACGTAAACGCGTGCGTTAAGCGGACATGAAACAACACGCCTTAAAAGTCATTTCCGTTCTAAATGCTTATAGAGCTAAAACATCATGACTAACGCTTTTATACAACAAGAGGTCACCAATAACGTTTTTCTTGCTCCATTAAGCTGTTCTCGCGAACAAGAGATGTAATGGTGTTACCACATACTTTATTGCACTTCTTTTGGCACAGCACGTTGTTGTACATCTCGGGCAGGTCGGCGCAAGGGACCTCGCGGCTTGAGTGGCCACAGCGGCATTGGAGAACCGTTTTATCGAGACATTCTGGACACGGTCCTGGAAAAAGAATAAAATATCTTATACCTTGGTCGCACTACTCACGCTACACATGTTTCGAAACTTGTACAGTTTTTGAGACTTTAAACAAATTGTTACAGATACGTGTGCATCGACACATGTGCAGACGAGGCTTTATTATATTATTATAACAAAAAAGAACTTCCATACAAACTTTCGTCGCCTATTTAACCAATTTAGAGATTTATTTCTCTTAGTAAGTTAACAACCAATAAAAAATGCTAAGTGCCTAGCTAGACTTACCTTCATGACAATTAAGTTTGCAGAAATGTTTGTCTCCGGCGGGGCCGCACTGCAGCGGTTTGGCACAGACGTTGCCACACAGCGGGATCGGATCTGTGCAGGCCTTGCGCGAATCTTTGGCCAACCTAAGGAAAATAAGGGTCAGATACGTTTCTGGAGGAGGGTTGTTTTAACTAAAAACATTTCTGTTTTATGTACATGTGTATATACGAACTGTGTCTTTAATATTTGTAAGTAGCTGACCCGACAGACGTTTGTCCCGCCCCAATTTCAATTAAAAAATCCCATAGAAAAATCGGATTTTAATTTTTTACCGAATATGATAATTTGCTGCGATCTTTTTCTAATTTGTATGTTCATAAAATACAAATTCGAACTATTGCGAACATTTTAAAACAAGAAATAGCCAACCAGCCGTTCTAAAGTAATGCGCTTACCAACGGTCTTAGTTAAAGAAAATAAAGGATGTTACAGTCCGCGAGGCCTAAGCTTAGCTTTCCAATTTTGTGAGTGCACATAGAGACGTGTCCTTTGCTTGGCAATCGACCATTCGGACAATCGGCCTGAGGCACTGTGCGTCCCTCGCTCGATCTCATTGGTGCGATTGGTGATCTCACACAAATGCAAAGCTCAGGTTAGGCCTCGCGGACTGTACAGTTATACTCACCGGGTATTCCCACAAGGACAGCTGTGCACATACTGCGGCAGTAGCTGGCACGGCTGGCAGGGCGGCGCGTGGCAGTGCGCGCGACACACGTGCGCGCCGCACGCCAGCACGCGGCCGCACGTGTCGCCGCACGACCAGCTGGTACACGTGCCTGTCTCGGCTGTGCATGTCACTGAGCGAGACTTGGCGGCGGGGCAGTAGCAAACTGGACATAGAATTGTGAGTGTAAAAAGACCCACCATGACCTACGAATTCGGGATAACTAAAAATTACTGGTTTGTTTTTTGTATTGGGGCTTCGACGCCTAAATCACAATCCCGGCCATTAAATTGGTGTTATTTTGTCATAGGTATCGATTCAGAATGTAATAGATAGTAAGCAAACAGTAGCAGCACACTTTAAATCTTGAAATTTAAACAACTAAAATACTTGTGATAAACAGCCCTTCATTTAAAATCTACATCACTCTTTATACCTTGTTCGACAGTTTCAGCACAAATGTCACAGGGACCCTCATGGCAGTCCTTGGCACAGTTATGCACACCACACAGTAAGGTACGTCCACAGACGCGACCGCACACTTGCGGCAACTTGCTGCTGCAGAGTACTGACCGGGTTTCAGCGCCGCAACCACAATGTCTGGAAAGAATTTTATGCATCTAGTTGAAGGGGGTGGACAAAACTACGACGATGAAAATGAGGTGCTAAACTTAAGGAATCAACAGCAAAAAAAGAATAACAATCAGAAAATAACATCATAATATCTCATCATCCGTACTTGACGACAGTAGCCTGGCACGGCGGGCACGGTCCGGGATGGCACAGCAACGTACAGGGATGCGGGCACGCTCGCGGGCGGCGGCACGCGCGGCCGCAGGTGTGTGCGCCCGTGGAGCCGCGCTGGTACTCAGGCGCGCGCATCGCTCCACACATACAGCGGTATTCAGTAGGGATAGCTTCGTTCGTGTTCTGGCAAGCTGGGCAGCGCCACTTGCCCTCTGATAACAAGGAAATTAAAGTTTTGAATACTGCTGGAAAAACCAGGAAGAATTCTAAGACGTAACTTAAATATATGTTAAATTGAGTTACGTTTTCCCCATTATTTTTTTTTGTTTTAAGGTGGGAAACCATCAAATGACTTCTCCCACTTTGGAGCGGGAGGGTGTGTCAGACTTTTGCTGACTAAAGCCAACCCGTGTTCCTTTAGTTGCCTTGCGCCAGGGCCCACGGTATTTCTTTCGAACAACCCGCAACCCCGGCTAACGTTTTCTCCTTGAGTTAAGTCTTGCCCCTGTCACTTGTTGGAGTATTGTAGCAACAGATTTTTTTTAAATAGTGTTTAGAGTGAACTTTTACACGTCTATCGTATTTTTGATACTAGATGAGGTCGGCGTTTACTATCTGACTACTCTGAGAAGAAAGGCCGAATCAAACTCAGAAGCTGAGTTTCTTTCGGCCTTTCTTCTCACAGTCTCTTTTAAAGTTCAGACATAATCTGGGTCAAATCATGTGAAGACCATGTAGATTGATGTCTGAAATGGCCTTTTGAGGAAAGAACCACCCAGATTGAGTGGACTTGTCCAGTCAGTGCATGCCTTTGGCAGTTACCATGCAGTTCAACTCAGAACTTAAGGAGCTCAATGATAAACAACGATGGACAATACCAAAGAGTGGACATTTGGGTAGGCTGCATAAACTACTCAAACTGCCAGACCATAATTAAAACTGAAACGATGACCCACATTGTCCGAACATTCACAATAATTAAAAAAATATCATACTTTATACAGTAAATATTCATGTCATTGTATATGTAAAAAGGTATGGATACTTATAGAAAAGAAAAGACGTAAACAAGTTAGCAAAATAAAAAAAATAAACAACATTTAAATGACAAGTATCAGTAATAATGTTCCCACTGCTGCAATACAGTCCTCATTTCGGTGAGTACGAGTGGGCCGCATTCCACCACTGGGGCCATGGTCACATATCTTCTTAATTTTTGGTTCTAGGACATGCCCATCTCCCCACGATGTTTGGAGAGCAGTGATGATGAAATAATTTTAAGTAAAGTGCCTGTCTGGGTTCGAACCTACGACCTACAACTCGTAAGTCGCGGCATTACCATTGGGTCACCTCTGCTCTACACTGGGCCCACAACTAATTACAATACAATGAAAGATTATAATTGTATGAGCATTCAGGTCAAGTTTTTTTGTATGCACTTTAAGGTAACTATACTACTAAACAAAGCCTTGTACTCACCAACCATACTGCTCATGGCCCACTTCCGGATGCATCTCAAATGTAGCACATGGTAACAGTTGCAGCATGACCACACCGGGTCAAATTGTTTGACTCTGTCGCAGCAGACCAGGCACTCCAGTGTGCCCTTGTCTAGTTGTTCAGTTAGACGCTCACGTTGGGTCATCTCTTTGTTTACTGAAATAGAATAACCCATTGGAATGCTGCTGTTTCTACATTATTTTTAAGATAGAGTTAATAACAGAGAGATAATAATTTCAATGAATTATCATCTATCATGGGTGGATGATCACATTTTTTTATTTTTAACTCAAAAATAATATTATTTCCAAATAATGCAAAAATTATTATCAAAAGTGTAAAAACTTGAAAAATTGCCAAGTTATAAACATTTTAAAATAACTGTTAGACAAGGACAGCACTATCGTAGAAGTGACGTCACGACTATGTAACTTCATACTAGCGCCATACATTGTCCGTACCGCGAGACAAGGACCGGAATAATCCGCTCCAAAAATTGTTGCTTCTTCATAATTACATCGATGATTTCAGTTTTTTTCGATATTACATTATTTTTTCGGACATTTTCAATATTAGTCATCATCCATATTTAAATATCTCTAGAATCTAGCCACCATCTATAACATTATTATTTTTGGCAATATGTGTGATTAGCGTGTTTCTACGGCTATGTATTATTATTAACTATATTTATTACTTTGGTCCAACTCTAAGATCTGAAGTGATTGGCCAAAGATTGAATTGCCAAATAAACAAAGTTTATAATTATTCATTTAAGTTTTGCAAAATATAGCCATACACCACAATAAAAAGTAGGTTTACATTTTTCATGAAGAAGTTTATTAGGCAGTATTTGAACTGGGCCTAGAATATCTGTGTATAGGTAAATCTTGGGATATTATGACAGTGCAAATGTACTAATGGGAATTTGATTAGTTACATAATAAGAGCTTGTACAAACCTTGATCATTACCATATTTAGTTTTAGTTCGAGCAGGACTGGGAAAGTTTTCAGACTTAGTAGCTCTCTCCCTCTCTCTAGTATCACGGTAACCTCTATCCCTATCGCGAATATCACGATTATCTCTATCCATATCTCGGAAATCACGGTAGTCTCTATCGGTCTCACGGATATCTCTATTGTCTCTATCTCTGTCACGGATATCTCGATAATCTCTACCCCTTTCACGTATATCTCGACTATCTCTATCCTTTTCACGGATATCTCGGTTACCTCTATCCCTCTCGCGAATGTCTCGATTACCCCTGTCTCTCTCGCGAATATCACGGCTATCCCTCTCGGTCTCACGGACATCTCGGTAATCTCTATCCCTTTCTTGAATATCTCGGCTCTCTCTATGCTTGTCACGGTTATCTCTTTCCATAGGGAAATCATCTCTGTCCCTCTCTCGGTTTTCACTATCGCGGTCTCTGTTATCTCTCTCCATCCTCTCTTCTCTACCTTGTAAATAAGTATTGGCATATTGTTCATCTTCTGTGCTATTACGATCCATGGTTCGAAGCCGGGGAGTTCCAACCCAATTTTTTCCACGACTTGAAGCTTCTCCTCTCCCATTCCTCACATCTTGACTGTCCTTACTTATTGCACTGTTGTAGAAGGTACGAGCATCGTCTTTATTCTTTGACTTGTAATTTCCTTTTCCTTGGCCTCTTTTGTTACTTGCATCATAGTTGCGGTTATTGGATTCATAGTTACGACTGCTAGAATCCTGTTGGCGACTATTTGATTCATACTGTCTGCTATCCGGTTCTTGATTACGATTGCTTGAGTCTTGAGAACGATTGTTTGATTCCTGATTGCGGTTGTTTGAATCATAATGTCGACCATTTGATTCATTGTTGCGATGATTGTTATCACGGTGGCGACCATTCAATTCTTGGTTCTTAGGGTGCTCTTGATGACGTTGGTATGATTCAGTTTTCTGGTTTGCTTCTGTATTTTGTTGTGAGCTCTCTCGCTCGCTTTGCTTTTGTTGTGAGCTATCTCGCTCTCTCTGCTTTTGTTGTGAGCTATCTCGCTCGCTCTGCTTTTGTTTTGATCTTTCTCTCCAGTTTGTATCTGATGAATTACCACTAGCATTTCGTGGTTCATTTGTACTAGGGTAATTATTTCGTGACTCACTCATACTGCTGTAATGGTTCTTAGGTTCATTAACATTACTATAATTATTTCTAGATTCACTATCATCATGTACAACAGTACTAGGTTCAGGAATGTTCTGAGTGCTAGTTGAAGGTGCCATCATGGAACCTTTTGGCACAAATTCAGTAGCTGTAGGAGTGAGATTAGATTTGAGTATCATAGCATTTGTATAAGCATTAGGATTGGGAGCCACTGGGTTGTATTGACTTTGTACATTCATTGGGTATTCTTCAGTGGCACTGGACACATTGGCTGTGGTTGCTGCATATCCATAACTGTCTAACTGAGGGTTTTGAGCAGTGGATGGTGTATTCTGGTAATTATATTGCCTTGCAGGATAGTTTTCATATTGCACATTGTTATAGTTGCTAGCACTGGGCGCACCACTGTTTTGCATTTGAGAAAGAAACTCATTAAAGCTCACATACTGGTTGGCTTGCTCTGGTCTATTGGGGTAGTAGGCTTGGTTGACATATTGGCCATTTGGGTCGCCGTTCCAAGCTTGGTACTGGTTGTTGTAAGCGTATGTGTTGTTCCACTGAGACATGTTATCGGGATAACAAAAATAATATTGTGAAATATTTGCGTTTAAACTGGAGGAAGTACGGCAAAGAATTTTGTGGATTATGCGAGTTTTTTTGTGATTACGGTGATGTTATGACCGCAGGCCGAAGCCTGAGGTCTCGAGTTTACCGTGTAACTCTACCTGAAATTAATTGAAAGGGTAATTTGTTATCAAATTCGAGAGCAACCGACATGTGCCACTTTCTAAATTATAAGATAAATAATGTTCACTCACCACTTGTTTGTTTTGTATACCAATATGTTTTTGTTAAAAATAACTATATAGTAACGAAAAATAAACTAAAATAATTTAATAACTTACAAAATTGCAATAAATAGAACGATACGTATGACAAGGATGAGTCGGATTCGGAAGAAGGGTGAAGGGGGGTCGACGTTGACAATTTGACAGTGGGTTTTTTTTCGTTGCAATTTTCAGAATCAAAGAAATAATAAAAATAAAAAAAAGTAAAAATTAAAACAGAGAGATTAAATAAAATAAGTAAAAAATCATTTGTTTTCCAATAAATTCGTGACTAAATAACAAAGTAGCCAATCTTTTATTACTTTGCGACGATATTCTCGACATGCTAACAGAAACTATAATAAGACCAAGGCCGCATTCCGAATTGAGCTGTAATCGATTTGAGCACGCTTACACCCATTCCGAGTTAGCGTGAGCGCGATCACAGAGTACTTTTATTATATAGGTAAGAGTTTATGAGTTCTTGGCCCTCCTGTTTCTGAATGGTAAAAAAACACGAAGAGATGGCGAGGAGAGTCTTTGTTCGCTCGCTTCGAACCTTACCTGTTCGAGCCGGTATGCCCCACGTCTCTGGCTGCCAATACGTTTGCGTTTCATTTCCCCTTTAGCAGATACCATCAGGATAAAACAATAACTTTAGATTGTCACGAAGTCAAAAGAAATAAAACAGTACAAAAGTTGAGGATTTTTTATCGATGTTTGATATTTTTATTTCATTAAGATTTTATTTCCTAGACCTGAAACTCCGTGCGATTGTTCAAGATAATAAGTGCTTTGCACAAAAGTTTGTTGGTTTTATTATATTATACTTTTATTATTATGAGCGCGATAACAATGTCCCGTGAATCGTCATAGATGACGTCATGACATGCGCCATCTTGCGATAACGCTGACCATGCCCCTATGATAAATAATTTATAATATCACTGTGAGCGAATCGTTGACAGCTGGCAGCTATCATAATCATGCGCTGTCAGCGATTATTGTCCAGTCTAACTCGGAGTGCTGCTCAGTCAGTGCGGCCTCGGAATGCGGCCCAAGCTTGTGTCTAGTACAGAGGCGGGATTATTCGATTTTATTGCAGTTTGAATTATTTACACTCGGAACCTCGAAACTATCAATTCAATGATTTCAATCATAAGCACAACTAGTTTCGTAGCTGCGTTTTGGCTGACTTTTCGTATCCTAACCATTGTGTACCTGAAGAATAATGACAGTTTGACACATTTTCCTACTTACTCCCAAATCTTATACTCTATAATGATTCTAAGCGCCCCTTCCAAAAGGGAGTTTTGTATGGAGAAGAAGGGGCAAGAAACTCCACCGTTACTCTTTTAGAAAGTTTTACAGTATTTTCTATACATTACTTATATTTCTGTAGGTGAAGACGATGCACCAAGAATTAAATACTATACCACAATTGGTAAAAATAATTTAAAATAAAGCAAAGACAGATAAATCAATCGCGTGATAGGTACATTGTACTCACATATTTACAAACATTGTAAAAATATATGATTTTCTTAAAATATTAGATTTTAAGAAAATCATATATTTGTAAATAACAAATTATACAAATTGTATAATTTGTTATTTTACAATTTAATTGTAAAATAACAAATTATACAATTAAATTAGGAACCACTGCAATTAGGACAGTTAACAGATGTAGAAACCGTGCGTTTGGTCTATTTTAGCTACTTCCACAGCATTATGTCGTATGGCATTACCGTGGGGTCGGGCTGCTGACAATGAATACATTTTTATTTTGCAAAAGAGAGCTGTCAGAGCCACATACCATTTTTCAAATTAGCTACATACATCATTTATACTACTGGGTACTGTGTAATGTTATAACAAAATACCTTGTTATATATTGCAATTAACTGAAAGAAAATTTAAAATTAATATAAAAAGTACACTTTGCAAACAAGCATTACAAATTAGAAGATTTTAAACAAGATAGGAATGCTTGGAAACATGATGGTCCAGCTCCATAGCACACAATCCAGTCTAGATAATCATACTGGTTGCTAATTACATAACATAACATCACGCCTTGTTTCCCCGAAGGGTTGGGCAGAGGTGTACGGGTACACCCACATTTTGCCAGTTATGTTTTTAAGTGTAATAGGGGGCGAGCTGATTGCCATCAACCGGGCACAAATCCAGACTCCGGGCTGCTTCTGAGAAATTCCAGATAGAAAAACCCAATAAAACGTTGCCCGATCTCGGAATCGAACCCAGGACCTCATTTCGATTTGTGATTCGCGACCACTAGACCAACGAAGGCCGCATTCCGAGTTAGACAATAATCGCTGACAGCGCTCACATGGATAATTAGCGTTCCGATTTAGATATCACGATTATGACAGCTGACAATTCGCTCACAGTGATATTTCTACAGGGCATGGTCGGCGTTATCGCATGATGGCGCATGTCATGACGTCACCTATGACGATTCACGTTACATCGTTATCGCGCTCACGCCAACTCGGAACGGGTGTTAGCGCGCTCAAATTGATTACATCCCAATTCGGAAAGCAGCCGAAGTAGTCCTAATCGCGTATTGTCTTATCTTCCTAACAGCATAAGCGGCTGAGCTTAGCCGCCCCTCAAGAGATGTTATATGTGGTCCCCATTGTAATTTCTCGTCCAGCGTGATTCTTAGGAAAACCGTCTGATTCATAAATTCCAGTTTTTCTCCACTCAATATGATGTCACATTCACTGCTTCTAACATTAGGTTTTTTTTTTTCATTTGGTACCAAATTATTTACCGTAAACCAATTTGGGACTTGAAGAATCGAGTTATTCACGTCGTCCAGATTTTGTGACCGTGGTCTATTTGAAAGATCAGTAATGTGTCATCTGCAATTTTTTATTTTTTTATTTTTTTTTATTTTTTTTAAAAATTACAACTTCCTCAAAGTTTAACAAGGCACACAATCAGACCTCTGGGGTCTATCTTAGCATGCCATGGCCTGAGATTTGATCAACGCGCTATTGACAGTTAAGTTAGAATCGAGTTGATGTAATGTTCTTTAAGCTTACGCTTTATGTTTGTATTATTCATTGAGTCTCTAATGTCTACAGGTATTTGGTTAAGTAAATAGGGTATTGCAAAAGAAGCGATACGCCTGCCATAAAAGTTATTTTTGCGTGGCACTTGAAATAATTTTGATTTGGCTTCTCGTGTATTCACGTCATGTTTCACGGGAATTTGAATATCACTGTTATCAAAATGTTCTATCAGGAACAGATACTCAGCGCGCGCTAGAACAGGTAGTACTTTGCAATGTTTAAATAACGCTATGTAATTGTCTTGGTATTTACTTTTTACGTAGTTTGGTACTACCAGTTTCAGCAAGCGAATTTGCAAATAATGTATTTTATCTAGGTAAGTTTTAAATGTGCGTCCATAGCTGGTGAGTCCATAGGAGATAATCGACTCAGCAAGAGCTGTGTACATTTGGAGGAGGGTTATATACGGTATTTTGCGCTTTATAATGGAAAACTTGGTGAGCATCGCACGTAACTTGCCGCAAACAGATTCCACCTGCTGACTCCAGTTGAATCGGTCATCAATTATCAATCCCAGATAGGTATGATATGACACCTGCTCTATAGACGCGCAGTGACAATCTGGTACGTTTTTATGCAGACAATCGTGACTATGAGCTATGATTTTAAAGGGATGAAAAGTACTTATGTGACTTGAATGTACGTGTATAATTTTAGTTTTTTGTGGATTCAGAACAAGTCCCATATCATGGGCCCACTTAGTCATAGAAGTGAAATCTTTCTGCAAACATTCTGCGGCCAACTTAAGGTTTTTGCTAGCAGATAGTATACAGGTATCATCAGCATATTGATAAAGGGAACAGTGCGTTATTATATTTTCTAGGTCATTAACGTATGCCAGATAGTGGAGTGGACCAGACACTGAACCTTGGGCAGTGCCTTTCGTCACTTTTACAGGTCTGCTAAGGCTAGGACCAACTTTGACGTGATAACTACGGCTACGAAGGTATTCTTTGCACCAGTCGAGTAGTTTCCCTCTTATACCCGAGTTTTCGAGTGTCTTTAATAGTGTACTGTGTCTCAGAGTGTCAAAGGCCTTGCTGAAATCAATGAATATGAGTATCACATGCTGCTTCTCATCCAGGTAGTTGTTTACTTCATCAGTAAAATTGGAAAGTAGTTGAGCTGTAGATTTCTTACTTTGGAATCCATACTGAGCTTTGGAAATTATGTCATTGTCCCGATAAAAAGTGTGTATTTGGTCGCATATCAATTTTTCAACTATTTTATTTATGACAGGCAATATCGTTATGGGTCTGTAATTAGCCAAGTCATTGAATTTACCTTTTTTATGAATGGGCCTAACTATACCTGTTTTTAATTCTGACGGATATTTGCCTTGTTGAACACTCGCATTAATTAACTTTACTATTGCGTTCACAATTTTATCTACTATCATTTTGATATCCATGACTCTTATAAAGTCATATCCAGCAGATTTATTAGTGTTTAAGTTTTTAATGATTTTAATAATTTTAAGAGGTGTAGCTTTTTTAAAAAGCATTGATTTATCTTGGGATTTCATAAAATTCGCGTTTATCCAACAAGGGTCTGACACACCTGGGCACAATATCAGACACACTGGTCTCCAATTCCATTGCAATGTCATTCGCAATACTCAACTCATTATTTGATTCATTTAAAAAAACGTTCGTTATCACCTTATTTTACCGGTAAGTTTGTTTAATATTTTCCACAGTTTTTTGGTATTGTTTTTGTTTCCTGTTATTTCTTCTCTGTAATAATTATCTCTAGTGTTTATTATTATTTTATTAACTTTATTTCTAGTTTTATTGTATTCTAACTTAAGTGTTTTATTACCTGGGTCGTTTTTCCATTTTATAAATAATTTATCTCGTCTGGTACAATTTATCCTTATCTTATTGTTAACCCATTTCTCCCAATTTCTTTTGCTCGAGTTATTGATCTTTTTAATGTATTTACATTCATTGTAGAATTTTATAAAGTTTTCTTTTATGTACTTATATATATCATTGGCGCAGTTTAACTCATCTATCATTTCCCAATCGGTGCGAGCTAAGAGTGTTTTTATTTTTTTATTATCAATAGACTCAATGAACTTTGGATCCCTACCTTTAGGTATAGACGCAAGCGTGACAATTGTCATGCGATGGTCTGCCAAGACAGTCCCCAGAGCAGCCGAGTAAAGGTCATCAAGGCGAGATCTCACGAAGATGTGGTCAATGCAGGTTTTAGTGACTATATTACATTTGGTTTCGACTCGCGTGAAGTCTGAAATCGCACATTCAAGCCCGCACTCAGCAAGTTTATTCAGATAATAACTGTTTACATTATTGGTAGTTTTAAGGTCCATGTTTATATCTCCCAACAAAATAAGATCGCTCTTCGTTACATAATCAACATTAATCATACTGTATAGTTCATTAACAAACAGGTGTTTGCTTTCTTTTGGCGGTCTATACACTGCACAGATATAAATAATATAATTTTGCTGCGTTGTTAACTTACCTAGCATACATTCACAATGTCTAGTTTGAGTCTTTATCGGTTGAAACTTATGCTTATTATTAATATAGATAATAATCCCACCACCTTTTCTGCTTTTACGCAAGATACTATACAGTGTCAATCCATCCAATTGGTACATAGATACAATTTGTTCCGATATCCCCACTTCCGTGAGAACTAGAACATCAATTCGTGATTTAACCGAGACTAAACAGTTCATCAGATTAGCGATTTTTTTTATCAACGATCGAATGTTAACATGCACTACATTTAAATTATTTGTGTTATTTGGTAGTTTACTAACATAGGTCGGTAGATCAATGCAATCAAACTTTTCCTTAATATTACTAAATACAGCCATGATACTGATTAAATTATATGAATATGATTACGTGCTTGTCTTTACTTAGAGCTAATGGATTTATTTTTAAGAAAATTTTGTATGTCGTCTTCACATCGAATGTTAATTATCTTATCTTTTCCAGTGCTGTCGACCTCACCTTTCTTCACCAGTACTCTTCCATTTTGGAACCATATATATTTATAGTCCTGTCGCAGTTGTTGTTTAGCCATCCACATAAGTTTTCGGTTTACTTGTGATAACGCGAATCGAAAGTATATTTTTGCAGGCGCATCAATACTAGATACGTCGGACAAAATATCAGCTGATGTCAGATTAAATTGCTTAGCGGAGCGTATCCAACATTCCACGTCCTTAGTATTCTCTAGTTCTAACTGCAGTACGCCTAGGTTCTGGTGCGTATTCGAGCGTTTTACGCTTTTTATTACAGACCTATCTATGCTCATTTATTCAGCAATATTACTTGAGATTTGCAACAGTTCTTCATTTTTAATATATGGGATTCCGGTTATTTCAATATAGTTGTTTAATTTATCTTGGTCTGACTCGTTTAGGCGCTGATCTAACGAAGAGATTTTGGTTTCGTAGTGGGTGATTTAATTGCAGAGATAGTTATTTTTGTTTTCCATATCTTTCAGCTTTTGTTTCATCATTTTGATCGATTCCCCAAAATCATCAATTTTCCCAGTGCAAAATTCGATAGAAGACTGTAACGGTTCCAGTTCTTTTTGAACAATTTTTTGAACCTCCTTCGAAATATTTGATAGCAATTGTTTCATATCTATCGGAAAGTTAGATGATGTTGTCGTCCTTGAAGTTGGTTCGTCGCCCTCATCATCGTCTTCCTCTGGGACTATAAATGATTTCCTGACAGGAGCATGGCGGTGGCATTCGCTGCAAGTCCATTCCAAAGTTTCCGAGTTGCGAATAGCTATTAATTGCTTTTGTGTGAGCCCGGTGCATGTTGTATTTGCATGCACGATTTTCCCACATTTGCAACATTCTAATCCTGGGCTTTTGTTTGTAATTGTTTTGCAACAATTATCGCACTTAGGCATGTTATTATTGTTGTTCAAATATATAGTTGGTCAATTAGTTTCGTACGTACCCACACCACCGCTAATATCGTATCGTCTCAGTAGTGAACGACGCGGCCAAAAGGTCTTAAGCGCCAGGCACAATCCGTCGCTTACGCGTTTCAACACATGTGTGTGTGTGTTCAATGTACTCACAAAACAAAGTTTGATTTAATGATTATTTTTATGTTGTTTATATAACCACACAGGAATAAGTTTAACGATCGGTATAAAGTTAATGTTTTTGCAATTATTGTATACACTAGATTTTCACAAAACTGTAGTCCGATACTCGTAAAATACACTAGATTTCAATTAGAGAAGCGCGTTGACCTACAAATAACACCATCTTCGGTTGATTTTGGCATCTTGTGCTTCCTCCCAAGCTTTAAAAATGTTCTTATCAGACAGACAGATTTTGTACAGACTTAGACTTTCTTCAGTAATATAATATAGACTTAGACTTTCTTCAGTGTAATTACAGTGTACTATTTTACGAACTTTCGAGAAGGCCAACCCTAACACAGCCACCGACCATAAAGTTACCAGCGATCCTACGCACAGGGCCACACTGCCTATCTGCAAGCGTCTACGCACCACAGCAAGCTGGTCCGAGTTACGCTTTTGACCAGCAACAGCCGACAGAGATGGGGACGATCACCATCAACTCCCGCATCGCCGACTTCTGGTCAGCGCTTCCGCGACTATGCTTCCATCAGTTCGAGGCCATGATCGGTTCACAAAAAGCAGGTGACTAACATAAATATCAACTAGTTATAGCTAAGTTAGGTCGAAACGAATTTAGCCAAATTAGCGACAGTCTCGAGAACCCGCCCGCGAACGGTAAATATCAATGCCGCTTGGGAGGAGCCGCGCCGTGCCCTAATCTCAGAAGTAGGCAGTGACGCTGCCGACCTTAGTGAGTTCGATGGTCGGCAGCGTCGAGTCCTGGGACGCGGTAGTTTGGCCATGGTGGGAGGCTGCGGAAAGGGGGAGAGAGATCTCGACTCTCGCCCGGCCCGCAGCAGACGCACCGGGCGTCGGAGGAGGGCGGACGACGCCCTCTTCCAGCCCCCCTAAATGGGTCCAGGGGCGACGGATTCGGGGACATCCGTCGCCCCCCAACATCAGGACCCGCGAAGGCGGCGCGCATAGTGTTCCGCGCGCGCCGCTCACAGACGTTGCGGGGGTAGTACACCTCACTGCCCCCGCCCGAGACGGGGCCCGCGCAAGCGGGCCGGCACCAGCTGGGGTTGCGGAAGAATTATGTGTTCCCACGACCCCGGCGTAGGTGTGAGATGGAACACCGGGGTGGTTTTTAGTCAGTAAGAGTCTGACAGACCCCTCCGCCCGCCCCAGGGCGGAGGACATCCTTGAGGATTTTCCACCCCGGGAACAAAAAAAGGGGATCAACGACTCACTCAACTACTTCGTAAAATGCGGGAACTCGGAAGAAACTACACGGCCATCCGAACTCTGTTCGCTAAAGACAATCAATTGATCAACAATTTGATATTTTCCTAAAAAATATCGAGTTAAACACTAAAGTTTGTGGTGTGTGGAAAACACACAGTAGCAGTCTGTAGGAGGCGTGGCAATTACCAGTCACGATCACGGTCACGATCTCGCTCTCGGTATATTGACAATCAAACCAAATACAGGCGTTAAACAGCGCAACCGGGAGACAAAAAATTAAAGTGTTTCTATCACTTCATTGATGGAAATAACGCAAAAACATGTGGCGACGAATAATGCGTCGAAAAGTCGTTAAACTAAAGCCAACACCTGCATTGGCGAGCGCAGTACACATCGCTTTGAAACGTTTGCGCAGCGTTTCGCAGACCAAAGCTCATTTTCGTAAACTTGAACGGACCAAAAGCAATTATTATTGCGGTTTTCGGTATGTCGGTATGTGTGTAAAAACACTTTCGGTATATGATTGAAGGGCGTGATCTCACAGTGTTAAGCGATCACAAGCCGTTAATATTCGCCTTATCGAAGAAAGAATAAAAACCTGATCCACCACGTCGTCTGCGCCAAGTAGATTTTAGTTCTCAGTTTTGCAACAAAATTGAATGCGTTCAGGGCGAGCTCAATAATGCCGCCGACGCTCTTTCAAGAATAGAAGAGATTCATGTACATGACAATTTTGATTAAGAGCAATTACATATAAGTCAAATCGAAGATACGCTATTAGCAACGCTAAAACAAAAACCTTCTAATTTAAATTGATCCGCATGCCGTATTCAATCCATGACCTTACGTTCGAAACATAAACGTCATTAGCGAGACTTTATTTACCGTTGGAGTTTCGAGAAAAAGCGATTTCAAGTGTACATGCACTTAAACCACCCCGGAGTAGCCGTTACGCGTCGCGTTATCGCACAGCGCTATTTTTGGCCCAACATGAATACTGACGTAACAAACTTTGTAAGAGGTTGCATTCAATGCCAGAAATGTAAAGTACAAAGGCATACAACTACCCATCTAGGAGAGTTCGAAAGGTCAGACCGTTTCAAGGATGTACATATAGACATAATTGGACCATTACCACCTTCCAATGGATATAAATACTGTGTCACAATGATTGATCGTCATACACAATGACCTGAAGTCGTTCCTATAAAAGACATAAGCGCTGAAACCGTTGCGAAAGCTTTCCTCGAGCATTGGATAGCACGTTTTGGCTGTCCTGCAAGAATAACTTCGAATCAAGGTCGTCAATTCGAATCTAATCTTTTCACACAACTGACCAAACTACTTGGAATAGAAAAGATTAGAACAACAGCATACAGGCTAAAAGCGAATGGACATGTCGAAAGGTTGCACCGAACGCTAAAAGCTTCCATCATGGCACGTTGCGAAAGTAGCAGTCAATGGTCACAACAATGACCTATCGTGTTGTTAGGAATGCGCAATACAATTGAGGAAGACTCAGGATACAGCCCCGCTCAGATGACCTACGTACGTACGACCTACGTAAATCGATGCGCCTACCGGGAGATTTTTTTGTTTCCACCGAAGCAAACGTCAATAACACCGATTATACCTGCAAACTTATGGAAACATTAGCGAACCGACCACAAGAAAGCAAGCGGATAACAGGAAAATTTTCGTACATAAACATTTAACTGCATCGGAGGTTCTAGAGAAGTCACTATTTTTCTCGACCGTCTCAAATCTGCTTATGCTATAACTGTTAACCCTGCACTTGAACCACCCCATGATTTTTTTGCAAAAACACCGCTTCAAACACCACTTGACCAACACGAACCATCTGTCACTAAAAAAAAACGGGTCGCGTCGTTAAAAAGACCGTGAGATTTGACATTTAAAACTTTTTTGTCGCCAAACTCTAATAATATAAAGATCTTTGTGAAATATGAAGTGCAGTGAACTGTTCTGTTTTTCAAAGAAACCAACTAACAAACAATTCTGTGGTTTTCTGACACTAAAATGTCAACTTAGAACTTAGTTATTTATAAGTTATCTTCTAATTAACTCATAAGTTTAAAACCTTTTTGTAACTTTTGGTTCAAGTTGTTAAGTACTAAATAACAATGCCAGATCCTGCCCCAGCTATTTACAAAAAAAGCTAAAAAGCTATTTAGAAAACAATTGAAATGATTAATAAAGGACCTTTTCATAATAAATTGTTTTTCAGTAGAACTTGCCGATTACAAATCAATGATAAAAGGAATTCAACCCCTGAATTTCCTATAGCGTTACTTATTGTGCATGAAAACAACAAAAAAAAAGTTTAAAATACCTGTAAAACAAAAACACGTATTACGAATATAATAATTATGATAATGCATAACGTATATGTTGTTTAAATCGCTTTTTAACATTTATAAACTGAACCTAACCTATAATCAATGTCAATATTGTTTTATGATTTTAGAAACCGCAAGTTCTACAGGCATTAGGAGAAATGCTTAGTTAACAGTAATAAATAAGCTTTAAGATGCTGCATTTTTCAGGCTTGTAAATGACTTTTTGATTTAAGTGGGGCAAAGTTCTATATAGTTTCTGGCATTGTCCTTTACGACCAATTTATTTTAATGTTTTTACCATTTTTTTTTAGTTTAAGCACCCACATGTGTGCTTTTGTTTTTGTGTACATTCTTATTGAATCTTGTTGGCATAGAGTCTTATTGTTTAATTTAAGTGTTAGTAATAGTTATACACTTTTATACCAAACCATTTTTTTACACTTATTTTTTTATTTTTTACAATTATTTTTACACTTTGATCATGTCATCGTTATTTTGAAAATTATTGTTTACCCTTTTATTGAAATTGCTTTATCAAAGGGGGGAAGGCATGTAGTGGTATGTAACCCACACATGCAAAACCTTGCGAACTCAAGTGCCTATGACGTCACACGTCTGCTGAGATGGATACATTAGTAGACGTTCGACGACGACAGTCGGCTACAAGCCAACGCCCGCGTTACTCGCGTCACATATAATTTACCAAATTTTAGTTATTGTATATTAACTGTGTTAAGTCGTAGTAACTATATTATTAAATCATTTCGTGATGCTGAAGAAACATTTTTTTTCACCTCACCATAGAACCTAAATCACGTCTCATCAAAAGTTCTAAACCCATTCCAAAGCGTAGCAGGTACTTAACTATGGAGAAAGAACTAAATTATTAGTACTTTTTTTTTGTTATTATTTATGTCTCCGAAATTCCGAGTGCTAATAATTAAGTATTTCATAGTTAAAAATATCTGACTGTTGAAAAATAGATTTTTAGAATAGGTAAAAATAAAAGTTAAAAAATAAAAAGGTCATGTATTTATTTTTGCGCTTTACATGACGTAGAAATAAACAATCTTTGTTTAGGGAAAGGTGCCTCCATAAGTTCATGGTTACAGAAGGGATAAAGTTAAAACGAACACGATCAGTACTTAAACTCCGTTTAAGCGCTGTCACTGTAATTATTTTCTACGGTATATTGACACAGACAGCTCTTGAACGCGTTTATGATGTGGTGAACGCTTTCAGTAACATTGGTGAAATCGGCACTAAGACAGTTTGATCCGGAGAACCAAGGAACCATGAGGAGGCTCACTCTGTATACTTTTATACCGGATTCCTTTCGCTCTTAAAGAACTCTCGTTAAAATGTTCCTTCCAAGATAAATTGTTTGTTTTTCTAAATTTACATTTGATTCAACTAGTGTAAAGTACCTATAATAATCAATAGGGATCTAATTATTTTGATTTTGCTGCCTTGCTTACCGTAATTAACTTGAGTAAAATGTTTGTGCTGCAACTCATGCTCGTGTCATGTTATGTGGTGAATACTGTGATCGTGACTAATTATTTTACGTTGATGTACGAAGCAATTTGGATTAGCCTTTTTATTTCTGAATTTGTTGAAAACAAACAACACAGGTATATTATTTCCAGATAGGACATCAATTTTATTTGTAGGCTTGCACACTCACCTACATTAGTATGCAAAGGTACATACTGGCGTAGGTACACACACTGGTTTGCTTTTAACACCCCAACCCCTTGCCTCTGTTCGGAGTTTAAAATATTGCCAAATAAATTGCAATGTATTCGCGCTACGCAATATTTCCGGCGGCTACCGAAGTAGAGAGGTACCAAATCTTGCTATCCGCATGTCGTAAAGAATAACAGAAGCCCTTTACCCAAGCTTTCCGGGACAGACTTGAAATGAAATTACCTATGTCATAACTAAATGACAGTGCCTTTTCTTCTACCTACCACGGTTACCACCTTCACATTTTCATGCATTCACATAATTATTTAAAAAGCCCTTATCATGTTCGGTACCGTGCCGCGAACGCTCTATTGTCTGTAAATGATCCCTTTGAAAACCGAATATTGGCCATTTCGTCGTCAGTAGCCTTGGCCTGTATGCCTCTATTATTTGATTTGCTATTTAGAATCGTTCAAGACGTTTGCAGACTAGTCTGTTTAGTATGGTGCACGCAGTGGGCATGGGGTGCATGGCGAGTACGAAGAAGATAAGCGTTGCTGCTGTGAGTGTTGTTAATTGAGTGATATTAAAATTAATTAAAATGATACTTAGATGTCCTACAGCAAAACTTTTTGTTAATCTACCGAACGAATTCCAAGTCTTTCATATAAAAATGTGTCTGGTTAAATGTAGGTCCCTATTTATTTAAATAAGTCAACAATAAATACGAATAAAAATGATTTTAAGTTTTAAATTCTAAATAATGGCTGTTTTGCGCAGCATTCCGAGCCTTCCAAATCTATGTTGAAGTCAACCAAAGCCGAGACGGTGCTGTCAGCACTAACAAGGCTCGACGATGAGATAGCAAAGAGTGAGAGGAGTCATCCAGCCGCGAGGCTCGCAGTTGTCGCCATTGAGCTGGAAAGTATACACCAGGTACCGAGGACGTAGCTGGCACAATCACAGCGTTTATAACAATCAGACAATTTTGCTGACACTTTTGAACAATATTTGCTGCTGCTGCGGTGGGTTCTATAAATCGAAAACCGGTATGTAGGTACTAATAATAAATAATACAAAAGCCTTGAAGATCATATTTTCTGGCGAAATATAGTATAGTGCGTTTCTAACTTTGAACATTCGTGCAAAGTTAGAAACGCACTTCGCAGGTAAATGTGAAGTGCGTTTGACCACTTGAACTGTTTCGTATGTAACCGATGATGTGGGCAAAGATGGAGCGAGCTTGCTTAGAACTAACCTGGTATAGTTACGATCAAATAAGATACTTATGATAATTATATTTTTGTAGGAAATCAAGACATTTGAAGAGATCACTGCTACAGTAACAAATGATACGTATGCCAAAACCATTCACCAGGTGAGTTCGTTATACATACCTCTAATCTATGTGTATGTAAATAAAACAGAGTCGGATTAGTTACACTATTTATAACTCATGAACGGCTGGATCCATTTATATGATCTTTGATTTGTTGGGTTTGAGTTCGCCCCGAATAGCTGAATAACTATTAAAATATGAAGAAAAATCACGAAAATAATAATAATCTACATAATTCATTTTCTCATACAATTTATATGGAACTAGCATTTATTGATGCTGAGGCGGTGCGAAGTTCTCCGGGTCAGAGCGTTTGTTTGTTCGTTACGCTTTTACGCCAAAACGGCAGAACGGATTCGCATGAAATTAGGCACAGAGAAAGACTATGACCTGCGAAAGGCTAAAGTCTTCTAGCTATTACTTACATAATTATGAATTGAATACAATATTTATTATGTATCCAACAAATTGTCTATTCTTTTAGATTGCATTTTCAACTTTCTAATGTTTTTATTTAATTCTAGTTGTTCATAAGCTTAGACCTCTACCGGCGGCCGATGTTAGCATCAGAAAATGAAGACTTCATCGCAAATGTTAATAGAAAGGTTCGTTCCTTTATAGCTAGTACAATAGTTTATTTTTTGCAATGATTACAAAGCATCTTGTTACTGGGGAAGGCTGGTCAAAGCTATTGTAGATGACGTATCATAGCTCAGCCCCTACACTGAATTTTTTATTTCGTTTAAGTATTCCATTTCGTGTTCATTCATCATCGTTTCTTCTTTGTCGCAATTAATGGTTTCCAATCTGGAACATACAAGACGTCTTCAGGGGTTCCCCAAGGCTCACATGTTGGACCAGTTCTATTCAATGTTTTCGTTAACGATATCCCGAACTGCCTAAGATTCTCAGAATGTAATATGTTTGCGGACGACCTTAAATTCTCTAGGATAATCGAATCTGAAAACGATATAACATCACTTCAGAGGAATGTAGACTCGTTAGTTCAATGGTGTAACGATAATGAAATGAGCTTAAACGTAAAATGTGTTACCACGTGAAATACACCCGGAAAAAGAAGTTGACGGCTAGTGTGTATCATGTGGGCCCTAACGTTATCCAAGAGGTGGATCAAATAAAGGACTTAGGAGTTGTTTTTGACAACGCCTTGACATTTGTACCTCATGTTGAGGGCGTCATCAAAAAGGCTTCTAGAATGCTAGGATTTGTTGTAAGAAATGTTGCTGGTTTTAAGCGTAGTCGGACAAAGATTTTGTTGTACAATTGTATTTTTCGTAGTATCTTAGAATACTGCAGTACAATTTGGAGAACTCATTATTCCACGCACATTCTTCGACTGGAGCGATTACAAAAGAGATTCCTCTGGCATCTGGCCTATGCCAGCGGAATTTCAAAATGGAAACGGTCATAACAAGCGCGACTATCTTTTTTAAAGATGGTCTCATTGGAAAAACGGAGAGTTGTCATTGATTCCTTATTCTTATATAAGCTACTCCGATGTAAAGTTGATTGTTCCCTTTTACTATCCAAGTTTCAGTTTCGGGCCCCTGCTAGACTCCCTCGTGCTACTATCACTCCGTCTTTGCAAACTGCTGAATAGCTCCAGCGATCTTGTTGATGTACATTATGACTCATTTGCCAAGTTTCGTATAATAACCACTAATAATGTTTAATTTAATTTAAAAACTATATTGCTGTCTCTGTTTGTTTTGTTCTATTAATTTTACCTTTACTCTACTTTATTTGTTTTATATTCCATCACGTAATGTTAATTTAAACTTGTAAATTTTAGTTATTATGTATTAATTTTATAGTTTAGTGCTTGTAGCACAACTTATGTTTATGGGGCATGCGGTGCTACGAGTAACCTGTAAGAAATTGTTACACTTACCTTAGATTATGGTGATCTTTACTTTAACTATTTACAGTGTAAACAATTGTTGATTGGCCAATAAAGGAAAAATAAAATATAAAAAATCTGTAAAGGTGGGCGTGCCGGGGGACTGTCCTTAGTAATTTTGACGTTTAAAAACCTGAGTTTGAAAAACAGACTTTTTATTTTGATTTTGAATAGGGTTTTATTTAATTATTTTCGGTCAATATTTGAAATGAATTTAATTTAATTTTGATTGTATTCTGTTTTTCTGAATGTCTGAATTTGCTAGTTAGTATCAGGTTGTATGTTAATCAAAATATGATTTAAGCGAGCCGAGCGTACCCGCCTGCTGGCTGTGGGTGATTGGGTGTCGGGCCTTTGGCTTCAGGCTTCAGCACTCCACATTCCGGCTCGCTACTTGTTTGCGTCTGGGCACTCCTTGCGGGGCTCCACATCGCTGTCAATGCGGTGAAGCAGTCAAATGCCTCGGACACCATGGCCTATCCTGCAGCAAGGGCGCTGGTCGAATGGCACGGCACGCCAGCATTAATGACATCATCCGTCGGGCTCTTGTCACTGCCGGGGTGCCAGCTGTTTTAGAACCCAATGGCTTGGCACGTGACTATGGGAAGAGGCCAGATGGAATGACCATAATGCCTTGCCAGCTAGCATGCCGGCTGTGCCGGGGCGGCTGCTGCAGGAGCAGAAAACCTCAAACGTCGCAAGTATAGCAACCTTATTGGGAGCTATGTTTGAACCGTTTGGGGTTGAAACACTAGGACCTTGGGGTCAGAGTGCTCATCGGCTATTTCGGGACATCGCCAAGCGGTTGGTCGACTCTTCTCGAGACCAGACCAGAGGGCTGGCAACGTGGCAATGCTGTCAGCCATTTGGGCACTTGTCCCGTTGACAGCGACGCGGACGATTTTTTGATGCCCTAAGAGCTCTTTCTCCCTTTTTTATTATACATTTGTACATTACACAACCAGTTTTTTTGATATCCCATAACTCTAGGGTTATATTCTGTAGGTTAAAATATTACTAAAACTCTTGAAAAAGGTGGTCCTAAAATGCATAGTTTCGGAGATATCATCAATCATAATTATTTATGTCAAAAATTGTGACCAGTGTGACGAATCTTTACTTTTGCGAGGTTGTTAATTTTTTTGCTTACCGTACAAAATAGACCCTCGATGTGTCTAGGTATCTAAGTTTCATTGATAAATACGAGTAATTTATTTTTATTCAAACCAATCATTCGTAGTTAAAGCTAAGAAAATGCGACGTTGTCATATTTCACGTAAGGGTGTTTTAGATTAATAATCGTGACCAAAAAAAACAGGTTGTATATAAATATTAGAGTTAGCTTGTATATTGTAATTTATTTAAGAAAATTTATAATAATTAAAACCAGATATTGGTCACAAACCTAAAAAAGAATATGATTCGCGACCGCACCAAATTATTAATAAATAGTAAGTATTTAGAGGATTATAACAGCGTGCCTCTAAAGAGGTCAAGCGTACTATATTTACTGCTAATTGCACTGTGGGTTCATAATACTCAAAAATCATACAGCGCCCATCGCATCCGATACAATACCGCATTCAGGGTGCTGACGGGGCTGCCCCGATACTGCAGCGCATCGGGGATGTTCGCTGAAGCTCACGTGGACTGTTTCTACACGATAATGCGGTGCGCATCCTTGGTCTGTAGGATGCGGGGCAGCGCCAGCAGCATTTGTCTATGATAGCAAGCAGACTTGATTGTGAGTTTGTGAACCACTGCTGCAAGGTTTCGGCTGGGCCTGTCACCTTGCAGCAATGACGTCACAATCTGCTTCTGTTTTGTTTCTGTCTTTGTAAGTGTACTATTAACATAGTTTGTAAGTATATTGTTACTAACACTATGAGTATTTTTGCTCAAAAATTAATGAATACCTATATAATCATTAAAACCATCAACCAAAGTCTCTAATCATTGTCTGTTAGTTCAAATTACGCCATTGAATGATTATTTCTTGAAATCGTAACATTTGTCAAAACGAACTTAGGGAGTTGTAGATTACTCAGCACTCACGTCATTTTACTTTACCTGCTGTAGCAGTTTCGGTTCCTCCCATCTAGATTATTTAAAGCAATAGGTCTTTATTGTTAAATAAGTATGCCCACTTCGAATACATTTGAAAACCTGAAAATGAAAGTTTATGCATAGTTTTATAAGGTCTAGTAGAAAGGCTACCTGTATGTTTAGAATATAATGTCATATAGTAATTTTTACGATTTAAACGCTACAAAGTCCAAAAAATATTAATGTTACTTTTAAGTTAGGATTTGCCGTTACCATTTATTAAGAATTAAATGTGCTAGAACTAATTATTTAACGCTCGAAGTTGAAGTGAATTCCATGAAACTAACAACTAACTAACTAACTATCCTTATGTCAGTGCTTACACTCTAGACGATTGTCACTATACCACTAACCGAGTGTCGAGCATTAACTGACAAACTTAAAAAAAAAAAACGTTTCAATCATGCAAACTAAAAAAACGTTTTAATATTGCATGATATTTTATTTAATTATTCTGTTATGTTTAATAAATCTGTAGTATAGAAAGACTAATAAACAAATGCTTACTGATTATAAAAAAACGTGAAATAATGTGTGAAAAGTCAAGTAGCAGTATTTAAAATGGAACGTCGTAAAAAAGGGTAGTTTTGATGCGTTCAAAACATGCTAATATGTTTACCATTGACGTTGAATAAGCATAAAGAAATATTTTTCTCTGCGTTTCTTTAAACATTGTGATTAGCGTAATGATTATACAATTCAATTAGCTGTATTTTAAGATTTATTTCATTTCTATACATGAAAAATGGGCATTCTTCTTTAAGAAGATGCCTCCGACTCCATGAGATTGTACGGTTTTTTTTTTTTTGGATGGTAAATCATCAAATGACTTCTCCCGCTCTGGGTGGAGCGGGAGGGCGTGTCAGACCTTTACTGACTAAAACCCACCCGTGTTCCTTCAGTTGCCTGTGCCAGGGCCACGGTTATCTCTTTTCGAATCACCCGCGACCCTGAGGCGTCGGCCCTATCGGACACCGTCAATTTGTGCTGACATCTCTTTGAGGCGCGCGTGGAACACGACGCGCCATCGACCCAGGCCTGGTCCTTACCGGACGGCGAGCTACCCATTGCTCGCCGTCCGCAAGCCCGCGCCTATGGTGGCCGGGAATCTGCAGGTGACTCCCGACGCCCAGGGCGTCTCCTGCGGCGACTAGTGGGGGCGTGAGGGCGCAAGGCTCTCTCCCTCACGCGCTCCGCCTCCTCCTTCGCAAGCATTACTGCTTCGCAGAAGGAAGTGACGGCTTTCCATTCTCTCTCGCTCCGTACCATGGCCTGGACCAGGGCCGGACGCGATAGACCGCCGCCGCCGATTGCCTCCGCGAGGACACTGCAGTGCTCCGCCCAAGCTGGGCAGACCTCCACCGTATGCTCCACCGTGTCCTCCGGGCGATCCACACAATGGTGACACCCGGGCGTTTCTTTTCGTCTTATGCGAAACAGGAACCTCCCGAAACAACCGTGTCCGGTGAGGACCTGTGTCAGGCGGAAGGTGAGGACGCCGTGGCGCCTCTCCAACCACTCCTCAAAGAGGGGACTTACCGCCGCTATTGTGGCGTGCCCAGCACTGGGTTGCGACAATCGCACCCTCCATGTCGCCATGAGATCCCACCGGAGCTCTGTCCGCTGTACCGTGATTTATCGCGGCAGCGGAGTTACACCCCGGCGTTTGCCTCCTCGCGCCACTCCCATACGTGCGCGAGGGATTTTGCCTCCAGATCCCATGGTGGCAATCCGGCAAGGAGGCTCGCCGCCTCGCAGGAGACCGTGTGGTATCCCCGGACCAGCCGGATGGCCATGACCCTTTGGGACGCGTTCAACCGGCGGGCTGGTCGGAGCCTCAAAGAACGCGCCCACACCGGTGCCCCGTAAAGGGCCATGGACATGGAGAGAATGTACGACCTGGGTGTACTTACGGGGAGTGGGATTGGAGACAGAAATAGTCATCTTGTTTCCATCGTTTAAAAAGTTCACTTATACATTTTTTGCTTAATTATTTTCAAGTTAACGGACTTATTAACATCGAATAAATTCCGCAACCTCTGCAGGAGATGCGTCGCCTCGAACTAAGCTGGCTGCGCACTCGCTACACGGAGCTGGTGCGCGAGCGCCGTGTGCTCCACGCACAAATCCTGCGTTCGCGCTCGCTGTACGCACAGCTGCAGCACTTGTTGGGTAAGTACCTTATTTAAGGTCTATTTTCTGCTCTAAGATACTTACACAAATTGAAAATATAATATAATGTTAAGATAAAAACTTATTCTAAAATCAATTTTTCCACTCTCAGTAATAAGACTATTCATTTCGTTTTTTTTTAATTTGCGTAAAACTACGAAGTGACTGTATGACAAACGAAGTTACAAGAAGACACGTAAAGAAAACAATGGCTACGCAAAACCCCGGCGACCGCTACGCAACACCGCTACGATTGCTACGCAGAACAGCTACGGTAGTTACGCAGAACTGCTACGGCAGTTACGTCATAACGGCTACGAAATAGTTGTAGACATGTGTACCTGTACTTACATAAATTCGTCTATATTATTGTGTAGTTTAGTTGCTTTCTTATGTAATACTATGCGCTAGAATTTTGATAAACGATAAAAAAGGCGACTTATTATATAGTTTTGGATTATGTGTAGACTCCATCTGGGGCACTGCTGCCCGGCCCGGCAGTGCTCAAGAGAGCGCACTCACGAAGGCGCTGAGCCTGCGCGACGCACTGGCGGCGGTGTCCACGCGGCTCCGCACCGCCGCCGAGTATGCGCACGCGGCGGTGCGGCTGCTAGACGACGCCATGCCGGCTTGGAAGATGACCACGGTCGGCAGGTCAGTACTTTGAATTTTTACTGGACTTATTGATGATGTGGTAGAAAATTATTTATTTCATGGATCTCATACATCGAAATGAGAGATGGAAGGAACCTTGAAGAATTCCAGAAACGGTGATTCCAGGCTAAAATGCTGAAATGACGAAATACGATTCAAAATAAATTAGGTACAATGATCTTTTGATCCTTGAATGACGTTGGAAGAGTGGCGCTGTTGGTAAGCATTCAACCAACTCGGCCTATCGCAGTCCACTGCTAGACCTGCTTCTCCCAGGCTACGCCAGAACACCCTGTGACAAACTTTTTTTTACAAGATTAACAATAACAAACGCGCCAAAAGATCCTTGTAGGTACCGAACGGTCAAACGAATCGAACGTATATCTATCGTAAAGTTCTGAATCCTGGGTTACGTTATGCATTCCTACCCTTAGTGCAGTGCATATACAGTCAATCTCACATCCATGGTAACAATTTGACCCCTCATATTCCGTAGCGTCAAGGGCAGTTTGTAGTTCAAGTGTTACTACCGAAGTTTATCCTAGGAGCGGCTGGGAGCGCTCAGCCGCGGTGGCGGACGCTTGCGCGCTGCTGGTGGCGGCGCGTTGTGCGGAGCGAGGCGCGCGCCGCGTGCTGGCCGCACCCGCTGCTCCTCGAGCCGCACGCGCCTTGCGTCTCGCGCTCGACTACGCTTTCACTGATGCCGTGCACGACCACAAGTAACGTAACTGAACAATCAACGACTTCTCTTTATTTTATAAGGCTAGCGCCACGGATATATACAGGTATAGCGCAAATAAAGGCGGGCCTCAAATATATCCCCTTTTGAGCACAAAGTTATATAATTTTACAAAAAATAAAGTGGAAATAAAGTGAATGGTGCTACACATGCAATTGTGACGAACCAGTTGATGTCCAAGAAGGCACGACTGGCTGTTCATAATAGTGTGCTGGTGCCTACGCTTATGTATAGAAGTAAATGTTGGGTGTGGCAAAAGAAGCATGAAAGCAGAATAAATGTTGTGGAAATGCGTTCCTTGCGGAGCATGTGTAGTGTGACTTTCAATGATAGGCTGAGGAATGATGTGATAAGGCAACGGTGTGGTTTAAAAAAAGATGTAGTGACAAAAATTTAAAAGAGTATGCTTAGATGGTTTGGTCATGTTGAGCGGATGAATGAAAGGAGACTAACAAAAGGTATTTACAAGGCAGATGTGAGTGGAAGCGCCGGGAGGGGACGCCCTAGGAAGAAATATAGTGACCTTATTGGTGATGTTCTTCAGAAAGGTCTGGTGCGAAGTACTCTCAACCGGCGCTCGTGTATGACCAGATGTATGAACGTAAACGAGGCAAAAGGAGTATGTTAGGAACGTAGCAGGTGGCGTTCTGTGGTTTCTGCCTACCCCCATGGGAAGAAGGCGTGAGTTTATGTATGTATGTGTATGTTATATAATTTTTATACTTTTTTTTATCAAGTTCACAAAAAGGAGAAGGTTCTCAATTCGGTTGTATTCTTTTTATAAGTTAGTTACTTCAGAACTCCGTCATTTATAAACCGATTTGTTTTTTTTTTTTCGTCTTTTCTTTGAAAGGGCCAGATATACGAGTGATCCTAAATAAATTTGATCAAGTTCTGATGAGTGGTTTTTGAGTTAAACGTATTTTTTCACATTGTTTATGTTGATGATGTTATAGTCATTATTATTTACTGAGCAAGTGAAGGTAGGTATACGAATTTGTGTGGGGTAGGTACCACAACAAAAAATGGAAAAAGAACACTACAAAGTGAAAAGTAGGTAACTTTAATTTCAGAAGTCGGTGGCAAAAACTTTATTATTAAACCAAAGACACCGACTTCCGAAAATAAAGTTTTTCACTTTGTAGTGTTTGTTTTTGTAAGTATGAGGTTTTTTTTTGTAATATATTTTTTGTATGGACCATTGCACACTGCAGGCCGGCCGCATTCGACTTTTTTGGTTACGTAATGAGATGCGCTGCGGTGATGCTCGCCTTAACTAAAACAAATTTGTAGTGGCCTCAAACATAGTTTGATTGTTGTAATGTAAGACTCGTATTTTTCTGTGCAGGTACCAGAGAGCTACCGAAATCTTTTTCCAGTTCAAAGATGCACAGGTGTTATTAATCGACTCAATTCATCAGGTATGTGGCTTCAACTAATTTTAGTTTCAGGCTCTTTTCACAGAGAAACACACCAATTTACTTTCACGAATAGATATTCAGTGACGGAATTTGACGATGAATTGCGGACTGCCACCGCATTCTTAGAAAATCCTAGCTTTAGTGCTGATAGGATAAGTGAGTGTGTTAAACTCGTAGATACCAGGTGATCTTTGACGGAAACGAGGTGGCGCCACTCGTTCAGGTGGCAATCAGAACGTGTGTTAAGAGCCTTTTTTTTTTTTTTTTGGGTGGGAAATCATCAAATGACTTTTCCCGCTCTGGGTGGAGCGGGAGGGCGTGTCAGACTTTTACTGACTAAAACCCACCCGTGTTCCTTCAGTTGCCTGTGCCAGGGCCACGGTTTTCTCTGTAGAATAACCCGCGACCCTGAGGCGTCGGCCCTATCGGACCCCGTCACTTTGTGCTGACATCTCTTTGAGGCGTGCGTGGAACACAACGTGCCGTCGACCCGGGCCTGGTCCTTACCGGACGGCGAGCTACCCATTGCTCACCGTCCGCAAGCCCGCGCCTACGGTGGCCGGGAATCTGCAGGCGACTCCCGACGCCCAGGGCGTCTCCTGCGGCGGCTAGTGGGGGCGTGAGGGCGCAAGGCTCTCTCCCTCACCCGCTCCGCCTCCTCCTTCACGAGCATTACTGCTTTGCAGAAGGAGGTGACGGCTTTCCATTCCCTCTCGCTCCGTACCATGGCTTGGACCAGGGCCGGACGCGAGAGATCGCCGCCGCCAATCGCCTCCCTGAGGACACTGCGGTGCTCCGCCCAAGCTGGGCATACCTCCACCGTATGGTCCACCGTGTCCTCCGGGCGATCCACACAATGGTGACACCCGGGCGTTTCCTCCCGCCTTATGCGAAATAGGAACCTCCCGAAACAACCGTGTCCGGTGAGGACCTGTGTCAGGCGGAAGGTGAGGACGCCTCTCCAACCACTCCTCAAAGAGGGGACTTACCGCCGCTATTGTGGCGTGCCCAGCACTGGGTTGCGACAATCGCACCCTCCATGTAGCCATGAGATCCCGCCGGAGCTCTGTCCGCTGTACCGTGATTTCTCGCGGCAGCGGAGTTACACCCCGGCGTTTTGCCTCCTCGCGCCACTCCCATACGTGCGCGAGGGCTTTTGCCTCCAGATCCCATGGCGGCAATCCGGCAAGGAGGCTCGCCACCTCGCAGGAAACCGTGCGGTATCCCCGGACCAGCCGGACGGCCATGACCCTCTGGGACGCGTTCAACCGGCGGGCTCGTCGACGCCTGTGTTAAGAGCCTTAAGGTTCCACTTCACCAACTCGATAGCACCCGAATGGCTTGTCCGATTGTTAAAAATATATTCGTTTTTAACGTTCCCTATCTCAGAGGATCCACAACCAGGACATAATTGAGTTGGTGGAGAAGCACCTTTATTTTACGATATGATGATATAACAATAGGTACCTACCTACTTAGTTTATTGTATTTTTCTTTAAACTTTATTTTTATAAAACAAGCACATTGTGGAAATATAGTGATTGCTTCCTTGAACGAATTTTGCCTCCAGCTTATTAATATGGAAGAAACGAAATAATAGCAAACGTGCGCTATGTGATTTTTGCTCTGCATTAAACCTCGATAGATCTTAAGTCTTTTTTATAAAACAAAACAATATTGAAAAAAAAATGCTTATGACATTAATTGATATAATTTGATTATAATGACATCAAAGAGTACTATAATTAGATGACATTGTGGCATTGTTCACGGTGACTAAGAGTATTAGTATTTTTTAAAGGAAATGTTCAAATCGCTTCCATTTCCAAGCACATTATTAAAATGTCAAAACATGCGTCGGATGTTGCAAACAAGACACTCTTCGCAATGTGTACAAGTATTTATAAATGGCAAACCTGTAGAAGTTCCTTCTTATTTTACAATTATGCAAGCTCTACGTAGTGTAAATGTGACCGTACCATCATTCTGCTACCACGAACGTTTGTCGATAGCTGGCAACTGTCGAATGTGCCTGATTGAGGTGGAGGGCTGGTGGAAACCTCAAGTAGCTTGTGCTGTCCCCGTGGTCAAAGACATGAAGATCCGCACGAACTCGCTAATGGTCAGTAAAGCTCAAGAATCTGTTTTAGAGTTCATACTTGTCGATCACCCGTTAGATTGCCCTATATGTGACCAGGGAGGTGAGTGTGATCTTCAAGACTTGTCTGTAAGATATGGCAATGATCGTTCACGATTCACAGACATACATTTTGAGGGAAAAAGAGCAGTGGAAAATAAATATTTGAGCCCACTCATTCGTGCGAGCATGAATCGCTGCATCCATTGTACCAGATGTATTCGCTTCGCGTCTCAAGTGTGTGGCCTTGAAGTATTAGGATCAACGGGTCGCGGCCACGACATGCTTGTTGGAACGTTTGTTCCTAAAATGTTTTTATCTGAATTATCTGGGAATATCGTAGATTTATGTCCAGTGGGAGCATTGACTAACGTCCCCTATAGGTTCAAAGCTAGATCTTGGGAATTAAAGAATGCCAATTCTATTGATGTTACAGACGCTACCGGTACGAATATAATATTAAATTATAGGTTCGACCGAGTGCTTCGTGTTTTGCCTCGTGAACACGATGAAATAAATCAGGAATATGTATCTGATAAGGGTAGATGGGCAATAGACTCGCTCGAGATGCAAAGATTGGTGACACCTATGAAAAGAGCTGGTGATTGTTGTTGTCCGCTCGAATGGGATGCCGCCCTACAAATGGCTTGTGATATACTTAGAGCAAATACTCCCGCCAATATAATGGCGATAGCTGGCCCACATACTAATGTCGAGACTTTGGTAACTAGCAAAGACGTTCTTAACCTGTTCGGATGCGAGAACACTTACGTGGAACGAGAAATGTCTTACTCGTCTTCTGGAACCGACATAAGAGCTTCATATTGTTTTAACTCTACTATAAAAGACATCGCACAAGCTGATAGAATTCTATTAGTCGGGACTAATCCTCGATTTGAAGCACCAATTTTAAACATGTGGATTCGACAAGCTTTTATAACTAACGAAGCGGATATATTTGTGATTGGTCCACAGTGTGATTACAATTACCACGTAAAATACATAGGAAATAATACTAGCTCTTTATCAGACGCTGATCAGGCTTTATCGGGAGCAAAGAATCCACTCATATTTGTTGGAATAGCGCAATTAGAAGGAGACAAAGGTTCTGCGATCATGAGAGTTTTAAATAAATTGGCAGTAAAATTAAAAAAGAACAATAATGACCTAATTAACATTGTAACTAGAGAGGCGAGTTTTGGCGGTGCGTTAGAGGCAGGATGGAAACTTGGAGCACGGTGTGCATTGGAGGAAAAGTGTCCAAAGGTAGTGATCTCTCTAGGAGCAGACAACATATTCTATGACTGGGACCCGCCCTCGAGTTGTAAAATAATCTACGTAGGTTTTCAAGGTGACAAAGGCTCAGAGTGTGCTAGTCTGATTTTACCAGGAAGTGCATATTCAGAGTCAGGCGGGCTTTACTTGAATATGGAGGGTAGATCGCAGTTCGCGTACCCAGCTGTCACTCCTCCAGGGAAAGCTAGACATGACTGGAAAATATTTCGTGCTCTAGCAGAATACCTTAAACTTTCTGTGTTTTACAGTGATCATAGTTCTCTTTGCACTAGAATGGCGCAAATTAGCCCCAACTTTTCGTGTTTGGGTGTGGTTCAACAGAAAGTATTTGGAAACTTGATTGGAGAATTAATAGAGGATGGAACAGAAGCCAAAAACGACATGTGTGTAGATATGCAAGAAATTAAAGATTATTATTGCTCCGATGTCTTCACATATAATTCACCTACTATGGTAAAGACTATGAAAGCAGCGATAGACTTTAAAAAATCACTCTATTATCCTAACTAGGGACTACATTATTTAAACAATATTTTTTATAATATAACCTATTTGTTTTTGTGTATTTCGATTTTAATAAACTTTATTAACAATATTTTTATTAAGTCTAACTGTTTCAAGATGAAAAAAAAAATGCTTTTACTTTATTGTAATTTTGATTGTTTTCGTCTTTGGGCGAATTTCACCAATGAAACTGAACGCAGTCAAGAACTGTCAGTGTCATATGTGAGGGATATTGACACTGACAGCTCTTGAACTGGGTTTAAAAGTGCTGATCGTGTTCAGTTTCATTGGTGAAATCCATAGTGCGTTGGTGTATTTGACTAGGTTTTTTTGATCAAAGGTATCATTATAAATGTTAGCTATTTTGCTCACATTTTTGACATTTGTGGCAGATTTCTACACGTTTTGTATAACTACAACATGGAATTAGTAAGTAAACGTCATTGGTATACCTATAACTAGTCATCACAACTGGTGTAATGCTGCGTACACGCCGGCTCAACGAACGCCAACGAATGGGTTTCGATGGCCTTCGAAAGTCCTGTCTGGACGGTTCAGCAAACGCCAACAATCGTTCGCTGGCGTGTACCGGCTATCCGCAGAGTAGAGGTAACATCGGGGAGAGCGATCGAGAAGCAATCAACCGTTTGTTTGCTCAGCCACACCAATGTATTTAGACGTACCTTCGAGGGCCAACGAACGTGAGGTAGGCCAACGCCAAATATCCTTCGATGGCCTTCGTTGAGCCGGTGTGTTCGCAGAATTAGGTGTCAAGCGATAAACGATAACAGTAGATAAGTAGGTACATGATTTATACTTCGGTGTACACGCGGGGTATTTGTGTAAAAATAATGAAATAGGCTGCTCTCGTAATCTCGTAAACTTAGTCATGTTTTTTTTTTGATGTTTCATGTTAGGTTCTTCTGAACAATCTAGAGAACTTATCGGCTGCTGAGAAGGACGTGGCTAGTTGCAGGAAGGAGCTCCGGGCGGCTAGGGTCAACGATATCGTGCAGAAAGGGCTGGCTGAACTTAAGTATCAGCCCAAAGCTCTGACTAACTTGAATGTTGCAATGAAATGACTGAAACTGCTAGTGTAGGTAAGAACTAAGATTGTTGTTTAAAAATTAAATGATTTGACACCAGTATTTGTTTTTAGAATCTAAGTACCTAGTGTTATTCAATAGATAAAATCATAGGTACCTACTAGCCGTAAACCGTTAATTCAAAAAGGATTTAACATAACTGATTGTCACTGAAAAGAGTGCTCTTCAGCAGCACTCTTTTCCTGCTTTTTTTTTTTTGCTGTCCACTATTTCGTCATATGACAATGACAATCAGTTATGTTCAATCCTTCTAAAATAACCATTTTTTGTTTTCTCAAGGGAATCCTTAGCTTTTAGGGGATAAAAGGTTCTTCTTAAAATTAGTATTAATAAAAGTCAAATGTATAAAACACAATCAAATTTTATTAAATATCAAATATTGTATTGTCTAACACGATTCCTTAACTATCATGTTTCTCATCAATATCTCGTGATGGCATAATAATGCGGTTACAAATACATTGGGTCGATAAAGTACTGATAGATCAAAAGATATTAGTAAACGACAGAATAGAAAGTTCAGAGAAGATGTTGCGATAATAGACACAGTTATAGAATACGATATAAATAACATTTATCAATATTGTCATGAAGGAACAAGAAGTAGCCAAGGATAATAATTATATTATACTCGTGCATGAAAACTTAACAATACTATACAAATACACAAACAATCGAATAGTTTTTAAGTAAGAAATAATATATAATTAGAAGTAGCTACGTAAAGTTGGTGATATTGATAGTCTACAAGTTTCGAAGCCTGAAATACATGGCACTGGAAACGATGAAAAGTAGGAGAAAGAATTCGACAAGACTTAGAACACACTCACATCATAAATACTTGTACACAATACATGGGCTTAAATGCAAAATCTACAAAAAAGTGTTATACACGATTATTATCTCAAAACGGTATGATCAGTTAATAATAGGTCTTATCCACTATTCATATTAGGTAGTTTTTTGTGCGCCAAAGCTCTACTTGGATGATATTAAGCGTTATATAAAAAGTCTTCCGCACATGACTAGTTTAGTTGCAATTGGCGCATGAGATATTAAATTCGCGATGTCTTTGCTCAGAAATGTTAAAACGGTTTGTTTGTATTCATACGCAGAAGATATTTTATAGTTATTACGACGATTCTTTAAATTTAACACTGATATGTGGCATGATGTGTCACGTCTCACTTGGTCAACACAAGTCTTTCCCGGGCAGTACACGCGGTACACGCAGTGCACGCGGTACACGCGGTACACGCAGTCATCTATGACATCTACTAATCTTAATGTATCGTTAAAATGCTTATCATAAAGTACTGTAAAATAACAGTAATTAAGCATTGAAATGCCACTTAATTATTTTAATATTTGTGCGAAAAAAGATTACTGTAAATGTTTTGTTTTATAAAAATAGTCACTGAAAGAGTCATGAAAATAGATTTGCTGCTTTTTGCGTAAATTGCAATTGTAAAGAAATTTGCTGAACATGTTTTGAAGTATTGTTCAATAAACACTGCCATTAGTGTTAAATATTTAAATTTCCGAGCCAACATATGTCTTCATTTCAAGTATCGCTTATCAAAATGGACGGCTCTGTGTTCGTCACATTGCCTCAGTTTCCGACGGTTGGATTGTTATGGGAATCCTAAAAAGGGCTACTCCTTAATAACTCGAATAGAAGGCGTCCATCTTGTCTACCGAGACCGTAGCTAGTATTACAGCTAACGAGTATATTGTCAATCAAAAAGCCCGACCATCGCTTCGGCTAAACGTTTAGCGTGGAGTTATAAAAACCGTCTAAAGCATTATTTTTATATACGTAGTAAAAACATGGAAGCACTCCTGCGGACAGACTGCTGGCTATCATTTGTTATATATTACTAATGTGTACAAACTGCCAGTAGTTGACGTGGTTACAGTTGTAGATAAATACTATTGCAGTAATGGTTAACATTTTACATTTCGCAAATAATCGACGCGAATTAAATGAGCAAACTCATGTTATTAATGATTTAACATCAACTTAGGTAATAGTAAAACTCAACAGTAGACTTGCGAAATACTAGAACAACGCAATGAAGATCACGAAACAGACAACAGAATGAACGATGTCCATGTGAACGCGAAGGGCCGGTGACGGCGACGTCACCAGGCGAGCGAGTAGTCACAAATGTTGCCTGCCTCTGCTTTAAACTTTGGTGATAGTCTTCAGTTTTCTGCTCCTCAAGCATCTGGAATGATAAAAATGTTTTTGAAAATACTTCTTTTATGGTACAGACGTGTGCCCGACGCGATACGATATTAGGTACCTGTCGCCTATGTCTATGTCGGCTATCCTAATTTGTCAGGTTTAGTTAACCGTAAACGAGTATGTATACCTGATAAAGCCGCGGTACAACATGTAGGCTCCGTACAGACTGAGCACGATGGTCGCAGTCCACACAACTGCCAGCACGGAACTGCTGCCCTCTGTAACGAATTACCAGAGAATTTAGTGTAGGGTAGGAGGTATTAAAAGCTAGAAAATTAGTTTGAATGGGTCGTGAGTATATGAGTAAGAGCAAGGGTTTTAAGGCGCTGTTCCACAGCAGCCCAAAGCTAACCTACTACGCACGTGTATCTACTTAGCTTCGCTTTGTATAAAAATGTAGGTGGGATCGATGCGCGGCTTGCAAATGTGGCTGCATGATCACAGTAGATGGATATTTGGTTTCTCACCGATATATCCGTCGTGGTAGATGTCCTGGTGGGTGTGCGCGCGGCGCGGCTTGTCGTCGCGCGGCTCCACGGCCAGCAGGTCGGGGATCTCGTCCAGCTCTCCGGTGCAGTTTGCCCATTCAATTGTTACGTATCTGAAGTTATAAAACAGAGGGCTTCGTTAAGGTTAGATATTTTCGTGAGTCTATAATAGAATGTGATATCTTATCTGTGTGGAGACTTGCAAAAGTAGCGTAATCGCCGTTTATATGACTACGGCGGATTTAATAAATTATATAGGTACCAGACTAACGGTACCTATATAATTAATTAATATTAATATTTATTAATAATATTTAGGTATAAGCAAATAAACTATTAATATTTCAAAGAAGTCCAAGAAAGGAAAATATTATTTTAGGATTTTCTTGATGCAAAGAGAATCATTGTGATTAGTCTGTTGCACAATCATGTTCAAAAAAAAGTATTTGTTTATGCCCTAAGAGCTTCGTTGATCAGAATTTGAATGATAAGGATAATGTACCTGGACGGAATGCTGCAAGCTCGTCGCGCCGGCACCAGCAGCTGCCGCGTGCGCGAGCGTGCGCCCCCGCGGCAGGGGCCCCACGCGCCCCAGGGGCCCGGCTGACCTGACTCCGATTGTTTGCACCCACACTCCACCTCGCATACTTCGTCCTCCTGTTAACAGAGGTAGTTGATGCACTTTGGTTAAATTCACTCGAGATTTACATATGCTCGCGAAACGTGACAGATGGCCGATAGGGTCTAAATTCCGTAACGACTTGGTAAGGTTCCGGGAGTCTACCGGATCTAAACAGCGTGGGACCGGTAGTTGTTGGGATAATTGAAGAAATTACCCAGCAGTGGAATCCAGCAGCATATTCATCATCATCGCCACGGCTACAGAACAAGCTTGTTGGCTCTGTTTATTGTGAGAGAGACTTCGTCCTTGTTCCGCACTGACCTGGTAATGCATGGGCGGGGCGACGATCCTGCCGGGAAGCACCGAGGCGCAGCGCCACGGCTGCAGGAACAGCTCTGCGGAGTCGTCGGCGCTGGAGAGCTCACAGCGCGCGTGGGACACCTTCACCCCCCAGCCGCATGCGCCTGCTGCCTCCGAGCCCGTTGATGTCTATGAAGAAACGAGATTAGATTAGAACATTGTGGATGAGTGAGGCTCACTTCTGTTACCAATGCACCAGAATACTTTGCTGTAGTTTTATGCTTACGAAAAAGATAAACTAGATAGACAGCCTCGTTGGTCTAGGGTTCCCAAGAGCTACTGCTGAGCATGAGGTCCTGGATTCGATTCCCAGGTGGGGCAAACAGTTATTAGGTTTTTCTATCTAGAATTTTTCTGTAGCAGCCTGAAGTCTGGATTTGTGCCCGGTTGATGGCAATAGGCTCGCACCTATTACATGGGACTTAACTATAACTAGCGAAATGTGGGTGTACTATAGGTACACCTCTGCCTAACCCATGTGGGATTACAGGCGTGATGTTATGTTATGTGAAAAAGATTAAAAAAGTATTCATGAAATTTTAAACCTTATGTAACCATATTTGTGTTAGTAAATTACATGTGGTGTGCAGTTAAGTAAAAATCAGCTGAATTGAATAAATAAAATAAAACAAGGACCAGGGTTGTAAAGGAGACTTTATAACAATAATATAATACACTAGCTGACCCCGCATACATTGTTTGGCCGATTCTCAGACCTACCCGATATGCACACAAAATTTCATACAAATCGGTCCAGCCGTTTCGGAGGACTTTGGTAACAAGCAATGCGACACGAGAATTTTTATAGGTATATTATTAGTTTTCATTTTTTTTTAAACTTATAAGGTATAAACATGATTACAGTTTTGCTTATAAGTAAATGACATTCCTTAGTCTTACGTGCCTGAACTAGGTAATCCTGTTTTTCAGACCTAATCCTAACTAAGTAATGTAAACAAAGCAAAACAAAATTGGATGTTACCTCATTAACAACCTGAATGTGGCAACCGAGCGAGGGTCTGGCGACGAGCTTGAGGCATGGCTCGCGAGGACACGGAGCGCGCTGTTCAGTGGGTGGACATGCTCGGCCCGGCCATACTGCGGCTGTCAGGTGTAGTCTGAAATTAGGAAAGAGAATATTACGCTGTTAATAGCCACTTAAATGAAGGGATATTGGTGAAACGGGCTGAACTAGTCCTCCGCTTGCTTTTAAGGCCCGAATCACACGCTGTGCAGTCTTAAACATGTTGGTTCGAACTCCAAATGTGATTTAAATGCGCTAACTTCGCCAACAACATTATTTAAATATCGATTAAGGCTGATAAAATTGAATACAATTATTAAGAAATAACCATTATATATAGCCACCGATAATATAATACTACGATATAGCTATCTAATGGCTAGCCTTAATACTGGAAAGTTGAAATTAGTCAAACGAATTCTTCCACGAGAGGAGCGGTCTCCGGTGGATTTCTTAATTTGGAGGACCTTTGTCCCGTAATGCTTAGCAAGAGCCTGTGTACCTGGTTCGTCGCATGTGGCTGGCAGTGTAGGCGTCGCCGCAGGAGCAGGCGGACGCGTCCCACGCGCCCCACTCGCTCAGCTCGCAGTCCACGCCGCACGGCACGTAGCACCACGACTCCTTGGCTTCAGTGGCTGTTGTGTTCTGCGGTTGAAGAACATTTAGAGGATGTGATGAAATTGTTGCAATTCTAAAACCTGTACAGAAATGTTCGTCTGTTTAACTTACAGGGCAGTATGAGTCGTTAACAAAAATTCCGTCACTCCGGAGACATCTCACAGCCCTTTTCTTCGTGCCTTCTCCGCATGGTGATCCTCCTACGACACAAAAAATACAACTTAAAACCTAACGCAGTTAATTTTAGAATAGTAAAAAGGCCAATAGCTTTTGTTTTAGGAACTCTGTTATCTGTTTATGGATCTGTCTATAGCTGTCTATGGAAAAGGTCTGTGTCCAGCTGTAAATGACATCTGGCAGATCATACACTTACATAGCACTACTTACCTAGAGGTTGGCAATCATCCCAGGGCGCGACGTGCCAGGAGTAGGCGTGTGGCGAGCAGGGCTCCGCGCCCACCAGGTGCGGGCAGGGGGAGCCGCCGTCGTCCGCGGGGCGGAGCACCACGCGGGTACGGTCACGACGACCACCCCACTTTGTCTGTGAACAAATGGAATACCGAACATAAAATAACATAACTAATTATATAAATATCCTAACTAATTATTACAAATGCGAAGTTAGTTTGTTTGTAACGCTTTCGTGCCAAAACGGCTAAACTGATTTGGATGAAATTTGGCACATGGATAGATCATGACCTGAAGAAGGACATACGTTTCTTTTTATCTTGGATCGCAGATGAAGTCGCGGGCAACAGCGAGTTTCATACACAGGATGGCCAGTAAAGCGAAGACCAATAAAAATATCTAAAACTTCAAGCTTTAATCTAAAGCAAGGGCTTCCCGAAACATTCCTATGTATGTTCAGCGATTAATACATTTAGGAGCTAGATAGTATTTTTTATTCTGGGAAAGTATCACTTGACTTCCGATTGTTTTTTCTTTCAGTGCCGCGTTTTGAAAATGTTTTTGGAACGAAGTCTTTTATCCGGGTTGCGGTAGGAGTAAACTGGAAGAAATCGTCACGTAACGAAAAGGCGTTATACCCATGCGACTTTCTCTCTCTCTCTGTCTCGTGCCTCGTGTCAAATGGTGAGGTCAAAATGAAAAGATGGCGAAAACTTTATGAGAGTTTCTAAAAACTTAAACAAGATGGCTCTGTATTAAAAAACGTATTTAATTCACATTTTCTCTCTCTCTCTCTGCGAGTCACTTTATATTTTATACGAGTGTGTGAGCGTGCGAGTATCGCGTAAGGAACTTCGTTTCTGATAGGGGTCCTCCGACTGCACAGGTTTTTTTTTGTTTATTTATAGATCCCTCAATAATAGTCTACGATCAAAAAATATGTTTTTTTTTATCGTCGACTATAATTTGGAAGGCTGTTTTTTTTTGTAATAAAGATTTTCTTTTTGTTTTTTTTTTTGTGGTACCTACGCCACACAAATTCATATACCTTCATTTGCTAAGTAAATAACAGTGACCGGAAGTTACTAGAACATCATCCATATACACTAAGTGGAAAAAAAATCGTCAATCGTCGTCTCATCAGAACTTGACTCAACCACTCACCACTTCATTAGTATACCCCTAGAAACAAAAGAAATAATTTTTCAAACCGGTTTCTAAATGACTGAGTTCTGAGGTAACAAACATAAATTAAAATACAACCGAATTGAGAACCTCCTCTTTTTTTGAAGTCTGTTAAAAAGTAAGCGTATGTTATCCCGTCTGAAGCGTTGAAATATTCTAGACAGAACTTTTACAGTGAGTTACTATTACTTCTACAGTGATTAGAAGTAAAAGAATGGAGGAAGGCAGGGAAGGTCGTCTAATAATATTTAACAGGGTATCGTACCTGTTCGCAAGGGCTCCACTCAGACCAGGAGCTGACCACGCAGTCGTTGGGGCACGGCGCGCGGCACGTGGCGTCGCGTGCGGGCGCCGGGCCCGCGCCCGCCGCCTCGCATGTGGCGGGCTCTAGGACTTGGCCTTCTGCGTCTACGCAACTGTCGGGGAAGATGCTTTAGATGTAACGGTCTTTCTAAAATTTAGGATGACGTTTGAATGGGACTGCTCAATCAGATGCGTTAGTACATTATTTGCGGAATTGAGAATTGTCTCCGTTGCGCAGAATAACGTCTATTAGAAATGTGGAGTGGATGCAGTGCAAACAAAGCTGCGAGCGTTAACGTATCCTACTTTGGAACTTAATATTAATCTAAAGTATGTGCAAGTGATGGGAAGGTAGCATAAAGAATTCTAGGGGCCTTGAAATCCACAAACTTGTAAATACCAATTTCAAAGCTCCTTGACCAGGTTTATGGACAACACGTTTTTGAATATCTTTGTTATATAAATGGTACGAACGTGACAGTCCTGTTGATGACGGCCCGGCCGCACAGCGCGCGCGGCGGCGCGCACACGCCCCAGGCGCCGAGCGCCCAGCGCGGCTCCGACACGTCGCACGTGGCGCGCTGCAGCGTGGCGCCGCACTCGCGGCCTCCGCCTGAACCTTCTTCTATAACCTCCCTAAGAATTCCAATATTATTAGGAAGCTAGTTTTCTCACAGCCAGCGATATATATTGAGCCAGATAAGAAAACAAATCTATACATATCATAACTTATCATACATCTCACACGTCTTTTTTTTTATTGGTTTGGAAATCATCAAATTACTTCTCCCGCTCTGGGTGGAGCGGAAGGGCGTGTTAGACTTTTACTGACTAAAACCCACCCGTGTTCCTTCAATTGCCTGTGCCAAGGCCACGGTTACTCTTTCGAATTACCCGCGACCCTGAGGCGTCGGCCCTATCGGACCTCGTCATTTTGTGCTGACATCTCTATGAGGCGCGCGTGGAACACGACGCGCTGTCGACCCGGCCGGATGCGAGAGATCGCCGCCGCCGATCGCCTCTCCGAGGACACTGCGGTGCTCCGCCCAAGCTGGGCAGACCTCCACCGTATGCTCCACCGTGTCCTCCGGGCGATCCACACAATGGTGACACCCGGGCGTTTCCTCCCGCCTTATTCGAAACAGGAACCTCCCGAAACAACCGTGTCCGGTGAGGACCTGTGTCAGGCGGAAGGTGAGGACGCCGTGGCGCCTCTAAAACTTACCGCCGATATTGTGGCGTGCCCAAACATACATGTCTACCTGTACGACCGCGTTGTTTTTCTAAACTACGCAACGGACTTTAATACGGTTTTCACCATCATTTAGAGAATTTATTCCAGAACATTTATGTGTAAAACCCATTTAAATTAAACTTATAGGTACAAAAGAAAGACATCTAAAGATTTGTCAATTCTTAAAAAACCGTGCGCAGCAGACGCTTGTGTAGATTTACCTTTGTATGTGGCGTTGTTTGACGTCGCCAAGACGTGGTAACTTGTACATTATGTTTGACGAACGCCTAAGCTGGATATGCAAGTAGTAAGTACCTATGAAAAAGGTGATACAAGAAACTAGAACCAAAAATGGACACTACATTGAAAAGTTGTATATTTTTCATAGAAACTAATATTTTTTTCAACATGTTTTGTAATAACAATAACTGCCATTCCTAATATTTTGGTGTTACTCGTATTGACTAGAAAGATTTTTCTTTGATGGATTTTCCTTTGAAAGATTATCTACATAAGCAAAAACGGAAAAGAAACTTTCAACCGGAGGAAAGTTATGAGATATGCTGTTTAACATACTTAATTGAAATAATTCTGTCGGTGTCCTACCTTGTACGGAATCGGAAAGCCGCCCTAGATCCAGGCTCAGAGGCACAAGGCCCCCACTCGCCCCACTCGCCGACAGCGCAGTCGCGTGCGCACCTCACACTGCACGCGCCGCGCAGCAGTGAAGGGAACTCAATGTCATACGAGTAACCGTCAGTTGAGGCCTCGCGGACGCGACTAGGACCTGGAGAAAAAAAATCACATGCAAGGTTCAAAAGAAGACATGTAATAAGACAACAAGCACCGTATCCAGATTGATCATCATTATCATTATCATCATTTCAGTCGCAACAAAGCTGCTGGACATAAGCCTCCCCCAAGCATCGCCACTTCGACCGGTTCTGTGCTTCCCGCATCCAGCGGATTCCTGCGCCCTTCACAAGGTCATCGGTCCGCCTTTTGGGATTCCATCCAACGTTACGTCTTCCGGTACGCGGTCGTCACTCCACAAACTTTCAGCCCCACCGTCCATCTGTTCTGAAAGGAATGTGCCCTGCCCACTGTCACTTAAGTTTGGCAATTCTTCGGGCCATGTCAGTTACCTTGGTTTTTCTGCGTATCTCTTCATTTCTGATTCGATCAAGTAGGGAAACTCATAACAATGCCCTCTCCATTGCCCTTTGGGTGACTTTGAGCTTCTAACTGGATAGTTTGTTATTTGTTATGGCCTTTATCTTGTCCATGATCATTTTAAGACCCACTCTTTCAGAAGCTCTACTGAGGTCATCGAGCATTGTACTGAGGTCCTCTATAGTCTTAGGCATGACATAGTGGAGTTTTCGTATAGACACTTTAGCACCTCGATGTGCCGATAGTCGTTGCAGTACAGCCCATGTCTCTATCGAATCCAGCTTGTTCGGGAGGGAGGCTGGAAGTCAAATCGTTCGTGATGACTCTTGAAAACAGCTTGTAGACACGGCTGAGATGTGAGATGGGCCTATAATTCTTAAATAAGGGCATTGTCACCTTTCTTAAATAAAAGTATCACCACCCTCTGTTCCATGCCTGCGGCGTTTTGTCCTCGAGTATGATGGAATCAAACAGCTTCTAGAGGCCTTAAGTAGTTCAGCCGTAATTCCGTCATCAACCGGTCGGCCTTGTTTTTTTAAACTGCTTCAGTGCCATCCTAATCTCGTAGAAGCTGACGTCCGGGATGTCTTCGGTATAGAGTCAGGTCAATCTAGCTTCCGAGTCGATTGCCAGATTCGTAACGGGCTTTCTTGTTAACGTGTATAACTGTCTATAGAACCTGTCGATCTCCCTCAAGAAATCAGGTTTGGCAGATACGATCCTGCAATCAGCGGTCTTCAGTTTCGCAAGTTGGCTCTGCCCAATAGACAGATCTCTAGCAAAGACCTTGCAGCCTTTATTTCGCTCTATCGCGCCCTTAATACGTTCTGTATTAAAGCCCTTAGATTGGTTGCTTTTCAGGGACTTAGAGATCCGTCTATTGAGCAGCCGCTTCTGGAGCACATCGTCTAAGAACTGCAGGATCAACTCACGCCTCTCCTTCATGAGCTGTATAGTACGATCAGAGAGTTTATTTTCTCTCTTTGTACGACGGGTCTTGAAAATCTTAGACCCGACCGTAGTTTCCACGAACCCATGGTTAAAATCGTTTACAGAGTTTAGGTTAGGATGACGATCGCAGTTTGGTTAAAATGCATAGAGAACGCTGCTACCCATTCTCTAATAAGTCCCTTAGTCGCCGTTTACGACACCCACGTTATGGGGTCTCAACTCGAACAAATTATAATTTGTCTTGAAAATAAATCATACATATGCAGTGATTCGGTTGTGAGCCGTCGAAGCGAGCGGTTGTCTCGGCTGTGTTCCTACAAAAACAAAAAAAAGCGTGCGCTACACGTGCGCCCAGTTTCGGACAACGAAGTGATAAGTGTTTCAGAAACTAATAGTGTGCCCTGTGTCGCGATATTCACTTGCCTGCCAAAGGATCCTGAGCATCGAATTTGGTGAGATCAATCCATTCTAGGGTTAAGGAAATTAAATTCTCAACAAGAAAGTACAATGATCTCACTTAGCGTAGCTATTGTTTTAATTTTTAGCAAATCATTTAAGGCTCCAACGAGCATCGATAACAACCTCGAAGGCAATGAACAACTTGCGTAAAGAGCCTAAAAGTGAGGAAAGCCTGGATCTGTTGTGATCAAGTTTCATTGTCCAGTTTAACTGTTTCTGTTAAGGCCAAAAGGCTAAATAAGCAAATCGAACTGAGTTTAGATTTTCAGCTTTAATCTAATTGTGGTTGGGCCTAGCGGGTCACCAGGGTCGTGAACTTGAGGTTGTCGGTTCTTATTTCAAGAGACATTCTGGTGAAAGGTTTTTGTAGGATGTTATCAACTCAAAACAAAACGAACGCTGTCGATTTAGATTTCGTACAAGAACTTATTGCCTTGACCTAGACACTAACCTATCATATGTTAACAATTGTAGCATTTATTCCCAGGAAAGACGGCTAATAAATGATCCAAGTCGATGTAAACCTTCAACGAGGCGCATCCTAATTGCCGCGTCAGAATTGTACCTTGTAAACGTGTGTTCTAACTTGAAAAGGGCGGAAAGAGAGATTTTTGTTTAATAGCTGATTCGTCATATAATTAAAATGAAAGCATTGTTTCTACAAACATGTATTTTGTTGCACCAAGCTTACAGAAATGTGCTTCAGGTAGCCGGCCCGAGGGTATTTTTTTTTTATATAGCCACACAAATAGTCGGTCCCAGTGTCAAGTGTTAAGCTCAAAAGTGCTGCAAAAACAGTGAGTGTGACGTGACGCGCTTTGTTCAGGAATGCGGAATGCATGTTGTAGTGAAAGTATTTGAACATACTAAGCCCTTTGGGATCGTTACTTGGTTGTGGTTTTAAATAAATATAGTAGTGTGAATGTAAATTGTGATGTGAGATGGTGGTTTGCTTGCCGGACTTAGAAATCAAACCGTGTTTCTTTTGTGTGTGTGTGTGTGTCTGTGTCGCAAATCAAAACATTTTAAATCGGTTCAAAAGATAGATAAATGTGCGGTCCATGCAGCTGAGACACCTGCCGAGGCTGATGCTGCATTGCCTGAACACTTCCGCGTCACTGGTGAGATCGTTCCGTGCCCTAAGCTGTGCTTCTAAGCTGCGACTGCGTTTTGGGTTGTCGATTCATATCCGCGCGCATGTTCAACATAATTTTAAACAATTGTTATAGCACAGTGTATTCATATTAAATGTAGTAATGCGGGATAAACGAACCTGTTATTCTGGCACACAGTGTGATCGAGTCCTTTGACTTCAAACATAAAAACAAAGAAGCGCCGCACGGCGATAGACAGTACAAAGCTTGTAACAATTGCCTTCTTAATTCGTAATGTTAACACTATAAGCCCTTCTTACCCCTGGACATCAATGTTTTATTAAAGCAATATTTAGTATTTATTTCCGTACAAGTGATTTGTAATCTTTAGAAATAAATTATTTCAGACCGTATAGTACGGTATCGCTCTTGACCTAATACCCATACTATAGATGGTCCTAGTTTATCATTTGTGTTTACTTAAAAATAATCCAATAATGCATATGTAAGATGTCACGCCCCTTATGCCTGGAGGCTTTTATTTCTGTATTAATTATGTTGTTTTTTTCATTGTTTTTTTATTGGTTTCTGTTTTGGGTATATTGGCGTGGCTAGCTTAAATATGGCAGATAATTTAATATGTTTTTTTTTGTGATTCGGTTTTTATTCTTTGATTACCTTATAATTATATAATTCTATGGTTTTCTAACTAAACAGACAGCTGTGCTGCTGGGGAGTTTGTTGCGCCACTTCTTCTTCCCAGCTAAAGCACTAGGAAGTGGTGAAGGGCGGGCGTTTTGGGGGACTGTCTTATGTAATTTTGACGTTCGAAAAGTGCTGACTCTCAGCCTGGTTTGAATAAATGACTTTTGATTTTGATTTTGATTTTATACTTGACCTAAACCATAACTACGTTGACCAAGTTCGCTTTTCACTGACTATTATTATTGCTTCCTTTCGTGTATAAATGAAAGCCGGTTTGAGTTTATTTTATCTTGATCCAGGTAATATTTTTCTCAAACATACCAAAGTTGTAATTTAGCAGAGGCTGAAATTATTATTTCGCTATTCATAACTACGAGTATTTTGTGGGTATGGACGCTTTGTTGATGCTCATCTGTCCGCATCTGGCGGACAAGCGCGGGTGCGCGCGGGAGGCGCATGGCGGCTGGGATCGAGAGAAAGCGGAGGGTTACATTGTTTAAGGGCGCAGTCCGGTAAAAAAAATGAGAACCGCTATTTTTTATAGCGGTGCTCAATGTTTAACAGAATGCTAGCCGGTACCTGCAGCTGACCCTTGCGTGTCTGTTGCGCAAAGTTTAAAAAATATAATTCGTAAAGGTTTCAAGTACGGGTTGGAACTAGGTATGGACGGACTGAGCGGTTCTTTTGTGACCAACACCTCGGTTCCAAAAGATTCCAAAAGAATAACCCCCAATTACTTAATCCATTAACAACGCGTGAACAAATAGCGGCATTGATTTTCGATGCTGGCTCGTAGGATAAGGTTAAAAAGTATGCTCAGCAAGGTGTTAATACGGTGTATAAATTGATGTACTACAAATTGCTTGCTGTCAAGGTCGATAAGACAAGATAAGACAAAATACGTGACATATTCCCTTAGACCCCAGGGTCAACCTAACTTCGACTTTAAAAGCCCGCTCATGTAATTTCATTAACCATTGCTCTTGTCCTGTTTTAGTTCAAACAAATTCTATCAAATAGCATTACCATAGATTACCGTCTCAGCTTCCAACAACACATTGAAACACTGGTCAAAAGAACCAGAAAATTTATTTTCATATTAAAAAATCTGAGACATATACATCGGTTATTGAGGACACATTGCAATATGCCAATCTTTGTTAGTGAGTGTATTGCATTGCCATTTGGGACAGTACCTCTAAAAATTATATGATCATTTTAGAGAGAGCTCAAAGAGCTATATTCATAGTGAGATGCTTTTTCATAATCCTCTACCCAACTTTACCAACACTACCAAGTGCTAACCGTCCGACAGTTGTTTATTCTCATAACTGTAATAATAAAAAATAAAATGAAACACTGATCTTCCCTTACATCACGATTTCCAAACACGGAATAGGCGAGCATCAAATGTTTGCTCAATCACCCGCTTAAGACCCGTATCGTAAAATCACTAAGACGTCATAAATACAACATTGTTCGTTACCCCATCATTTATTCTTATGTTACTTTGTCACGTTATGCTGGTTACACCTCTTACTTCTGAATTTTGTTTCTAGTAGTAACTGTAAGTATGAATTAGTTAAATTAGATTTTAGTCAATATAACAAAAATTCTTCCAATTTTTCTGTTAATTTAGTAGGTTCTACTTTTACTTAAATACACTTCGGAGCAAATAAATCGAGCCACTTCCTTTTTCACGCATTATGGTTATTATTTTTGGTATTATGGAACGCATCGATTCGAAACATATATCGCCTAAAAGGGTATTTAATAACCTTTACAATGAGGGTAGTTAGTTGTCAAAATTTCATTTTAATTAAAGTTTAAAGGGTAGAATAAAATTATCGCATTTAATTTGCTTATGACATTTTTATTGTACTCTGTTAAGAAAAGATTAAATTTGAGGTTTTTGTTAATCATACCCATATTACTTGTTATTGTTGTCTTTATCTGTGTCTGTGTAATCAAAATAACCTGATAAAATGGATACTACACCGACGGAAGCTGCCCAAGTTGTAGCTTTACTTGAGGTTGGACACGGACAACGTGAAGTGGCACGCAGACTTCATTTGAGTCTTTCAAAGGTACAGCGGGTATACCGCAGGTATCTGGAGACTGGTGCTTTTGTTCGGCGACCTGGAACTGGCCGACCAGGGGCAACAACAGAACGTGACGACCGCTTTATTGCAACCAATTCGTTGCGCGACCGTGGACTTAATGCTGTTCAGCTACAGCAAGCGTTACGTGACGTTCGAGGTGTCGCAATCAGTAGGTGGACAGTGAGACGAAGACTAAAGGAACGAAATTTAACATCACACAAACCAGCAACTGGCCCAAAATTGACTGTAGCTCATCGCCGATCTCGCTTGGAGTTTGCTCGAGAACACATTAATTGGACGTTAGAAGACTGGAGGTCAGTTTTGTTTTCTGACGAGTCAAGAATCTGTCTTTTTAGCAATGACGGGAGAAACCGAGTGTATAGACGTCCTGGTGAAAGATTTGCCCAATGTTGCATTCGAGAAACTGTGAGTTTTGGTGGTGGTTATTGTATGGTGTGGGGAGGAATTTCTCTAGACGGAAAAACGGAACTTGTCTTCGTCGACCCCGCCAACGATGGCAGTGGTAGACGTGGATTAACAGCTGACCAATACATAACTGACATTCTTGAAGACCACGTAATGCCGTATGCTGGTTTTGTCGGAGAAAATTTCTTGTTTATGCATGACAATGCGAGACCTCATACCGAGCAGATCGTTACGGAATACTTGTCTGCGATCGGGATTCAACAAATGGTATGGCCAGCACGAAGTCCCGATTTGAACCCGATCGAACACCTATGGGACGAGCTAAAACGGAGAGTCCGAGCCAGGGTTCCCGCTGTTTCATCCATGCCCGAGCTTAAAGTCGCTGTGCTTGAAGAGTGGGAGAACATACCACAATATGTCATCGTAACTCTGATCAGATCGATGACTAATAGGCTACAAGAATGCATCAGGGCACGGGGGGGTAATACCAGTTATTAAGAATATTTTTTTTGCAATAATTTTGTTTTTTATTGTTTTTATGGACTGTTTTAGCCCTACTAAATTTTCTATCAAAATTACCATTTTTCTTGCAGAGCCAATAATTTATCATTCAATAAGGTTATTATTCAATAATTTACCCTCATTGTTAAGGTTATTAACTTAACTTTTAGGCGATATATAGTTCGAATTGATACGTTCCATATTCCCAAAAATATTTACCATTTTACGTGAAAAAAGGTAGTGGCTCGATTTATTTGCTCCCAAGTGTACTTAATTGCAATCTTAAACTTTTTTTAAATAATTTGAGTCAATTTACAGAACGGTTAGACCGTTCTGTAAATTGACATGTCCTATTTAATTAAGAAAGCTGGGTGATTTGTAACTCGGGACCCTTCTGTCACGGACACCTTTCTCTATTTAAGATTGTACATTCTAATAATCAGTGCCTGCAATATGACGTTGAGATAAATAAAGATGCATGATTACGATTATAGCGACTCATAGCAGCACCAGCAGCAAACTCGAAGAAAAAAATATTAGAGAAGACATAACAAAACAGTTTATAACATCAAAACGAAATATAACTAGCTAATGAGTTATTATTATGACTGACTAGGTGCGAATTAAGGAACAGCTGATGCGAAGATAACAAGGAATCACGTCGCCGAGTTCTCAGCTGTTATAGTGAAGTGAAGGAATGGCGTAAACAGATGGATTATCCTAACCGTTATATTTTAGCTTTATAAACATACAAGTGACTTTAGATAAATATGAGGCTACGAATAAGAATGATTGCCACTAAAAGACTTGAAGATAAATGAAAACACTCTTTTAGTTCTCCTTGGCCCGACTTCGTCACCTGACTTCGTCCCCTGGGCGTGTGCAGTGCTACGCGAAGCTTCTTCAACGAGGCATCGACGATTCCTGCTGGAGCTGTCCCCGCTGAAGAACGCAACTGAAGAGCCTCGAGTTCGAAGTTTATTTTTGAGACTGTTCCTTTTGAAATTGAGACCGCGAGATCCTTGTAGGACCAATGTTAGCTCGGGGATCATCTAAAGCGTGGACTACTGTATTTAAGGCAAGGGTTTAATGACGAGCTTAATATACAACAGTACAGGACAAACAGCTAATAACGAACCTAAAGTAAGAGGAGTATCGTCCGTCGCGGTGAAGTCAGCAGAAGCGAGTGGTCATCGGGACGAACCGTGTAGTCGCCTCGACGCGCTAAACACGCGGCCTGCGCGTGCAGACTATGACCAATGTGTTGTGTTGGGTTCGATTCCCAACAGTGCCCATTCAACTTTGGATAATTAGAATAACAACATTTGAGACTCGAACGATAGCTCAAGACTTAAAATATTTCGACAAGGGATTCAATTCTTGGATTGACAGGGTGGAAGATCAAGAACGCTGCTAAGGAGATGTGCAAAAACCGGAACGGTTAGTAGCGACAACTCAGACGAAGACATTGAAAAGAACAGTAACATTTACCACAGCAGAGCAGTGACATAGAAAAGAGCCGAGAAACCAGCTGAACCCCGCTTAAAGATTCACCGATGAAGCTCGACTTGAGTCAACCCTGCTGCGACGTCGTTAAAAGATGCCCTCCCATAGACAAATATCATCCGCCTCTCCACTAACCCCATGCTTACATTAGGGTGCATACCCCGTAGGCTCTTATTATCCTTCCTATCCTAAGGGCACGTCATCCCTACCATTACAGTGCCCCCCGGTCTACTCCTTGATATGCAATGCTCCTTGGTATTTGTAGCACCATGAAGCATGAGGCTTCAGGGACTAGTGCAAATCTTGGGGTTCATTCGATTAATCGAGTCTGGTCAAACCACGCTGGGGTCGGTGCATTTCATTCAATTCATTCATTCTAAATGAATCATACATATGCAGCATTATATGAACCATTATGAAATTAACAATAATAAAAAAAAACATATACGGCAGAATAATGGCTGAATTATGATTGGTAAAAGTCTAAACTTCCCTGTTTAGTGCAGATTTATCTATTTCCACTCATAATGCACGTATTTTAAAATAAAATAAAAAGGAAGCCTTTATCTTTAATTCGAACCCTAGCCATTTGTTAATCATTTTGTTTAGAGCTTTTTGCAATAGATGGCGTTTTACTCAATTGGTCCTGTCTCATCACAGTTTCCAATATTGTTACTTATTTAAATCAACCAACTTTATTTATTATTATTTTTTACATAGAAATTTAAAATATATCTAATAAAATATTTTGTCATCTGGGTTATCTTAACCCGGAACAATAAAACTTTATATAAAAAGGATTGCATGAAACGTTTTAAAAGTAAGGTCGACTCCTAGATGGCGTTGTAAAACTAGTCGCTGGCAATGGGGAAGGTCGGGCAAAGCTAATTGTAGATGGCGTGACCATAGCTAGGTCCCTAGGGCCTACAATAAATTTGACATTTCGTTCACTCATGTCATTTTATGTTCATTCATGAGTTTGATTAAATTTCACTATTTCGTTATTTACGGTGATTTCAGTAATTCAAATCAAGTACTTACATGGAAAGTGTCAGAATTTTAAATCTGGAATATTTCCTCGTAATCATTTTCTTCAAAATGTTTTCGACATAAACTCGTACTCAAAAAATCTCTACGAATAGCTTTAAACCACAATCTTCTAATTTTAGGGGCTTTCGGGATATTGTAGACTCCAATTTCGGAGTATCTAGGAACACAACAAAGCGTCAATTTTCGCTTAAATAAAACAAAACCACATCACGCCTTGTATTATTAGCTTGTGTTGGGAACTAGCTACGACAGCGCCATTTTGACAGTTGCCTTCCCCATTAGTGAGTCGTTTATGACGCCATCTGTTGAAAAATTGGATGAATAAAAATTGTCAGCTCAATTGCCTGACTTAGAGAGGTTTCATTTCTTTGTATGGGATTAGGTATCTGTACGTAGTATTATATTACCTTTGCCCACGGGAAGAAATAGGTAGGGGGCCTCCAACACGTGGACGTTTGATCACTATTACGTTATTCACAAGGTCATTCAATCTAAGCAGAAGACGAACGTAACTAGTCTAGTAGCTACGACACATCGTACGAAGTCACGCTCCCAGAATAAGCATAAACAAAGTCATATGAGAGACAATTAAATAGTGGGAAGTGGGTGAAAAGGGGGTTCTTCATTTCGAACTATCCATTTATACTTTATCTGCGTATTCTTGACGTAAGAACTAAATAAAACGAAAATAAGTTATAAAAGGAGTCATACCGGTAAGTGGATGATATTTCTTGCACACGTCCATCGGTACGTCTCGTCCTCCCACCATGCATCTGGAGGCGCGCAGAGATCTGCCTTCACCGCATTCCATTCTGCAAAGAAACTTTGAATGTCAGTTACTGCTTAAAAAAAAGCATTGAAATGGAGCAAAATTGTTTGAGGCCTCGAATTTTTGTAGTAAGTAGAACAACCGAAGTCAGCTTTTTGTACTTTGATATAGACCACTAAAGGGCTAACTAATAAAGAATATTTCATTCGAAGTCATAATATCTTACCCGGATGGAAGAATACAGTCAGAGTCGGTCGGCAATAGCTCCAAGGAAACATTCTTGCAAACGCAGTTTGGAACATCAGGATCTGAAGCGTCTAGGAATCTGAAAAAGAGAAGCGAGCGAAGCCGCGGGCTAATGCTAGTACGACAATAAATTAAGCTTTGTACATCTAATGACGTGCACATACAGAAGTTAAATAAAATATATCCTTATACCGGCAAAACCCATAGTTGGTCCATCACAGCATCAGTTTATTTGAAAAACTCTTTCATTTAATGTCGGTGTTGGAATTAATTACTGCCAGTGTTTCCACTTATTGTCGTATTGTCGACTCCACATTGTATATGAATATGACCTTCTTCTCAAATTAATTACATGAGAGTATCTCACTCAAGCAGTTGTAAATGCTGGTGGCCTGTCAGGAAGATGGTAGTGAGACACAATCAGTGGATATTGAAACCCCCTGGTCGTGTCGGATACTTACTTGAGCGGGTCTGCGCATATGACGTCACAAGTGAGCGGCGTGATGTGTTCACAAGTGACGTGGCATGCGGCGACTCCGCGGGGTATCAGCTGCCCGGCACAAGCTCCCGCTTCAACACGGTGCGACTCGGAACCGCACCAAATACCTAGAAAAACTGAGTGTGAGCAGCAATATTTTGTGGAATCTTTCCGAGATTTTGATATGTACTGGTAGAAATGAGATAATTTGAAATAGTCTCAAAACTTAAACCTAATACACCGCTTTCCAGGTCAAGAGCGGGCCTATTTATTAATGGATAAAATGCACACCTTTTTTTCATCATTAAGTATTGTTATTTGTTTTGTTTGAATTTGAGCTGTTGTAGTGGTTATACTATAGCGAACGGTGTTATATTTCAACATGAGCATTAACTTACTCCTGACTCTATATCCCACGCCGCATCTCTGCATTGGCGGCAGGCGACACGTGCTCCAGTCGCCGGCGACCCAGGCGGCGTCGCGCGCGCGACACGTGCGCGACACGGGACAGTCGCGCGTCTCCATGCGCGACCCACAGCTTGGGCCTCCGTGGACTACGCGGACGCGGACTTGCTTGCCGGGCTCTGGAATAGGAAGAAAAAAGTTGGTGGTAAAAGTCAAATCATGTATTTCAAGTAGGCGGTAAAAGGTGGTTTTAAATGACAAAATTTGCAAGAAAATATAGTTGATCCTAGTCGCCCCTTCCAATAGGTATTTTCGTATGGAGAAGATATAACAAGAAATTTCATAATTACTGTTTTAAAATATTTATTTTAGAAGTAACATCCACTCATGTTCAGGAATAAGTGCTAACAGACTTTAATGGAGAAAGAGTAGGAGTAACTTTAGGATCAGTCACAATCAGGGGTTTGGAATATTAACTTTCTATTTTGTTTTAGGTAAAAATAAATTATGAAAATGTGTCGAGACACTAAGGACGACCGATTCCATTGCTTATTGTCTGGACTTATAAATAACACGTCGACCAGAGAGACAATGGTAGCTAGCTATCTTTGAAGACTTACCACAAGTATTAGGGCAGGGTGACCAGGGCATCCAAGCTTCGACCCTGCATCCACGACGGCAGCGTACTGTGCACGCGCGACGTGACGCAGGACGCCTTAGGGGAGCACACCTAAAGAGGAAATGGTTGTCAAGGTTGTAAGTAACATCATACTTCTATCAGTCCAAGGGTATTTAGGACAAACTTTAAGGCTTACACAAATTGGCAGTATTAAGGCTCCCAAAACAGGCGCGACGCGACTGTGTGCACGAGCCTTTATTTAAGAAAGATTTCTAATAAAGTAGTTATGAGATTTTCGATATCAGTTTCGTGAATACTTACAAAGCCTCACGGACCACATCAGCATTGTTTTGGACACACATGACGTCTCGAACCATTTCACCTTCTTCAATACACGGCTCTTCTTCGTCACTCTCGTTGTATGTTTCTCCATCCTGAAACGTATTTTAAATGTGAGCCTCGAGAGAGCAACATTGAGAGTTTTTTACACATAGCATGATATCACGCGTGTAATTCCCGAAGGGTTCGTGAGAGGTGTACCTATAGTATGTACACCTATATTTCGGCAGTTTCGTTTTGATATTTTTTCAATTTTAACAAAAGTATGTGTTGGTTGTTGATGCAAACAACTCTATGGAAATATCACCGACTAATAACCGAGAAAAAACTGGGGAAAATTATTATAATAAACACTAGCTGACCCCGCAAAAGTTGTTTTGCTTATTTTTTTTTGAAAAATAGATGTTGGCCGTTTCGAAAACTTATGCGATATGCACACATAATTTCATACAAATCGGTCCAGCCGTTTCGGAGGAGTTTGGTAACAAACATTGCGACACGATAATTTTATATATCAGATTTTCTTATGCTTTGAAACTAAATAAGGTACTGTGGCGGGAAAATCTACACGGCCACATGCGAACTACGCATCACACTGACGTCACGCAAAATCCTGCATCGCATAGGCAGAGTTTACCGCGCAACTCGCATATGCACAACGTCAATCGTCGGGCAGTTGCCCACCAGACACGAAACCCGTCTGGTCGGAGTATCCTCCCTTTTCTATGGAGGATGAGTGAACCTTACATCCTGTTCCTCATACCTCTATACCGGTGACCCCGAACATGAACGTCAGCACAGCCTTCGTGCTTCTATGCGGTACTCGGTACCGACTCACTGGAACCACAACTAGCACTGGCAAGCAGCTCAAGATGCAAAACTCAGACCACTATCGACCGGAAGGGGTTGATGTGGCGGCATCTACATTGCCACATGTGAACTACGCATCACACTGACGTCACGCAATTCCAGCATCTCGCAAGCAGAGTTTACCGCTTAAATAGCATATATACAATGTCCCGACATCAATCGTTGGGCAGTCGCCTACCAGACACGACACCCGTCTGGTCGTAGGATCCAGGGTCCTCACTTTTCCATAGAGTATGAGTGAACTTTACACTCTGTCCCTCATACCTCTATAGTACTGTTAAAAACATGACAACTTACCAGTAAGTCCGTATAGTTTGTGATGGGCATGTAGTCTTGACGCCGTCTCTCACACGGCCCCCACGGCGTGGCAAGCCAGGAGTACGTGGCACAAGCGTGAGTGTTGCAGGTCTCGTTCTGGAGCAATTGGTCTTCTGGAGGGCATGGCCAGCCGTCTGAAAGAACGATGTTTCGTTGGTAGCTACACTTGCAATTCTGTCTGAGTTTCTTGTTACCACCGTAAACTGGTGGCTAAAGCTGATTTGTTGGCTTTTGCAGCTATATTTACAATTATCCAGAAGTCGGTTTATTTTGGTAGATGGCTATAATAAAACGCATCAAAACTGCAATAGAATGAGTAAGAGCGTAATATATCCTTCAATCTACTTTGTTCGTTGTTCATAGATCTAGTAGAAACATAGTTTGTGCCAGCTTAGATTTCAGAGCAAAGTGAACCTAGATAGCGTAAAACCTCACAACAGTTGGCAGATTTAATGTGGTACCTTTGCTTCGAAGGAGGGTGACTAGTGACTATTATGCAATCTAATTACTTGGAGCTGAATGAGCCAGTATATGACGTCTTCTGGTCCTGAAAGGTCGTGGGTGAGCAGCTGCAGCACAGGGTGCCGAGCAGTGGCTCCAAGACGACCAGGATGACACTACACAGTCACCAGCGCAGGCAATGCGGCACCTCTCACTGCGAGGGGGCGCACCTGTTCCACTGCACCATGCACGTTGAGCTTCTTTCTGTGGGTTGATATAAGAACGTGGTTAGGATTACTTATGTACTTATGACTCAACAGATATACTCGTAACGAGACGTAGAATGTTTTGAGGCTGAAGCAATCTCTTATTTCATGTTACAAGTATGGTAATGATGCTTAGTTGGTTTTTTCACAAATTCCCGCTTGTAGGAACCTCAAGAATATGCGAATAGCTTGTAACGTAATGAGGAGGAGGGTAGACAGTGACTCGTTGCATACAGTGAGCAGTCGGACGCAAGGCTCGGAACCGGTTTAAATAAATCGCTTAATACCGTTTTGTATTGTATTGCTCCGAACTTTTGTTGAGAAAGTGAATGTTTTCAATTAACCGGTTTATGCGACGAGTGGCGTGTTAAACGTCCGTCCAGAGACAAAAATTGCTTACTGCGAAAAGCTGAACGGCGTTTTTTATCGTGCGTCCGTATTTACTCGTTTTTTTTTGCTCTAAGCCGTTTAAGCCGAAAAACGTTTTGTAAAGACTCCTAATACCAGTTTTATAAAAACCGGTTTATTCGTACGAAACCAAATGTGGTTTTGCGTCAAGTACATACTCGTTATACGTACCTTTGTACTCAAATTAAAATTACATCGTATCCTTAAGTCACTTACTGTGTGTACAAAAATAATAAAATAAATAAACGTTTTAAACATTTAACCGGTATCCGAGCCTCGGACGTACGTTCGTCATAACGCGAAATACCGCGTCCCTCCTTCCTCAGTCAGTCGCTGGCTCGCTCCTGCCGAATAGACACGCATCGCGAGTGAAATGTTAATTACGTAAAAAAAATCAGAATACATGTAAGTACAAATTTTGTTTCTCAAACCATTGGGCAACCTTTTTTATGTATTATAATTATTCCACTTATTAAGAGAATACTTAGACATGGTTTCGAAAGTCGTGCGCGATAAATGCGTTTATTTTATATTTGACAAAACACAAAAACTCGAAAAGTGTAGTTGGTATACAGTGGCCCACAAAGCTATGGTGAACAGTGAACTGGTTCACTGTGTACCCTAACTTTTGCGAAAGACTGTGTCGTGAATTTTGATGTTCTGGTATAGTAAGGTTTTAAATTTGCTTTGATTATTTATTTGATACTCATATTTCAGAACGGCTCAAAGTAGACAGGAAAGAAGAAAAATGAGCAACCATACCAAGGAAAAAATTAAACATTGATAAGTAAAACTGTTTTTTAAAGAATATACATATTTTAGTTTTTAAAATAGTGATGTTTCTGTTACCATTCCTATAATTTTGTTTAAAAACTCGTTTTCATTACCTTTGACAACGTTTAATTTATTGGGTGCTTCACTGTAGACCTGCCAAATGATTCACTATGTACTTACTGTGTGAGACACAGTGAACCATTTCCCATGTAATATTAATTTAAACAATTTCCCCTATGGAGTTTTTGCTGATATTGATTGATAAAATGAAAACATATTAATATAACAATGAACTTTCTTGAGTACCTCATGAGTTAGTCAAAAAAGTTTATTATTATAACACTCACACACAATGTTTTATGCGGCTGATTTTTTTGTGGTCCACTGTTGACCACCCCACCTTACTCATAACATATTACTTGGTAGTGACGATGACTGTAGGCGGACAACCAAGTTGTCCGTTAACCCACAACAAAGTCAAGTAAACACATGAAAGTTTACATCTTGTTTCGGCCCGAATGGTCTCAAAAATGGAGAGTGAGGGGTGATCAGCCAAGAAACACAATGCTCCCTTACCCCATCATGCCCAACACATCTCAACTCGCGGCTCCTCTTGCCCGGGCCGCACGTGGTGTGCGGCTGGTTGAGTACGCAGGGCCCCCACGCCTGCGCGGCCCAGGAGGCGCAGCGCGGCGTGCTGCACGTGCGCTTCTCCTCCAGCGGGGGGCACGGCGCCCCGCCGCCTGACGCTGCGGAGATTACTCGGCGGCGGCGGACGCTGTAGCCTGGAGATGTGTAGATACGTGAAATAAGACCTTCAAGGTTATTACCGGACTTTTTGATGTACTATACCTGTTGATCGTTTGTCTGCCTCGTTGGTCTAGTGCTCGCAAGAGCTACTGCTGAGCATGAGGTCCAGGGTTCGATTTCCAGGTCGGGCAAAGTATTATTGGGTTTTTCTATATAGAATTTCTCAGTTGCAGCCCGGAGTCTGGATGTGTGCCCGGTTGATGGCAATAGGCTCGCCCGCTATTACATGGGACTTAAGCAAAACTGCCGAAATTTGGGTGTTCTATATGTACACCTCTTCCTAACCCTTCTGGGATTACAGGCGAGATGTTATGTATGTATGTGTATGTATTCCTATTTTTTCAACATTTAACCAACTCTCATTGTATGTTGGTATTTAGTCTGTTACGCAACCATAATATCTTCAGGCAAACCAGCAGAAATAAACCAAGCCAGCAGAACAAATTAGCTTATCAGTGCTTAATGTGACTTAACTTTTGGAACAGCTATAAAGTTTTCGGTTTCGTTTGGTCGTAATAACATTTAGTTATCTACCGTAGGGAGTTAGGTACCGATCGGTCAAGTAAGTGGATCAATGTTTTGTTATTATTTACCAATATAGGTAAGTTTGTTTTATGATTTTATTGTAAAGTTACCAGTGGTAGTAAGTTGTTGCACGGGAAACAGTGGGCATCCGTCAGTTGGTTGGCACGCACCCCATTCGCCCCATTCACCTACTTCACAATCACGAGGACACGGCACCTGTAACAATAAAGATGATGTAACGCTTTGGTTACAAAAGGCACCACCTAGGCTAGACACTCTATTTCGTTATTATAAATCGATGAATTCAGAATGACTCAGTCATGATAATGGATATCTCCTGCTAAAAAGCATAGGTATTAACGTAGTACTATTGTGACTCATCTGAATTAATCATTATTCTTGTGAAATACGACCTTATTGATTGGATTAAATGATGATAAATTATAACTGATACTTAGTCAAGGAATTATGAGTCATTTAATAGCTCAACCTTGCTGCTACATGAGGGTAGAATATTAGTCATTGGTGACTCATGTCTCCTTTTAGCTGACTAGAATTACGACTTCCGATATCAAACTCAAGATTATTTATTTATTCGACTTACACAACAATAAAATTTATTTGACTCTCTTTCCAAACACTTCCACCTGCTAAGATAAATTTACCCTATTCTGCACCATCAAGAAACATCAGTCTAACCTCACAAGGCTGCACAAGCGTCGGCATCGGCGCATGGGCACACTGCGCGGGATGAAGCGCCCGTCCATCAGCGCGCACGCAGGTCGCGTCTCGTCTCTGCACCCCTCCCCCGCACCCCGCGTCCCTCACTGCCTTCCCCTCGTCCTCGACGTCGTCGTCATCATCATCGTCGTCGTATATCGCGTCATTATCGTCCGCATCGTCGTCATCATCTGTGTTCACTGAATAGACAAAATAGTTAATTTTAAAAGTAATATTTGACATTTTTGTTTAGTTCTTGATCAAATAGGAAATCACTCAGATCGCGCACCGAAAACTGCATCGCGTCGAACAGTGTTTATGTAGGTATTACACTGGCCACCATTTAGCTCGCACTGGGCATGGCATACTTGTGGTTTGAATGACATCGATGGTACTCCATTCAAATGACCAAAGCGTCATTCGTGCCAGTCCATTTCCAATACAGAATATAGATTTACCTACGAATAATACACATACAGTAGCACGTTACGCTCTTTTGTGTAAAATACTCTCAAAGACCGTCAATTTAAATCAAACTTATAGCTCATTATTTTCACAGAATTAAGTTTATTTCCCCAGATCCTTCTGGCTCGCCTCCAAACGCCATATTCATCATGTCAGCGAAAACTTTAGGATATCAAGATATAATTAATGGTCTTACAGTTTCATCACTTGTTATGTTATGAGGTTACTTTGCTCTTGTAGATAATGTTATTGGCAGTTGTATGAAATGGCTATTGGATTCTACGCAGGGTGTTAATTTGCTTTTCTGCAATGTTCCCACTGCTCGGACACAGATCTCTTTTATGCGAGAAGAAGTAGGCCGTATTCACGTTGGTGATGGCATATGTAACGATTATTTGGATTTCAAAAAATGCGAAATGTTTTACAAAGATTCTAATCTATTATTCAAGATCATAATATTGTACGTTTGTTTCACATTAATTGGAAATGTGTCTTTAAATTGCTAACGGTGTGCTAACATTAGTAACATCCAGGTACTGAATACAAATTCATGCAACAATTCACAGTCAGTTTTAGCATAATTATCGTCACAAATCATGTCAGTTTATCAATTAATCTCGCCAGAACAATGGGTCAGTAGCAGCGATTGTCCATTACTCATCAAAATTAACCTTATTATCGCTCCCTCGCGTTTCCATAACATCGCTATTACGATTAATCTGACAAAGGAACGATAATGACAGCCGATGTTATAGAAAATGAGATATTGTGTAGCGAGTAATTAATATGAATGCTTTAATTTGTAGTGAACAAAGGCGGAATTTAATTAAGTGTAGACATCGATGTTTATTCTTAATGTACTGTGAATAAAGAGATGATTGATGAAATGAACGAAAATACCTTATATTTCATACAAAATTGTATGAGAAAAAAAAATAGTTATAGAATAGTTGGTTCTGTTTTCTTTTCTGCGCAATTTTCCTTAAGTCCTTAGTATTTCCACCTTTGTAGGTTTTTTTTTACTTGTGCATTAATGTTTTCATTGACTTGCATTGTAAAGGTGACTGACCAGGCAAGGGACTCGCATGTCCAATCTCGATGGCTACGCGACACTGGCCCCAGGGTCCCGGCGTCCAGTGTGCGCTAGCTTCCAAGGCAGCAGGCCTCACTTCCTCCACCACTTCACATTCCCTGCCTCCACCTTGGTGAATAAAAAACGGTGTTAGAAGGTAGAATTTCAATTAATTTGAAAGAATAAAAAGTGTTATGCCTTTGTGTCAATAGATGACGTCATCAAACATACATAGTTAAGTTGCATGAAAAGAGCTTTGAAAGTGACGTTATAAAAGTTTTTTTGCCATAATATGAACTCATTTTATTAACTTAGAAAAAGCTTCGCTAAACTTTTATGTCTATTTGTGGTTTTCCAAACTTTTATGTCTATTTTGTGGGTTATATTTTTATCAAAATACTTTTTATTAAATTGGTTGTAAGTTCTTGTAATGTAACTTAAGAAAACAAGAGTTTTAGTATGTATGACCGCTCTGTTCAAACCTTGCGGCAATCGTTTCAGTCTCCGTGTCCTCACAAGTGCACCATCTGGTCGCGGTCGCCATGGCAACCACTCAGCCAATATGCAATCTTCCCGGATCACGCACACACGGGCTGTTCCTACCTGTGCCACCGTCGGACCGCAATACCTAAAACAAATTGTTGTATTAGCAAACAATTCATTGACAGGATTCATAAGTATTTCCTATGGATTACTAGCTATGTTCAAGATCAAAACCCTGTTTTTTTTTTTGAATGGTGCATTGTCACATTATTTGCATTTAGAACGACGCAACTGAGGAACTAAGAATATATCTTATTTGTACTGAATTAATCCGTAATTTAATATCATTCACCAAACAACTTGTATGGTACACGTACATGTAAGGTGATTACGAAAAAAAAACCTGAAATAACATTTAAAAAGTGCTTTCTAGCCCTCAGATAGGGCACGTATTTTTCATCGAAATATGTCTGAGGGATTTTGTGACGTTAATGAGGAAATCGAGCACTTTGCAAATACCGCAATATTCAAAGCTGATGACGGATATTACATATTTTTTACGCCATATCGAATCCGACGAACAGTGAACACGTTCTCAACATAAATCAGCATAAACTTCAATAATGATCAGTAAAACTCTTTGCTTGGCACGTGACGAGGAGATGAAATATGTTCCATTTTTCATCCGTAACTTTGCACATAAAGTTTTTTTGCGACTAGCTTTAGTTCAATAAGTGAGCGAATTGACCCAGTTTCCAAGTGTCGTAAGAATGCATGCCTCAAGCCACAAGATCAGTAAACTTTGACGACATGAAATTTCTTTCACAACATGTGAATAATGAAATGTGTTTTGTAAGTAAAGAACAACTATGTAGAGTACTTAATTTTGAATTATTTTCAGGTTAACATGACTTTATTTAAGCTTCTTTAAATATTTATATTCGCTTACGCGTTGCAAGATACCTACCACTTTTTTTTTAATTTTTTGCGTTTTAGTTATTCGTAAACACGAAATTCGACTAAATAAACATATTATAAATGTTCTATGTGAGACGTTATGATTATAAATTAACATTTTGTTAAGGCATAATGAAATGTGGAATACAAGACTTAAATAATCCTGTGACGGAGTACCTACCTACTTATATTTGACTGTTTAAACTTACATGGCTTCAACAAACTGTCCGTCCTTCTTGCGACATTGCACCTGCCGTCGCTGCAGACCAAGTCGGGGCGTGTGTACTAGTGAGTCTGTCTCCGTTCGCATATACCTTTAGGAAATGACAGTGACATAGATAAAAATATAACGTACAGAAGCGTCCATAAATATGCTTTTTTCTCAGGAATTTTTCTGTGCGGAAAAATTCTGGATGAAGCGAAAAAGATACAAGAAAGGTTCAAATAACAGGAAGGCCGAGAATACTTGTAATGTTGTATCAAAAGAAGTATTTTATCTTTACTACATTCAAATCTCGACTAAAGGCCGAAATTGGAAATATTTTGTAAATACTTGTTGTACAGACGAGTGGAACAAGTAGATTGCTATATAGGTAATAGTGTCTTTCCATTACACAGCTAATATTAATTTCGTAATAACTAATTAAAGCTTACTCGCAAACAGCGTGAGTGTATGGCGAGATGTATGAACGGAAACGAATCAAAGGGACTAAGCGTTCTGTATTTTCTGTCTACCAACTTGGGAAGAAGGTGTGAGTTAATTATCATTATTATTGTTTATTTATTTCGGACAGAATCCATGTATGCGTTAGTAACAATTTTCTTAAGATCTATGTTAGTAGGTACGTAATAGAAGTAAGAAAGAAAACAAATTATTTTTACAAATTCCCCGTAATTATTCCTACCCAGTGTGCCTATAAGGGACAGTCATGTCGGGATGCAATCATTTGCAAAATGCTGTTGGTGCTACCGCGCAGTCTTGGGAATAACGACGCCACTTTCTTACGCACTATAGCGCACTATTAATGTATGTGTGTATTTAAGCTTATGACATCTCTAGCTGTTGCCATTGACTTCCTATGCGATCTAGGAAGAAAAGTAACCTTTGTCCTTTTCCAGTTCATGGTCTACCCATGTGCCAAATTTGATCAAAAATTTTAACGTATAAGCGTAGTAAACAAACATACAAAAAAACCAATCTAAATCTCTCTTTATAAAATTAGTTTAGATTGCTTTTTGCTCCTTTTTTTTCTCACGGTAAATTCAACTTTTTCAGCTTTAGAATATTTTTTATACACCTGGGTGTCATATCAGTCTATCTGCGTGTTTAATTTTATCCAAATTCGTTCGACCGTTATGGCGTGAAAGAGTAATAAACAAACAAACTTACTTTCACATTAGAATATTAGTTAGGACCACGTTCGCACAGACGTAAAGATATCGTGGCTTGATTTTTGCGTGGCACTTGATTTTTAACTCTCGGTGTTGACCGTAGCATTGAGAATCCAACAGAGTGCATCGCGACGCGTCAACAGCGCTAAGCAGTGCGTTATAGATGAAAAAATGAAGTCCATGCGAACGTGAACTAATGGAGTGATGTAGATAAAGGAATTAACCATTCAGTACATTCACAACCTTGTTCAAAAGTAAGTAGTATGTACGAGTAAGTCTGTATACCAAATAGCCTGTTCTTTAAAACAATTAAATAGGCACAGCTATGCAGATCTCCTATAATTAATACTAAAGAGGAGTATAATCATTAATTTGACATAGAAAACTTAGATGGGGATCCAGCGATAAATAGTATTGATAATATTTTAGTCTACCAAGATTAACGGAGTTTTTGTAAGCAAGTTACTTGTGATGGATTGCGCGATTGTGATGGATCGATTTTGGCATTAAATTTTTCAAAATGTTAAAGGGTTTTTCAAAGGAATTTTATGAGAAAATGGTGCCGATTCTCTTGTACACCGAACTAAAATAACTAAACTATCACTAAAATTCCCTACTTTTGGCTATGAGAATCTATCAGCTATTCTGCAACAAAAAGTCTTTAAATTTAAAATAATGTTGACACAACTTAGATCAAATTTGACAATCGCGAAACTACGTGGTTTCTTTTTTTTTCTTTTGGTTTCGCAACATTGTACTGGTTTGCCCTACCCCATGAATTATCTCCTCCGCCTCGACATGTTTTATAAGGAATTTTTAACTTTTCTATGGAAAATATGAAAAATTTATACCTACATGTTGAGTTTTAGGGGTTTAAGGGTTTTATAAAGGGGGTCAAAATTTTCATTATTTTTGTGATAGGCACACCATTTTCGAGATATAAGAAAAAGAAAAGAAAAAAATAAACTGTACTGTTTTTGCACCTGAAGTTGAGGTGTTTGTGTGAGTTCACGACAACTAATTTTTTTCCAAACATTTTTAGACGCTATTAAAAATAGCCAGATTCATGTTCAGATTTCGCAATCAAACTTTTAGGTGAAAAACGTCAAATTCAGAATAGCTAAAATGCAATTTTCACTAAATTAATAACTTAGTGCTGTTAAACTAAATATATTTAAGTTGTGTCACTGTAGTCTGTTTCAGAATGGGAAATCGTCGTTTGACAGGATTAATCCAAGTTTTTGTCATTTTTTGTGTAGTGAGGCATTTGTGACAAGAGAATCGGCACCAATACGTGTCTATTTTGTATGTCATTTGACCAAGTTTTCAAATTTTGACAGTTGAATTTACCGTGAGAAAAAAAAGGAGAAAAAAGCAATCAAAACTAATATTATAAAGAGAAAAATTAGATCTTTTGTGTTTGTTTGTTTGTAACGCTAAAACGGCTAAACGGATTTGGATCAAACTTGGCACATGGGTAGACCATGACCTGGAAAAGGACATATGCTACTTTTTCAGACGAAGTCGCAGGCAACAGCTAGTAAGCAATCAAATTGATTACTTTGAAAGTGATCCTTTAAATTCTTAACCAATCAATCATGAAGTTTTCAAAAACAGCTTAACGTAAAACAAATAAATATAAATAACTGGATGCCAGACCAGTCCTCAACACAGCCTAATTTTTTTCAAAAATTCCATGCTAGCGTGCCAAAAGCATTATTTTTAACGGATGTTGTAATGGATCGTTGTCAAAGTTAATAGTGGAATGCATGCTGTGGTACCTTTCTATGGTGCGTGCAGCGTGTTCCCCCGCGCCCAGGGGGTTGCATTCAGTCCATTTGCCCACATAGATGGAGTATTCTGAGTCATTTGTCGATGCTTCTGTAACAAAAAAAAAACAAAGGATAGTTGCAGCATATTTTCGGATAACTCGACAATCTCGAAAAAATAGAGGATTTATCCGTAAGGTGTTTGTTTTTTTTATTGATAGATAACATATTTTAAAATAGGAAGTTAAGTATTGCTTATTTTTAATTTTCAATACTATTTAGTTTTTATTTTTGCGTTTAGCTGCTGTGTAAATAACGCACACCACGTAACTCAATCAAGTAAAAGAAAACAAAATAATCAATAGTGTATTGTTATAAGTAGGTTCCAAACAAAGCGGTCTGAGCATTTTCTCAATTGACCTTTCAATACAATGAAACCTTTTTGAAGTAAGATTTGAAAGAAACCTTATTGTTCGAAAAAGAAGTTTGGTACTCAACAACCGTTTTCGCTCTAGAATTCAAACATGTCGAATATTAACATTCAAATCCACTGTAAATTAATTCAAAACTGTTAGCTAACAACGCAGTTGCTAAAATCTAGTATATTTCAAATACACAAACGGCCAAAATAGTTGGGTCCAGTGACTTAATTTTCCGAAATTTAAATTTTAATCCAGCGAAGCTAGTTTTAAAGGAACAGTGTTAAATTGAATGTATGAGGCAGCTGGTGAACGGGCTTTGTTAGGCACCAGCCAGGATTGACACACCGTGTGTCAACATCGCTCACGTGTTATTTTATCCACACGGACTTTACGGAGTGAAGTTGTGCAGTTTTCAGTTGTGTTTATCAGGATTTTTATTGTTAACAATGAATGCGAATATGAAATTAAATTAGCTGTTTTTCTCTGATTGCATTTTTTCCCAGCCCCGGCGCTTTACCCACAACCACTTATTTTTACCTCACTAAGCTTTCATCAAGCTTCGACAAAATATTAAGTTTACGATGTATTTTACACTGCACCACCGCAATGTAGCGTCACTGCTTAATTTCTACACGTTTCAGAAACCACTTGAAGTAATAGCTTAGTACAAAGTGAAGCTGGCGGCACATTAATCATGAGCGACGCGGTAAGCATGCCTTCATAATACACGAGCCTTAACATAACGCTATTACCACGCGCAGAATAGCCCCGGAAAATGTTCTAGTTGGTAAGTAAAATGCTGGGTATTTATTTATTAACTGACTTGTAAGGCGCTTTGGGCGCTTTTATGAAAGATTTATGGTAGATCTACTTTTGGGATTTATAAATTTTACTCTTGCAAAAAAGATTTTTGTGCGAAAAAAACTTATTTAAGTAAGTTCTAAATTAGTTTTTTTCACACGAAAATCTAGAGCTCGTAGGTTTTCTCTTAATCATACGAAACCAAATATTATTACAGAATCAATATTCTGTTCATCCAATCACATCATTCGTCCCCTATTTTAAAATGAAATCTAATCAAAAATCCAGTTTATAAAAAAGCTAAAAAATAGACAACGAGCTAAAAATCCTTAGCTGGCTAATGAAAAACCTATACAATTACTGCAGACTCAAGGACCTTTTTCAAGTCTCGCTGTAATTTGATTAGAGCGTGAGGCACAGGGCGGAGGAGTGCAAAAGGACAATATTCTTGTTATCCAAAGGACAATATTCTTTCATGTTGGTGCAGGTCACCAACGTGCAGTGGGCAAACCAATTTTGGTTCTTATGATGAAGACTGCATAAGTAGGTACACGCCACATAAAAAAAATCTAGGGAAAAGTATGAATGATTGCAACGATATATTTGACCCATTTTTAGATCACTTTTTTTCCCACGACCGAACAATACATTATTTATTTATTAAATATCTTGCAATTGCAGCTGTTAAATTCTGATGCCTTGTTACAATTAACAATTCTGTCCTTCCTTCAAAGTGACGGAGGAAGTGAGTAGTTCCCAGACGCGGCAGGTTTCACTCTGATTAATTAAGTGTACGATATCGAATTATCCTGGAGAGAACGATTTGTTTGCTCCCTAACCTTTAATGGAAGTGCTTTAGCGTTCGAGCGGAGATGGCTCGTGTCGCGCTTTGTAGCAGGAGCTCGGGATATGAATTGGTTTGTATTTAAGTGCTTCTTGTGTTCCCTTATTGCATTGACTTTGCATTTTCGTAATTCAATTATTAAGCAAGGAAGGCATTATTTTATAGTTGCACTGAGTAGTATAAAGTGGGTAAGTAATGTTTGATATATCTACAAAATCTCTCATACAAACAAGATATAACAACTGAATCTATAATTTCATTTGATATAATGATGAGTTAATATAATAAACGATTGATATCATTTTGAAATAAAAAAAATATAAGCATAACACACATTGAATATAAAATCGTTAGATTAAATCACTCAAAAGACATAAAACCTATTTGTTTAATATGATAAAAATGCCTAGTTACGGCCTGCCAAGATAGCACAAACAATAGAGGGGATCTGGCGCTCGGCCGCCACTGCCTTTGCACGCTCGCTTCGCTTGCTCGCTTTCGCGCGTGAATGGTTACTGTTGTAACCTAACCTAACCCAAATGATTCACCAACAATAGAGCTGCCGCGGCACGCTCGCTTCGCTCATTCACTTTCGCGCGTTAATGGTCACTGTTCTAACCTAGCCAAAACCAAATGATTCACCAACAGTGATTTGGCTTGTAACCTAACCTATCCGAATCGGGTACCTCTAAATCGGGGTGTTAACCATAATGATGGTTTCAATATATGTTTTAAACGATAGACCTAACGATTTTTGATTAAATATACGTTATATCCATTAACACATAACATCATGCCTTGTTTCCCCGAAGAGTTGGTCAGAGGTGTACCTGTACACCCACATTTCGCCAGTTTTGTTTAAGTTCCATGTAATAGGGGGCGAGCCTATTGCCATCAACCATGCACAAATCCAGACTCCAGGCTGCTACTGAGAAATTGCAGATAGAAAAACCCAATAACACGTTGCCCAACCTGGGAATCGAACCCAGGACCTCATGCTCAGCAGTAGCGATTGCAACCACTAGACCAACGAGGTAGTAATCCATTAATGTAATACGAAATCAAAGTAAGAGTTTATAAATTTAATGTGTAAAGAAATTATATCAATAGTTGGTATATCTCACGTTTAATACATCTTGTGAACGTAATTGAAATTAAAATATACCAAAAAACATTATATGATGTGAGCACCCGTATAAAGTACGACGTAGCTAGGCTTCTACGAGGCTGCTACGCATGCGGCGTAGCAAAACTGCTACGCGTATACCGAGATTGAACCACATGCGTAATCTGATTTAATTTACATCTTGCCTTAAAATTAGACAAATAACCTGTTATAAAATTAATAACCTGTGTCAAGAAGCCCTTGCCCTCTTACCTTCCCATAAAAAAGGTGAAGAAGTTGTCGTGAGCATAACCAACAAACTCAAGGCAGGCGTGTTCTCTATTCTGCCATGATCAAAAGCATTTTAGTGACCTACTTTCTCGCAATATTTATTTTCTGTGGCCCGAGGGGCGATAGCATCTATTTATGCAGTCTTGTTATCTTTATAGTTGTTACATTGACACAAGAGTGGCTGTGCTGCCAGAGGCTTGTTATTTTTTATTTTGTTTTTTTATTCAACGTATGTGATTGAGGATTTAGGTGGCTGTGTTTATTGTTGGTAACACTATTTCATGAAGTTGTAGAACAGTGTAACGTTAGTGTTCATGTCTTGCTTTTTTGGATGATTCTATTATTTTCTTAGCACTTACGTTTGTTTGACCGTAGGACTAAATACAACGTATAGTTTTATGTTATGCGTGGCTTTGTTTCTTAACTTCACCATACTTTTTTAATAAACGGATAGTTTTGCCAAACCGGAAGTTTAATAGTAGCTAGATCGAAGAAAGATAAAATTAACCAATCAACTTTGGCTGATTACTTTTTTTTTTATCGTAAACCTGTCTCGACGAGTAAATAATTAACTTAACGTTGTTATAAATTCTATTTAGATAACTCGTTCACAACTTTTTTGTTGAACAACCAAAGTTAGTTTTGGATCGTGATATATTAAATTATGCCTAACTTTGCTAAGTGATTGTATTTTCTATTGTCAGTGGGGTTATTCAGCCTCTGCTGGATTGAAATAATCCTCACAATTCACTTTAATAAGTTTTAATTTGATTTTGTTGAGAACTTCAGTGTGGACTTTAATATAAACTTTACATCTTGCAAACTGAAAAGTGAAACTTGGAATAAGTAATCAAAAGCGACAACTTCAGATAATAAAATTAAATTAAATTGATTTAATCGTTGTGGCATCTTATAACATTCCGTATTTGAAAAAAATAAACCTCAATTTCAGAAAGAGCCGATAACTGAGAAAATATTTTTTCAAAAGGGTCCGCAGGGCGGTTCTAAGGAAATTAGTCAGTAAAGTCATTTGTCGAGTTCCGTTTGGGTTTCATCAAATTAATGCGAGCACCGCGTCACATCAATAAAGTTATTTAATATAAGTGTTTGTTGATTGAAAACAGTAATTTGAATTTAATTAGAGCGAAGGACTGTTTGATGTGCTAAAAAGTAATTATCAACTTACTATATATAATATTGTAACTGTTTAACGTAAGTAATTATACTTACATTTGGTTCTAGACGACAGTTTTCAGTGCCTAGAGTTTGAGTGCCACTAGGTACATCAACTAGTATCTGAGTACAATAGGTGTACTTACCCACATCAAAACTGTCTAGGGATCAAGCACGTTTTTGCTAGTTACAAAAAATCTGTTTTTTTTCACTCCTATGCATACTAATATTATAAACGCGAAAGTTTGTGAGTATGGATGGATGTTTGTTACTCTTTCACGGAAAAACTACTTAACGGATTTGGATGAAATTTGGCACAAAGATAGTTTATAACCTGGATTAACACATAGAGTATATATTATCCCGATACTCCCACGGGATCAAGATTTATGCGGGTAAAACCGCGGGGTTTTTATAGTAGGGTCATGGTGCTCACACGTGTGCTTTGAAATTTTACAATACTTAAAGATTGAATTTATACAGTGAAAATATAGTTTTTACATTTTTCAGCAGCTCCAACAATATTTTCGAATGCTAATCAACTAGTTTATGCGCCCTTGTGGAGCAGGACCAGCGTTTAGCCAAGCATTTTTGTCGGCGATGTAATCCCCCAACTTATAATATGCTTGGCTGCATAGTGTGCGTTTGAAACAAGTTTTAAACTTCTTTTCATTAAATTGGATGACGTGGGGAGGTATGTTATTGTAACATTTTAAAAAGTACCCCATGAAGGATGAATCTACTTTAGCCAGTCTGTAACCTGGTTGAATTAATTGGTCCCTATTTCTAGTCCTATAGTTGTGTATTTCAACTCTTTTACTGAAAAGGTTTAAATTTTTCCTAACGTACGTGATGTTAATATCTTTAGCCTACGCAGGCGCGATTCTTTAAAGGAACTGTCCTTTAAAGAATCGCGCCTGTGTAGGTCATATATTGCTCTGAAGGCTCTTTTTTGCAGAATAAAAATAGACCCGATGTCTGCAGCGCGTCCCCATAATAAAATACCGTAGCTACTAGCGTAGGACTAGCCTCGTATCTATAGCCTAGTATCTATTAGTAAATTGACGGATTTTTCTGACAGCATGTGCTGCTGAACTTAGCCGTCCTGCAAGATGTTAAATGAGGACCCCATTGCAGCCTTGACTCGAGCGTGAACCCCAAGAAAACAGTTTTATCAACGAATTCTAGTTTCTCTTAATTCAATACTATGTCACAATCACTACTTTTAACATTCGGCAAAGCTAACCATAAGCATATAATTTTTTTCCCATTTAAAATAAAATAATTAGCAGTAAACCAATTTTGTACCTGCAGTAGGGCGTTATTTACGTCGTCAAGATGTGATGAACGTCTACTTATCTTAAAAATTAAGGAAGTATCGTCAGCAAATAACACCAGTTGTGATTGTTTATTTTAATAAATGGGGTATATCATTAATATTTACTAAAAAGAGGAAAGGACCTAAAGGACCCTTGTGGAACACCCATTTTTACTTTTAAACCAAATGAATAGACCCTAATTATTTGAATTTTTGCTGTCTTTCATCTAAATGAGATTTTACTGAGCTGAGAGCAAGTTTACCTAGTCCGTAATGCTCAAGTTTTAGGAGGTAAGGTTTCATGATTTACGCAGGCAAATGCCTTCGAGAGGTCACAAAAATCCTATAGCATCTTGGGCCTCCTCCCGCGCTGTAGATATGTGTTTTGATAAAGTGACATCGGCGTCAGTCTTACAACCTTTGGTGAAACGATATTGCTGTTCGGGTTAAAATGATTAAGCGTTTGATTGAGCATAACATTTTTGAACACCTTGTTGAATACAGGCAACACGGATACTGGTCTATAATTGTTGGTGTCTTTGCTATCCCCATATTTTAAAAGTGGTATAACCATACTGTATTTCATTAAATCTGCGAAGACTTCTTGATCTACACAAATTAAATATTAAAGCTAAGTATGGTGCTATGGTCTCGATTATGGATGTACAAACTTTGATGGACATTCCCCAAAGATCTTCGGTCAATTTGAATTTAATTTGCAGAAAAGCTTTTATAACTATCATAAGGTTTATTGTGCTTAAATTGAAATTCAACTGGGTAGCTTGAAACGGTCGCTCTTAATAAATCAATTGAGACTTCGGGTAAGGAATTTAAAGCTTCCTTAGTTTTAGATGGTATATTAGTGAAGTAATTTTTACATTCCTTAGCTGCTTCTAAGTTAGAGCTTATGACACCACGTGAAGTCTCCTATGAATAGTCAGTGTTTCGTATTTTTTTTTCTACTAGTTTCGTTATTTATAACTTTCCAAACTTTTTTATTTTTATATTCTGCTGATTTAAGCTTGTTGCTAATGTACAGGGCTTTAGGTATTTCTAAATTTTTTGGAATATGTAGCAACATACTTATTGTAAGTTTCTAAAAGCAAATAGTTTTTATTCAAGCAAAAGCAGAGAGTACTACACATACGAAAACATTTTATTTAATCAGTCCAAAGATTTTTTTTTCAATAGGGCAATAAAATATTTAAAAATTCCTTTATTCTAGACACTTTTGCTTGATGTGTGTATTAAGAAGAAGTTTAAGTAATTGTATAGTTTAGTTTATTTAAGCAGTATTTTATTATAACAGATTACGTATCTTAACACGTTTCACTGTAAAAAAAACAGAAATAACTATTCCACAAAATATACAACTCAATTCCATCCACTATCCCTTACAAAAACTGTCTTAAAAAAAAAGCTAGACGACACTGTTAAATTTGATTAAGTTGACAAATCGGTGCCTAACCCATCAGACATTGATAAACCTCGCTCCATCCAAGCCATGTCTTAGACATATAGCCCGGAGACATTGTAATATGTTGGTGGATCTTAGGCGTGTTATACACTTGTTAGGGTCGGTACATTCGATTCGCTCGAGCCGATTGTTAAACTCCGATTCACATCTACCCTCTTAATTTTTACTGCCCAGCTCGGCTTAGTCGCATGTACACAGCGAGCGGCCTTTTTACCGAACATATTTATATCTGCGCAAGCCGTGCGCCCGATGGTATTTCCCACCGGCAAAAATGACGAACTTCCATACAAATTTTCATCCCCTATTTAGTGCTCACTGACTCCATATTATTTATATAATTAGCGGGCTTTAAACCAGCAAGGACTAGACGACGACTACATAGAACTTATCAAAGCGATTTACTTGAGAAGCACAGCAAGAGTACGACTAGACTCATGAGGACCGACATTTCAAGTCGAGAGGGGCGTCAAGCAAGGCGATCCGCTCTCCCCAAAGCTTTTCATCGCAGTCCTAGAATCCATATTCTAGAATCTCGATTGGAGTGATTTGGGAATAAACATCTACGACAAGTACCTCTCACACCTCAGGTTTGCGCATGAGATAGTACTGATGTCGGAAGACCCGTACAAACTGAACCACAAGACTACACTGGCTACAAAAGGAACTGGGAAAAAACGAAAATTATGACTACCCGTGAAGAAATATCAATATCCATACAGTGTAAACCTATAGAATATGTCGAAGCCTACGTATAACCTTGGACATCTTATTTCAATGAAATCATGTACAGAAAAATAAATCTATTGCAGAGTGAAGAATACGTGGAACTAATACTGGGCTATGAAGGAAATTTTCAAGGGTCCCATACCCATAAGACTGAAAACGAAAGCAATGAACTTCTGCCTAACGCCGTTTCTTACCTACGCATGCCAGACCAAGTCTCTCATAAATCACATCTAAATAAAATAATAACCTGTCAAAGAGGAATAGAACGGAATTACATGAACATCAAACTGAAAGACACAGTCAAAACTTTACTAATAAGAAAAAGAACAAAGGCGAGAGATGCGATGAAACAGGCCCTGACACTAAAATGGAAACGGTCAGGTCATATCCAGAGAGCTGTGTATGAAAGATGGTCACAAAAGTTACAAATTGGTATCCAATATACAAAGAAATAAGGAAAATAGCCGGAAACCTATGGCCCGACGGGCAAAGGATAGAGCCACCTGGAACGGTTTGGAGGAGGCTTTAAGCGCAAAAGGCGGCCCTTACACCTAACAATACTTATTTAACTACAAACCTAACAAATAAATAAATAAGCACACAACACAAAACAGTAAATAACAACCACCTACATGTAAACGATAAAAATAAAGCTAATACTTAAATAAATAAATGTTGTGCTCACTTAGTGCTCACCTTTGTTATAGCGAGTGTAAAAACACCCGTCCCTGTACTGTTGCATTCACCCATAAGCACAATGTTTTGCGTGTGTTACATTGCGCATTACCGCTAACAGCGAATTTTTTCACCAAAAATAAAAGCAATTTCACAGCAATTATGTTTGCACAAAGTCACTTAGTTTGATGTGCAAAATAGATGATGGTTTTTAAAGGGTTTTTTTACACCCTGTTTACAAAACTCTTGCGCAAAATTTCATGCTTCTATTACCCAGCGGTTTAAGCTGTCCGTTGTCTGTCAGTGAATGAATGAAATAATTTAAGATTATTATTTAGAATAAATATTTGAATCTGCCGCCCGACTGATAGGCGTGTAGTCTGCCTTATAATCCCGTGTTTCGGGTGAGACCACGGAACCATGAGACGCCATTTGCATACAGATGGTGCGTTCAATCCAAGCCAGTAATGTAAATCCTCGACTAGATAACGTTTTGAATATTCCTGCAATGTGCACATTTCCTTGCGAGAACTTGATTTTAGAACGGGAGTGTAGTGTTGCTAGTTATAATGAGGTTTAAATCTCATGAGTACGTAGTATTGTTTTGAATATTAATGATAATTTATAGTTTATTTATGCAATTCGCTCCTTAGTTACATTTAGCTATGTTCTTGAACCTTTTATTTGAGTATTCAAGTTTGAAGACGTTTCGTTTCTTTAAAAAAAATCGTTTTAAAACCCAATATTCCCATTACATCATCTACCTCAAGAGATGTTTAGTCATTTTTCCATCATAGAGATCTTTGAGAAGTCTCTGTGATAGAAAATGCGGACCAAATAAGGTGGCTACAATAATGGAGGTAAATGGACCGTAAGGATACACGGACATCATGACGACTGGCAAGGCCGAAATACCCTCGAATTAGGATAAGCATTTAACATGGGAGTTTATCGATGTACATAATATATGTATTACTGTAGGCGCTGAAATTGCCCGTGTTGCGGGCAATTTCAGCAAACTAAAAGAGTGTTAAGCAAATTGAGCTTTCTATTTGTTATAACATAAATACGAGTATCATCAGGCCTTGTTTTGCCCCGAAGCCGTCACCTCCTTCTGCGAAGCAATAACGCTCGCGAAGGAGGACGCGGAGCGCGTGAGGGAGAGAATCTTGCGCCCTCACGCCCCTAGTTGCTGCAGGTGACGCCCTGAGGTGACGGCTTGCGGACGGCGAGCAATGGGTAGCTCGTCGTCCGGTAAGGACTAGGCCCGGGTCGACGGCGCGTCGTGTTCCACGCGCGCCTCAAAGATATGTCGGCGCTGAATGACGGGGTCCGATAGGGCCGATGCCTGCCAGGGTCGCAGGTTGCTCAAAAGAGATACCGTGGCCCTGGCACAGGCAACTTCAACAGTTTTGCTTAAGTCCCATGTAATAGTGGGCGAGCATTTTGCCATCAACCGTACACAAATCCTACTGAGAAAGTCCAGATGGAAAAACCTAATAACACTTATTTGCCCGACCTGGGAATCGAATCCAGGATTTTATGCTCAGCAGCAGCGCCCGCGAGCAATAGACCAATGAGACTGTCATTTCAAGACATCTGTTATAGTTATTGCTATGTATATAAGTTTTGAACACATAAACTCAAACTCAAAGCATTTCTTGCACTTTTGAATTGTCAAGGAAAAAAAACTCCGTAGAAAGTTAAAATAGATTGCGGAACCTAACTATGTTATCAAGTTAATAGATAATCTGTGTGTTAACCAGACAACCTCATATCAGATATTTGCAACTTGCTTAAAGTTTCTCTACCATAAGAACGCACATTGTGTCACCTTAAGCACAATTTCTACATTTGTTTTTATGGTGTACACAATTTTATGATTTAATGTTTTCAAAAATGTTTAATAATAACATGCACTAAGCAAAAATGCTCAAATAACAAGGACATCTTGAACAAGGTAAACATGTTTTCTTCTTATTTTACAGTATAGGTTCCATATTCATGATACAAACAGGAACCTTTGGGAGACATGTCTTCATACAACTTATTTTTTTACGTGCTATTCCACCTAGGGATGCAGACTTGGTTTCAAGTGCTCTTTCTTACATTATGTAATAGTAAGTAAAATAAGTTTATGACTTTTCAAGACAGTACGTACTGCTAAATTTGTATGCAGGCAAGTGTAAATTCTATACTAAACAGCATGTAAAGGTAGAAAGGATCTATTTTTCGCGATTACGATGTTAGTCAGTTTGATGGTCTGTACCACACCCTTAATATGATCAAACCTTTCTGATACATGCTGTAGGGGAGATTTAGATTATATTAAAGGAGATCAGCCATATTGGGACCAAAATGCAAAATTTTGCCAATGAAAAAAAAGTCCGGTAAAGCAAGCATTTTTTTATTATGGCGCCAAATCTCTACGACAGACGTACAGCAGGCTTAGCATGGCGTTTTCTGTTTCTACTCTACTGTAGAATAGAAATCGCTTTCTACGCTCCTCGAAATCTCTTTTTCGCGAGCACGAGGACACACTTAGACTCAGGTTGCTTTATAGACAGTGATTTTCCATAGCAACGGGTTAGTTGCTAGTGATGTGTATAACTACCCATTTTTACCGTACAATTGCGTTTCGTTTCTGTGTAGACAGTAGAAAACTTTCTACTGTCTACACAGAAACGCCATTTTTGTCTACTCTTCCGTCGACAATACGCTTCTCTAGGGCGCTCGTGCTAAGCCTGCAGCTGTTTTCTTTGTAAACTTTTGAGTCTATAACAGACTTGATACATCCTATATTATTGTAATGGCAACACGGAGTCAGAAGTTCCGTTGGTTGAGTGGGGATAAGTCTACGCCCAGGTAGCAACGAGTCCTTTTCCAAAATCATAATTATTCTTGAGCTCATGGCGATCTACATTAAAGCGCTTAAATAACGATCTTACTGTTTCAATTCTGGTTGTTTCTTACATCTTTAAGACTATTTTGCTCACACAACAGATAAACTTTTACAGGGGGTGCCCTTAGTGTGTAGTCGCATACTTTATAAGTTTCATTCATCAGACTTATTGGGAACTAAAACAGGGATGCTAAAAAGGGTCGCAGGGTTGGGCGTGTCCTGGACACGGGTGTGTGTTTTACGTGAACACGTTAACGTAACGAGTAGTATTTTCTGAGGTGGGCAGAGGTCGTGCCGTCACAGCCCTTTATGAAATTTTAACTGACAGAAGACTAAAATAGACTTCACAGCGGATTTCAAAATAGACAAAGTCTATAGTCATAGTCCAAAGCATTTTGGTGAGAAGAGAGCAAAATCAAAAGTCATTTATTCAAATTAGGCTGAGAATCAGCACTTTTCGAACGTCAAAATTACATAAGACAGTCCCCAAAACGCCCGCCCGTTACCACTTCCTAGTGCTTTAGCTGGGAAGAAGAAGTGGCGCAACAAACTCCCCAGCAACACAGCTGTCTGTTCGGTTAGAAGAACTGGATTCTAAACAATTGTAAGTAATTACCAAAACATTAAATTAATTGCTATACGTCAGCTAGCCACGCTGATGCCAAAAAAAAAAGAAAAAAAAAATTGAATGTAAACAAAACGTAATACATAAATAAAAGCCTCCAGGCCTAAAGGGCATGGCAGCTTACATATGCAATACTGGAATTATTATACAAACAAATAAAATAAAATAAATGATAAACTAGGACCATCAAACTAAAATAAATTAACAGAACAATTACTGTAACAATAATAAAACCATAGACAGCAAGACGACCAGTCACCACAAGCAGCACCCGTTCACGAGCATAACGCAAAGGTCAGCTATTACCCCCCTCGCCATATTTAAGGGAAGGAGGAAACCCGACCTCCGACGCTACAGCAAGCAGTGACATCTAAGGGAGCATGACGAACTTGCTGCCGATTGCTCAGGCAAGAATAATATTATCAATTGTAGAGGTCGCTAGCTAACCAAATATTGCTATACAGCTCATTAAAAAACATTATAATGAGTAGATCATGTCAATAGTAAATGAAGATAACAAAATAATTGACTTATACCGTCAAATAAAAAAAAACAAATATATGAACTCATATACCCTGTCAGTAGGTAAGGTGATTCTGGAGAAAGAACACGAACATTGTCTTGAGTTAATCACAGCGACCAACAGTTCTTATCGTTTAAGTAGTCGTTAATGGAATAATATGCCTTTGAACAAAAGTTGGATTTTACTTGAGCCTTAAACGTATTAAAAGGTAAATCTAGTAAAAAAGAGGGCAATTTGTTATAAAAGGTTATAACAAATTGCCAACAAATGAGCCCAACAAATGAGAAATGGACCTTATGAAGCCGGTGAAAGGGATTTGTTCTTATTTCTAGTGTTAACATTGTGAAAATCAGTGTTTTTAGTGTATAAGTGTATATTGTGCCTAATATATAAGATGTTGGCGAAGATGAATTGAGATGCCACCGTGAGAATACCAATATCTTTAAAAAAATCTCTAAGAGAAACTCTGGCTCCTAGCTGATAAATTGCTCGGACAGCTCGTTTTAGAAGGACGAATACATTTTGAATATCAGCGGCTTTGCCCCATAGCAGAATACCGTAGGACATAACGTTGTGGAAATAACTAAAATAGACTAACCGAGCTGTATCAACGTCAGTGTATTGTCTTACTTTTCTGACGGCGTAGACGGCTGAACTCAGCCTCTCTGCTAAGCTTGCTAAGTGTGGGCCCCACTGAAGATTGGCATCTACTGTTATGCCCAGAAAAACCGCCGAGTCTACAGTTTCAAGCAGCTCTTTATCTAAGACGATGTTGGGTCCTAGATTTCTAACATTCGGTAAGACGAACTTCACACATTTCGTTTTCTTGGCATTGAGAACTAGGTTATTTGACGTAAACCAATCCGTAACCACTGAGAGTGCACGACGACGTGTTTACGTCGTCAAAATTTTGTCTATTCCTGTCTACTTTAAAAATAATCTCTTATTTTTAAAGTAGACAGGAAATATCTGCAAACAGTACAACGTCACAGATATCATTTAAATAGAATTGTAAGTCATTGATATACTCTAAGAACAAGAATGGACCCAGTGTTGAGCCTTGAGGTACACCTAACTGAACCGGTAGCTCGGAAGATTTCACACCATCGACATCTACACATTGGAAACTATTATGTAAATACGAATTTATTACGTTGAGAGCTTCGTTTTGGACACCGTAATGACGTAGTTTACGCAAAAGCGTGTCATGGCGCACGCAATCAAAGGCTTTAGAGAGATCACAGAAAACTCCAATAGCATTTTGCGATTTCTCCCATGCTTTAAATATGTGTTTCAGCAGAGCAACACCCGCATCTGTAGTCGAACGTCCTTTTTTAAAGCCATATTGTTCATTATAAAGTAGGCTATTTAAGTTAAAATGTCTTAGCAACTGATTAAGTATTAACTTTTCAAATATTTTGCTAAATGCTGGTAAGATAGAAATAGGTCTAAAATTGCTAATGATATTTTTATTACCAGATTTAAATAATGGTTTGACTTTACTACTCTTCATGAGGTCAGGAAAAGTTCCTAGATCAACACATTTATTAAAAGTAATAGCTAGACAGGGGGCTACGATGTCCCAGAGATGCCCCAGTAATCACCAGTGTTTTTAGACTTAAGAGTGTTAAAGACGTTAATTACATCACTAGGCATTACATGTTCGAAGCTAAATAAGCGAGTACATTTTGGCACGCTACTATTCAAAAGGTTCTCAGCTTTAGACGGGGACGAATTTAAGGAGCAAGTAGTTATAGGTATGTTGGCAAAAAACTCATTAAATGCCTCAGCTACGTCAGCTGCCTTACTAACTAATTTGTTATCGACCATAATCTCAAGTTGATTTTCTTGTTTAACCGACTTACCCGTTTCATTGTTAATAATTTTCCAAGTGGTTTTTACTTTATTATTGGAATTTTTAATTGAATCGCTTAAGAATTTTGATTTAGCAATAGCACAAATCTTTTTAAATAATTTTGAATATTTTTTTACATACTCTAGGAAAGGAAGTATCAAACCTGTATTTTTTCAAACCATATAACTCGTATAGTCTCGCACTACTTTTATAAATACCTGGAGTAGCCCATTGGTTGAAGCCAACGGAAGTGCCATTAATGTTAATGGTTTTGGTCTTGAAAATTGACTGGTATTCTTTTTGCACAACATCAAATCCGCTCCGAGCGCTCCGTAAATTTCATTAGGATTCTCGTGTTCTACTAACGATGGTGTAATTCTATGAGCTATATTATTTTTAAACTTGTTACAACGACTGGCTGTATAAAGCCTGCATTCAATTGTATACGGTTTTTTATGTAATGTCAAGGGGAAGCTAGCCAATAAACCACAGTGGTCGGACGTTAAGTCACTTAACACTAATTTATTTTTGGCATCACAATGACTAAATATATTATCAAGACAAGTTGACGAAGATGCCGTGATCCTCGTTGGTTCAAAAAACAGTGATTTTAAAGTTGAGCGATTTCATAAATCATGGATTAGGTGGTATGAGTATGCTTTTGAATTATCGTAAAAAAATATGACTTTGGGTCGAAAATTATAAAATGAAATGAATCGTTATTATAGATCATTGTTTTACGGACCATGTACTTTACTGACATCTGGCTAGAGCCTCTTTCATTCTTTCATTCGTTATACCACACAATCCTAATATCATAAATACGAACGTTAGTTTGTTTGTTATGGTTTCACGCCAAGACGGCTAAACGGATTTGGACGAAATTTGGCACACTATAAAGACCGGAGAATAGATAGACCATGACCTGGGACGTAGTATTATAATATCTGTGACCTGGGTAAGGAAATAGGCTACTTTTTATCCTGGAACGCAGACGAAGTCGCGGGAAACAGCTAGTTCTACGTATAAACGAGCAGAATTACTGTTGACCGACAAAAAATACTGGTTAATGTAGCAGACTATTTAAACAAGCTGTAATATTTGCTGAAAGCCAGCCGATACAATATCGATCATTATAACAAGGGCTATTGTTGTCTGACACGCACAACGCATACATACATTTGTACCTACCGAGTACCGACATGTTTGTAATTTATGTAAAATCGCCACGAGCTGAAATTTACATGTAAAAGCTTTGAAATTGGAGTATTGTGTGCATGAAGTATGATTTTTTAGTTTGTTAAAGAGACTTTTGAAGCATCACTAATGGCACGGCAAAACTTTTTTGATTTATTGTGAGCAAAATTCTGCTGTACACAATGGGTAGTTTTCTATTTGAATGAGTAGTAATTGTAAAGTTTACTGAACCGAGGCTGTAGGTATTATGGTGTTTTAGAAGTAATGTTACTTCTAAAACACCTTCACCACTTCCAGTGTCAAGGAGATTTGGAACTACGCAGGACGGTTATAACATCACTTTTGGCAATGATGACTTTAAAGTTTTATATTACGACCCGAACTTTGTTGAGTCATTGATTGATATAATTGAAATGAGACCAAAAAAAGTTATATGATATACCAGGCCACTCAGAAAGTATTGCGAAAAAAAGTTTTATTGTATGAGAGACTGTCCAAGTTATATTTTGAAAATATTATTGTTTTTAAGTAAAAATAGGTATGTTCCATTTTCAAAGGAGATGGACAAAATGTGCCCCACGGAGAACAAACGTACATATAATGCAGATAATTAAAATAAAATAAATAAAGAATTTTGAATAACTTTTTATGCATCATAGCAGAAGTGGAGAAATAATCGTAATTAAAAGTTTTTCTGTTTTATTTGAGTTTTATATACCTTTTAATGTTGCCATATAATATTAGATAAGTTCAAACAGGGAAAAAATATTATATGAAGGTTTTTAAAATAATAAATAAACGCGTAGCAGACCTTAAATATACACGTAAATTATTCGTAACCATAATGTAATAAAACGTATTTTTTGTATGTGTTCTTGTCTATAAATCGAACCATCTACGACTGAATTTATAGATGTTAGTGCAGTTACGGATAGGATAATATGACGTTATTACTGGCAACACCGCTGACAAATTTCAATTGTCAATACCATATTACTTCTTTGACGTTTGCGCCGGTTTTCTCGTTCGAATCGTGTTTTTGTTTCATTATTTTCGCTTATACGTTTATATTATATAGTGTCGTAGCGCCACACGAGTACTCTAACTAATAATGACTGTAAACTGTATAATTACAAACAACGAAAATGGATCTTTTACAAGCGTGTGTTGACTGTAGTTTTTCCAATAAGAGAACGCGCGCAGGCCGTATGTAATATCATCGTTACCCCCTGATGTGATGAGTTCTTCTATAGGAGTGGTTAACTTTTGAGGTAAGTTCTAGTTTCAATAAGTACTTACTACTAAAATATATACGACAGGTATTATTTACTCCATATTCTTACGTCGTGGTCAAATCTAAGACTATTAGGTTCCTATTTTACCTTCACAGTTGTCACTTCAGAGCTGTGTCTGTGGTGCCTGTTATGACAATAAACCAAGACGCCTTGTAACCAATTCAAGGGAAAGACAACTTGGTCATACCAATGTTTGTTATGGCTGTTGGAGATCAGTTATACGTGCAAGAAGATACGACATTTTGGAATTGAAATAATGTTTTGATAACATTAAATGATTAAAATAATGTTCTTTGTTTTATTATTTTCCATATACAGAATATGCTACTGTAGATATTTTTCAGTTAAGTGCTTTATATAATAGTTACAAACTATAGATTTCATCAGATTATAAAAAAATGCGTTTTTTTTTTACTAAAATGCTATTTATATTAAACGCCTGGCACAGGGGGTCTACTCTCTCACTCCGTCAACGACGATACGGGTCCGTCCGAAGGTAGTTCGAAACTAAGCACTAAACCCTACTCCCGATTGATTTCGGATTCATTAGTTTCTAACGGAATCATAGACAATACTTGTGAACGAATGACGCATGACGATAGAGCTGCGCTATTTTACCGGTCGATTACCGGTTTACTTACAAAAAATAATATTGGTATTCTTAGAAAAAGATCACATTTCTAACAATATAGTTTTTATTATGTCTTTAGTTAAAGAATTGAACTATTTTTGCCATTTTAATCCATTTCGTGGCCTTATCCTGTTAATACCTTTGCCCTTTTTTTTCTGACGGCAACTTTTAAATGAAATGTCAGTTTTTTTCAAAATATTTATTTACATTAAGTGTACTTTCATAATCATCGATCACTAATAAAGAACTAGATACACAATCAGCGACAAAAAGTGTCCTCACCAAACGCGCACCCATTTGAACATTCGGGTGCGCTTTTAATCTAGTGGAATACGAACGCTCGAACGGTAAACACGCCTCATTGCTCGTATAAAAACTGTAAAAATAACACATCTAGAACGCTAAAAAAAGGATGGAGTTTTATGTTTTCGGTAAGTATTAATATTATCATTATATTATTGTTATCACTTTACTGTAAATATTGATATTTTGTCAAGAAATCATCGTAAAACATTTTTTAAAATTAAATCCTAATAAATAACACGAGTTATAAAGCATCTTAATTGTAAAGACTCTTAGTTAACGTATTTACTCGTACTATCGCATGCCCACTTAAATTGTTCGGGTTACGTGCGTTGACTCTGTTCCATTGTTGGAGACGCTATTGTTTCTTTTTTTATTTTATTATTAAAGAATGATTGTTTTGTTTTTTGTATTATGAGACTTCTTTACTGCTTCTATAAATATTATATTATTATTTCATAGATTTTTATTTTTGTCTATTGCTTTCCACGAGAACCAGTGAGGTGTGGAGAATGGATATCAGTCTAAAAGCCGACCCAAGGAAGCGTTGTATGTTCAAGGATTTTTTTAGAAAGTGATGACGAGTGATGGTGAGTGTGACTACGAAAAAAATGACAAGGCTATACAATACACGGAAAACATAAAAATCTATCGAAAAGACGATTATATAATAAACTCATTTCATTTCATGAAAAATAATAACATAGGTTAATTACCTATGGAAGTCAGTTGTAGCTGTATTTTTTTTTAAATCTGAATATTACGTCAACAATTTCTTTTTGATTTTACAAGAACTTTCTGTACCTACTTTTAAATTAAGTAACTATTGAATTTTGATATAAGTTGTTTGTCAAGCAATACCTTTATTATTTTATCAAAGAAAAAATAAATAATATAATTTTTAGTTTAATTATTAATTTAATGTGGTGCCCTATCCAAAACCATCAATCAACTTTATTTTTTCTCACCACAATATACATAAATTATTTTACATTGGTCAGATTCGAGAAAGATACATAATTCTGGTAAGTTTATATATTGTGGGAGACGGGTGCCTAAGCTAGGCTGTGTAGGCCTGTGTTTCAGGACACCAGGATCACCCTTTACATTTTCTTTTTATAAATTATGTACTAAGTGCCATACGTATATGTACAAAACCATATTTACTTTTCAGGTAAATTATAATCATAACACTTATGCAACATAGACTAAGATATGCTTTATTACCTACACCAACTTTTTGATGACAAAACAAAAACCATTTACCATTACAAACCAAAAAAAAAAAATTTAACAGTTCAACTCCACTCACTCCTTGTTCTAGCGGCGACCCTCGGTCGTAAAGTTTTATTGCTTTCGTTTGGCACATTGTATTTCCGACTTTGAAACATGGTTGTAAGGTTGAATTTGTTTTGATGTATGTTGACCAGCGAGTATCGCTCGTAAAAAATTATTGCTTTTTGTACATAGCTTTGTGAATACAACTTTGAGCGTAGCGTTTAAGGTTGAATTTCCATTACGTATATTTATTTCAACTAGAATTTCGTAAACATAATTGGGGACAGTTTTAAGAGAACTTTTGCATGGGATTGTGTATCTAGTTTTTTATTACTGATCGATGTTCATAATATTATTTATACGACGCAGGAAGTTTTGGAACCACTGTACTTTAGCGCCGATCGCTTTTTTATAGTAGGTATTTTTTTTGGGGTAGAATATACCCTTTTTAGTATTAATTTGAAAACCCCAAACCTAGGAAAACCATAGGTGTCGAAAAAAAAATTTTTTTTTTTTCAAGTTTTCAATTTATGTAGGCGTAGTCGACGGAGCCCCGCTATGCGGGGCTCCTTCTTCTGGGTGGTTTAAAAAAAAATAACCACGAAGAGGATGGCGGGGTCTTTGTTCGCTCGCTTCGCTCGCTCACTAGACCCCGCCATCCTCTTCTAACCTAACCTGTCCGAGTCGGGGTGCCCCGAATCCCGAGCTCGCTTCGCTCGCTCTTGCATCCTAAGTTGTCCCGACACCTGCACAACACTCGAAGCCTCGATCCGTGGTGCAACGGGCACAAGCGGCTCTCTAGAGTCCAACACTTGTACGACACTTAACACTAATGAGTTTGGGATCGGGAGATGAAGCAGCAAAACACGAAGCCGGTGCTTCGGAGACGACATGCTATTGTGTCAATCAATCGCTCGACTGTGAAGTGTGAGTACGACGAGTGACAACTGTCAAACGTTAAAGTCACTTACATTCGATTATTTTTCGTTACCAACGATCTTTTGAGAGTACAAATAAAACTTTAATTATTTTAATAATTAATTATATTTTTTGCTTCATAATTGAGTTCATGGCAGTAGCAGACATTTAAAATTGAATTAATGTTAAAAAGTAACAATTATTTTACACAAAACCATTAAAATCCGCTGTTACCATGTCTCAACGTAAAACGGAACAACTTGAAAGTGAAATTCTTAGATTAACTGTGGTAAAATGACGATTTTACTATGTAAATAAGTTGAATTTTCTGAAACTTTAGGAATTTTTTTCTCAAAAACTAGGCGTCTCCTAGGTGTAATATTTTACGAAAGTGTTTAACTTAAAGACATGTATACGCTATAAAATTGTGAAGCTTCGCACGAGTAGGCGCTAAAGTACAGTGGAGCCATGAGTTGGCTCGCGAACTATTGAGGGGTGCCGACGGGAGAATCCGATCAAAACGGCTGTGGGAAAGCCTGTGCAACTCCCTTAATTCAATGGGGAGTTACACAAAGTCCGTGGAGCAAAGGGTAAGTTTAATACATTACTCGTATTAATATGATTTTAAGGTCATTAATAAAGTGCATACAATGATAAAAACATATAGCCGAAAAAGTTGCTGGATCTGCCAGACGTTCAACATTTGCTACAGGTGGAGGTCCATCGGTAGCACCAACCCTCTCGCAAGTTGAATTGAGGATACTGTCAATTATGGGAGAGGGTTTTAGAGAGCCGCAAACTGAGGCAAAAGTGCCAGCTTTTCCATCGGTAATAATTACATTTATAATTGAACAGAGGTTGTAAATTTGTTCTGATGGTAAAAAACAAGAAACAACAGCATTCATGTATTTATAATTATTTTGCATGGAGTCTTTCCCGTGACTTTTAAATTAATAGATTTCTTGTATCCGTCAATGATATTCAGTTTTTGTTGTACAGGGTCCACCTGTAATACAAGACCTAGCAGTCATCACACCCACACAAATCTCTGCTGCCACACCTGCCAACCCACTTTCCCAGGAGCAACCCGCAGTGATCACTGAGGCACTGGTAAAAGGAACTGCCAATTCATAATCAGCGAAGTAAGTATTACTGATCACTAGTAAATAGATCACATTAATCATGGTTATAAAATACTAAGCTGAGTAATTTTAAAACTGTGTAATATTTTTTTTCATTTGTTTACAGTATTACATTCTCGTCGTGCACGACCACGAGTTCGGCGACACCTACCTGCCGATTAAGCAAGAAGCCAAGTTGTGTTGATTGATGCTAAATAAAAATTTGTTACCAAAAACAATACGTTTATTGTCTAAAATTTGTTTTTCAACAGTATCTTCCGCCTGTCCTAACACCCATTATGTCATGTAAGCAATATAAATACAAATACCCTATTTATTGACATGTTTTAACAAGAGGCAATCGGCGACGCCTTCGTTATACCTGTAAAGCTGCTTCGAGCATTAAAAAAGCAGCCATATTTTCAATTTATCAAATTTCGGTAGCAGCACGATAACTATTTTGATGTCGTATAAAATGACATAACGTTCCGTCAAAACAAGTGTCAATACCAACTTTTCGGACGGGCAAAAACGCATCGGGAGTAGGGACAACTGTCAAATCGTGTTGTCATTCATTCTTAGTTCGAGTTCGGGACTAATCGTAAGTCCGTAGGTTATACGGAGTAGGAAATGTCCGTAACGAAGGCCGAAACTACGGACTTCGTGCATGGAGAGTAGACCCCCAGATATATACACATTAATTTACATGAATACCTTATACCTTAGGTATAGTGCAAAAATCAACCTTTTCAAACGTTCATAACTTTTGTCCACAAACGCTCAGCAATATGCCTCTTTTTAATTTTGTTTGTAGAAGATCAGTACTATTAAATGACAAATATTTTGTATCTGTACATTCTAGGGTACAAGCCCATACAATTTTGGGGCATGTCCTTTTCCTTCCACATTGTTATAGAGCTAATTTAAATTATCGTGTCTCATAAAAAATGGATCTGCGCCGGGAACTATTTCGCGCTATGATTTTTTACGATTTCAAGTGTCGCCTGAAACTGGACGAATCATACGATAGACTTCAAATGGTATTCATGGATGAACGCCCTTCTAAGGCAACCATGTATCGTTGGTATAATGAATTCAAGCGAGGTCGACTAACTTTGGGGGATGAAGAAGAAGTGGTCGCCCTATGACGGGTGTTACGGAAGAAAACGTGCTAGCAGTGAAAGTTTTAATCCAAGACAATATGCAAGTTTCGTTTCGAGAGATTCAGCACTTACTGCAGGTTGGATTGGGAAGCCTTCACGAAATTTCACACTTGCATCTTCGCGTGAGGAGGATAGTTTCACGCTGGCTGCCGCACTACCTCACCGATGCTCAGAAGCAGGCCCGGGTGGAATGGTGCCGTGATATGATAAAAAATTTGAAGCAGGCTCATCTCGGCGTGTTTACGACACATTACAGGTGATGAGTCTTGGATTTATCAATACGATCCAGAAACGAAGGGCCAGTCGACGGTTTGGGTGTTTCAAAACGAATCAACGCCTATCAAAGTGAAGCGATCTAGGTGCGGGGGGAAGATTTTGATCGCGAGCATTTTAAATTTGACTGGCTACTTGGTGTCAATTCCTATACGGAACCTGAATGGTATACTACCAATGCTTGGCAGAAGTTCTCTCTGTTGTGAGCAACAAGCGACCAAAAACAGGGCTCCGTGGGCTACTGCTCCACCACGACAACGCGCCTTCGCACACCGCGCTCAAAACGAGGGACTTGATGGACAGAACGCCGGTCAAACTCCTGGGTCCCCCTTACAGCCCTGACCTAACAACGTGTGACTTACTGCCGAAAATGAAAAATCTGCTCAAAGGGATACAATTTCCGTTGCCGTCGCTGTCAGCGTTCGAGCAGGCTGTAAACGAGGTGTCTACGGGGGACTGGACACAGTGTTTCGAAAACTAGTTCAGACGCATGAAACTTTGTATCATCATCATCATTTCAGCCGAAAGAAGTCCACTGCTGGCCCCATCGGCCACCTGTTCTGCGAGCAATGTGCCCTGCCCACTGCAACTTATGTTTGGCAATTCTTCGGGCTATGTCGGTTACTTTGGTTCTCCTGCGGATCTCTTCATTTCTGATTTGATCACCTAGCGGAACTGCAACAATAGCCTTCTTTCTTCATTGCCTTTTGGCCTTTCTGATAAACCTCATTGTGAGCGACCACGTTTCAGTGCCATTGGTCATCACTCACTGATCAAAGACTTTCGTCTTGAGACACTGCAGTATGTGGGACGAGAAGATATAGCGTAGCTTCCCGAACGCTGCCCAGCCGAGTCGGATTTGACGATTGACCTCTTTCTCGAAGTTGGACCTACCTAACTGGACAATTTGTTCTAGGTAAACATATTCGCCCACGACTTCGAGTGTAGCGTCTCCGATCTTCGTGAGAGTGGGTGTTACATGGGCATTTGACATGACCTTTGTCTTGTCCTTGTTCATTTTAGCCCCACTCTTTCGGAAGCTCTACTGAGGTCTTCGAGCAAGAAACTTTGTCTACAGGCTATTCAATCTTTTCTAAGTACTATCCATACCTTTAATAAAAAAACATTTACCTATAGAACGTTGAATTTTTATTTTTGCAAAGCTTTCTGAGTGTCCTACGCACTTGATATGAATCAGTGAGTAGTCCAGTCGAGAACCTTAGAAAGCTACATGTCCTAAGTTCTTTAACTCAACCAAGTTCTCGGGTTAACTTGATCCTATATCTGTCGTCACCTTTTCTTGTCATGAATTACAGAAGTCCCTTTAGCAAAATAAATTAAAAACACAGCACTCGTGTCCTAACTTCCTATGTCTAATACACGTGCCAACCAAAACCAAAAAAACTTTTAGCTATGTTGTTTTCTATGTAAACCAGCATAGCTTTAGCTCTCTAGAAAGCCGTATTACTTTTCCTACCAGTGTTCAGAAATGGGCTTTTAATTTATCATCCTTTGTTTACGCGTTCTGCCGTTTTTATGTAAAAAAAAAGCTAAGATTATCCCGACTTATAAAAAAGAAAACAACGAGAGCCTTTAAGGATTCGAACCTAATTCTTCATTGTGTTCTTGTTTATTGTGAAAGTATTTTTAAATTAGTAAAACAAATTGGATCAATATCTGCGTAGCTTTGGTTTTCTGTTCGCAAAAAGCTATACCAATTTACTTTGTTTTAACTAGCTATCATAAAAGCTGACGATTTTTTGTATCTAGTTTGCCAGCGTCGTTATTCATAAAGGCTCCGCTCGTCGCGCGACACGCGGTGCCTTTGTGTCGCGCTGTCGCGTCGCGCCAGTATGGACCATAATTACTGGATTTCTGCACCTACCAATCTTAGATTATCTGAATATTGTCACAATACTGAGACACATTTTCACTAAAATCAGCGACCTGCATGTCGATTCTGTAAAATCTCACCGTGAAGACTCCACCTTAGTTTTCACGGTGAGATGGTTACAGAATAGCACTACTGGTAGTAGGTATAGGCTTCTTGAAAAACGTAAATTTAAAAGACATAAACCTATCAAAAGATAAAATCCCAAACTCAACTCATTGGCTAAGATTTACAGCGTTATTCCGAATTTTCATTGGACATCCAATAAGGCGGGTAGGATCGACCTCTTAGTTCATTGGACCGATGTATATTAAGACAATTGAAGGCCTAATGGGGCAAAGGGCGATTATTTGGGTACAACTAGCCCTGTTGGTACCTTAGGACCCCGCAAAGCCTCGGCTTACCATCTGGTTCGAGAAACGTTAATTTTATAACCGATAAACAACACAATTTAAAACATCTCGTTTAAATTATGTTGTTTAGCTTCGCAGTTGTGTACATACATACCTATTTGTGCATATTCTTGTACTTAAGTACATGTACATGGTTGGTAATGCTTGATAAAATCTATTCACTGAGAATCTACATGTGCCGTGGACACCTCTGCTCACATTGTTATTACCTGCACAATCGATGTGTAGTGGAGTGAAGATTGCAAAGAAGTCCAAGAAACTATCTACATATGTTAAATGGCATTAGAATGCTGTACTTACATGTAACACATGAAAGGAAGCGTTTTTATCAATGACCAAACCCCAAGACAAATGTACACTATTCTCAGCTATAACATAATCTATATTAATACGTAAAATATTAAGTTAAATTGCTAATTAGTCGAATAGGCTTGATTGTAATTAATAATCAATACGAACTTTAGTTATTATTAAAAGCTTTATAAATAATTTAGGTTGGGCTAAAAGCGGTCTGTCTAGGGCGGGTGTTAGGTTTCGTCACAAAAAGCCTTTATCCCGAGGAGTTTGCGAGGAGGCGTAGACTATCGTCAATTTTCGGATATGGGTATCCGAAAAAAGACGATTGACTACGCCTCCTGTCAAACTGAGATCGAGTACATCTAGCCCAAAAAATCTATTTATAGTGAAAAGTCTTTCGTACGTTTAGTTGGTATCCTTTAAAAAACCACGACCTATTTGAAATGCTCAAGAATTTTCCTGAAATATTATGAATGCATAACATCCCTCCCCTAAAATGAGTTCTGAGGCTGCCTGGAATACGCAGACTGTCCGACGCTAATACAATCGTCGGCTCCACACCTGTCGGGTATTTAGTTCCCGCAACGTGTGCAATACTGTTGAGTTGGTATGACGGACGGTAATATTATGAAAAGGTTTGTTGCGTCGTTCATGTGCCTCGTTGAAATATTGTTGTTTAAGTTAAATTTGTTGTTTGTTTGTTGTATTTTAGTTTGTAGGTGGTTTATGTAAGTAGGTTTGTACAAAACCTTTTACACGTCAATAATATTTTAAAAGCTAGATGAGATCGGCGTTTCCTATCTTGAGACTTACTAACTACTCTGAGAAGTCAGGCCGAAACAAACTCCGAGATCACAGTCTCTTTTAATGTCCAGACAAAATCTTGGTAAGATAATGTGAAGACCATGTAGATTGGTGTCAGAAATGGTTTTTGAGGAAAGAACCACACAGATCGAGTTTACCTCATTTGTCAGTAATCATGCTGCTCAAATCATAACTAAGGAGCTCAACGATTCGACGAACATTACCAAAGAAAGGACATTTGGGTAGGCCGCATAAATGACTCAAACTGCCAGACCATGATTAAAACAAACAGAGAAAATAAAAACGTAAACATAAAAAACGTACCTCACATTCACAAAATTAAAATAATTTTATATTGTAATCTCGTATATCAGAAGCTTGTGGCAATATAATAACTGGTGCGCAGGGCGATCGAAGGTCAAGCTTTGATGCGGTCGGTTCATAGATGGGTGATTCATTTCATTCGAAGCCCCTCCGTGCCTCGGAAAGTACGTTAAGCCGTCGGTCCTGGCTGTCATTCATAGATCTTTGGCAGTCGTTACGGGTCGTCAGAAGCCCAAGTCTGACAACCAGTCTCGCCGGTATCGTGTTACCCAGTAACTGAGTTGTAGAGGTCAGTAATGCAGTCGCTCCATGTGAAATACAGAAGGGCAATTACCGTATTTTTAAAAACGTTCGCATTCTAATCTCAGTCTCAATCTGTCAGAAATACAATCAATTTGACATTTAACACCTTTTTGACATTGAGTCAAAAAGTCGCTGAGATGAGATTGCGATTTGAATTTGAACGTTTGGCGTTCTGGTATTCAGCTACATCTGGTTATACTGATAGCCAACGCAAACATAGTTGGGGAAGACGAGGCAAATTGATTATACTGATATTTTTTCCCATATTATGAATACACAAGAAATGTGTTGGGAAATCGAAATAATATACTATTCACATAAAACAAAGTGTTTTAGCGGAGAAGAAAAACGCTCTTCGTTCAAACACGAATGACATAATGAAGATACGTTTATCTGTCAGTGTTGCCATAGCGAGCAAGGTGGCAACTACATTTTTTTTAAAATAAATTCTTTAAACGCGTTTTGTTGATACGAATAGTACGAATACTATATAACCATCTCTCACGAGGCATTAACTGCGTTTAATAGTGATTGAAGTTCACTTACAGGTAAGTTACTATTAGTTTAATCAGAGCCTTTGTGCGCAGTTTCACTCACTCTATCGCTAACCAAACAAGTGTCAGTATAATATGACTTTAGGTAGTTTGACGCGTCTTTGTTGGTGTTCTTCACTCAACTCATCCGGTACCCATTTTTCGAGTTTTTTTCAAAACTAATTAACCGTTCCCATTCCAGGTTACACACCCCTAATGCTGGCCAAGTACCTACTCTGGTGTGCAAGTACCTACGTATTAAGAGAGAATCCACACTGTTCCATTGCGCTGCGTTGCGCTGCGTTGCGTCATCGCAGCGTTGATGCTGCGTCATTTTACATATAAATTTCAATATATGCCACACTTCTCCGTTGCGTTCTCGTACACATTGCGTCGACGCAATGGCAAAGCGGGAGGAGGTATATATATAAGCAGCGTCGCTTTGCGCCGACGCAGCGTCCGGTGTGGCATGAATTACTAATATATCTTATGGCCTGACACTTAAAAAAGCAAAGATCTAGTAGAACCTGGTTGAATTATAATGATGTCTGTAAATTAAAATTTCGTAATTTTAAAGTAAAATGTTCGATTGAACGATTTTGTAACAAATAAAAGTTTCTTCTCATTAAAGATTGATAAACCTATTACTGTCATTGAATAAGAATAAAGATTAATCACTGAGAGGATTAAAATAAATTGGAAACGGAAAGAAAGGGCATTATCTTTCATTTTCCAATAAAGCAAGAGCTGGAAGCTCGTTATTTTAAGTTCACTGGGTTTAACTTAGATATTATTGTAAATTGTAAAGAGAATAACAGATTTTTTTAGGTCTTTTTAAAAATGATGGCGAATTGATGGTGTCAAAAATAACGTAGTTATAGTTTTATACAACAATTTTTGAATTTTTATTTATTAAAAAATATGAAAAAACCACTGAAGGCATATACAATAATAAAATTAGAGAACAGTATCATTAGCGAAATAGATTCACGGTATTATCAAGAAATACACCATAGAATTAAATTTTGTTAGTTCGGGGTATTCTTTACACATACATAATTCTATGAATACAATGTACAAAGCTTACTGAGGGTTACCAAGCAACTTGATTCTTTTCAAACGACTAAATCCTCTTTGTGCTTGCAGTCTAGCAACCAGTCGCTATGACGACTCCCTTAAAAACTTATTTATAACACCACATCACCACGAAATGGGAAGCTTGACGAGATATGAGGAACAGGGTGTAAAGTTCACATCCTCCGACCAGATGGATGTCTGCGCGGTAAACTTTGATTGCGCGATGCAAGATTTGTGTGATGCGTTGTTCGTATGTGGCGGTGTAGATGCCGCCACAAGCTTATAATATTATCTTTGTTGATACCTGTCATTTCCTTCTTCTAGGCATAGCATATTTTTTAACACACTTGCTATTAAAGTAGCTCTTATTACACCGATTTTAGGTTCATAATGTATTAAACTCGTGTGCTTTTTACCACACTCGTGTGCTTTTTACCACACTAGTGTTTTTTTACTTTACTTTTTATTTCAATCTCCGTAAAGAGTTTTTATGACTATATGCTCTATCAATCATCAAAATTATCATCATTTCATCAAATTATTTATATTCCCTACGTAAATTGGCATTATAAAACATTATTTTGTATTTGGCTGTTTAGCGGTTTTGCCAATACCTTTATTTTCACCAAAACGCGCATCGATAACGCGGCGCGCGGATAAAAAAAGTCAGCATTTTCCATAAATATTTGTTCACGTTTTCGTTGTGTGGTTATTTTTCATCAAAAATGTCGACTTCACCTAGGGAAGAAGAGGAATACGTAGATTTGACCTAGCTGGAAATAGGTACTAATCGAGGCTCGAAACGAGAGTGATAGCCTGTTGCCACCAAAATTTTGAGATAAATACCTAACGGCCAACGAAACTTTCACACAGTGAAAAAGTTAATAACAATACAAGTCTGTTTTTTATTTCTCGCAAGTGTGTTGAAAAACGTCGTATGAAACGTGTATGCATTGATCATTACAAACTCCGCTCCCTTATAATGACCAACATAGCAAACTTGTATCATAATATAAGCGATGCTCACAAAAACTCGATGCTATACGGCCATTAGCTGTATATTGCGAATCCATTAAAACTTCGAAGAGCATCTCTATGATTTCTCGCGAGAGAACGCTTACTAGAGCAAAGTTTTCCAATTTAGGTTAGGCTTCTACCCCCAATTCCAGCATCCCGAGGTCAGTAACCTTTGTCAAAAGAGGATTTATTTGCAAAGAACTGTTGACAGGGAAGAACGTTTGTTTATCTTTGTGGTTTTTGTGCCAGATATGGACCAATGGGAGATGTTTGGAAATTAGTTGTAGGATTATTTAAATTCGCCTTTGGAGTCGGGAATTCGGGATGGTGCAAAATCTTTTTGACGAAGTTTCTGTTATGAAGGGTAATTTATTTAGCACTGGCCGCCTGGAGCGATTAAATCTTTAACCCGACCTCGGGGTGTTTTGTGTTTATTATTATGTTTAGTTTTTATAGAGTTTCCTTGCTTATAGAAGTTTGTCATCATCATCTGCTTAGGTATTTTGGCCTCGTACATGACTTTTGTTTTTATCTTGATTTTACTTGTGTGTTTTGTTTAGTTTTTATTATTTTCGTATGATTTTGTGGTACTGCGTATCACACTACGGACTGCGTATTCCTGTGCGAGTCACAAAGATCCATGAATGGCATCCGGAACCAACGGCTTAACGTGCTTTCCGTATCACACAAAACACACACGTAGATAAATAGTTATTTGTTTTACATATGGGTAAAAGTGTTTTTTGCCGTGAGTGCTTGGATTGAACCCTGAGCGTCGCGAAGGTTTCAAATCACCAAACGCTAAAAACTTTTACCCATAAGTGAAACACAACAATTTTCACCACACTACGAGGAACTTGCAAAAAAGAAAGAAAATCAGTAAGATACGTATAGAATCTGTTTATTAAAGGTCATTAAACACCGGTGTGTGTGAAGTAGAACCGGGGCAGACTGTATTCGCACAGTTTGGTAAAAAATTGCCTCGGCACGCACCAGATTTATTGTGCCGCCATTTTTAATTTCAACGTTACGTGAAATAGAAAAATCGAGTGTAAACCCAGCCACACACGGGCGATCGTTTTTCTTGCACAGGATTTTGAACGCGCCGCTCAGCGCCGAGAGTTGGAAATACAACAGTGTGTTTTTTTGACGAGCTGGGGTGCGCTCTTTTGGATTCTCAATTCTTGGCTTAATACCGAGAGTTGAAAATCCAGTGCGCTATAAAAAATCGTAGTGTAAAATAATCGCCCGTGCGTTCCTGGGCTAAAGGGTGATAAATTTTAGACAGGCATTCGAACCTTTTCTAGGCACGTAGGTTTTTATTTACATATTTATTTCATTCGGTGGGTTTCTATTTTAGTTCTGATGTAGGTTTAAAGTATATCTACATAAGTAGCACCACTTTTTGGTGACTCTTTCATGGCTTATCGTAATTTTGTAGTTTATCGCTTGCCCCAGGTCCACATCACTTAGTCATGAGCTTGTTCTCACTGTTAACACTCTCTTAACTGAGACTACTCCCAACGTTAGAGATTAATACGTCCATGGCTTTTTCATAAAAAAATAAGAATTCAAAACATTTGTTCGTTTTAAGCTAACTACACGTACACTGTATTTTATATGCTTCATTAATTTCGACGTGTGGTTATTTTTCTACAAAATGGACAACAAACAAATAACAAAAAAATATTAAGTGAAAACCTTTTTACAAACAAGCAATAAACTCAAAAGAACAAGATAAAACTTACGTAAACATGAAACTTCAATATTTTCGTAAGAGCTTGAGGCTTATCCTAAAACCGTAAAAACAGTCAAATCTTCGGCTATCCAACTTTAGAACATACTATCATAATTGAATGCGGGTAACAAAATTAAGTGTCTCTGCTGTGCCAAAGCTGCAATGGTGCGAGCAGAAGCCAGGTAAACTTTAGAAAAGACTATCATAATTAATTAAGTGTATTAAATGTGTCTTTATTGTTGACCGTTGAGGAGTTCCCTCGTTTGGAGCAAATCCTGGGTGTAAAGCAGGTCATGCATAACGTAAAAATGTATTGTCTTCGAAACAGAATCATCATGTATTTCTACTTCATGGGATAAAAGGAAGTAGTTTTAATTCAGCTTGTAAGATTTGATCAATACATACTAACTGACTAACTAACTAACACGGCAAGTTAACAAAAGCTTGAAAAATACTAGCGTTACTCAATCAGCCAATATGGCGGAAGCTGGCATTGTTCGCCTGATATTTTTGCAAATGGGTATTCATTTGGCTTTGATTGGACGTGATGAACGAATACCTGACGATATTGCGAATAAGTAACTAATCTAATTAGTGTGTATTACAGCTACATTTCAATAAAGCTATTCATAGTTTTATTAAATGTATTTTTAACAACCTTAAAGAATATTTTATTCTATGAATTTCGGGTGAGCTTGATTTAAGTTAAACATATTTCATTCAGGTACTGTCAGACTCATAGATTAGCAGTCAATAGGCACTCAAGTTTGTCTTGCATTGAACAATAATTAGATAGCTTCTCTCTTTCCTAACACACACCGGCCTAACAGTATAACGTAATCACCATAGCCACAACACATCGACTTTCTGATATCATCACACATTACCATTATAACCCCATACAAAAAGAATTGGCCCACAAATGTCTTTCTGCCGTGTTTTACCGCCAACGATTCGGCATGATTTATTCATTTGTCCATAAATTCGGTCATAAGCCGGACATATTTATTTTATATGAAATATCGGTTTTACCCTTGGCCGGTACGGTAATACGATATTTTCTCCCATTGTTATCCTCACATTCGGCTTGACCCTTGATATTTTCGGCTATTATATTCCGGCTTTTTCGGCTACTTCTGCTAGCGCAACGTTTTATAGTCAAACTTGAATCTACAAACACTGCGTACTTATGCGGAAATCTGTTGAGTGCTTCTTATTTTTTTCTTCAATCGTATAAATAGACAAAATAGCTTTTGTTAAAGAAGCCTCTTCAATGTTTTTAATCTGTACTTCTCTAAGAATAAATGTTAAATACTTTATTATGTAGGAGTCTACATTGACATTCGGTAGTTAGAGGAGATTTTCTTTATAATATACCTATAGTGATGTTACCAGCTCACAAACGTATTTCATTGACATTCGCTACAAACGTATTTCAGATTTAAATAGGTGTTTACGGTATCCATTGGTTATTTTGTTAGCGGTTTAAATGTTGTGGTAAGTACCTAACATCATACTATATAACCATACTATATACACTATAAACTAGGTGTTGCCCGCGACTTCGTGTGCGACCCAGAATCAAAAGTAGCTTTGTCCTTACTCAGGCCATGGTCTATCTGTGTGCCAAATTTCATCCAAATTCGTTCAGCCGTAGCGTAAAAAACGGAACAAACAAAATTACTTTTGCCTTTATAATTTAGTTAGTTTCCTAATAGGTACCTTCTCGTCTTAATATATTTGGTAGTATTAAGCTATTCGTCACTTCAACGGAATTTAGAATGACACGAGTACTTTTGTGCTCGCGAACCGGAATCAAGCGCACTCAGGTACAGCAGGACTACAGGAGACGACACTAAAGTGCATTCACTTACTTAAGCCCCTAAAACTTTGAGGATGTGACACTCAAAAGGCTGCAGGATTAACGTTAATATATTTCCGGAAATGACGGAATTGTCACGGTTGCTGAACATCCAGGGCGAATCGTAAAAGTCGGTAACTAATGGATTTACCAAGGAAAAAGCGCTATGCGTTTTAGGGATAATACCGAGTAGTTAAGAGTATCAAATAAACCATTAAACAGCTTTTTAATAAATTCAAAAAAATGTTTTCAATATACATGGGCACATCAGAAACTTCAGAAGCTAGGTGCACGGTTCTTAATTGGTCGTTCCTCATGGACAAGAACCGGCAAGAAAAACCACGGTTTCTCTTTTAAAAATAATTGACTTTTGCAATGAAACAAGGTTTAAAAACGTACGGTCGGAAAGTGTCTGCCAACCGAAAAGTTACCAGGTACTTAACAAAAAAGAAAATGGTCAAACTCAAACTCAAACCAAAGCATTTATTTCAAATAAACCGATTACAGGCACTTTTGTCAAGGGATCGGCCAGTCAGAAAGATGAATCTAGTGGCCATTCCAAAGCAGTTATACAAGTATACACCTATATTTTTTCCACACAGAAAATTAAATCCTAGACACGTAATCTTATACATAGTATAAGTATAGTGAAAATAAGTTTAATATCGCTTGTTCAACATAACAAGTCTTTTATGTTTATGTGGAACAAGATAAACGTATCTCGATTCGATCAGTATAGAGGAGAGTTACAACAAAGGCCCGCCAAACAATTGTTTCGTAATTCATACTATTCCATTCTCTCTTTACATTATTCAAAGGAGGGACGAGGCTCGAGGGATAAAGTAAAGCACAGACCTAAAGATAAAGTTTATAACTTCAAAGACAAATACATGGATGATTTTCATAAAAGAAACCAGCCAGCCGTATTTATATATAAAATGCGAATCGTTGTACTCTTTTCTATATTAAATTATTCCACTAATTGTAACCGACAACGTCATTCGCTCTATAATCTCCAAACTTCGTTACAAGAGCTCTGAAGGGTTGATGATCACTGGGCACGCCACAATAGCGGCGATAAGTCCCGTCTTTGAGGAGTGGTTGGAAAGGCACCACGGCATCCTCACATTCCGCCTGACACAGGTTCTCACTGAACACAGTTTTTTCGGGAGGTTCCTGTTCCGTATAAGGCGGGAGGAAACGCCCGGGTGTCACCATTTTGTGGATCGCCCGGAGGACACGGTGGAGTATACGGTGGAGGTCTGCCGAGCTTGGGCGGAGCACCGCCGTTTCATCGCGGAGGTGATCGGCAGCGACAATATCTCGCGTCCGGCCCTGGTCCGAAACGAGAGCAAATGGGAAGCCGTCACCTTTTGTGAAGCATTAATGCTTGCAAAGGAGGAAGCGGAGTGCGTGAGGGAGAGAACCTTGCGCCCTCATGCCCCTAGTCACCGCAGGGGACGCCTTGGGCGTCAGGAGTCGCCAGCAGATTCTCGGCCATCGTAGGCGCGGGCTTGCGGGCGGCGAGCAATTGGAAGCTCGCCTTCGGTAAGGACTAGGCCCAGGGCCTAAAAGATATGTCAGCACCAATTGACGGGGTCCGTTAGGGCCGATAATACTCCCAATAACTTGTTTTTAATCACACAACATCCATACAAACAAAATACCCAAGTCGTATCCGATTTGACCGACACAACACAACAAGTTGACAACAAAAAATGCTAAGCAGGCTAGACTGTCGCCGTAAGATATTTAAATCATAAATTTTTTTGATTGTTTATATAATTTTTTTTAATGATTTCATCAGCCATTTAACCATTAAAACTACCTCAAAAATCTCTTTGATTTCCCTACACAAAATGAGAAAGAAAAAAAAAACTATATTAATAACAGCGGAACACGCCCATTACACCACGAGGCACGTATACAGTGCTGATGTATGCATGAGTACGGCTCCACTCTCTGATTTATGGCGGTAATTTCCATGGCGACGGGACACCGTATTTTCCACTTAGAGACACTTCCTTCTACTATATTTCTCAAAATACCAACAATTTCTAAAATACCAGAAATTGTTGGTGTATGTAACTATATGTGTAAATATGGAGTGTTGATAAGTTAACGTTTGTTTTATGATCAAGGTACCACTGACGTATAGTGCTATAAAGATAGTCACTACGATTAACTATTATAATAATAAACATAACGGGGTTTCAACATCATTTCCCTACACTAAAGAGGCTGAAACTTTTGGCACAAACTTTAAAATAGTTTGCTAAAGCAGTAGTGGGTAATATTACAAGTCAATAGGGAAAAGCTGCTTATCTCAGGCAATGTCGGTTTAGAGTCGTACTATTTCCACATACATACATATAGTCTTAATAGGTTATACCTACATATGTATTTATAATATTAATCTCGTACACATCTGACATCACACTAACCTAAATGCAATTTATCCAACGCAATGTAATTATAAAGCCATCTCGTCAGATAATAAGCGATCCGTTAAAAATATAATCATGAACAGCAATTCGTCACGTCAATTGACAATATGGCTTCAATTTAAATGGCGGCTGACACGTGTAACGTGTATCACAAAGCTTTGTAAAGCCATATATATTATGTGGGCCCATTCATTAGGACAATTGAATAAATATATCGACTGTAAAAATCTTTCTGGCAGGGTATTTTCAACCCTATTGTGAAAAGCAGTAGAGCATTTATTTGCATTTTTGTTTTTTTAGAAAACGCACAATCGTCGGAGCTATACAAGTAAGCGGCTTATTCCTGAAATGTAGCGAAATGTTGATGTTTCTGGTTGTTATTATAAGCTGTAATGCAACATTATCTCCTCGATAATGTAATGCAACATTATCGAGGAGATATAAGAATATTTTTTTCTTGTTGTCTGTATGTGTTCTTTATTCAACGAGAGAAATTTTCACCATACTTTGAAAGTGGCTTTACGATCGATATTTTGGATCCTAAAAGACTCACTAAAAGACTAAAATACTGGAGTGGCAATTGCTGTTGACCAACAGAATGGTATTGCGGGAACCTAACGAGATGAATATAAATTCTCAACGCCTATTTATTTCAGCGAGCGATAAGTAGATCATTTTGCTCGGAGTACGTGCTTTTATGATGACTGGCATTATTGATGACGCGCTTTTATTATTCAAATGTCGCTCCACGGATTTCTATTCTTGTTCTTAGCAGTTTTTGGGATTATTGTTTCGAATATCACGCCTGGATTCTCGATGGGATAGGCAATAAGGTATATTGTTCCTACACCCATATTATGCATAGCCATACGTGTTTACTGTTTGGCTATTCAATTTATGTATTCGGTCCAGAAATTGTCCCTTTAATATATATGAGTTTTGATATAAGAGTTACCAGCCTAATATAGTCCCATTGCAGAGAAAAGTTCTCTTCATACTTAATTATACTACCCCCCGCCCTCGGTTTCACCCGCATACGTCTCGATCCCGTGGGGATATCGGGATGAAAAGTTTCAAAAGTATGAAAAGTAACAAACAAACATTTAAAAAAAATCAAATCTTTTATCTTTATAATATTAGTTGCAATAGATAAGTACAACATTAATTTATAGTAAGAATATACTTGCAAGTACCAACAAGAATAATAGTAAACTAAAGCACACTTGTACGTCTTTATTAGAAGCGATTTTCTTAAATCTCCGCTTGAGCTCTCGACCTTCCCAAGAAATCCTTGTGAGAGCTAAGTCTTCTATCCAATGAGGTCAAGGTTGCCAGTGACGGATTTCCAAGCAAATTAACGACGACGCTGCCAAGATAGCTGCAGATCCGTCACCTGACTACAGATCCGGGACTGAGATCCGGCTAATGAATTCCGACGATTTACGTCCGGCACGCGACGGAATTAATCTCATCTTGAAATCTCACTGTTACTTACTTGAGAGTTTTTACTTGGGGATTATAATACGTTCTTGGGACGTTGAAAAATATCGGAATTTTTATGTTTATTTGATTACTTATTTGCAAGATGGGTTCGTTATCCTTTGGGAGTGAGCTTGAGGGATATTATCGAACTGTGTTTTGGAGGTATTTTTTTTGTTTAGAATTGTACTTTTGACGAATTTTATTTTTTCTACGATGAGGGGAAAAATGAAATGTCTTTTTATAAAAGCCTTTTATGCTACCAGAGCCATTTTAGATAGAAAATCCTTTTTCATCACAAAACTTATTGATTTCTTAGTTATTCTGTAAGCAGAATATTTAGAAGCGTGTCTTTTCGCCTCGTTATTATGTAAATAAAACGTGGACAGATAAGACTTTTGTGTCAGTGGGCTGTCGTCTATACAATTAGGGGTAGACTACAAAGGACCGTCTGATAAAAACTGACCCTAAAGAGACACAGTGGAGCATACGGTGGAGGTATGCCCAGCTTGGGCGGAGCACCGCTATGTCCTCGCGGAGGCGATTGGCGGCGGCGATCTCTCGCGTCCGGCCCTGGTCCAGGCCATGGTACGGAGCGAGAGGGAATGGAAAGCCGTCACCTCCTTCTGCGAAGCAGTAATGCTCGCGAAGGAGGAGGCGGAGCGCGTGAGGGAGAGAGCCTTGCGCCCTCACGCCCCCACTAGCCGCCGCAGGAGACGCCCTGGGCGTCGGGAGTCGCCTGCAGATTCCCGGCCACCGTAGGCGCGGGCTTGCGGACGGCGAGCAATGGGTAGCTCGCCGTCCGGTAAGGACCAGGCCCGGGCCGACGGCGCGTTGTGTTCCACGCGCGCCTCAAAGAGATTTCAGCACAAAGTGACGGGGTCCGATAGGGCCGACGCCTCAGGGTGACGGGTTATTCTAAAGAGAAAACCGTGGCCCTGGCACAGGCAACTGAAGGAACACGGGTGGGTTTTAGTTACCTCTTAAAGTTAGAGAAATTGTTCCATATTCATTCAGAGCCAAAATTGGGTAAAATATTAAATATTCGTTTAAGTTTCTAGTTACTGGCTGACATGTCTTTGACCTGCACAAAGTTGAGTTTTTACAGGTCAAAGACATGTTTGCTGAACGCCTCACCTCGTTAAGCTTTCGGTTAGTCTGTGAATTATGAAGCTAGCTGACATTAAAACGCTAGCGAAGATACTTATTCGAGCTTACCCATGCGAAGAGACTTAGTTTAGTTTTTGTTAAGGTAGTACGAATGGTGGACTGAGACAAGTAAGTACTCCTAAGTACCTGTTAACTGGGTTAGATGGATACTCTAGGCTCTCACAGACCGGCGCGACGCGAATCTTTTAAAATATTTTCTATGAAGTTTTCACTGAAATTGTTCTACGAGAGTCGCATCGCTCCCGTTTGCGGGAGCATTTAAGTATGCCTATTTTTCAATGATTGATACTTACTTCGACTAAGCAACTGAATGAGGTATCAAAGTATAAACCTGTTTTGCCTCGCTGGTCTAGTTGTCGAGGATAGGATTCCAGGTTACCGGTTAGATTCCCGGACCGGGCTTTGTTAATGAGTTTTTCCTTTCTGAAAAATTGGAGCTCCTACTCCAGCTACTAAGAATTCCAAAATTTCGTGCAGGTATATATCGAGATTCCTGCCTTGATTTATGACCGGTTAACAGCAATAGGCTCGCTCCCAATTCGGTATGCAGGTGTAGGAACACACGGCTATATATCAAGCTATACATTTCCAGTTTAAGCTGACCTAAACTGTACGGAAATCCTATACAATGCGAGATCAGCTTATACTAGAAATTCATAGTTTGATAAGTAGCCGTGTGTACTCCAACTCTGCCCACACCTTCGTAGAAAACCGACGTGATAATATATAGAACGTATAAACGTACACAACACGTCTATCCACGACCTACACTCAAATGTTTCTATTACAAAACTAACAGTGAAATGTATTGACCAAGCAATACAAAATGGCTGCTAGCCACTGGATAACGCTCAATGGCAGTGTATTGTCTCTTTGTGTGTAAAATAGGTAACTTAATTTCTGAAATCGGTCGGTTTTTGTTTTCGTTTTTTCTTCCAATTTTTTTTTCACTATGTACTGTTTTTTTTTGGAAGTCGTTTTTTTTTTTTGTAAAAAACTTTTTTATTAGTTACTAAGTCTTTGTTGTACCTACTTTACACAAATTGGAATACCACTACTTGCTAGTTAAACAACTTGGACTCGAAGTTCAACATAAACAAAGTGAAATTAAATACGTGTTATTGAAACTTACTCAATGGCTTCGTACCGAGACGGAAAACTACCGAAACAATGTTGGCGGGTATTGCCTCTTTATGTCTCGATAAATGTCGGCAGTACGGAAATAGAAATGTAACGAGATTGTTGTAGCTAGAAAACGTTGCTGGTCGCTCGTGGAGCTTGCAAGTTAACTTGATGTAATCGGTGAGCTTCCCGGATCGAGCATTGTTATTGAGTATTAGTAAACTCTTAGAAACTCCTGCTGATAAGAATTCAAAACTTGGTGCCACAACTTCACTCAACAATCAACGTTTGTCTTAATTTGTGCCACCATAAGTAAGCTCGTTCCGTTTTTAGGTTTCTGTAGTCAACAAGGAACCTTAATAGTTCCGCCATATATCAGACGCTCAGCTTAGCTCAGACTCTTAGTACTAGAAAGCTGTAAAGCGGCATAGATATTTACATATTAGTCAAAGTGGTAAAATAAAATCTTGAAAAAAAAAACGTTTTTAGAGTAGCTACCTCTCCTACACGTAAAGTGGGAATGATTTGTTATTTCGCGTCTATCTCAGCGGTGTGGGGTGTCGGTGGAAAGGTCGGTTAAAATATTGCGGTTGAGTGAAAACCCTTTTTTCGATTCAGGGGTCCGTTTGCGAAGTATTAAGCTTTAAAGTGCTCATTTTTGTTAGAGTCTGGTCCTCCTGCCAGTTTAATGGTTGCTTTTGGACATGTGAAAAAAATCACGGCAGGGAAAAGGGAAACTATCGTAACTATATAAAGTATGTTTTACAAGTAAATGAGTCATAGTCGACCAACTTACATTAGCAGTTGGAATGTATTAGAGGACATGTTTTTCAACTTTCAATTAAGTTTTCCCTTAATTGTGCATGGTCCGACACGCTTTTGGCAGGTATTTTTCCATTTGGATTCATAACTGGCGAAATGTCTGTGTGTACTACCTACCTACTGCACTTCTGCCCACCTGAGGAAAGCAGACGTGATATTATATAGTCGCAAACACACGTCTATTTAAGACCTACACTCAAATGTTTCTATTACCAAACAAGCAGAGAACGATGTTGACCAAGTATTAAATTTAATATATTTAATTAATTGCAATCGTCGTATTCAAAACATGTTTTAATAAAATGTTTTAATTCATTACTAGGTTGGGTATCTGCACCTCTTACTGCGCTGTTTTTCTTTCAATAATGGGGCAGTTACACTTAAGTTTGCCATGTACAAATATTGTTAATTAGTGGTGTACCTACTGTTGAAGAGCCCAATAATTTTAGTAAAAAAGACAAATAAGCCGACTGCGTATGAGTGAACTTGAAAAAGATGGCTCGGAGGCAATATGGGTCTTTAATGTTGACGATGCCTCCGACAGCATGCGATTATTTATAGTACTAAGTTTAATAGTAAACCACTTAAAATAAAATTGTCTTATTTGAATATTTTTGGACGTAACTTTTTACTGTCGGGTTTTTAGATTTTTCAAATTTAATTTTAAAATTTAAAATTTTTAGTTATTAATTATAATTTTTCACATTAATTCGGTCTTAATCACAGCTTTATTAAAGTTGAGTTTAGGTTTGGAAAAAAAGTGACAATGGTTGCTAACCAACTGTAAATCGTTATAGATCTTAAATGGTCATTTAAAATGAAAAATTACAAGAAAAACTTATAGATGAATTCCAAATACCTATTTAATGATACCCTACTTCAGTTTTTTACTTTTTCTAGTTGTCGCCGTATTGAATAATTAGTATTAATTATTCAATCAAGTCAAGTCTATAATGAAACTCGTGACAAATCAATTGACGAAAGAATCATCAAAATCGTCTCACGTGTTTGGTCTTTAAGTGCCACACAGGAACAAATATACACACATGCATCGATCAAAACACATTGTCGTCCTTTGGGTCGCGCAGTCGGGTAAAACGTAATACAAAATGGCTGCTTGCCACTGGATCACGCTCGTTGGCGGGTATTGCATCTCTATGTGTCTCGATAAATGTCAGATCGTGTAACTAGAAAATGTCGTTGGACGCTCTTCGAGCTTGCAAGTTAACTTGATGCTATTATTCGCTAAAGTGGTGTTTTGCTTGTGAAATTGATTTGAGGAAGTTGGTTGTGAAATGTTTTTTAAATTAGGGCGTTCGACCTTGATACGTTACTTGGTTTGTTATAAAATGGACAATGGCTTTGAAAATTTATGGTCAATTGCTATGGGTACCTTATCAAATATTTACTTATTGAACATAGTGTGAAAGTTGATAACTAGTTCAAATATCGCCTAGTCATCAACAGCGCACAAAAAAACTAAAAGCATTTATTCCTATTAAACCTAAAGACACTTGAATTGAAACTTATTATTAAAATAACCTAAGCCAACATAATCATCAAACAAGGACAAATTATCAGCAACATTTTCGATAAACAAAAAGCTTTCATCGATTCCCTGAATTAATTAGAGTCATTAATCACTTTGTCTTTAGCACCGAGCATCAATATTCATTATATGATCAGACTAATTTGTACCAACTGAATATTAATCGTCTGGCAACAAAATACACCCAATTATTGCTGAATTTTTGTATCTTTAATTATAGATGAAAATGAAGATGTAACAGAATGTGTGTAGTTAAAAAAAAACAAAGAGACTCAAAATAGTTAAGATATCCCACTTTTCAGGATCACAAACTTGTCATGTAGTCTCTTTTTTCTACATGGATGAATCAATCAATAATAAGTTATTTCAATAAGAAACCCACAAAGTAGCCAAAATTATCAAAGCGTAAAAGTCAGCTATCAAAGCCCATTATAATATCTCAACTTTCTGAAAACCACGTAACTTTCTACCGTTCCCACATCATTAATTATACTCACAGTAATCATTATGAGCCTATCAACACCATTTATATACGTCTTCATCTATATTACACGTTTTAATCGGATTCTGCGTGACACGGAGTTGAGACTTGAGAGTTACACGATCCAACTTAAGGTGGATATAGATCAAAGACTTTAAGAAATTAAAGTCCGGACTTATATGAAGTCCATATAAAAGTTCCGCGAATCTGTAAAGAACGTTCTAGACGCGAAAGGGTTTCAAATTAAAATGTCGAAGAAAACCGTTAATTAGAACAATCCAAAGATGTTTAGTAAACATTTATTCGTACCCGAATCCTGCAATAAAATGTTTGTTCAGAAAAGTTTTTTTTTACGTAAATATTTTCAACGTTTTGCATAATTTCACATTTTTGCGATTTGCTCAAGAAGTTTGTTCTGGGACGTCGGCTTTGAGAACAAATTTGTGAAATGTGTACATTCTCATTAATAAAACAAGCCCAAGTCTTAAAAGACGGAATCCTTAACAATAATTAGTTATTTACTTGTTGAATCATCTAGGTACTCATACATCAGAATCTGTATTTTACCTCTTAACTAGACTCCATTTTATTTCCCAAACACACAAATCATTCGCCTGTCTGTTTTCAAATCACATTTGCTACGTCACACCTCAGCTCCCCAGCCAGTTAAACACATTTATTTCAATACAGAGTCGACATCTCCTTAACACTGTATCCGGCAGAGAGTCGATCGATTATACAGGGTGTTATGGGGGCGAGGGAAATACCCTCAGGGGTTGAAAAGGGGGGTTTAGGGGGGTTATATCTGCTGCTTTACAGGCGCAAGCGTCCACGGTGCGAGCGATAAAATGCTCCCGTCTGCTAGCACCAATACGTGGGGATCACAGTAAACAGAGGGACTTGCGATGGAGCTGGGTATACTTTATGCTATGAAAAGAAAAAGCTTTAGAATGTTTTTTAATCTTAGCTAGTTAGGAAAATTATATTCAGATACGATTCAGATACACACAGATTGTATGCTTATAATGGAGGAGAAATAGAGGAGCGGGATTATGATTAATTCTAGTGATGTAGTTTTTAAAACAAGGAAGTAATTCAGAGTTCAAGTCCGCAGATTACGCGTTGGACGTGGAGTTGCAGACACCAGCCCGTTACACAATAAAACACAATTCACAGTTAAATTATACTTCTTTTCATGCAAGAGAAACAAACGATGAAAACCGTAGACTAAAATCCCAGAACTCACTGTATTCCAAATTCAACACAGGAGTATTTAACCATTGAAAAGGCAGACTTTAAAAGGCTGAATGCTAAAATAGGTCAGACTACAATAGGACTTCAGACCGGAACATCCGGTAAACGTACAACAGCTGGTCACATTACTGAAGCCAATCGGGACGCGGTAAACACGCGAGACCTATTCGCTATTTAATTTCATGTCTTTATAAGCGTAAAAATGTTCTGAAATTGAGTAATGGATTTTTGTTATGGGTTCGTAAACAGTTTCGCATCTATTTATTGAACATACGCAAGGTTTTCCCATCTGATGAATCCACTCATCCGATTTTAGAGTTTTTGAGTGCTTCATAGAAATTATCTTCTTAAAAATTTTACTGTTATAGTTACTTTAACGACTTCATGGAGCAGTACTGTGCCTGACTGACAGACAACGCTGAAAGTACTGAATACGGGAATGTAACATTTTAACTAGGTTTTAAGAGGGTGCACAGGTGTATAGTAGCACTAAGAAGACATTATTTCTGAACTCAATCCATGCAATAAACTTTGTATGCAAACAAAGTCTCGCGCAACATATATTCTACACTAATATTATGAAGAGAAAAAAGATTTTTGTATGTTTGCTTGTTATGCTTTCACGCTAAACGGCTGAACGAATTTGAATGAAATTTGGCACATGGGTAGACCATGACCTTGACTAAGACACAGACCACTTTTTGTCCCGATATTCGTACGGGATCGAGATCAATGTGAGTGAAACCGAAGGGCGCAGCTAGTCTCTCATAAAATTGCCGACATTCTGACGTTTGTAACTGATATTTTAGTCAAAAGGTCGGGTTATGGCACCGGTTTAAAATTAGTGGTCTGCGGGTAATGTCAGTTGTGAAAATTAATAAAGTTAGCCGTCCTGAAAATGTTAAAGAGCTGGCATTTATTGTAAAGCATAGTAGACCTTTTATTTTATGATGTCCATTATCTTTAGTTAAGGAAAATTTATACAGCAACTCAGCTGCGGTTACGAAAGATAGCGTTTTTGGAAAACTATGACAATTAATTAATTTATTATGTAAATTTATCTAAGGGAAACAAATCTAATTGTATTGCCGAAGATACCTTTCATTATTCCTTCAAAGCTGTCATATTTTCTTCATATGTGTAATAATAATAATGTAAGGAAGGAAAAAGTGTAACTTCTCGTAAATTCCGAATAATACAGCATCTTGAAACAACGGCAACAAAAGGGGAGTTCTTTGCCAGACGTATAGTATTTTGGGGCTGATACACGTTGACAAATAAAAACAACATTACGTGACATCACGCCTGTTTTCAACCAAGGGTTAGGCAGAGGTGTGTTACCTAGTACATACACAAAAAAACAGAATTAAACACTTATCAAAACTAGACAAACACACGTCTATTTCAAAGACATTTAACACAAACTTAAGCAAAAACAAACTATGAACGTGTAGCTCTCGCTTCAAGCACATGGGTGTATCAATTTTCAAGTAGGTAGGTAGGTAGGTATGCTTCCATGCGAATTGCATTCGAGGGATGATTATAACAGACGGATGGGCAGGAGCAGAGAGTTGTGCTTTAATTTAAAGTTATTCTTAGGATTTTGATTGTGTGATGGGGCAAAATGATTATAAGGTGAAGGGAAAATGGTACCTACTGCTATCCGTGTTTGTAGCAGTGTGATAAGTGGATCGTCGCAGCTAGGTGTTTTAATCCAAATTGCAGTGAAAGACAGATCGCTATGGATGATAGACGGTATAAATTATATCTGTCCCTGTCAAACAAATAACTGTCAACATAAAACAAAACATTTCAAGTCAAAACATAAAACTGTCAAGTTAAAAACATTTCAAGTCTTTAGAATGCTATGGTTATGACAAAGACGGCTTGATGGAATCATTATCATAAAACAAAGGACTCAACTCGAAGACATATCATAATGAGCATGACTTTTTACAATTTTATAGCCTATATAACCACATTGCAAGACACTTTTGTAAACCTTTAAAAAATGTCATTAACTTTTTATGTGTTCACATAAAAACGCTACTCGATCAAATTAATCATTTTTGTTTCAAATTACTCAATAATTTGATTATTACAATTAGTGCGTTAATTTTCACCACACACTGTGCTTAATTGTCATTTAATGAGAATGTTAATTATCTGTTTGTGAATGCGCGTATTTATTTAGAGGGTCATTAGTTGGCGCTTGTTTATCCAAAATTATAGCATATCCCAGCACAAAACATTTGATGAAATATAGGTTATTTGAAAATCGCATCAAGCGTATTTTGAAAGCAGTTAACACAAAATTAACAATAGTTAAAACCAAATACCGTTTAAGCCTCAAATAATTGCAATTAAAGTCGGATTATACTTCCAATAATTTCGAAACGAAAATAGAAATTCTATTGTTTCCTTAACAACAATAAAGATTGAGCTATATTGAAGCACTTTGGAGTCTGGGTACTCGAAGTAAGAACGAAGCTAGTAAGTGCTTCGCTCGGCTCGGCCGCGTTTGCACCGTCATGTAACGATGTTATCTCACCTCTATTGTGAAGACATGGCTCTTTGTGAGAAATGTTCGTAGTTTTCTATAGATTGACGTCTGAATAATACAGATGGTACAGAATATAAAGATTTGTTTGTTGTTAGTAGAGAGAGCCGATTTGATTGATATGAAACTTTCATTCACGATTGGTTTGTTTTGGATCTTACTATACAAAGCAGCTGAGATTGATATGGATAGTGCTCTTACTGAAATTAAATCCGCGGTGAGAAGCCCTTTATATTCTTTTCGGGTATCACAACACATCAGGTTGACCTCCTTCACTGTGAAAATGTTACAATAGGCACTAGAGGCAGACTCATTATGCCATATTTATTTATTGAGCCCTTACGTATGTTGTTAAATTGTATATGAATGTACCTATTGCCAGTATTCATTGACAAGCATACTAGCTTATAGTCAAGTTAATACCGAAGTAAGTTGTCAATGTAGCCGCTTTGTATGCCACCCGTGTCTGGCATATTGATGAGCTCGAAGAGGACAAGTTGACATTTTGTAATTTTGTAGTACGTGAACACGTGAGTAATGTGTTTCATACGCTTTTGTATTTCCTCATTTTCTTTGTAGAGTTTTGATGATGAAAGAAAAACGTCAGAGTAGTCATGAACGTTTTGTTGCCAGTGCCGTCTATTAATTCATAACATACATAATCAATTTAACTATTAGCTGGATAATAATAATATTTTCATTTCAAACAGACAGTCCATAAAATTATCGCATAGAAGGTTAGTTCATCATCATCATCATCAGTCCACTGCTGGACATAGGCCTCCCCTAATGAGCGCCATAGCGCCCTGTCTTCAGCTTCACGCATCCAGCATCTGCCTGCAGTATTTCGCAGATCGCCATCCAAGGTTAGTTGTACACCCAAAAATAAAAAAGGATTTAGTAAGGTACCTGCCCAGTACACAGTAAATGGACTATTTGTTTTGCACGCTGACGTTCTGAAGTCAGTGTTGATGCTACCATGGAATCTGCTCATAGTTGATGCGACTTCTAATAGGGTAAAAGCGAGAGAAAGTCTTTGGTCTGCAGAGTAAAATAGGCTTGTAGTATAACTAGTTTACTTACACAGATAAACTCAAAGACAAGTCCAAAAGTGGCCATAGCCCATACACTAGGGCCGAGATCAATAAACGTTACTTAGCAGGTGCTTCGGCTAAGACATGTTCCCGTCTCTATTTTGTTCTTGTAGTTAGAGAAGGGAAAATAACCACGAGGGGAATCGATATTAACTTGATAAAACAAAAAATATCTGATGTTCTCAACACATACATCAAGTTATTACACGCACAGCGTTCGTTGACCAAAAAAAAAACAATAAATCATTATTTTTTGTTCCATCACGTCAGCGGAGTTTCGCTGACCAAATTAATAAGTCCCTTTGGAACTCGGCCTAGGAGTTGGTAACCATGCAGTGTTTACTGTTAATTGTATAATGAGGTTTGCAAACTCAAAATTAAAACCGATAACTAACGCTTACTTGGTAACTTAAGTCTTCAGAGGAGGTGTTATTTTTGGCAACTTTGCTAAAAGTTATAGGTACAATATCTCATTGTTAAAACAGCAGATAACTTGAAATATATTCAATATGTAAATTATGACAAGCCTAATTCTTCAGCGCATTATGAAAATTTGATGCTGTGCTCCGAGTTGTAACAATTTAGAAGCGAAGTTTTCAGTCTGGTGAGTAAGCTGAAAAATTATGTATTTTGTGCCAAAATATTAAACTGTAGGTATGTACTTGAGATGCACCTGCATAAATAGCTATCAGGTCTGAGTTATACAAATTCCATATTAAAAATCCTGAAATGCCACGCCTGCATTTTAATACTACAAGTGACCATAAACTAATAAATCGAATATTCAATCAAGACTGTACACTAACAATCGTAAAGTTGCATACATACATAAACTCACGCCTTCTTCCCAGGGGGTAGGCAGACACCAGACGCGCTGGTAAGAGAGGCGGAACTATATGCGGTGTGCAGAGAGGCGGAAAAGGCTCTTCAGCTGGCAATAAAGCGGGCAAAGGCCCAAGCCCATCATAACTTGCTGGCAATTCTAGAACGGGAGCCGTGGGGCCGTTAGGGGCAAACTTCCCACTGTCCCGTAGCCTCCAGCCACAGCTGCTAGAGGGAGTGGTAAGCGCTTTATTCCCCTCACAAGGGGAGCACACACCACCGCATATGGTTTCGCCTGCCATGCTGCCCATCGCGAAAATTACGATGACGACGTGTCTGAAGTGACCCATATGGAACTGAGAGTGGCAGTACAAAGGCTACAGGCCAAAAACACTGCTCCAGGACCTGATGACATTCCTGGACGTGCATGGGTTTTGGCTATCAGGGCTCTCTGGCCCCGATTAGTGGGACTCTTGAGCGCATGTTTGGAGAGGGGCCAGTTTCCACGCCAGTGGAAGACTGGAATGCTGGTCCTGCTGAAAAAGGGAGGGCGTCCTGCGGACTCTCCATCCGCTTACCGGCCCATTGTGTTGATGGATGAGGTGGGCAAATGCTTCGAGAGAGTTATTGCAAGCCGCCTTATCCAGCACATGCCAAGAGAGGGGCCGGACCTGGCGGATAACCAGTTTGGTTTTCGTCGCGGTCGCTCTACAATAGACGCGATCATGCGCGTGATGGTCCTGGCGGAGGAAGCAGTGACCCAGGGTGAGGTCGTCTTGGCAGTGTCTTTGGACATTGCCAGTGCCTTCAACACGTTGCCCTGGAGTTGCATTAGGGAAGCATTCCGCTATCATAGGGTGCCAAACTACCTCCGCCGTATTATTGGGGCTCATCTGATGGACAGATCTGTCATCTACCCGGGTCGGGAAGGATGGGGTTGGCGAGAGATGACGTGCGGTGTTCCACAGGGTTCGGCTCTCTCTCGGAATTCAATTTATTTTGTCACGTTGTTTCGTCCTGTAATACAGCTTATTTCAGTCCCTATTATTTAGCTGTCAGGAACAGCGGCAGTAACTCAACCCGCTGAACACATATAAGTCACATTTAGTTAACCGACGCAACCGAACGTTGCCGTTGTACTGAATGGTACACATTATATCAAGGTATGTAATTTACTTCTTTGTGGTGGCCTTAATTTAGTTCGTTTTAGAGATGTAAATATTGGGTAATTTGTGACGAAGGTGACTAATGGACACAATGTTATTTGAGAAATTAGTAGTTCTTTGTTGGGAGTACGTATTAATGTTTGTTTTTCATGTTGTGATAGCTAAAAGTTGATTTCTTTAATAAAATAGGTAACTGTTCTACGGTCGTGCTACGACGGCGTCTGCGTAGCTGACGTAGCAATGCTACGGCTACGGCGTAGTAACAGCGAAGTCCACGGATTCAGTTGACTACAGATAATTCTCTTGTGTAGAAATACTTAGCAAACGTAAATTCATTTATAATTATTTACTTACTAGCAAATATAAAACAGCATTACAGAATGCAGATTTTTATCAACAAAATTAGAAATATACATATCAGTAAAATAAATAATCAGTAAAATGTCTCCCTGAGCAACGAAAAAGCAATTTATTTAACATGAAAGTGATACATTAAATTTTTTTAAGCCTACTTCTTAACCTTTTAAGGCAATCTTGGTGAAACAAGATTATCTTCGGAGCTCCTAGGGAAATCCATTCTTTTTAAACACCGCCCGCGAACCAAGTCCTTATCAGGTAATGAGATTAATGTTCTGTTCCTCTGCATTTAAACAGTTTAAAAAAGAACACTTCTAGTGATTTAAACCTAAATTATTTTCAAAAGACGTTGGTACGGTCAGCTACGAAATTCGATTAACAACTTCGCTGCGAGCTGGAATATGGAGACGTCGTGGGAAAATCCAACCTATTTCTTTGTAAAATACACATGAAACATCTCGTTTCAATTATTCTATTTTGGAAATATTTCACTTCTTTTAGTAGTTGTTACTAAGAAAAAGCTAAAAAAAATTTTTTTTTGGACATGGCACTGATATTGAAAGTTTATCTTATGTGTTATGGTTTTTAACATTGTTACTATAGCATTTCATGTAACAGAATTTGCAACATTGGTTTTCTGTATTTCACGTATTACTTTAATTTTACATCTGTGTTTTTGTTAAAGCTTTCGTTTCCATTAACACGATTTAATCATGTTTGTGGCCAACGTGGCTCGAGATCGCAATAAATAGGGAGGTTTGAAAGGAAAAAGTGGACAGTGGGACACAATGTAGGCGAACTGTTTTTTTTTTCAATTATTATTAAATGAAAAACTCAAACGACTTATTCGACTTTACTTGCTGACTGTCCTGCCTATGACCTTTTTCGACCGAAGTCCCCTCTACAAGTTAAAATAAATTCTATTTTTGGAGCTGAAGAACGAATGTTCGTCGATCGTAATTTAGTTAAGAAAATAATTAGCGTTTGCTTGCTCAATGTGTACGATTAGATCGGTGTGTTATTAGCCTGATAATATTAGTACTACAATGTTATTACTCGTTATGAAAACGTATAATTGCATTATTGAAAGTGGGGTGCATAAATTAATCGAAACAATAATTATTTATTGTATTGTGATTCGATTATTGGATACGAGATTTGATTAGATTGTTTCTCTGGGTTGAGCCTTTTACTAATAAATAATACTAGCTGTTGCCCGCGATTGCGTCTGCAATCCAGGGTAAAAAGTAGCCTATGTCCTTACCCAGGTTATGGTCTATGTGTGCGCCAAATTTCATTCAAATCCGTTCAGCCGTTTTAGCATGATAGCGTAACAAACAAACTTACTTTCGCATTTATGATATTAGTTTGGATCGACTTCATCATAGATGAAAATCAACATCAAGAAAAAACGGGTTTCGACATGCCAGATATTATTTTTCGCGTATGGGTCTTTTCTATGCGAGCGAAACCACCAGTCCGTATCTAGAGCTCGTTATAATATGTAAAACAGTGAGTTCGCTGTTCATATTTTAACCCACATTTAAAAGTATAAAATTATTAAAGCTATTTTTTTTTTAACTAGAATTTTAATTAAACTCAACGCACAACAAGTATCTGTTAAAAATATTAAAAACATAAACACATTTAAAAACGAATGGTAATATACCATATTTATCTTGTTTAAAAATACTATGCAAAAAAAAAATATTGAAAAAAAATGTGTACACAGTGCTCTTATGTGAACTTTTTTAAAGTGATATCAGTGTGTTTTAAACATAATTTTAGTTTTAATTTATAAGACTTTTATATAAAAATGGTGAAAAATTAAGTTTATACAGAGCATTGGTGGCCAGGTGGCAACGGCCGCGACTTACGAGTAGTAGGTCGTAGGTTCGAACCCAGACAGGCGCATTACTTTGTGTAAATTATTTAATCACCACTGCTCGCAAAACGGTGAAGGAAAACATCGTGAGGAAACCGGCAGGTCTTAGAACCACAAATTCGGAGACATGTGACATCTACCAACCCGCACTGAGCCCGCGTGGTGGATTACGGCCCACTCCCTCTCATTGGGAGAAGGCCTGTGTCCCAGCAGTGGAAACGTTATAGACTGATTATGCTATGCTTATATAAAAATTATATAAAACTTTAGAAGAAAATCGATTGTGAATCTTCTTTATTGTAATTTATGCTTGTAACTGTACGCAATAAGTTTCATATGTCAAAACATCAACGTCGGTATATATTTGAGCCTGAAATATTCCCATTTTGCGTTGAAACGAAACAAAACGAACCATATAAGGTAAAAAGTTGAAAAGCAAACGAGACATAAAAAGAAAAAAAGTTATATTAAAATACAGTATTAGATAAGCTTTTTTACAAATAATGTGTAGTATATTGACCTTTAATGTCTTCACTAGTCTATTTCAAACTGACCTCTCGGGTGAACTTCTAGGTCGCGCCGCCCGTACCTTTCACATTACATTCTATGTAAGTATATAAAATTCATAATAAAATTCAATGAAAGAAAATTAAGTTTTTCAAGAGAAGCTTGTTTTTCTTTGCTTAACAAAGTTGTTTTGTTTACTGTGTTTTTATTGAAAATTATTTGAACACATTGATGTGCAGTCTGTTACCATGAATTTCATTACATGAGTCTGGGCCTCCTGCGTTGAAAATTTTCGTCGGTTATTAAAAAACAATTAGCTGTCCCATACATTTTGGCCACGTAGGTATTGCACTGTTCTATGAAACAGATAACTTGTTTTGATAACCGACGGATTTCTACGCTAGGTTGTATATAACCATGTGCTGCGTAGTTTCCATAGTTTGCGCGTCGTTGTCCTTGCCATCATGTATATGTGAGTGATCAGTGCTATTCTGTAACCATGTCACCGTGAAAACTCAGGTGAAACGAGCGTAAAGTGAGCGTCAAGTGAGCGTGGAGTGAGTTGTCAGTGCCACTGATATGAGGGATTGACCAAGACGGGATGACACTGACAGCTCACTCCACGCAAGTCTGATTCTCACGGTGAGATTTTTACAGAATCGACATGCTGATCACAAGTACGATTGCTCATCGTGAGGTATCTGTACTGCTATTCAGTAACCATCTCACCGTAAAAACTTAGGTGAAGTGAGCGTGGAGTGAGCTGTCAGTGCCACTGATGCTAGGGATTGACCAAGATGGGATGACACTGACAGATCACTACACGCAAAACTTCACGGTGTGATTTTTATTGAATCGACATGCTGGTCGCTCAGGGTTTTTATTTCAACAGTTTACTGTTGTAAATAAAAATAAACGTTTTTAACAAAGAATAAAAATTCAATTGAAATAAATCTGGAAATATTCATGAAAAGGTACTGGAAAAACATAATGCAAGATGTATACTTCTCTATTGCTATCAGTACATTTCGTTAGTCACCCCTTCTCTAGCCAATAGCATCCTTCACTCAGTCCTTCCATCGTTTCTTTGGTCGTCCTCTACTCTTACAGTCATCTACCTTCATACTCAAAACTTTCCTCATTACTTACATCACATGCCCACAGAAAAATAATCTTACGATCTAAAATCAAAGCATTCTCAAATGTTCACCATTCCTCACACGGTATCGGATAAATTTCCCAGAGCGTCACATCACTATTACAAAGCTGAGTACACCCGATACATAACGCGTTCAGCTGAGATTTTCCCAATTATCGCGGATGAAATGACGGTCTGAATTTTCGGAAGCTATTTCGAAATTGCATTTTCTAGTGACAGGTTATCGGTTCAAAGCTGATCTTTGCGTGATTCAGTAGGTTATTTTCTGTGATGGAGTTTACCAAAGACGTGATGCAATGTTGAAACAGTTGGAATTTTATATGTGTGATTGTCTGTCACCTAATCCTATTTAATAACAAAATATTATATTTATTTTAAAACATATCTAAAGAAACACATTAAATCTTAATTTTATGTTATGACAGCTTGACGCGTTACCCTAATTATAACAAAATATCCTAATTCTTTACACTTGTAAAACAATATTGAACCTCTTAGAAATCCATTCCATTTGATTTCTAAGAGGCATTTGACTCCTATAAATTTGGGAATTCATTTCTATTATCGGTGGGAGAGTGACCAAGTCTGGTGACGAGCTCTACAGGGCCGCGGGGGGTGGAGTACGGCCTTTTCCCCTTAGTGGGAAACCGACCTTAACAGTAATATTAACATAATTAGGAAAAACTAATATTTGATCAGCCTAGGACGATTTAGAAACAGTCAGAAATGCTTTATAAACCGCTGCAGCTATTTTATACTGAACGCAACGAATGAACCTATCTAAGGGGCGACGAGTTTTTAAGAACATTTGCATTATAATCTCAGTCTTAATTTGTCAAAAATGCCTCATATTTTCATACATGTTTGACGAGTTTTTGACATTCGATTTTCGCCGAGATGAGACTGCAGCTTTTTAATAACGGGAATTGGCCTTGATACTGAACGATTGCATTGTCTTGGCGGCTACTTACTAATAACAGTACCTACGTTTGAGAAATGTCAGCGTGAATTTGAACTTCCATCCAATGTAATAGTAACCAATCAATTGATTGCCTCGTTGGCCTAGTGGCCGCAAGAGATACTCCTGAGCACGAGATCCTGGATCGATATGCAGGTCGGGAAAAGCGTTCTTGGGTTTTTCTATCAGTAAATTCTCAGTAGCAGCCAGGAGTCTGGATTTGTCCAATAGGCTCGCCCCCTATTACATGGGACTTTAGCAAAACTGGTGAAATGTGGGTGTACCTACATACTTAGGAACACCTCTGCCTAACCCTTGGGGGAAGTTCAGGCGTGGCGTTATGTAGTAGCTGTGAGAGAAAATTGCTTTTAGTAGAGTTGTGTAAATGACTATGACTGGCTGACTATGTAAATTATCGAACCATTTGCGTAAATGGGTTAGAACAAAGGTATTGTAATAGACCCGTATTTGCTAGAATGAAGCCCAAGCAAAGCATATCAATTCAAAACTGACAGATTTAATTTTGACACTACTCAAATCTAGTTTAGTTTCTTGCTTGTGGCATACAATAAAATTGAAGCAACGATTGACTTGCATAGTCTAAAACACTGTTTAGATGATGCAAGTCAATTGTCAAATCTATGATGATGCAATTTTTATTGCTACTTCAACTTAAGTTTAAGCACCCCACCCTGTAAATTAAGCCTTTTTACTGCATCACCATTCTTACATACGACTCGCGTTATGATCCTTAAAAAACTACGTTCCTTCCCACGCAGTTTATACAAGTATCTAAAAAAATAAAGTTAAAAGTACCATTCCTGCACAAACACTTAGTTTCCCGGCTGATAATCTGCTTATGTATCTTCCTTAGGCAGCTTCCCTTGCAAGGTGCGCCTGTTATTAATTTTTGTGTGAGATTTACTGTGAAGGTTCGTGTATTTTGGATATAAGTTATATAAGAAGGAGTGAAAAAATCACTTATTTAAATAATAAATTGGAGACACTATCAATATAACGTAAAGTTAGTAAGTTTTCTAAAATATACATTCTCTCCTTTTGGACTATAGGCCTTTATCATACTAACAGCTCATGCATGACGTAGCTTAAAAATATTAGCTGTACAGAAAAGTGATACTATGGCAGACTGTTCTTTGTGCGCAGCACGTGTAATTAACATAAAAGCCTTTTATTTCTTGCAAAAGTTAAATACATTTAATTGCTATTTCTCCTATGTTAGTAAGGTGTACTTATGAGTTAGATATATTATATTAAGGGTTATATGTACTGATGAACTTATTACTATTTTTGGATGTACACTACTTAAAATTTGAATTTAACTTCACATCCTACCCACACACACAAACACTACACATACCTGAACATGCTACAACAATTGTGTAACATCCTAGAGCCTAAACTTTTTTCCATGTCTCAACATTGTAGCTAGTAACCCATGGGAAGTTACGAGGCAACCCCATCACAAGTATCCTTATAACTTACCGGGGCTGCCTCAATTTTGTTCTGTAGAACAATTGTAGATATAAGAATTAATTAAAACTCTTTATTTTATTTATTTAGTTAACTCAGTCTGCAAGAACCCCTCCGCAGGTTAACGCATTCCAATTCAGTCGGAGCCGCACTTTTATAACCACTCGAGGATGATTTAGAGCAAAAAACTATCTATTATATTATCACGAATATCTCCATGCCTCTATTCCCCTGACTGAACAATATAATCAGCATAACTCATGTATTCCCAACCTCGCGGCGACGCATACGACCACAAACTAATTCACAATGAGAATCTGAACTCAGTGACATTTACACGCGTTTAAACATATTATTATATGAGGCGCTGCGTGAAACGGATTTTCTACTCATTCATATTATGTGATAAGGTTAATTTTATAACAAGGTTTCTACATGGGGGTGACAAATACCGCACTAGAGCATCATCTTTGAAAATGAGTTGCACACAAACAAGATTTCGTGATAGAGATTCGATTAAAAGTCTCTCTCTCTGTTGAAAAGGATGGGTTATGAATTTAGCAGTCTATGTGTACTGTGAGTGTGAACAGCTAGTTAACAAATGAGTAATAATTTATTTTAATGAGATCAACAAGATTTATTAAGTAGCGTTGAAATAGCCTCCAGTCAGTGGCAAACACCAACAACAAGTACATAAAGTACTTGCTGTTGGTGTTTACAAAAAAGGGTCATATTCCGTTGGCGCAGGTGACTGAACCGTTTTTCAATTAAGTCTATTAACAGCCTCAAACGAGCGTGTATTCGAGCAAACATTTGCGCCAGACGGGTCTTTCCTCGAGCTAAACGCTTTCCATAACGGGCAGACGTCCGCGGTCCCAGTTGTGTCCCAGCGCCCCCTAATGCACGCTAATGGAACCAATTTTCCGTGTTTTGCTCAACTACGGAACGGGGAAGTAATGTGCTTGTGGCTGGGACTGGATGGGTAGAGGAGACATACGGTGCAATAACGAGCAAACGCTTATAAGGAGGAAAACTGAAGCATTAATGACTCTTAAAGCACGGAACAAGTCTAAAAATAAAGGGGCAAAATGTCGCCCCGTGGTAACAAACTAATGGATTCTAGTAGGTAGTGCCGTCATTATCATAGTTGGTAGCTTTGTTCAAACTATAGCTCAGTATCGGCATTTATTAGTCTTATGCTGTAGACTTCCTTTGTTTAGTTCCATGCTTCTCTGGTCTGTGCGAGTCTCATCGAGGTGTCATAATTATTTGCACAGATAATGCCACAGTGCCATAATCTGGCCAGTAAAACGCGGCATTGGCGGAAAAACACGCCCGAAAATCCGTCACGTTTTTCCGCGCTAATTTGTCCCTAGCCTTTGGTCGTTCTCTCATTACGCTACTCAAAAAGCAATTACGAACTCAAATTACCAATGCACACGGCAATTTAGATTACTAATCGTACCGCAGTTTAGTCATTTGCCATTTGAGTTGGTAATAAGCTTATTTAGCGTAATGTGTTCGGCCTTTATCACGAGCCATATTTTCTGCCTCGTGGGTTACTCCTCTGGATAAAGCCGTATCTCTTCTCTTCTTCATCGTTAAGTCAATTCTGAGGATCGCGACCACTGACGACGCGTCTCCAATCTTCATACTCCATTCTTTAGTTTTAGGTGCGCAGAGAGCTGAGAGTGAAATAACCGTTAAATGATTATTTATTTATTATACCTTTAATGTTACAATATCTTTCTTTACATTTAGTCGATATGCAGTAACAGGTTTACTATGCAAATAACGTCCCGTTTGAGTGGCAAATCCATCCCATCACACATAAAGGCTATGCTTGTACAGTCCCTAATCTTTCCCATAATAGACTATGGTGATGTGTGTTACTATGACCTGAATGCAGATCTCCTCAATAAACTTGACCGCCTTCTAAATAACTGCATTCGATTTGTCTTCAATCTACGTAAGTATGATCATGTTTCCGCGCACCGATTGCTTTTAAAGTGGTTACCCATACGTCAGCGTAGAGAGTTGAGGGCTCTGTCTATGTTGTATTCTATACTCGACAAATCTACCTCTCCTTCTTACCTGACCCCCCATGTTCAATACTTATGCTCAGCCCATAGTAAAAATCTTCGTTCCACCAACAATCGTCTTCTACGATGTCCATCTCATCGCTCTGGTTTTATTCACTCTTCTTTCTTTGTCCAAGCTGTCTTTCTTTGGAATGCGCTCCCTCTGAACATCAGGATGGCTACCAGTCGGTTATCTTTTAAAGTGAAGGCTCGTGAACATATTCGTGAGACGCTTATAAAATCATCTCAGCGCTGATTTGCTGGATTCGTTTTCTCCTCTACCTATCGTTATTTCTCCTGACAAAGTTTAATTGGTTTATATGTATGTATTTAAGTATATATGTATTATTATTTTTCGAGTTATCTATCCCTTTTGTTGCACCTGCCATGTTTTGTCTCTGCATCACCCTAAGGTTGACTGGTAGAAAATGCCTCAGGCATTAAGTCCGCCTTTGTACAGTATTTTTTTACTTGTGCATAAAGTGTTAATAAATAAATAAATAATAAATAAATCGCATAATATTTTAATGTAGGGCAAACCACATCACAATAAATCATATTTATCGATCATTGTGGCGTGTTTTGGCGATGATAATTGAAAATCATAATTTCAATCATTTCTGACGACGCCCTAGGGAAGAAAAGGGGTAATCTATTTTAAGCCGAAAATGGCTTAATCCAATTCACAATTTGGAATATTATTTTATCTTTATATGCAGATTCTGTTGAGTAAAAAGTAAAAATACCTATGCTTATTTGCGCAAAAGTCAAATAATTTATTTCAAATAGGCACATAAATGTCACTGTTGAATGTCAATATTTACAACAAAAAATAACTAGTTGCCCCTTTGCCCCAAATATTAAGCAATTACTGGTAAATTAATTATGTGATAGATACATGGTACTCACTTAATTACAAATATTGTAAAAGTAGATTATTTCCATAAGTGTTTTAACAAGTAACAATAATGTGTGAGTTAAAGTAATGACAGAATCAATGAAAAAAATGAATCATATGATGATATGAAATGAAAAATTATACAATTCAGTAAGCACCCAGGTTGGTTTTGTCTAGCCTCTAGATTGTCCTATGGAGCAGGACCAGCATGTTTCCTAGCATTAATAACTAGGATATAATCCTCTAATTTTTAATCGATAATGTTGAATTTCGGAACTTACACAGCCTGAATGACATTAAAATAGTCGCCTTCTAGATATAATTAAACTAATAAAATGTTACTGTAATAACTATATTTTGTTAGCCGGAATATTGACAGCCATCAAAGAAAAAGTTTGCTTCACATAATGGACGTTTTCACACAACCACGATAACGACACCACATCTATATCGTATCGTCAGATCGGACGACAATCATATCGTCCGACTATATCGAGACGATATCGGTAGGTATGTGACACGATGTAACCAACAGTTTATGATCGCGGCACGACAGTCTCGAATAGTCGCGTTGCGCCAGGGCTTTAATTCTACTAGTTACGAGTATATCAAGGTGACGACTTCATATTGAAACGTTGACATCCTATCTATTATTATACTGCGAAAGTAAGTTTGTTTATTACGCTTTCACGCTAAAGCGGTTGAACAGATTAAATTGAAATTTGGCACACAGATAGACCAAGACCTGGGTAAAGTAGCCTATGTCCATAAGCTACTTTTCATCCCAGATCGCAGACGAAGTCGCAGGCACACAAATCAGCCTATAATGTTCCCACTGCTGGGACACGGGCCACCCCTCTGTGACATGGAGTGGGCTGTAATCCACCACGCGGGCCCATTGCGCACATGACTTGTTAATTTTGATTCTAAGACATACCGGTCGCAGCCGCCGTATTTCGAAAGTTATTATTTCATTGGCTCCTGTCAAACAGGAAATAACTAAGCAGATATTGAAAAGGGTGTCGTTTAATATAAGTTTTCACATGTGTTGCAAATATATAGGATCGAACGGTCGTGAAAAATAATGATGGGATAATGCCAAAGGTTATAATGGATGTCGACAGAATGTGGTAAATGTGTTGATTATGAAATTCCGTTGACGTTATTTGTTATTATTGTTGCGAAGTAAAGGAGCATGGGGACTTATGTAGACGATTTTTTGTTTTTAGTCATAATTATGGACTTTTTAAATTAAAGACTTTTCGTTTCTATAGCTATTTCCATACCCAACACAGTCATTTTCTGACAATATTTTATGTCCATCTAACCAAATACAAACTCCTATTTTTACTATCTGATTTTACGTTCACTCTGAACACTTAAAGACTTTGCGAGTTCAATCGAAAATGGGCAACATGCTCTGGAATAAACGTTATGTTATTTATGCTACCAACCAATAACTGTGTAACATACAATTTCAGCTAAATATGCGTACCCTGAAAACTTGAATTTCCGAAAGCCTCAATATTTAGAACAGCCAGGAGTCGAAACTTCATCAATATCGTTTAAGCCATAACAATAGACTAGGATAATATGCCCGTATCCCGCCAAGTTGGATCCGAGCGCTCAACCGCCAAACTAAGTAGAATTGGCAGGTGTAATGACGTGCAGGGTGTGTGTGAGTGTGTGTGTCAGGGGTGTGTAGGTGTGGGCCAATCTGATTACCGGATGATCGGATTATACGGGCATCGATGCATAAGGCTGGTGTTTTCATAAAATTAACATGTTGCTTTTTTATAACAAGTCAAAGATTATAAAGGTTTACGTTTACGTTTTAAATCTTTTTTTGAAGGACATTACAGCACCAGCGCCAAGTCAAGGTACTTTATAAAAGTTTATATCGTGACGATACGACCATCTTCTGTGTAGTGATACCTATGTGATAATAAACCGAAACACACCGGTATACTTAAAAGAACCGTGCCCGCTCTAATTTATATTAGTTATACTTGGTATCTTTAGTTTTTAACGTTTTTTACCGGAATAGTTAGAGTATACCATAATACTATAATGTCAGACATTGCCGAGACACTGAAATTAAGCAAAGATCATGATATTCACTTTTTAAATACACGTGTAAAATTCAAATCATGGCTAGCAACACACTTTTTACCCATAGGTACAAAAGTAAATAAAACCTCTTTGTTTCATAAAAGAATGGAAACAATCTATTCGCACAAAGCGGGACTCTGAAAATAGATAAAATTGCACACAGGCTGGCTTTGCTTCACCCTTGCGAACAACCCGCTCTGTTGTCGGCAGTCGACAGGTAAAAATATGAATGGGATCAAAAATACGCGGCAAAATGACGGATGAGGGGCGAATGGGCATGGGCTTTCTATTTTAGATTGCTCGGATGTGACCAGAACTTAAATTGTGACGGGAAAGAGACACAATCATAATTTCATACTTTCTGTGACGTTTGCTGTAAAAAATACCTTGACTTAGTTAGTTTTTCACAAACGGTTTAAATAGACTATTGCCATTTCTCATTGTTAAAGAGAAATTTTGGGCCAAGTGTAGGCAGGTATAGAGAGTTTATGAGTGTCAGTCTTTTGAAAGACTGCTAGGGTGCCATAATTTCGTAAATGATTGTTTAATACTCGTTTGTGAAATAAAAATCATAAAACTGTTTTATTGTATTCGTTCACAGTCATTAAAGATAAAAGTTATGCATGGTTTTGAAATAATTATTTGTGAAAATGATCGAGTGACAACTTTGCACGATAAATTCAAAATGGAGTTCCACCAGTGCTTTCTGTCGTATCGTACCAACATTTAAATGAGCATCGTGTGGGAAATCGACCTGAATTTCAGTTATGACCGATTATTGCCGCTGTCAATCAGAATGGGGACCGTTTGTTTATCTGACAACGGTTTGTCCATCATTTTGCGTAATATTATAATATTTTATGTTGTATTATTAGCTATGTTTATAATACTGATGGCGTATGAGGAATATAGGGAATATAATGTCTTAACAATTATTGGTTTCCAAAATTACAACTTTTTAGACAAGTAAGTTTTATGAATTTAACAATGACTATGGTAGGATGATATGGCTAGAAAGGAAGTAATTCCGAGATGAAGACTACTGTCCAGCCGTCGAGAGAATGCGTTCTCTTGGCAGCGCGCGCGGCGTGCTTTGTGAACCAGTTACCTGTCAGTGTGACATTTCTAGAGTGCGCGCAAAATAAGTCTGCGCACTGCCGAAATCGGATATAATCGTTTGCTGCCAACCCCAACGTTTATATGTGTGCTGTGTTCCGTGTTTTCCAAAGTAAATAAATGCCATCATTAAGCCGAACGTGATTAAAAGTGCTGGCAGGGATATAGTCTTGAAGGTCAAATATGGGCGCAGATTTATCTTGCACGCACTCTAGTAACTAACAAAGACGAAATTCGCTGTAAAGAAACTGACAGATGTCAAGAACGCATTCTCTTGATGGCCGGACTGTAATAGAGTATTATGAAAAAAGAAATGCGACGCAGACCTCAAATAAATTGGGATAAAGACAAGCGATTGGTGCCTATGGTAGTTAAAGAAAGAAAGAATAACGTTTATTTGGACACAGTTCGTTAAACACTTAATACAAATAACAAATTAAAAAGTGAAAATAATGTTTTAACAACAATAGTGTGCCTCACAGCTTTTTTTTTTTTTTTTTTTTTTTGGGTGGGAAATCATCAAATGACTACACCCGCTCTGGGTGGAGCGGGAGGGCGTGTTAGACTTTTACTGACTAAAACCCACCCGTGTTCCTTCAGTTGCCTGTGCCAGGGCCACGGTATTCTCTGTAGAATAACCCGCGACCCTGAGGCATCGGCCCTATCGGACCCCGTCACTATGTGCTGACATCTCTTTGAGGCGCGCGTGGAACACAACGCGCCGTCGACCCGGGCCTGGTCCTTACCGGACGGCGAGCTACCCATTACTCGCCGTCCGCAAGCCCGCGCCTACGGTGGCCGGGAATCTGCAGGCGACTCCCGACGCCCAGGGCGTCTCCTGCGGCGGTTAGTGGGGGCATGAGGGCGCAAGGCTCTCTCCCTCACCCGCTCCGCCTCCTCCTTCGCGAGCATTACTGCTTCGCAGAAGGAGGTGACGGCTTGCCATTCCCTCTCGCTCCGTACCATGGCCTGGACCAGGGCCGGACGCGAGAGATCGCCGCCGCCAATCGCCTCCGCGAGGACACTGCGGTGCTCCGCCCAAGCTGGGCATACCTCCACCGTATGCTCCACCGTGTCCTCCGGGCGATCCACACAATGGTGACACCCGGGCGTTTCCTCCCGCCTTATGCGAAACAGGAACCTCCCGAAACAACCGTGTCCGGTGAGGACCTGTGTCAGGCGGAAGGTGAGGACGCCGTGGCGCCTCTCCAACCACTCCTCAAAGAGGGGACTTACCGCCGCTATTGTGGCGTGCCCAGCACTGGGTTGCGACAATCGCACCCTCCATGTCGCCATGAGATCCCGCCGGAGCTCTGTCCGCTGTACCGTGATTTGTCGCGGCAGCGGAGTTACACCCCAGGGCTTTTGCCTCCAGATCCCATGGTGGCAATCCGGCAAGGAGGCTCGCCGCCTCGCATGAGACCGTGCGGTATCCCCGGACCAGCCGGATGGCCATGACCCTTTGGGACGCGTTCAACCTGCGGGCCGGTCGGCGCCTCAAAGAACGCGCCCACACCGGTGCCCCGTAAAGGGCCATGGACCGCACGATCCCCGCGTAGAGCCTCCGGCAGGAGGCGTTTGGACCCCCTAGATTGGGCAGGAGCCGCCTCAAGGCAGCCCCAGCCCGCTCCAGTCCGGGAGCCAAACGTCGGAAATGCTCCACGAAGTTCCACCGGCTGTCGAGGACGAGTCCCAGGTACTTCATCGTCGACTCGACGCCGATGTGAACCCCTCCCGCCGTTATCTGGGAACCCGACAGTGGCGCGTTCCGAGGACCATGAAAACACATGGCCTCGGACTTGTGCAGGGCCACTTCGAGTCCCAACTGCCGGATCCTCTCGACGATTGTCGCAACCCCGAGTGTCACTTGTTCGGCCGCCTCCTGGTGCGACCTCCCCTGTGCCAGGACCAGCGTGTCGTCAGCGTAGCACACCACGCTGACGCCATTCGGGAGGTCGGCGCGCAGCACCCAGTCGTAACCGATATCCCACAGAAGCGGCCCCAGGACCGATCCCTGTGGGACACCGCACGACATCTCTCGCCGGTTCCACTCTCCCCGGTGACCGGGGTAGATGACGGCCCTGTCCGCCAAATGTGCCTCACAGCTGCGCCAAAACAGGTACAGCTATGATAGGATTATTGGATTGTACTCTCCAAAGTACCTCATACATGTCACAAAATTGGCCCAACCTGTATATGACCAATCAGCCTCAATCAAATTTAGTATGTAAACAAGAGTTACAACAAAATATTAACCTTCCTCAGAACTTTATAGCACTCACTTCGAAGATCTAGTAATGCTTTCGAATATCTTCAGATTTATTAAATGAAGTGCTTATTGAACTCATACCGTTATTAACTTTCAAAGTATCCCTTTGAGGTAAAACTTCTTAAGGGTAGAATTTTAGCTCTTTACAACATTAGTCAGTAAATCAGCCAGATGTTAAACGTCTATCTTTTAAAGGCACCGCTAGGTACATATTTTGTTTCTTGAAGAACGTCAGGATTGAGGAGCCACATATAATTGGTTGTATCACCGAAATTATATAGTTTTTCCATTTTATTTTTATACTACAAATTAGAATATTTTACTACTAAATTATGCTAAACATCTGTTGTAATTGGCTGATTACTTTCCGATAAACAACGCGGTGAACTTGATTGGAAATTGATGGAAATAAATAAATGGATGAGTACGACTGAATTATAAGTAGCTACAATTAGCTACTTATAATTCAGTCGTAGTCATCCATTTTTATACAGATTCGCATAAACACTACTAAATCATAGCAAATTTTCAAAAAAATACATGTGGAATTCAGACATCTGATTTGCAAAGTTTAAACGTCGTATACCTTTGTAAGGGTTTTACTGAAAAAATTAAGATCGGGCCTACAATATCGGCTAATTTACTACTCAATATTGGTAATATCTGCGTTTAAATATGAGACATGGCTCCTCAAGCCTTACGGATACCTTTATTTACGCTAAAACTTTGTCGAGATACCTACTTAAACCAATGAAACTTTCATTTGTTTGTTGAATTATTAGAAATAACTTTTAAACTTGTTAATTTAAGTGTATATTATTTTTATTTAAGTGTTAGTATAAATGAATTGAAAATATTAACTTTTTTGATGAATTTAAGAAAACAGTTTTTTATAGTATTTCTGCAACACTGAGAAGATTACGAGGAAACTTACTTAACGGAAGGAGGACGATAAAAATCAAAGCACTGCCTAGCAAGAAACACAGCAAAGACTTTTCAGCACTGCTTTTCAGTAATGAGGTAACCAGAAATGCCTGTAGAAACGTGACACCTGTCAACAAATTCCATTACAAACAATTTCATTATGTTTCCATTTATTTTCAAAACCTGTACGTGACGTAAGACCTGCTTGTGACATGTTCAGCCGTTCCTAACGTCAGTAGCATTCGGATCCGATATCCGGCGGGAACGGTACGTGTCGCTACGGTCGCTGGCACGTCTTCATTTCCTCTGTTTCCGGTGCCACCTCCACCGGAAGTGAACGCCTAACCACGCAACCTAGTTTTTACAAGTACGGTGACGTATTTTTGTGAGTTATTTTTCTCTACTTCTGTACATAAATGTTACTAAAGTCTAGGCTATTATTTTATACATATTTCATTTGAAAGCAATTTTCAAAGAAATATTATCACCTCGTCAAAATTTAATACATTTGACCAAAATAAACATCATAATTTTCTGACGAAGTAAAGTAACACTTACAAGACGTGAGAGGTAGGTTTGAGTACTGAAGGATCACAAAAAGTAAGCTACACTAAACTGTGTCTTTATTGTTGCGGCGTAATGGACAAAAAAATATCTTATCACTAAGAATTTTCATGATGTGGATGAATGTGTAACTAGCAGCCTTGAAGTGTTTAGGTAAGGTTAGATTATTATTACTATAGATACGACCATGACCTATGTGGATTTATAAGGATATATAAGTCACGCGCAAACTAAAATAGCAGTAAAGACGTTCGGGACATCGCCTAGCGGTTGGTCGACTCTTTACGTTACCAGAGCAGAGCGGCAATTCTCGTATTTTTGAGATTCTACGCATTCTGATCTCAGTCTCAATCTGTCAAGATACCTCAAATTTTCATACAGTTTTGACATTTGATTGTCGCCGAGGTTAGACTGCGACTAGATTTTGAACGTTTTTAATTACGGGAATTGGCCTTCTGTGGGCTGGCCTATTTTTAGCCCAAAGATGACTATTGCGATCTAACTGCCATGGAGTTTCTTGCCGGCTCTTCTCCATAGGAAACGACCAATTGGAACCGTGCACCTAGAATCTGACGTTTCATAAGTGCCCATGTAGGTTTATGTGAAATAAAATATTTTGATTTGAACATGGCATTTTTGATGCCCAATGAGCTTTTCCATTTTTTTTTTTTAAATTTGCACACAATATACACATATATTTTAGTGTTAACTTGTAAATTGTAATTAAGATTTGTTAAAATAAAGGATAAGTAGGTATTGCTAATGAAATTGGTTGAAAATTGGTTTTGCCGACTGAAAAACTAAACTCCAATAAAATGTTGATTAAGAAGACATATTGGTTACTTGGAATTATTCCGTGGGAGTGGAATAGGCTCGTTTTAACTATTCAATCTTCCAGAGTCCACTCTGGTGTCTATTACCGGTACCATTGACATAATAATATAGGTCATTCATATAGCCTACAAACTCAGCCAATCCCAGAGTACTCTCCAAAGCATTCACAGCGGGATTACACTAATAACTTTAATGTTCCTGATGTATATTGAGTGAACAGTCCATTATAACTTGCGTCCACAGACGGCTTATACACTCCGCCATATTGCTATCAATTGTAGTAGACTATAAGAGGTGAAGCCGCAATAATAGCGGGAACTTGTTGGAACTGCTCTCGAAACGATCTGATTTGTAGGTTGTATTGGAATAAGATGAAATTTCTGTACTTTGTAGTCGTTTTGATTTTGTTACGCTGTAATATTAGTTCGATTGTTCTGTATCTGATGAGTGTAGGCGGTAGTATTGTTTTTGTAAGATGGTACAAAGTGGGTTTTCAAGTGTTTTTGAATATACTGGATCCGTGGTCGCCACATCACATGATTTTCTTGTAATAGGAATGACAGCCCACCAGCCAGCTTTTTGATAACTCATTATTGGATGGAAACCAAGGTGATAGAATTTTGGCAATGAAGGTAACGCTGAACACACAGATATAGACAGAGAACATCACAGTAAAGTGTAATCATTTCATACATTCAACTACACGTATTGTAGGTTTGAAAAACTCTTAGAAAGACTCTGCAGCAGTTAAATTAATTCCACATTTATATTACGAGTACTTATAAGTTACGATTCCCATAATTGTAACTTGTTTCCAATTAGTGGCGAGGTCGTTAGAGGTCGTGAATATCTATCTATGGGCACAATATGGAGCCCGTCTGCGTTCGACACAGCGGCTTATCGCACAGGAGCAGGCGTTTCGGTAATTTCGACAACAACATTCGTATTCAAATTACGTATAGTTGCTGTTATTACATGTGCTGGTGATATTTGTGAGAGGTGTTTATAATAGCTGAGTGCTACATTCTGTTCTTGGTTATATTTCGTGGCTCATCTGTTTCTTGATATGATTTTGAATGTGATTTCGAATGAAGACTACGTATAGTTGCTGCAGGTTGAATATTTTAGCAATACCTACTCGTACATTGAATAACATGTTTCTAAGGAATCTAGCTATCGTAACAGTTTATTTTAACTATTTAGATTTTTAGGGTTCCGTATCTCAAAAGGAAAAAACACTTATAGGATCACTTCGTTATCCGTCCGTCTGTCTGTCAAGACCCTTTTTCTCAAGACCTCGTTGAGGTATCGAGTTGAAATTGATTACAAATACGTAGGTTTACGGTTTCACGGAGCTCTTAAAAAATCTGGCTACTGAGTCAACGCAATAAAAAAAATACGTGTGGGGTAGGGGGATCCCCGTTTGGAACGAAGTTCCTTACACTTTTTCACAACTCGAAAAGTTTAAAATTTATGTGGCCACCATTTTGCATTTACATTTTGACCGCATTATTGGATTCAGCACCCTCGAAAACAATTAAAAAGGACACCCATGATTAAAAAAAAGTTTTCAGACGCCATCTTGGATTTTCATTTATACCTCCCTAACAGGCTTCAGCTCCCTCAAAAACCATGATTAAAAATTTGATAATGCAGCGCCCTCGAAAAACATGAAAACTAACTATCTCTTTCTCTGTCTCTTTCTCATATATAATAAAAAGTCGCATAACGCTTTTTCGATACGTGAAGACTTCTAAAATAAAATCTAAAATTGTATGCCTACCGCCAAGCTGCGTTAAAGAACTTCGTTCCAAAAATATGCGAATTATTTTGACACTTGCACATAAATCAAAACCGGCACAATTTCATGATTTCATGATAGGTCAACGGGAAGTCCTTTGACCTAATATGAAATCATGAAATTTGGCAAGAAGCAAGGTCTCACAGCACAAGTGAAGGAAATAGTCCGAAAATTGATAATTTGTAGTTTTATCACACCTAAGTAAATTGTGATTACAAACTTACATTTGCGGTTGGAGAATTGACCGTGACGTATTTCAATGTGTACAAAGTTATGTTTGTTCTTTGGATAAATACAAACCTACTACGGAACCCTTCATTGTGCGTGGCCCGAAACAAACTTGACCGGTTTTTAGGGTTCCGTACCTCAAAAGTAAAAACCTTTCTAGGATCACTTTGTTGTCCGTCTGTCTGTCTGTCGGTCAGTCTGTCAGACCCTTTTTCTCAGAAGCGCGTTGAGATATCAAGTTGAAACTAATATCAAATACGTAGGTCTTCGGTCCCTTGGTGCTCTAAACAAATCAAGCTTCGAAGTCAACTCAATAAAAAATACGGCAATTGACGCGACATATTTTGATACCCGCAAATAAATCAAAACCTACAGTCGTTATTCGTATCCCTACCTAGAATCATAAAATTTGGCAAGAAACAAGGTCTCACAGCACAAGTAAAGGAAAACGTAAAAAAATCGTTAATTTGTTGTTTTTTAGATTTAGATGACAAAATTACATGTGCAGTTGGAGAATTGACGTATATCAATGTATGTGAGAACATGTGTTTCAATCACAATGTTAAGTTATTCTTGTAACCCACCAACTACGGTACCCTTCATTGTGGGTGATGCAACACGCACTTGGCCGGTTTTGTTTATTACTTTTGCTTTGTCCGTTAAATGATAAATGATAAATGATTTTATTTCTGTAAGTAGGTTTTTAAAAACACTTTTACACGTCAAACATATTTTAAAAACTAGATGAGATCGGCGTTTCCTATCTGACTACTCTGAGAAGAAAGGCCGAAACAAACTCAGAGGTCACAGTCTCTTTTAAAGTCCAGACATAATCTTGGTCAGGTCATGTGAAGACCATGTAGATTGATGTCTGAAATGGTCTTATGAGGAAAGAACCACACAGAATGAGTGGACCTGTCCAGTCAGTGCACGCATTTGTCAGTAATCATGCAGCTCAACACAACACATATGGAGCTCAACGATTCGACGAACATTACCAAAGAAAGGACATTTGGGTAGGCCGCATAAATTAATCAAACTGCCAGACCATGATTAAAACTAATTTTAAAAATTAAAAATAGACTGAGATATAAAAAAAAAACAACAAATCCACACTGCCTTCACATTCACAATAATTAAAATATTATTTTACAAAGTTAGTTTTTTTTATGTACCTCTGCCTAATCCATAAGGGATTACTGGCGTGATGTACTTTAGTTTATTTTTATCAAGCAAGCGTCACATGAAAAACATATTTTTTTAATCTAACAGTAGTAGTATTGAGCTTTCAATCTTGAAGTTGTTCCAGCTTTCTCTTTTCTCTCTTTGCTGTAGAGTGCTGATACATCCTTGCACATCCGATCCATTTTCCTGTTTGCTACCAGTTTGCAATGCAAACATGTCTGTAAATGCTCCGACAATGTGCCACATACATTTCTCAGATGTATGGAGCACATTCAGCAATGTACAATGAACAAATACACGTAATTTAATGTATTGTGGACGTGGTTGCGGCACTGTCGTGTGCCGGGTGTAACTGATGGAGATTGGAGTCAGTTTTTTGTTTTGTCGAAATGAAAAATAATGTATTGGAATACCTTTTTCATTGAACTGATTTTTATATACCTAGACTATTGCAGGTAAATATATTCTTCATATAATATTGTTTTGAGCTTCTTCTTCGTCGAATCGATATGATTCCATTGATAAGTTTTAAATTAACTTCGACAACTCTTCGGCCACTTCGACAGCGGCAGCGTTGGCCATGAATTACATCTGTAGATCTAAACGACAAAAAAAAAAAAAAATTAAGAGACGTTTAAACTTAAAAAATGGCTAGTCATTACTTCACTTTAAGTTACGTCTATTTAAAAAAAAACGGCCAAGTGCGAGTCAGACTCGGACACCAAGGGTTCCGTACCACCGTACAATATTTAACTCCCCCTTTTTTATATGCTGTTATAGCGACAATAGACATCCACAGTCTGTGAAAATTTCAACTGTCTTCCTATTTCGGTTCATGAGATATAGCCCGCTGACAGACAGACGGACGGACAGCGGACGCTTAGTGATAGGATTCCGTTGTCCCCTCAAAAGGGGCTAAATCTTGGAACGCCATAATCGCCATACATTTCTCTGATATAAAAAATAAAAACTCAAAACAAAACCAGTACATTTATGAATAAAGATAATAATAAACCCACACTCCATATGTTTATTTAGGTCAGAGATCCCGTGCGAATAACTGCTCACGTTTAGTTATCGAAGGATGCTGCCAATTTTTCAGACGCCATTTTGCGAAAATATTATATTTATAGTTATATTCTTTGGGGAAATTCGCGCTTTCATCTATCGTTTTTATCATATTCAGTTCTGCCTTGGGGTGGGATCGCGAAGGTGGAATTAATATTGGATCGAAATATGGGTATACAATATATATTTTTACCAAGTTCTGTTTTTGTTGAGGATTATGCATTTTTTTTTGGTAAGACGTGCCTTGGATAATATTTTTTGGGAGAACCCGCTTGTGGCGTAACTATGCTTTCCTTTTCGTGGCATGTGATCCAATTTTCTGTTGAAGAAAAATCATTTTGATTCTTTTGATTATGTTTTGTCATAGGTCTGATATATCAAGTTTGTTTCATACTTAGGTACCTACTACTGCCACCAGAAATCGTGTCTCATTATACCAAAATCTGTAGTACCTATTACTGAAACATAACAACCGCTATGAAAACCATTTAAACTCCTCTAAAATATTATAATTTTCATTCAATTTTCCTCGCTAGATCAAAACATCGCTTAATACGCTCCCCCGTATACTAACTAATAAGCAGAATGAAATAGCGAACGTACCGGAATATCTCGTTGTAACACGAGCCTGCATCGTCGAAAACGTGTTAATATTGATTTAACGAAGTTAAGCCCATCTGCGGGTACTGACTATGTATGTATGTGAAATGTGAAACACGGAGTTGGTAGTACATGGAGTAGTTTTTTATGCTCGTTTCCACGAATACTAGGCGAATGAATGTCTAGATAAAAGAGCTCTGTTGGATTCGGAACCTGCGGCACTGAGCCGAGCGTTACAAATCCAACAGCACGCTTTTATTTAGGCATTCATTTAGGTGTCGTCTAGTGTTAGGGAAAACGGAAAAGAATAGAATAGAATAAAATTGAATAGAATAGTTCTTTATTTGATTAGAATGTAGGTACATAAAAATAAGTTTATACATTAATAATAGGATCCCTGTGTAGCATGCAAATGTTACATAAAATATAGGATAATAAACAAATTACAAAAAAATTACCATTTAAGAACTCATGCACGGAATAGTAACATTTATCTACAAGTAATTCTGTCAACAATTTTTTAAATTTTTGCAACGGTAAGCTTTTAATTTCGTCAGGTATTTTATTATAGATTACAGGACTCATACAAATCACATTTATTTTCAATAAGCTAGTTTTAACACGCCCGTGCTTAGTAGATTCTGGTATTGTGATCTCAAAGGTGTACAGTAGCAAATAGACATCGATTTGTAATTACAAATCTTGCCAATTCAAGGATTTAAAGGCATGGGAAGGTTAACAATTTATGAGACCTAAATATAGGTACGCAAATCTCTGTTACTTTAGGGCCAAATTTAACTCTCAGGCAGCGCTTTTGAGCTTTGAAAATGCTTTCTCGTTCACTACAGTGACCCCAAAATATAATACCAAATCTTAAGATGGACATTACTAGACCATGGTAAGCCACTAACATTGTCGGTAAATTTACTTTTTTTGATAGGTTATGCAACATAAACGCGGCTGTGCTTAAACGTTTACATATATCTTCTGCTTGCGGCTTCCAAGTTAACTGACTGTCAATTATAATTCCTAAGAATAAGAATTTTGTATTGTTTACTTTCTCTATAGTTGACCAATATAGTTTATGTCCATATCTCCCGTAGATATTCGTTGGTAAAAGTTCATGATTTTAGTTTTTTGAAGATTAATAACTAAATTATTATTGTCAAGCCACATTATTAAACTACTAATTGTATTGTTGATTTCACTGACATGTGATTCTTTATTTATACATGAAACAATCGATGTGCTATCTGTAAATAATACCCATGGATAAAGTATATGACGTGGCATGTATAAATGATATAGTAAAAATAATAAACGGGTAGTTATTAGTGTGCTTAGGCTATAACTGCTAAACCTAAGGACATTTAAAGTTTTATATTCTGTGCGGTGAACGAAGTCAAATGCACACACTACTTCAGTTAACAATTGTCAAGGTGTAGCTAAATCGCTTTGCTTCACGAAGGATTGCTTAGAAGAGTATGTTGTTATATGGATAGCATGGCGCATTCTCCTGCTTTAATAATTTACTCGTGTGTTTAAGTAATCAACAGGACAGGTTGAGAAGAGTTTCTTTTGCTTCATCGGAAATCGCATGGAAATTTAATTACACACTTAGTTTATCCAATCAATCAAACTCAAGGCGGAAAAATAAATGTCTTTGTAAGATTCGAGATCGCATTTTTGCAATAATCTGTCATGCCGTCCTCGCAATAAGGTTACTCCATTTGCTTCGTACTCAGTGTTGGGTCCAAACAACATACGTAAGCTGGTTTGTAATGCTCGGGATCTGTTTACCGGACTGTTTATGTAACGGCACGCGTGTTTGCTTGGTTGTGTGTTCGTACTGGAAAATGTATGTTGGTTGATAGATAGTATTATATAACTTGTATATGCACATACAGTTGTATTTCTGTAAGCCGTAATATACACTTCTGATTTGGAACTTTGATTTAAACTGCTACGATGATCTTGTATGTGGTAAGACCAAAAATGACCATTTTCACTGCTTGGATTTTTATTAGTGTGTGCAGTTTAATGAGAATCAGTTTAGCAGTGATTGACAGATCTCTAGCAATGGAAAGAAAACAAATTTATTTGATACTAGCTGTTTCCCGAGACTTCGTCTGCGACCCAGGATGAATGACTATATGCTTACCCGGGTCATGGTCCATCTGTGTACTAAATTTCATCTAAACCCATTCAGCCGTTTTGACGTGAAAGCGTAACAAATAATCTTTTTTTTTCGCATTTATAGTATTAAATAAAGGTAGGATGTGAGTAAATAAAGATACAATTTAAAAAAAAAACTAACTTATAAGCTTAAATCAAAATGAGTAGTCTGTTGTATGAGATTTTACAAGATCATCCCTACTGTTAACTTTTTTATGGAATTTGCACGATGTTGCCTGCTGCTAAGTTAGGATAAAACATTTCATTACAAAATTGCTGCAACATATTATCGTCCTTCTACCAAAAGATAACTGCATATTACATTTTATTACTCAACCCTAAACTTGCTACGTAATACGCAGCGACAGGATTTTATTTTTATTTAGGTCGTAACATTACATGACGTGTCTGAGGCAAGGGAACGTACGCATTCTGCCTCTATTCCCCGGATCGTGGGTGATTGAATTTACGTGTGCTCTTTTGAGCATTACTTCCATAGACAATATGTAGCGTAATGGTAGATCGAATCGACCTCCTTTTATTGGTGTAGTCTCTGCTTTCATTGCGATAAATTGTTTTTTTCCACATACTTTTTGGCTTTGTACCAGGCCACTCAGAAAGTAATGCGTAAAAAGTTTTTATGTATGAGAGACTGGCCAGTTATAGTCTATTTTAAAAATATGATTATTTTTAAGTAAAAATAGGTACGTTCCAATTTCAAAATTTCCCTCCACATTCTTTGCGAGCTAATTTAAATTATCGTGTCTCATTAAAAATGCATCTGCGCCGAGAACATTTTCACGCTATGTTTTTTTACGATTTCAAGTGTTGTCTCGAACTGGACGAATAGTACGATAGAATTCAAATGGCATTCATGGATGACGGCCCTTCTAAGGCAACCTTGTATCGTTTGTATAACGAATTCAAGCGCGGTTCACTTACTTTGGGGGTTGAAGAAAGAAGTGTTCGCCCTTTGAACGCTGTTACGGAAGAAAACTTGCTAGCATTGAAAAATTATAACAAGACAATAGGCTAGGCGAGTTACGTATCCAGAGATTCAGAACATACTGCAGGTTGGATCGGGAAGTCATGACGAAATTCTACACGTCCATCTTCGCGTGAGGAGGATAGTTTTACGCTGGGTGCCGCAAAACCCCACCGATGTTCAGAAGCAAGCCCGGGTGGAATGGTGCCGTGAAATTACAAACAAATATGAAGCAGGGTCGTCTCGGCGTGTTTACAACATCATTACAGGTGATGCGTCTTGAATTTATCAATACGACCCAGAAACGAAGCGCCAATCGACGGTTTCGATGTTTAAAAACGAATCAATCCAACCAAAATGAAGCGATCTAGAAGCGGGGGGAAGATTTTGATCGCGAGCTTTTTCCATTTGACTGGCTACTTGGTGACATATTCTTACACGGAACCAAAGAAGCATCAACGCTGAATGGTATGATACGAAATGCTTGGCAGAAGTTTTCTTTGTTGTGAGCAACAAGCAACCAAACTCAGGGTTCCGCGTTTGGTTGCTTGTTGCTTCCGAGGGGCGCGCGTGGAACACTACGCGCCGCCACCTCGGGTCCTCATGTATGGAGGGCGGCGGACGTCCCCGAGTCCGCCGTCCCTGGATCCATTTAGAGGGGCTGAAAGAGGCCTCCGCCTACGACCAACCCCTTGCGACGAGTCAGATAAAGGGCCCCGTCGCCTACCATTTTTCGGCCGCAAAGGATAGGGAGAGCGGCCAACGACATACCGACACTCCTTTTACCCTGCGGCCCCACCGTGTCCGCCGTCAAACGGTGGCGACCCCGTTAAGGCCACAGAAGGTAGGGAGAGCGGCGCACCGCAATACCGGTACTCCTCTCCCGCTGCGGCCTCAGTTGCGATGTCGCCCAAGTGGCACCGCAACCTGGGCCGCTCCGTCGTCGGCTTTTCGGCAAAAGCCCTGACGAGCCCCTCCTCGGGTTCCTCTTAGCTTCACCGTGGGGATCAAACCACGGTTACTGAGCCCCCCGCCTCATCAATGCCAGAACCCACCGGCCCCCGCCCTTACAGCCAACCCAACACCGTGTGACTTCTTTTTATTCCCGAAAATATAAAATGTGCTCAAAGGGATACAATTTTCGTCGCCGGAAGATGTGCTGTCAGCGTTCGAGCAGGCTGTAAACGAGGTGTATACAGCGGACTGGAAAAAGTGTTTCGAAAACCGTTTAGTGGAGGCTAGTGGAGAGTACTTTGCAAAGATTTAATAAAACTATATTTACTTAATTAAAGAACATTTATTTTAGTTTTCGCAAAACCTTCTGAGTGTCCCACGTATTGATGAGATCAATAGAAAGCATGCAGAAAAATATTTTACATTGTTTATAGAAATATATTATTGTTTTCGCAATGAAATCATGCGAAATGATAGTCAAATGTGTTGTTGGACTTTATTTATCTTGACAGTCTCTCTCAAAGCCTCTCTCTATTTTGTTCAATTTATTTATGTCAGTTCCTTGTCCTTTTATCTTTATGGTAACGGTAAATAAACAAGGTAATTATTCAACACAACACGAGTTCTCTTTCTAATCGAAATCGGATATTTTTGTTATGATTTTGAACGGTGAAAAATGGGCAGTGATGATCAAATGGCAAATAATGAAGCGTTTAGGTCCTCAACTAAATCAACTTTGTATTTTAAGTTGAATAAAGCGAATTAACATAGCAATCACCACATAACATAAATCACGCCTATAATATCAGAAGGGTTAGGCAGAAGTGTATCTATAGTACACCCAGTCCCATGTAATAGGGGCCTAGCCTATTTCCATAAACCGGGCACAAATCCAGACTCCGGGCTGCTACTGAGAAATTCTATGTAGAAATACCCAATAATACTAAAAACTATAATTTGTCTAAATTATTCCAACGTCAAAATTACGTGCTGTATTGTTTTTACTATCCTGCGCTGGACTCCTTATCAAAGTGAAACGTTTAAAATAATACAAAGAACGGATATAAAGCTACTGCAAAGTAAAGGAAACCAAAAAAAGGGTTCGTGTAATAAATGGCATAAATTTGCATAACGTTACAATACGTTACAATAATTATATACAATCGTTTATACTTTACAGTAATACGTTTGTATTTATTTCCTTCCGAAGTTCCTACATAACGTATTTTTTTTTCTTCTTGTTGCTGTTATGTCTTTTGCAATAGGTAAGATATACTATGAACCTACGTTTTGTTACAGCTGTACGTTTATGTAAACTAAAACTATGCCAACATAACGCATCGTGCGTTATATTGGCATACCTACTTCAATTTGAACTCCAAGATTTCTTGCATTGTAAAACTTTTTGAGTTTTAAAAATATATTTGTTGACTAAACACGCTAAATTATATTGTATAATTTAAACTCGTCTTCGGAATGCAATAAAGAATGATACATACTTTGAAACTAATACTATGATAGCCTTCGAACGTTTTGAAGCACCAAACTAAACGAAACGTGCAGACATAATAAAATGAGAGTATCAAATATTGCTGCATTTACTGCTCCTTTAAATTGTCTTCAGTTATTACTAGTTGTAATAATATGGATATTGATCCAGACTAGCCGCCATGTACCTGAAGACACGTTTTTTTGAAGAAAAAAAATGTTAACCTTTGTCGAGATGTGAATCGACGATGACTTATTTTGGCTTTCGATTTTAACAGAATAGCATTACTTACAACTTTTAACATAACAAACACTTCTAGCACAAATCCGACTCTCTTTCCCCAACAAAGTAATCTCTTAAACTTTAATAAATTCAAAACAAAATTAATCTAAATCTGGCAAGAATGTTTACGTAGCATTAGTCGTGAAATTGCCAAGTATCCCATTTTTCACAGAGAATATTAAACAGTTTGATAATTAAAAATAGTTTTATCGCGGCCGGACGGCACGGCCCGGTCCGGCACGCCGGCATCCGGCACGGCACGCGGAAGAGAAACTTATGAATTTGAAAAAAGCGTTACGGAACGAAATATGTGTGTGTTTGTTTGATACGTGGGTTAATTATGTGAACATAGAATAGTGCTTGTGTAATGAATATTTAACGTTTTCCGTTTTATTTTGTATTTGTTTTTAGGGTACATCGTTACAACTAATGAGACAAAATCTTCGAAGATCATCCCTTGAGGGAATGGATGTAAAAAGATATAATAGATAGATATAAATTATTACATAACATAACATCACGCCTGTAATCCCAGAAGGGTTAGGCAGAGGTGTACCTATAGTACACCCACATTTCGCCAGTTTTGTTTAAGTCCCATGTAATAGGGGGCGAGCCTATTGTTATCAACCGGGCACAAATCCAGACTCCGGGCTGCTACTGAGAAATTCTAGATAGAAAAACCCAATAACACTATGCCCGACCTGGGAATCGAACCCAGGACCTCATGCTCAGCAGTAGCTCTTGCGACCACTAGACCAACGAGGCAGTATAAATTATTATCACCATCCTAAGCAAAGACATTGGTAATTTCTATTGAGGACGATAAAAACTCTGTTATCTATCCCCTCCCCAAAATCCCTCAAACAGCACATTCATTATATCTACACGCGTAAAGCGATATAAAGTTATTTACATTAAGATTTAACGCCTTATCTCGCTACCCAATATTATATTTTTTTAAAGTATTGCCGTCTACTGTCAGCTTAACTGCGTTATCAGGTTACATAATAACCAGAGTAATGGCTACTTACTCCCCGCGCTCGGAGAATTATGTGCTACGCCGTGCTACGAGCGGTCGTAGCCAGGGTGCTACGCGGCTACGGCGTAGTAATTAAGCCGGGTTTTATTGAGGAAGTAATCTTCGGATAGCATTTTTTTGTGTTCCTTTTCTCATTTGCCGTTATGGGACATGTTTTCGTATATTTCAAATGGTGCAGTTTGCAGTACGTTTAAGAAGAATTAACGGCGTAAATGCCAGTTACGTTTTTAATCTAGATTTATGTTTCTTTTGTACATAATTAAACTTACCTTTATTTTTCAAATAAGCCAGCCTTTTAATGACCTCCATGATCCTTTTCCATTTAAACTCAATAATTATGAGGCTACAAGCGATGCTCAGTATGTCGCTAAGCGAATATGTCACAATTGTACTGTTATTTTGAAGAATAACCGTTTTTTTTCTGGATTCTCTAGTGTTTGTTCATGTGTAACGGTTTCAAACGCGTATAAAAACACGATCTCAATTACTCTTATGTTCTTGGTGTTCATTTGCAATGTAAATAGTTATGATCAGTCATGTTCCACTTACCAGCAACTGGTTCCAGCAGCCCCTCAGGGTCGGAAGCCTCGTCAGCGGCGGCGCAGACCAGCACCGCGGCCACAATAAGCCACCACCCGCGACACATTGTACCTGCAACGAGGATATTCACTATCAGAAAGAATCATGTGGGAAAATAAACAAAAAAATTATAATTTAGTTATGAACAACTGTATTCTGTAGCTTTACCCCTAAACAGGCACTCAATCTGTCATAAGAGTTATTTTATACGCCAAAACAACGATTTCAAACAGCGCTTCGTGATTGACTCTAACTCTCCCTATGTCAAGTACCAGCGACGCCATGTTATGTGAGTAAGACATACATAACATCACGCCTTGTTTCCCTGAAGGGTTGAGCAGAGGTGTACCTGTACACTCACATTTCGCCAGTTTTATTTAAGTCCCATGTAATAGGGGGCGAGCCTATTGCCATCAACCGGACACAAATCCATACTCCGGGCTGCTACTAAGAAATTCCAAATGGACAAACTCAATAACAAGTTGCCCGACCTGGGAATCGAACCCAGGACCTCATGCTCAGCAGTAGCGATTGCAACCACTAGACCAACGAGGCAGTGAGTAAGAATAATCGTTTTCCTATGTGTTCGGGCCCGCCAATCTTATTACTTAAAAAAATAACGGTTAATCTCTCGTCACTCTTGACATAAGGATTTCAAAAAGGGATCTCGAGAAATTCTTTCTGCTGGGGAGTTTGTTGCGCCACTTCTTCTTCCCAGCTACATCACTAGGATGTTTTGGGGGACTGTCTTATGTAATTTTGACGTTAAAAAAGAGTTGATTCTCAGGCTTTTTTGCATAAGTGACTATCGATTTGTGCTATGTACATTACATTATATTATATATACATTAAAGAGACCTACATGACTACATTTTACGATACCTCAAAGCAATATTTGACTGTAATTAACTCAAAGCAACGGCACATGTTCGATATTTGAGTTACAGATTATACGAGAAACTTTACCCTCGCTCTGAACAGGGATTTGTAGAAAATTAAACTCTCGTCAGCGAGATTTAAACCTACGACGGTTCTTATTTTGTCATTTATATATTATATAACCATGTGGGTGTGTCGAAATTATATTAGCATCCACCTACTTTGCTTTCGCTTCGCATTCGTTTTTTTGTTTTGTATGTTTTGCTGCCGGTTGAATCTTAATTATATTACGAAAAGCAATTATTTATTCCTTAAGAACGCTCAACATATACTACAAAAAAAGGTATGAGGAAATTCTGTCCATGACAGAATCCTTAATGATTTCGTAGCTTTGATGTAGGTACCTAACTTCAGGAGTCGTTATGTCTGAAATAAGCTTATTTTAACATAGAGAAATACTCTATTCAATATCTATATACCAAACTATAGCTATAAATCATTACTGTAAATAACATATCTGAATTAAAGCGCCCGTAAAATTGCGTATTTGCCTTCTTCAGAAAATGTAACTTTCCGCTCAAAAGTTTTACATGACATCGGTCGACCCAGTCTCAGATGGTTTTACATACAATTATTATCACATTTACAGAGTAACTTCTGAATAACTTAATCAACCGTTGTAACTTTATCTTTAACTTAACCGAGGGTGTAAAGTTACGTGCAGTGACAACCGCGGCTGCCATTTTGGTTAACATTAGGTTCGACCTCACCATAAATCTTGCAGAACCTAATTAAATAGGAAAACTTTAATTGTTTTAACGTAACACAACAATAAGCTTTTAAGTGGGGTATGAATGGTCTTTGTATTTTATTATTTTTATGTGAAAAACATGTACTTAGAAACAACTTCTAAATTTTTCACTGCTACAAAGTTAAAAGTTAGAACAAGTTAGAATATACAAAGTTAAAAGTACAGATAATTGCGATTACAATGTCATTAACATTATTACAAAAGCAAATAAAAAGAAAGCAAATATTAAATATTATTGGATGATAATTGAAGTTAATATTTTCGAATGAATCCACTGAGCCACTCGACCGCCCCGCTCAATTAAAAGTCTTATCATATTTATTGCTTTCCTATATCTAAAACCGGTGGCAGCTGTCCGACACAGAACAAAAGGAAAAACAACACAACATTCCACCATACATCTGTAAGCCAATCGGAAAACTATGAGCCGAAAGCTCGTCTGCTATTTTGATTACTTTTTCCCTCCGTTCTAACTGAATGCAATTCCAAAGCACAGTCTGTTTGCTTTCAACGGGTTCACGGTTTTTATGTTACGTACGGAATTAAAAAGAAAAACAAGAGAATCTTTAACACAACGACCTGCAGATGGCATTTATGTCTAACATGAAATATGCAAAGCACATGTCATGTGTAACAATTCTGGAGTCGGTCGACGTAAGTTGGATGTAACTCTTTTAACGGTAGCCTACTTTCTAACAACGTCTCTCATTGTGCCAGGAGGGCGAGGGAAGGGGTGAGGACTCAAAGGGAGGTCACCTTTTATGTCCCAAGATGAGGCTTTCATCCGTCCCATGGTTTGGCTTTACACAAAAATGTTTGGATGTAATTACGTAACCGCACAATTCCTGGGACATTTCATCCCTAGTGATTCCAAAAGGCTAAATTTTCTCGTAAATTGCCGTTTTTTACTAACCAATATCGGATTTCTTGTTTTCTAAGTATTCAGCGTATTTTATCACTAAAATAATTTGTTTTATTGCTGTTTCTAATGCCATTCGAACACTGTAATAGTATAGCTGCATTAAGTAGGTTTCTTAATTAAACCATCGTTCAACGAAATAGAGTACGTACCTAGCTTGAGTTCGAACAGCCTGTTCATTATTACGAGCTGTGTGCAACCGCGATCGTGTAGCTAAATAGAATTCAGGTCGAAATAGGAAGCTGCGGTGTTCTGGTATTCTGTGCACAGTAATACAGGAAACAGAATAGCTTATTTAAACAAACAATGAGTGTAACAACGTTTTCTCATTTATCATGTACCCATTCACAAAAAATGATCCTTTTAAATATGCAAGAGGCACAAAATTTATAATTTACGACATAAAAACGCGTCGCGGCAGACGTCCACCCCCCAGCGACCATAGCAACTCACTGACTCGGTGAAATTTTCAATTCAACAGTTTTTCTAGCGTTAATTAAATTGCTCTGATGAATTCATCTTGTACAAGCGAGCTGTAGTGTTTTTGTAGCAACGGGCAACGAGCAAAACCAGACGAATTGGAATAGGTACGCCTATCATTGCTTTGATTAATTCTTAGTTACTGTTCGTAACCAGACGGTAAATACAGGCTTTAATGGACGAGATAACTTTATTTATCATCAAGTATTTAAGCTGAAGTAATACATAAATAATCTACGTTAAAAGCTATTTTTGCCGCCTTATGAAAAGTCATACTTTTTAAGGGACATTATCGCTCCGCAGCGTTTTAGGGGCTTTTGCTAAGTGAAGTCTTTTCTCCACCAGACCGTTCCATTAAACTTGCAAATGCTTCCTCTACTAAAGGACATAATGAAAGGAGCTAAAGGAAATATGTGACTAAAATGAAAAGGATGGCAGATAGCTCTTGCTCTTTTTTATCTCATTTTGATTCGCCTCTATGACTGGCAATGCATCATTTTTTTGCTGCTTCGCGAGATCCTCGGACAATTTTATTTATTTTTCTTAGTCATATAAATTATAGCCATTGTCGTCTACGAGGTTTTTAAGATGTAAATTAAATGTACTGAGGTTGTTTAAAAAGGCAGGTTTACATTTATATTGTTTGCTTTTCTCGACAGAGCTGCTCTAACAGAGCACGAACAGATGTTACACAGTTTGAACAAAATATTATTTTGCGATTTAAATATTCTAAGCTCGTTTAGATATCCAATATTTTCTGTCTCCAATTTTGATTTTAGGTTACATACCTACTTTATGAATTTTACACTCTGAGTCCTTTGCAAAACTAAATAGATACAACTAAATAGAGGAGAGTGAAGGAACACTATCTTTCCATTGTGTCATGGTTGCGTTTATAATTTTTTTTGTTCACTTTATATTTATATATAACATAACATCACGCCTTGTTTCCCCGGAGGGTTGGGCAGAGGTGTACCTATACACCCACATTTCGCCGGTTATGTTCAAGTCCCATGTAATAGTTTCGCCCGTCTGGATTTGTGCCCGATTGATGGCAATAGGCTCGCCCAGCCTATTGCCATCAATCGGGCACAAATCCAGACTCCGGGATGCTATTGAGAAATTCCAGATATTCCACGTTGCTCGACCTGGGAATCGAACCCAGGACCTCATGCTCAGCAGTAGCGATTGCGACCACGAGACCAACGTGGCATATACTTAGTGATATTTATTTTAGAGGTGTAATTTTTAAATTGTATCGTTATTTTAAAATTAGTGAATTGTTTCGTTTTTATGTATTTTGTTTTCTCTTTTACACACGTTGTCTACATATACTCTCCTACTGCAGGTATGCTGGAAGAGATTTCTTTAGAAATGAGCATTACCTTTGTACGTACTCTTCTGTTCTCTTTATTTTTCTTGTCTGTATAAATGTGTGTACATAAATCGTTAAATAAATCAACGAAATAAATAGATTTCGAAAAATTCAAAATAAATTTTAATTTACCATACTCTTTTTGTTGCTTACTATGAAAAATTAAAAAACAGAGAAAAATCATTCTGAGCTCACCTTTATTTTAAACCCGGAATTATTTTAAATTTTACTTCCTTAAAGAACAATCGAATAAAACTTCCGCCTTCTTACGAGTAGTACAAGTTCTGAGGTATTTTGAAATAAAACCGCAGCTTGCCTGCAAGAAGTTCTTGTTGTTTACCGGTTTCTTGCAAGTGCAGTGCGACTTACAAAGGCTGTGTTCCAGAGCCAGTCAAGTGTTCAACCGCTTTAGCAATTTACTGTGCCGGCTTTGATGTGGTTTGGAACACAGCGCTATATGTGTGTGCGACCATATGAATAATATTCGAAAGATTAATTTGATCGTGTGTGAGACTTCTTCTTCATCTTTGTTATTTATGGTAAGAAAATGCTTTTGCAGACAAACTTTTATTTTACCATTCATTAAATTAGTACCTATCTAGTAGCGTTGAGCTTTTTACTTGGTTAGACATTACTAAGGCAGTCATAGCTCCATCCGCTATGACTGCCTTAGTAATGGTAATGGTCGAAATTATTTAAAAAAATTCGTGTAACAAATTTAAGAAACCTACTGGAAATTTGATACAATTGTCAATAAATGACAGTTGTGTTTTGTTGTGTTTTGTGGGTGTACTATAGGTACAGATCTGCCCAACCCTTCGGGGATACAAGGCGTGATGTTATGTTATGTGAATTTACTTATGCGGACTTAAGAGCGTTCATCCAGCGTGGGCTGCCAACTTCGCATTTCTAGTAATTTTTCGTAATTGTTTCATTTTTAAATCAAAATTATAATGATTATGAGAGTAATTTTTACTTTTACAACAATTTTTAACATTTACTCTTAAATAAAATATTCAATGGTAATAAATAAAATAAATAAATAAAACTTTATTTCAGACTAATACTTATGCTTAAAAGTAAATCAGTTACAGTTGTGTGTTATTATTAGCATCTTCTGCCGAACTAGGTTTATAGCCTGTGTTTTAGCACGCAGCGCCTCAAGCCCTCGGGCTGGGTATGCAAGTTTGGCCTTACGAACCAAAGGAAAATATGAACCTAATTAATTAATTTAATAACTTTATTATAATGAAAGGGAGCTGTCCTCTAGGTGAGTATAGTGAAGAAGGTGAGTGTATGTGTGTAAGACAGTGTCTAAGGAATGAAATAGTTTTAGCTTGTAGATTCTTATATGGTGACAACAGATTGACAAAAGCGACAATTAGTTGAATCACTACTTTAAAATGGTCAGTAAATTTTCAGTTTGATCGTATGTTAATTTCCAAAGCCACAGAGATACCGAATTCTTCATCGTAAATTTATTCATAGAGTTTCAAGAATCTTAATATTTTTTTAATATAAATACAGGCCCAGAAATGGGTAAAATCTACGAATAAAAGTTTTGAGTAAGATAATCTCTTACATACAGGTAAATCCTTCCGCCTTCTTAGCAGGGTTGGATTGTACTTTCATACAATACTTAGAACAAACAGTTGGCGTACAGTCAGCACCACACAGTTATCATAAAGAAGTATGGTTGAGTAACGGAAAGGCTTAAAAGTACAGAGTTTCAGTATGGTTCCTTGTGAAACTTCAAGTAGCTTTATCGTAGTTTTCGGAGCACCGCCCCAAGACGATAAAATATTGTGGTATTTTCTCATAAAAAGTAACATATTGTCAGTCAATATGTAACTTTTTATGAGCAAATACCAAAATAACTGTAAATATGCAGAATACAAACTTATAAAACCAACCAATCTCTTGCTTGGCTGAAAAAATATTGTACTTTGATTTAAGTTTAATAAAAATTGAGAACGTGGCTGCAAATTCTGCAAGGGCTACGTAGGTTCTTGAACAGCATATACCGGGTGTGAAAAGACACTTAACGAAGCCGACAGTTACCTTTACTCCCCGTCCTTGTTTTTTTTTTGTACTGGACCTTACCTGGGAACCGACAGCAATTCGGGCCCCCCCGACCACGATGTGTGATCCCGGCGGGACCCGCCGGGGACCGTGAAAGACCACGGCCTCCGACTTGTTGAGGGCCACCTCCAGTCCCAGGCGCCGTATGCGGCCCACCACCTGTGAGACCGCAGCTGTCGCCAGCAACGCTGCCTCCCTGTGCGAGCTCCCTCGGGCCGTGACCAGCGTGTCATCTGCGTAACACGTCAGGTCCACTCCCGGTTGGAGCTCACCCCTCAGCACCCAGTCGTAACCGATGTTCCACAGGAGAGGGCCCACGTACGAGCCCTGTGGAAAACCGCAAGACATCTCGCGCCGGCCTCCGCCGTCGCGTCCCCTGTAGGTGACACCTGCCAAATAAGCCCCAACGATGTGGCATGTGATGGAGTGGTGTGATGGAGGTACGGGTGCACCCTATGGTAGCAAAGTGCCTCCCGAATACAGCTCCAGGGCAGGGTGTTAAATGCGTTGGAGATGTCCAAGGACACCGCCAGCATCACACCGCCCCGGGACACCGCTGCCTCCGCCAGGACTCTTACTCGCGTAATTGCATCCACGGTGGAGCGCCCATGCCGAAAACCGAACTGGCTATAGTCCAAATCCGGCCCCTCTCTGTACAAGTGGCTGACGAGGCGGGCTGCGATTATCCGCTCAACCAGCATACCCACCTCGTCCAGCAGCACTATGGGCCGGTATGCAGACGGCGAATTTGCTGGTCGCCCCGCCTTCCTGAGCAGGACCAGACGACCTGTTTGCACAGGGTAGGAAACTGACCCTGCTCAAGGCAAGCTGAGTAGAGTCCTCTCAGCTGGGGCTCTAGCTCTTCCAGAGCGAGGACAAGCACGCGGCCAGGAACTGCGTCGGGCCCCGGGGCTACGGTTTTGGCCCGGAGCCGCGTTACGGCCGCCCTCATCTCCGGCTGTGTCACCTCAGGGACGCTAACGACCTCGGGTAGTGTATACCCTGGATTAACACATAGAGATTTTTATCCCGATACTCCCACGGGATTAAGATTTATGCGGGTGAAACCGCGGGGAGTTAGTAGCAAATATTTTTGTGCAATGTTACTTAGTCTTATACAGAATGCTTCGTTGTCGGCTATGTGATGGGTCTTTATACACACTGTATTACAATAAGTCAATAATTTAAACTTTGTACGGATATCTTTCCAGTCTGCATACAAAATTTCAATCAAATATATCCAATAGTTTCGGCATTATAACCCTAGGCAAAGAGCGACAGAGTTAAAATTTATTTTAAATTTTATATATTCTTCACTGCGATGGTATGGTCAGTATTTTCATTTATTTTCGTATTGTTTCCTCCACATTGTATAATTTATATAAATAAAACAAAGTCGGGTTGGTTCATGGCTCCCTTTATAACTCTCGGACGGCTGGAAGATTTTTATGATCTTTTATTCGTTGGATTTTTCACTGCCCCGAAAGTTTGAATAGTTATTCTGCTAGACTAACTAATCAAACATGGGAAAAATTGACGTTTTCTTTATATGTTGAATTTATTTGAGGCGGTACGTTCAGCTAGGTATGTATATATTCATTTATATGTACACCGTGTCTTTTGTGCAAATTCAGTGACTTGGTGACAGTTACTCGTGCGCATCAAGCAAACATGCACGTCAATCAATGTGTACACAGCCTAAGGGTTGGCAGGGTTTAGCGTGACGACACGAATCATCCTGTAGATTGACACTGATCGCCTTATGAACAAACTTCTGAGAGGCGTGCCTTGTTATTTATGTGAATTCATGAGGCTCTGTGAAGTTGAAAAAACAAATCAGTTGATAAAATAATGTGAGCGATATGTACGGTCAGCCAAGAAATTCACCTTTACTATGTAAAGGTGAATTTCTTCTATTATATAATATAATTATTATTTTTTTAAAATTGACAATTATTTGATAAACTGCTTTGCAGCATTTCATTTAGTACCTATGAGTTTAAATTTTACTTCTGTTCCAACGTTTATTAAATATTTTGCTCCGTTATTATGATTACATTATCAGCCTATTATGTTAATACGGCTGGGATACAGGCCTCCTCTCTGTGAGAGGGAGTGGACCGTAATCCACCACGCGGGCCCAAAGCGTGTTGTTAGATGTCACATGTCTTTGAATTTTTGGTTCTAAGACATGCCGATTTCCTCACGATGTTTTCCTTCACCGTTTTGAAAGCAGTGGTGATGAAATAATTTACCCGAAGTATTGCGCCTGTCTGGGATCGAACCGTCGACCTACAACTCGTAAGTCGTGGCCGTTGTACCACTGCTAATTAATAATACGTAATTATGATTAAAAAACTGTTAATCGACTTCTGTCCCTGCAGCAGTTCAGTTCCTTATCTTAAAATTTGTCATGTGAAAAGGTGCCTGCCTGTGTGTCTATGTCATAGTGCGATAAAGGATAATCACTTTTTCAATGCCAATAAACAATCCCGCTTAAACATCAATAAACAACATATCAAAGTAAAAAAACAAAGTGAAGAGTCATTATGACGGCCGGCGATACATCACAACCGCCTACATTAGGCGCGACAGTGTGGCCACGTCCTACCCTTATCACACTGTTAATAATTGCCTGATACCGCGCACCATGTACCATTTACAACGTAAATAATAAAACTTTCCCTTAGTAATAATAATAAATGAACTGGGAAGGAGAGCAGGAAAGTTTTTTGTAAATAAAACTATGTGTTTCTTGCTTTAGTTTGAGTCTAGAGGCTAGTTTCTGTGTGAGACAGTTTTCATTTGTTCGTGGAGACTATCTGAAGCGGTGAATGGCGAATATATATAAGGACAACAGGACTTTTACACGCAGATCATGTTATGTGTTTCCTAGTTTCCTTGCCCTCACTATGCATTTAGAAACATTATCAATCAAAAAGCGCAATCTAAAGCGCGTTGTTTTATTTATTCACTAGCTGTTGCCCAAGACTTTGTCTGTGATTGAGGATGAAAAGTAGCCTATTTCCTGTCCTCCTTCCTTGTCCTTTCTTTCATAGTCTTATCTGGGTGCCAAATTTCATCCAAATCCGTTCAGTAGTTTTGTCGTGAAAGTGTAATAAACAGACAAACTCACTTTCGCATTCATAATATTATAAGAAAGTTAGGACTTAGGATCACACAACAAAATATATACGTAACACATAATGGGTAATGAAAAGGGCTAGTTTCCCGTGATCGAATCAGAAATGAAGAGATCCGCAGAAGAATCAAGGTGACCGACATGGCCCGAAGAATATCCAAACATAAGTGGCAGTGGGCATATTGCTCGCAGAATACATGGCCGAACGGTTCTGCAGTGGCAAACGCGTACCAGAAAACGTACCGTTGGAAGGCCTCCCACAAGGTGGACCGATAACCTTGTGAAGGCCGCAGGCAGCCGGTGGCAGTGGCCGTCTTTCGTCTGAAATGATGATGATGATGATAACACATAATTAATAATGGGCAACACCATGTATTTAGAAGTTGTAACACATAACCTGTAATCCCCGAAGAGTTAGCCAGAAGTGTTCCTGAGGTACACCCACATTTCGTCAGTTACTTTTAGGTCCCACCTAATGAAGAAGAAAGAAAGAAAAGATTTTTATTTGCGGTACGAGTGAACTACGCAGAGAACGAACACAAATACAAAAATGAACAAGTTGGGGGAAAATATGCGTCACATCCACGTAAAACGGCCATCGCTCAGCATAATGTTACGACCCTATGCGAGACAGAGCCCCAGCGCTGGTTTTCAGCGACAGCCGGAGTTGACGTGATGACGTCAACCAGTTCACCAGACGCTACGATAGTATAACTCACTAACACATCGCCCGCGACTTCATCCTCGTGGTAGTATTATCTCTTACAAAATGTGGCACCCCCTCCACCCCATTGAAAAATGATAAATGATTTTTATTTCTGTAAGTGGGTTTGTACAAACACTTTTACACGTCAAACATTTTTTTTTGAAACTAGATGAGGTCGGCGTTTCCTATCTGACTACTCTGAGATGAAAGGCCGAAACAAACTCAGAGGTCACAGTCTCTTTTAAAGTCCAGACATAATCTTGGTCAGATCATGTTAGGACCATGTGATTTATTCAGTAGCTTTATTAGTAGAGTATTAATGATTACGATATTTTGACTTAAAAATTACCAGCAGAAGGGGGTAAATAAGTGTTTGAGGGAGGATTTCAACCAACACTCACTTAAATACCCCCTTTTGCTGGTACATTATTGAATAACCCAATACTTGTAACTGTTAAGTTTCTTTGAAAAGTTTTAATACCTTTGTTCGAGGTAACCGGACAGCCGTACAAATTTTAGCACTCAATTTTCGGAGACTGGTCTTTGGTAAAGTATTTTCGTTTTTTCCCACCGACTGCCGATACTAAAGTTGTTTTTCCCTTTGTAGTGTTTTTTGTAAAAAAGTTTTTACTTTTCACTTTTTAGTTGTGATACCTACCCCACACAAATTCGTATACCTTCACTTGCTAAGTATCATCAACGTACACTAAGTGGAAAAATACGTATAACTGAAACTAAATCACAAACCACTCATCAGAAGTTGACCAGACCACTCGATAAGTAGACATAAACTTTAAAAAAACAGTTTAGAAATGACGGAGCAAAAAAACAGATAAGTATTGATCTCATTATGTCTCTCTCGCTTCATCGAATCTCCGACAAAATTTAATTTATTACTCACGTCCTTTTAGCAATGCCACTTTGCATCTTTTGGAAGTAAATCATTTGTGTACTACAAAACCGCAATAAAACTCCGGTGAGAGGGAAGTAAAGATGCTGGTGTGCCTTCAGTCTCCCGACCTTAGATGTAGTATATACTACTAACTAGCTCCCGACGATGAAAATACGGAGAGAGGGATGCAAGGAGGTCAGTCTCAACCTCTCCCGAAGCCGCCCGGTGCGGTGTCCCGATAATAATTTGGCACGGTTTCAAACCGGCAGAACAACTTTAATTAAACAAGCATTAGGAAGTTTCCAGAGATAACTCCGCTGTTTTGGACTGACCGGTCAGTTTAAATATCTCTAAAGGTATACTGATAGTAATTAATCATTTTAATGGAACGTCTGTCGACTTTCATCCTTTTATCGGGTGTTTAAAAAAATAGGTACATAGCCACCACTGCGATAAAAAGGTAGGGTACCACGTAGGCATTGCTCTCTCTTTACTTGGCAGGAATTGTTAAAGGGACAAAGGGAGTACGTCAAGGGAATAAGAAGCTGCATCCTCCTTTGTGCCAGTATAACAAAGTTTGCGGTGAACATTGCCAAATATTCCCTTCATTTGTTGCGTTGGATTTGGGTCCCATGTTCAGCAGCCAACTTAGCTGATATTGTTTTAAACGTGGTGCAAGTTCCTAAATAAAAAAAGCCTTTAAAACACCAAAACAGTTAAAAAATATAAAGAACAGAGATTGGTCAAAAGCAAAAGGCAAGCGCAAGCAATACTAAAATAACAATGTTCTAGTTCAAAAGCGAGAAAATTGTTACATTTATGACAATAACTGCACTTTCGAGATAGTTTCGAGCTTTTGCACGAGCATTCTGAGAAAATATTCATATAATTATGTACATTTAACAGAAAAGCGGGATGTCACAGGTGCAGGGAAAATATTGCGTTTATTTGAGTTTCACTGCATCGTTGAAATTAAATTTTCGTACATAGAATGTTTCAAATTCATGGTTCAACATAGCTTTTGTAAAATATAAATAGGTTGCGTTTGACATGCACGATTTTAATTGTATATTGGCGTTGCTACGTAGGCTTAGTCTGTATATTATTACACAGAATTCCAATTATACATTTACCGGTAGGTAAACCCCATTAGCAAAACATAAACGTAGTAATTACCCACTACAAGCGTCCTCTCTAACAATCTCTTCAAGACCTTACACGAATAATTGCGAGAAGATCTCATTAAATTGAATCGTTAAAAATCTCTTGCTGGTTTTGTTAGTGATCTTGTGTGAGACAGTCCTTTTGTCCCGGCTATGTTTGCTTTTAATTAAAATCTCTCGTCTGCCTGGGGACGCCATAATTAATGAAACTTCAGATTATGCTTATAGGACAGTTGCGCTATGGGAACTTATTCTTTGTTTAGGTCTGTTGGCCGCCATGATTGCGGGTTTCTCGTAGCAATGGAGGTTTAAAGTTTATAAGGATGGTAATAAAAGAAAAGTTATTTTAATTAAGTACAAGGAATAGATTGGATATATGTACATAGAGGTTCATGATCAAGTTATTAAAACACTAGTTGTGCTCATGGTCTTAAGTATGTATACAATTGGCATTCGTAAAGTTAAACTATGTTCGTATTTTTTTTTTTATTAGAGATGGGTTGGTCTTGACTCTAGTCTAGGTCAGAAGTGACAGAGACAAAGTCTACGATGTAGTGAGCTTACCCAGAAGAAGCCTGTTCACTCTAACTTTGAAGAGATTCGGGTTGAATGCGTTCGGGAACACAGCCGCAGGTCCACTCTTTTGCCGTGCGCATTAGGAAGGATGTTTGGAAGCGCTTAGTGCGAATTGGTGGAATCGCAACTAAGTATGGATGGTAATTAGCAGTACATCTAGATGTCCGATGGTGGAAGGAGGCAGGTGGGATGAGGTCGTGGAGATATCTTCTACAATATCAGTTAGTTTTGTTAATTTATACCAAAATTTGTTATGAAATCTTTCTGACAGGCTATGGTCGTCACGATGTTTAGATTATGGTTCACAGCGTGTCGTCACACTTTTAGACACAAATATTAAGTTCAAAGAAAGTGGTAAGCTCAGAGATTACAGTTTCGGTGATACGTCTACCGAGTTTTGTTTACGTGCTAAATGGTGGGCAAAAATTTGCGATAGCTTATAAGAAAAATAAAAGAAAAATGGCCCTACGTGCAGGTATGGCCTCCTTTGTAACATTCACGTCCCATTTTTCTTACCCAATTTCCACCCTCCATTGGACGTTGAAAGGAATTTTCTCGTGTTTAATTAAAAAGACGGTGATTAAGATCCGAAGTCTAACAAAGACAAAAGATAGAATGATGAATAAACGGTCGGAGGGGCAAGTGAAATGAACAGGATGGAATTATGTTTGTGTTAGGTTCGCTGTCTTAAAATCTTGAGTAATTTCGCTTGAGCTTTTGAGAAGTGTTAAGGAAAAAATTGCTACGAAAAACCTTATTTTGTTTTGACACGAACTGTATGAAAAAAAGCTTATGTCATGGTAAAATATTTACCAGTCCACAAAATGGTAGCTGACCTTGCTGACTAGGATGCGCCAGGCATACAGTAAGCTTCTTGATTTATACAGGATGGCACATTAACTCAGCACATTCTGGACCCCGTGCGTTGATTGTTTTCGTTGGTTATAAAAAAAAAGAACTGCTGTTTCATAGAAAAGTGTTCCTACCGTTCAATACCTACGCGGTCAATATGTATCGAAGAGCATTTTCGTCTAAAACTTGAGAATGGCTGGACCGATTTTGCTGTGTTGTATTTAAATGATCGTACTAGTCTGAATTAGATTTATATGGGAAAAGGAATTGGAAAAGTTTCCCGGAAAATGTTCAAATTCGGGAAAAACTGAACGTTTTGTAATTTGGACAGGACAACCTCTGGGGTCCTCTGGGGTCCTCTCTCGGGTCAGAATACAATGTGTAACTGAAATATTGCGCTTATGAAAGTAGTTTGCTCAGAATCGTTTCCTGAATCGATATTTTCTTTTCTTTTAGGAATTTTCAACAGAATTTCTATTTTAAGTTTCACTCGTAGTTCCTTTACAATAATGTAGATTTAAGATTAACGTCGTGAGCTACACATATGTAATCTCCTTTTTATCACTACCTGTTTATTAAGATGTTTTTGTAACTGTCTATTTTCTCCAATTAAATAAATAAATAAATAGGTATTTTTTATCCCAAAGATTATTAAAACTGCGTTTAGCACACTTCCGCTGTACAATCAAAACAAACTAAAATGGACGAAGTACCTACACCACCTACTGCCCTAGACTCATATACGTGTGCGACTGCGTGCGTGGATTTGTAATGTGACCACAATTTTCTCCCACAGTCAATATTTATAATTTAATAAATAAACAATGTTTTAAACATAATAGTAAAAATTCAGTGTATGTATTATAATTTTACCAAAATATTCTAATAGGGGTGATTGGTGGCGTGCGTTATGCTGGGATAGTATAGGTAATATTAATGATATAATAGAGTATAATCACAAAACATTATTTATTAACAAACAAATGTCAGTAAATTACCATTTCCGACCGTCACCAACCACGTTATTGACTCTGTTCCACGAACAAAACACAAAATAATAAAGTCACTTCTGATAATCTATCGACAATACGGCCTAAAAGAGGTAGTTATCGTAAGTCTAGGAAGTCCTAAATACATCTAGGACGAACCTTAGACCTAGCTCCAACTGTTACAAGGGTTCAGAAGGGCCACAAAACTAATTTATATTATAGTTACTGCCATTGTTGTTGGCACAGGTTAATAACTTCGTTAGGTGGGTACTGCTGGGGACTTGATTGTAAAAGAAAGTACGAAGAGTATGTACGTGCTTGGGAGACGGAAATATAAAGAAAAGATTCTTCAAGAGGAATTTAATTATCTTTTTTTATTGAGTTCGTCTGAGTATATTTGTTGACGAGATGTTTGTTTACCGAAATAAGTGGATTTATTTACAAATTCCTTTTGTTTAATGTAGACATTATTGCATAAACAAAACATCACGCCTGTAAACCCTGATAGGTTAGGCAGAGGTGTACCTACAGTAATACCTTTCGCCAGTTATGTTTGTTTATTCTCATGGAAAATAACCCGCGGCTATTAGAAAATAACCGGGCACAAATCCAGACTCCGGAATGTTACTTAGGAATTCCTTATGAAAAAACCCAAAAACGCTTTGCCCGACCTGAGAATCGAACCCAGGAACGAATCCCTCATGCTCAGTAATAGCGGTTACGAACACTAAACCAACGAGACAGTCAAGACATGATTGGTGCTCTGAAAAGAGGAAAGGTGCTGCGGTAGCCCTAATAAGAGATGGAGGCACGACTTGGACATTTTACTCAGAAATTGGCAAGAAATAGCAGATGTTCCATGTCGATGGATACCTAAATGGAAGTAAGCCTTTGCCCAGCGAAACTGTTAGGTAAAGGCTGTATACAGTACGAACTAGTTTACTATTCTTGATTTTAAATTGAGACGTCATATAAATGAGCGCGTTTTCTCTACAATATTAAATCAAAGAGGTTTCATTTTGAGAAGTTTCAAAAAGAAAACTCATTATTCGAAATTCATTTCATATTTTCTTAGTCCTTCTCCTACTCCGCAGTTGGCGAATCGAATCAAAAATACATGACTCAGTAAAGCAGGTGAATCCGAGATAGTTTGCTATCTAAATATAAAGTTACCGAAGTCGGTAAGTTGCTGTAGTCAAGTTGTTCAGCACTTTACTCGGCGCTTCCTTTGGAGACGGTCCGTAATTATCTGATGTTGTATTACTAGTTAAGGTGGAGTAAAGTAAGTTGAGTAATTGCTAAGTGTTAGGGCTTAGGTAATTTCATATTAGAATTAGTGGAAGCGAATGTTTGATTAATAGTAGCAGGGTTGTTGCATGAATTGAAAGTCTCTCCGTCAATATTGATTATCAAAGTAGATGTCGATTTAATGTGCCTTTCTAAACTTAATTCTTGAGGGTTTTTCACTATGAAAAACTTGTCTTTGAAATAGTTTGTTGGTAAATGTAGGTAAATATAAATCATCGACATAAACAACACAGTATTCTGCTCGTGTGAATCTATGATGTTTGCATATTCTTCTGGTAAGTGCAACAAAGAAACGATGATCATTCATTGTCCCAAGTATGTAATTCGTTGCTTTTGATAGTTTTATGATAGAAAATACCTATCTTTAAAATAAATTACAGTGTGACTAGGAGATACTCATAAAATTATACTCTCCAGTGAGTTCCTCTAATGAACTTTGCTTGCAGTTACCGTGTTCAAGTTTGTTCATCGTTCTACTGCTAAGTCTTATAAACTTGTACCTTGTCCTATGTTAATTTGGCAACGAAAGCCAAAACATTAAGTTAATGAGTGTCCCGGCCTGCTAGCTTGGATTAAAATATGGCAACTGGCCTAACTCGAGTTTATGAAATTTATAAGAAGTCGTAACATACGTTTTTAACTGGGTAGTGTTATCATCATTACACCTTAAATACGTCCCCTGCTGCTCATAGGCCTCCCCCGGGCACCGCAAGATCGACCAGTTCTGTGCTTCTCTGATCCAGGGGATTCCTGCAGCCTTCACAAGATCATCGGTCCACCTTGTGAGAGGCCTTCCAACGTTACGTCTTCCGGTACGCGGTCGCCACTCCAGAGCCATTCGGCCCCATTGGCCATCGTTTCTGCGAGCAATGTCCGCTGCCACTTAAGTTTTTAAAATCGTCTGGCTATGTCGGTTACTATGGATCTCCTGCGGATCTCTTGATATCTGTTTCGATCACGTAGGCAAACTTCAAGCATCCATTTCATTTTAGGGTAGTGTCATGATTTCCAAAATGTTAAAAAGAGCTCTGATTAAAAAAAAAATAATGAACTGTTAGGGTAAGTGTGTTTGTCCACCGCAGCTGTCACCGGGACGTCACGGAGATACGAGATATTTTGGAACCGAGCGTGACGTGAGGTGACAGCGATCGTGCGTCCACCGCCAACCGAACTCGGGAGCATGTTGAGCGTTTGCGGCTATAGCAGAATGTTAGTAGCGAAGACGATAGCGATTAACACTGCTCAAAATATTACGTTTACGTTTAATGTTTTAATTTCATAAGTTCTGGAAATAGTTAGTATAAATGTTTATATTAATTTCATAGGTTGTCGAAATAAGAGTACGAATGTTATATTAGTTTCTATTATTCATAATAAACCCAATAATAATAAACAGTTTATCTATAGGAAAGCGCAGCAGCCCCTCAGCTGCTCAGGACCACTTACGGAGAGTCGTTAATGCTTAGAGGAACGAGAGACCAAAAACACTTCAGGTTAGTGTTAGGCATTTTTATTGTTGGCCATAAATATTGTTAGCCATTTTTAATATTGATAGTTTTATGGTTGTTCATTTTTCAGATTGGCCATTTTTATTATTGGCTGTTGGACATTTTTCTTTTTGGACGTGCAAATCGTTATGACTATTTTAGACAAAATAAAAACCAGGTGAACAGCGATAGCAGTGTGTGGACTAGACCAAACGTGTTTTGTATTGCCAGCACGGCGGTCCGTCACAGTCTCGGGCCGAGTTCTAGCGGTCGTGCCGTACTACTCGTAGCTTCGGCGGCCGGGATGACGGCGGGCGTTACAGGAAATTGTAATACATATTATTTACTAGGTACTAGGCCACTCAGAAGGTATTGCGAAAAAAGGTTTTTATGTATGAGAGACTGGCCTGTTATAGACTATTCTGAAAATGTGAATATTTGTCAGTAAAAATAGACGTACGTTCCAAATTCAAAATTTCCCTGCACATTCTTTGCGAGCTAATTTAAATGAACTTGTCTCATTAAACAATGGATCTACTCGTATCTGCGCCGGGTTGCGCTGTCAGCGTTCGAGCAGGCTGTAAAGACTGGAAAAAGAGCTTCGAAAACTGGTTCAGACGCATGAAACTTTGTGAAGAGGCTAGTGGAGAGTACTTATAAAGATTAATTTAAAAGATATAGAACATTTATCAGTGTCCCACGTATTTAATTACATTGGATCATTTTCTGCTTAGATACTTTAAGCTAAAAGCCGTGAAAATAAATGTTGTAGGAGCTAAGCACCATACTGAATTTATTTTGCGAGCCTCGTTGCAAATACACAAATTGGTTAGTTTATTAAATTGATATACTTAGCTTTATTACTTATAACATCGTAAAATAAATATTTTCTTGCATGATTTGTTTTACCATTGCTTATTATAAACGAAAAAAAATAGAAATTCCGCTTTTCAAAATCCTCCTTAAGAGTGAAAATTGACTATACTTATAGCTTTGTCATTATCTACTTCATTGGCAGGAGAATTCAAGCTTATTCATTTGATTTAAAGCCTAAATTAAATTTACGAAATCAGTGACATCAAAATTAGAGAGCCTATTATTAGATAAAACTGTGCGGGCAGCGGTCAGTCGCTCTAAGCGTGGACCATGGAACTATCACCAACGAAAAAATGGCCCTAATGTTATGTCATTTCTTTTTTTTCTTCTTTCACTAATTTCTGTAATTTTGACTTAATTTCAGTTCAGATTAATACAATTTACAATTAAAGATCTGATCAATTAAAGATTTGTGCCGGTTGAAAGTTTTTTTAATGATCTTTAACCAACAAATCAAATTGCAGACACATGTTTTGCTATAAAATATAAACAAATAGCCTTGCAGTTGTTTCTGGGACATATGATTAGCATTTTCCATTTGCCGTGTCAATGCAGCCAACTCTTTTGGTACTTACATCCAAGGTTTTGGCACAAGACACACAAATATGGCACAGTGCACAAGCCAAATAGCTCTGGCGCTAATATTTTTATAATGAGCTTAACCAGTTTTGTGTGTCTTATTATAACTGTATGAAATTAAAGTTGCTAAGGCCGACAATCGTAGTAGGCATAAATGTCTTATCCATAAAAAAAAACATTTTAGTAATAAGTGTTAATTTGATCAAGATGTCTCTGTTATTGTGCCCTTTTATGATTTCTAAGGCGAAGATTATTACTGTGGACGTCCACGTCACGTCATTACGTTAACTCAGGGAAATAAAATGTAAGGAAATATATGGAGACGTTTTTAAATAAGGATGATGACAACTTTTTCATTATTTACGAAAAAAAATATTTGTTTCCAAATAATGCAAACAATATTAGAAAAAGTTCAAAAGCTTAAAAAATTGCCAAGTTACAAACGTTTTAAAAGAAGTGTTAGACAAAGACAACACTATTGTTGACGTGACGTCACGACTATGAAACTTCAAATGCATACTAGCGCCATACATTGACCGTACCGCGCGACAAGGACGGGTATAATTCCCTCCAAAAACTTTTAAAGCGTTTAACTTCCTTCATATTTAAATCTATTTATCTTTGAAATAAGACAATTTTTTCTAACATTTCTAATCCCTGTTCCCGTCAAATATGCAAGTAGTTCCATACATTCTAGACAAATTATAAATGCGCTCATTACCTAGCTACGAAAAAAATAAAACCCTAATAATATAAAACCTCTTTAATTGATCTGATACATCTTTATCCCTAAACCCACAAAAACATTGATTCAACTATACTATTATAATAATAAACGTAAATACTGCTTTATTGCGGGCCCCATATATTTATCAAAATGCCTTTTACTCGTATAACCGTCAATAATGCCTTTTATCGCGGAATCACCTGCGATATCTATTACGAAGGGAATCGATATTGTCAGCTCACTCACCTAAGGTTCCGCCCTTAGTCTGGTACAGGAGTAAATATTTGACAGAGACCAAGCTGCATACAAGAGCCTAGCGATGGGTTCGCTACTAGGGACACTTGCAAGCATTAATATCTCACTTAGGTATGCCAAATTCTAAAGCGGTTTTCTCGTTAAATAACTTATGCAATAAAAAATAAAAAAACATATTAATATGATTCGGAAAATACTATGTTCGTAATTTCGTAACACCATTAAACGTCTATCAATACTGTAGGAGAAAATCGTTTTTAAAACGCAAAAGTGTTGTAAGATATTTATGCTCGTATCAGTAAGTACATTTGTAAGTATGCGTGGAATCATAATTGACACGTTCACGTAGGGTAGCTATGTAGTTAGGTATACTGGAATTGATTTACGTCCAACCCCAATAAACTAAGACAGATCGCTACTGACGATGAGTAGTACAATTCTATCTGTCCCTGTCAAACAAATAGCTCTCAACACGTGATAGGGTCGCAAACTTTGGATTTATTGGGACGAACCATAGATTGAGAGGTTTTTCTATCTCCATTACGCCAAAATTGGAGATTAATACGTTATTTATTGGTTTCGGTCGTTTTGTCTTGGTACCTATCTTCGGGTCGATTGTGTTTAGTAATATTTTAAAATACTCTACTGTGTTAGTAAATGTGTCAACATGAAGACAAAAAGCCATAAACCGAAACCAAACAGCTTAGCGAGAGGACCATTTCCTCCACGTCACCTAACTAACTACAGTAATAAGAAAGAAAAATACATTTATTTGTCACAGAAACAGCGTGCATACAAAATAAATCGATTTCACAAAACTAAAAAAAGGCAAAGCTGATATTATTATAGTTGCGCTATAAATGTGCCCATATAGTTGAGCTGTGGATGATATCATATGCTACAGAAGTACGATTGTATGAAGCTTTGTCTCTGTTGTATATTCTACTCATGTACCGGGTGGCATTCAGAACAACATTTTAATATTGCTCAATCGATAGCTCACGTCATAAGGGTCGTGATGCGACGTTTAAAGGGTGTAATGTATACGAATTTTCCTTTTCCTTATGCAGTAGGCGTGGGGAAGGTGAAGTTTCAAGTTATTCAATTGATTTTCGCAAATTTAATATACGAAGGTACCTGTTGTAAGGTACCTTTAAAGGTTTCTCTGCTAGCTTATCGCACGTAACATACCTGTTTAACTTATTCTTCTGCTAACCTTATTTAATTTACGATCAGGTAAAGACTAATAAATAAGTGTTGATATGTAGGCCAAGTGATATGGCATGAAAATTAACTCTTCAATTCATAATTTACCTTCACCCCGTTAGATCACCACACGAATGCCTCATTAATTAACCCGATCATAAATTTACCCTTATCATATCTAACATCACTCCAATAGTTATTTTAAAGTAATTAACAAACTAAAAAGAGCCTTTAAACAAATGATTAAGTTATCGTTTCTTGGCTAGATGATAAGGCAGTTCTGCAAGCTCGTAAATCCACCTGAAGAGCATAAGAGGCTTCTATTCGAGCATTTCCGAGCTTGAAACTGGGACATATTTGAGGTGGAGCTCCATTCGAGCCAGTGACGTTTAGAGTGTGCTTGAGCCACGAATAGGGAGGCAAAATTGCGTATAATGAACGGCACAGTCAATGACTCTTGATCGTCAGGATGTTGGCGCAACAATGACGAGTTTACGCCATATTGGAAAATGATAGACTGTTGTTGAATTATGCACTTTTTATTGGAAAAAAAGACGTTGAGTATTACAAAGAGGCTCTAATTAAAATGCATAAAAGTAAGGTAGTTTAAGGAAAATTTAATTTTGCTTTTCATGCTAAGAGCATCCTAATAAAAAATCTTACGTATGTTCGTAATGGTAGGTACTTTATACTTGTTCAATAACCTACATAATAATAAGTAAACAAGGAATAATGATAACCATACTACACTTAACACACCTAAAATGTTTTTGGGGTTCCGTAGCCAAATGGCAAAAAAGGGAACCCTTATGGATTCGTCATGTCTGTCTGTCTGTCCGTCCGTATGTCACAGCCACTTTTATTGTTGAAACTTGGTAAGTAGATGTATTCTTTGAACCGCATTAAGATTTTCATACAAAAATTAAAAAATATTTTGGAGGTTTCCCCATACTTAGACCTGACACGCAAAATTTTTTTTCATCAAACCCATTCGTGTGGGGTATCTATGGATAGATCTTCATAATGATATTGAGGTTCATTTTTTTCTTAACTGAATAGTTTGCGAGAGAGACACTTCCAATAGTTAAAAAATATGATGTACATTACCATGCAAACTTCCACCGAAAATTGGTTTGAACGAGATCTAGTAAGTAGTTTTTTTTTAATACGTCATAAATCGTTAACCGCAATTTACCTTTCATTCAATCAACTCAAATTTAATAAACAAGAAATTTTATATTATGTTACTTGCTGCTACGGAACCCTTCATGGGCCAGTCCGGCTAGCACTTGGCCGCATTTTGTAAACAAAAATTGTTTGTATTACAAAATACAATGCTCAACATTTGGCACCTTCAAAATATCCACTATCAGATCCAGGCATTATTTTCCCCATTCATTCCACCGCGTCCTTCCTAGTCACGTTCCGAGGTCTAAATAACACAGAGTACAAACAAACAAACAAGGAAACGACACAATAACCAGTACGACCATAATTCCGCGCACTTGGTGTTTAATGTGTACGAAATGTCGACAAAATGTAAATATGGCACTAGCAGCGCACAAAACAGTAGTTTGAGCTATGTAAATAATAAATTCTTTATCTTTTCACTAAACAGGGTTGTCGGGTCGAATTAAAAACCTGAACAGACTTGGTTAATCGCTTGCTCAGTTAGGCACGAAAATTACATTACTTACAGGCTTCAATTTATAGTATGGAATTTAGTTCGCCATTTTCGTTCGACCCAGCTCCCAGTACCCAATTGGGTTGTGGAGGTCACATAGGCAATGTAAAATAATGGTATTCAGCTGCATCCGGTTATGAAGCCTACCCAAATATGGTTTGGAAAAAGTTTGCCAAATGATGATGATTTCCAATCGAAAGTTATCTTTCTTGTTTGTTCGATGATGAATTAAATAAGGTAATCTACTACATAATTATACAGTTATACACGTTAACAAGATAGCAATCAATTCAAGTCTGAATCACAAAAAAACGAAAGCAATTCCTACATTTTTGCTCCACCCGATCCGACCAAAGATCCCAAAAGTCCCAAACAAATCTAGTCGAATCCCAGCGTTTAGCAGCCCTGGCACGCCAGTTGGAAATAATTACCGTTCCAAACAAAAGAATGCTACCGCGGCAAACCACGGGGACTTTTCACTTTGGGCTTTTTAATGCTAACCTTTTTTGTTCCTTTAATTTTTATGCGATAGCTTTACACGCGAATTTTGTGGCTTTATGTGTAGTCTGGGGCTTTTAGTTCACTGAAAATACCGCTAGAGGGAACTATTCTTTGTAACTAAGTAGTTCGTCGGTTTTGTTTTTTGGATGTAAGAATGTTGTATTCAGTTCGGTCTAATGTAAAAATAAGGACGTTTTAAATGCCCAGGTTTTTAAATATTACATAGTGCTGTCGACTTTTCTTCTGGATATGTATGTTTCTGCATTCTAAGTCAGCGAACATAGTTGGTGAGCAAATTGACTACCAACTAAAATTGTACGTATATTCAAATCACATAGTTTTTTTTTAATAAAAGCTAATTGGCGTTGGGTGTCCATTTGCTTAAGTTAGATCCATGACAAAAGAAATAAGTAGGTACTGTAGAATCATCCTTTCCAAAAGTATACTTTCCTAACTAATTTCATAAATGCAAAAGTAAGTTTGTTTCACGTCAAAAATTTTTTTTTTTAGTCAGGTGTCAGACTTTTACTGACTAAAACCTACCCGTGTTCCTTCAGTTGCCTGTGCTAGGGGCCACGGTATCTCTTTCAAATAACCCCCGACACGCCAAAACGGCTAAACGGATTTGGATGAAATTTGGCACACACATAGACCATGACCTGCGTAAGGACACAGGATTATTTTCACTGGATCGCAGACGAATTCGTGGGAAACAGTTTTAAGATATCTAATAAACTAGTTCATTAATTTTCACAACACCATCTTCACAAAAAGTCGATAACTTTGGTCTAGTTTCACATTCAAGGTTAGCTTATGACCTAACCTAATAACACTTTGTGTAATGTGCGCCGGTGCAAAAATATGGGGGCGAAGTTTGGAAGTCTTGTTAAACTCGTATTACCGTGGTTTGTAATCGTGTTAAGTGTGGATGTGTAAGTTTATATCTCTTGTAGTAATCAGCACTGTGGTTGGATTGCTTTATTGCTAGGGTTTTATCTGATTAAGGAGGTACCCGTTTACGATGTCACAGCGACTTTTATCGTTGTTTCAGTGCATTTCAAGTTGACTAGTTTCTATAAATCTCTATATTTTAGATAGGTGAGAAACTTTAAAGCTTTTTCAGGATGTCAAATAACAAAAGACGGATGTATAGAGGGCCCTGCCCATTCTTCCTAATATTTTTTACTGAAGTGATGCTCAGCAAAAGTAGAGGCAAAGATAATGATAATCGTTTTAAGAGCACTATATGGTCTATTACCAAAATTTGTTTTTAATCAAACAGCGAAAATGTAGCAACCTTACTGGTAGCTATATGTGTGAGCCGCTTGGGGTTGAAAACACTAGGCCCGCGGGGTTCGAGTGCTCGTCAAGTATTTCGGGACACCGCCAAGCGGAACTCGACTCTTTACGTGACCAGAGGGCTTGACTATTTTTAAGTCAATCAAAAGAATCAGCATTACCATCCAACGTGGCAACACTGCCAGCCTTTTGAGCATTTCTCCCACTGACAGCGAGGCGAACGAATTTTTAGATGCCCAATTTCCTTTATAAACTTTTAAAGTTATATTTAATTTATTGTTAGATTGTTGTATTTAATGAGTAGAATATGTCACAAAAAATATGGTAAACCCTGTAATTTCAAGTTCATTCCGTACATAAAATAAAGACACATACCTCACATATAACCAACTAACGCTGACATACAAAAGTAGGTACATAAAGCGAAGTCACACTAGGCGGACAAACAAAGTAAATGCCATCAGCACGCGAGCATTCCGCTGATGTGTTTACCCTTAACACTGTACGATACATCGACGTGCAATCTTTTCTGATGTTTCATTATGTGAAATAAAATATTTATATATATATTCGGTTATTAAATATAAATGCTGTTCCATACATCTCGACCGCATAGGTATTGCACTTTTTTATAAAACAGCACATTGTTTTATAACCGATTAATAAACTCTACGCTCGGGTCTAGAATCATGTACTGAATCCATGGTTCAGTCCGCGAGGTCTAATGATGGAAGTTTTGAATTTGTGTGAGTGATTACCAATCGCACCAATGGAGGGACGCACAGCGCCTCAGGTCGATTGTATAAACCGGTTTTAAACCAATCGCGCTCTAGGCTGACGTCACACATACACTATCTATATGTACACTCACACAAATGCAAAGCTCAGCTTAGGCCTCGCGGACTGTAACAGGTTGCCCAGGTTGTCCCTGTCAAAGCAAAGTTAAGAACACTGTACTTACATAGAGGGTATGTATGTACAGTGTTATTTACTTTGCTTTATTGTTACTTACTGACGTTGCTTGATTAATTTTTGCAGGAAGAACCTGTGCTCAGGTTCAGGTGTCTGGGAATTCCGGAATAAAAAGTGTCACCCAGATTAGAATAAAATAACAGTTCCAGCCAGTTATTGTCCCACTGCACGAGAAAAGCCTTTTTTCGTGCAGAGAAGGCACGAGCATTAGTCATCACGCTTGCTCAAGACAGGTTGGCGATTTCAGACTTTATATGAACTATAAGTATGCTGCATGCTTTTGCATGCTATGTTTTATCCTAGCTGAAAATGTTTGTGCTATCACAATTATATTATATTTAACAACATTGTTTATCATGTTTCATGCAAATAAATGATTTATTGTTATTAAATTTCCTCCCGATGTTTTCCTTCACCAATATCATTAATGTCTAAAACACATAAAAAACGGCCAAGTGCGAATCGGACTCGCCCATGAAGGGTTCCGTAGCAGCAAGAGTTGATTGAATGAAAGGTAAATTACGGTTTACGATTTATGACGTATAAAAAAAAACTACTTACTAGGTCTCGTTCAAGCCAATTCTCGGTGGAAGTTTGCATGGTACTTGTTTTTTTTTACCACTTTGGAAGTGTCTCTCGCGCAAACTATTCAGTTAAGAAAATAATTATATTAGAAACCTCAATATCATTTATGAAGACCTATCCATAGTTACCGGGATAGAGATATATTTAAAAAACTGTCTACTAAAAGATTCACCTTTTATGTCAATCTCCAACTAAGAATAAAATAGAATACTCTTCATTATGTCCACCATAAAAATTACAGATACCTTCAAATGCAGAAAGAATATGGATATAGTGTTAAGCACGGACAAAGACTTAAAATTATTTAAAAAAAAACGTTTTAAATATTTGAATTTCCGTCATGGCTTTCATTACTCCGCATACCTCTGTGGGAAAATATAAACTTAAAAGGTCGTTCCAGTTATCCTACCTATTTAAAAGGGTATTATTTTGTTTGTTATATTTAAATTCCTATCCGTAAGTTACTAATGTTGCAATTCTTACAATAAGATGGCAATTAGTACATTTTCAGTATTCGAAACGTCATGTATTTACTTGGATTTTAGATAACAGAGTAAGAAAAATAAATGTTTTTATGCGTCAACGAACGGAACTAAAAGTTAAAAAGACATATTTCATTTATGTCTTTAGTCAAAAATCAAAAGATTAATTAGTTCTTCAAAGTAATGGAGATGATGGTGGATGGTGGTGGAGATGGTTCTGTTAAGACAGGTGTGCACGAAGTGATAAATGTATGTTTTCAAAATAACGCTTATTTCGAAAAATTGATTGGTCCAATTATCCAATATACACATAACATCACGCCTGTAATCCCTGAAGGGTTAGGCAGAGGTATACCAACAGTACACCCGCATTTCGCCAGTTATGTTTAAGCCTCATTAATATATTGCCAAATACCGGGCACAGATCCAGTCTTCGGATCATGCCACTGAGAAATTCAGTTTAACATAACATCATTTCTTAGTAAGTAAGTATCATAACAAGCAAACATTTAGTGCAAGCCACATTATTGCATTTATTTTGTAAGGTAATTTAAAAGAAATCTTGACATATTTTTGTGACATTTACTACATTCAAACCATATTTATATATATTGCAACCTGTTTGGACAGATTGGCTGTCATTATTTTAAAATTCGGTCTTGTCAAAAATATGTAATTATTTTCTCTGTGAGGATTTAACACCAGTCTACATAGTCCTCATATGATATGACCAAGATTATTTTCATATTTTATTTACACTTTGACATTGATGCACTTTATATATGCAATGACATTTACTTTGTAAAGGATTACACTATTTTAATTATTGTGAATGTGAAGACATTGTGGATTTGTTGTTTTTTTTTAATGCTTTTTTTTTATTATTAGTTTTAATCATGGTCTGGCAGTTTGAGTAATTTATGCGGCCTACCCAAATGTCCTTTCTTTGGTAATGTTCGTCGAATCGTTTAGCTCCTTTAGTTCTGTGTTGAGCTGCATGACAACTGACAAATGCGTGCACTGACTGGACAGGTCCACTCATTCTGTGTGGTTCTTTCCTCGAAAGACCATTTCAGATATCAATCCACATGGTCTTCACATGACCTGACCAAGATTATGTCTGGACTTTAAAAGAGAAAGTGACCTCTGAGCTTGTTTCGGCGTTTCTTCTCAGAGTAGTCAGATAGGAAATGCCGATCTCACCTAGTTTTTAAAATATGATTGACGTGTAAAAGTGTTTGTACAAACCTATTTACAGAAATAAAATCATTTATCATTTATCAATTGCAGAATTTATCTCATCAACGATGGAAGTATTTCATTTTTAATTTGATCCAATACGACTAAATTTCTTTATGTTTTAATAACCTGTAACCTCTTAAACCTATGTGGTGTTGTATAATAATATCTCAGATGTAAATTACATTTTTTTCTTTTGAAGACTGGTACGTGTTCCGTCAATTTCCTCATTGTTTCGTCTGATTCCACTTTTGATCCTCACCGAGCTAGTCTATATTTATTTATACATATACATAGATGACGATTATTTAATGCAAGCCGAATTTCGGCTAGCCCGACGGGCTGGAACATCGTAAACAGCTCATGACTCATTCCGAAGCCGTTTTATCAGCGTTGGTCCCTCATGGCTTGCGTTTGGACAGCGTGTGCCAACTTACAAGCCCGATTCCCTTGTCGTGCGCACGCCGCCGACAACACCGAATTCTACAACACCAGATCCTCGTATTAACACTATCTATCTACCTTATTCTTATTATTATTGTAATTTCTATATATTAATCGTTTGTTTTTTATATTAATTAATTTCGTAGATTTTACTGTGTACGGACCCACGGTTCAACTTAGTCCGTCATATCGAAGATAGTATTTAGCGTTTAGTGGCCTGATTTAGAAAACAATTCAAAAATTTGGTCTATTTCAGTAGTTAAAACTTCCAAAATAACTTTCGTCAATAACAATCTACCACAAAGTTTTACTTGGTTAATCTCTTTAAAAAATTGTTCAAAGCTACAGTATTTCTGACGTTTTTTTTCTGTAAGTTTTGGTTATCTTTTTCACCTTTTTGTTTTATATTTTCGGTTAAAAATTATGCTTAATCAAATGCTCAATCATTTCAATACTAATAAAATCATTCACGATCAACAGTATGGTTTCGCCAAAGGGCGTTGTACGACCGACGCCGGTGTTACCTTATTAAAACATATTTTTAAAGCTTGGCAAGAGGCCCAAGACGCCATAGGAATCTTTTGTGACCTCTCTAAGGTATTTGATTACGTCGATCACGAAACCTTGCTTTTGAAACTTGAGCATTACAGACTTGGAAAACTTGCGCTCAGTTTATAAAAAATTATAGACAACAGCAAGTTCAAATAATTCACTTGGTTTAAAAGTAAAAAAGGTTGTTCCACAGGTCTCAATATTGGGACCTTTCCTCTTTTTAGTGTACTTTAATTACCTACTCCATTTATTAATAAACAACCACAAATGGTGTTATTTGCTGATGACACTTTCTTAATTCTTAAGGTAGATAGACGTGCTTAAAATTTTGACGACATAAATAACGCCCTACTGCTGGTCCAAAATTGGCTCACTGCTAATAATTTAGTATCAAATGGAAATTAAACTAAGTACATACGATTTTCTTTGCTAAATGTCGAGGGTATTGATTGTGAGATAGTATTCAATCAAGAGAAACTAGAATTCGTCGATAAAACTGTTTTCCTGGGGATCATGCACGACTCAAGGCTAAAATGGGGTCCTCATTTAAGTCTCTTGCAGGACGGCTAAGTTCAGCAGCTTACACTGTCAGAAAATTCCGTCAATTTACTGATGTAGATACCGCGAGGCTGGTCTATTTTAGTTACTTTCATAGTGTCATGTCTTACGGTATTTTACTTTGGGGACGGGCTGCAGACATCGAGTCTATTTTCATTCTGCAGAAAAGAGCCATCAGAGCCATATATAATCTCCGCAGGCGCGATTCTCTAAGGGAGCTGTTTAAGGATATTGACATCATGCCGGTAACTTCTCAATACATCTATGAAAACAACATAAACGTAAGAAAAAAAAATACATCTTTTCAGTACGAGTATAATAGGTGAAAACATAATTATAGTACTAGAAATCGGGACCTATTAGTTCAACCAGGTTTCAAACTGGCTAAAGCAGACTCATCTTTCATATCCCATGAAATACTGCTTAAATGTTACAATAAAATACCTCCCCACAGACTTCAACTGAATGAGACAAATTTCAAATCTCTTGTAAAATGCACACTATGCAGGCAGGCATATTATAAGTTAGAGGATTACATCGCTGATAAAAATGCCTGGCTCAATACTGGTCTGCTCCACACCACAACTAATTAATTAACATTTGAAATACTGTTGATGCTGCTGAAGATTGTAAGAATATATTTGCATAATGCATCATAATCAGCCTATTATGTTCCCACTGCTGGGACACAGGCCTCCTCTCTGTGAGAGGGAGTGGGCTGTAATCCACCACGCGGGCCCAGTGCGGGTTGGTAGATGTCACATGTCCTAGAATTTTTGGTTCTAAGACATGCCGGTTTCCTCACGATGTTTTCCTTCACCGTTTTGAGAGCAGTGGTGACGAAATAATTTACACAAAGTAAAGCGCCTGGCTGGGTTCGAACCTACGACCTACAACTCGTAAGTCGCGGCCGTTACCACTGGGCCACCACTGCTACAATATATTTGCAACTTTATAAATTCAATCTCCTTTACATTATATAAATTCATAGAATGGAGGATGCAGGTGTGAGTACTTTGTACTATGAAGCTACGATTTTCCGGGTAATGGTTTATATTGTCTTGAATGTGCCCTGGCGGCTGATAGTAGGTATGCCATGCTCACTAATATGTCTCGCTGACTGTGGCGCGTGTGTTGGATCATTTAGCTCCCTTCAAAATGGTTGAGCTGAATGGTGCTGATCCATGTGTCATGTTCGTGAACGGGCGCCGTCAGTAGGGACTGGGCGTCTCTTAGCTGCAACGGCTTATTTTTTTTTTTTTGATAGTTTTTTTTTTGTTGTTGCACTCTGAACGCTTATAACGTGTACGGTTTTTGTACATCGTTCTCACATATAGGATCAACATTAATGATGTAACTTATATATTTGTAAGAACAATATTGTTTAATGGACACTCTACATGGAGTTTCTTGCCCTTTCTTCTCCATAGGTATCTACTACGCTTTGGAAGGGGCAACTAGCTTCATATTTCTGTCTGACCGACTCCTTGACAATTCAAAAGTGCCTGTAAATGATTTAATTGAAATAAATGCTTTGAGTTTGATGTAAGTTTCTAGCTTGTGGCATACAATAAAATTAAAACAACAAAATGAAACTACAACTTTATTATGGCTTCAACTTGGTATAACGCAGGCAATTTAATCACACTGTATAAAACAAGTTTAAGTCTATCACAGAACAGTACTTATATTTTGGTCGCAATTGTCATCAACCCTACCTAGCGCACAGGCCACAAATAATACTTCCTTGCAAAGTCACTGGCCTTAAAATATCCTTGTCACTAAAAAAAAGAGCAAAGGGTCAGTTTACTGCCAGCACCCATGCAACCCTCAAGGCAGCGGTAACAAGTTAGTAAGGAATAAATTGTACCTCTAGCATCCGAAACAAAGAATTGTAATACCGGGAGAAGAGGGTAGGGATACTTCAGTAAAATGTATTATAATACAAGCCAGATGTCAGTGGAAACGTTGGGACGGGACGCCCTAGAAAGACATAATATAAAGAATGATCCAAATTCGAGGTTCCTATATTAACAACACTGTAATTTTGAAAGCTGTTAGTAATGATGCGTGTTTCAGCCGTCAAATGTTAGTTTGTAACAATACATTTACAAAATGAATCGCTTTACCGTGGCAAGACGGCGCAACTTGCCACACAGCGCGTGACAGTGTTAGATGTTTTGCGTGAAACGTTCAGACGTCGAATTTATTCACGTTACGGTGACGTCAATTGGCTATCAAGATCGTGCAATTTAACGCCGTTGTCTAACAACCGCCCGGTTATTGCCGAGATGACCGACGAAATTTGGGAAAAAGTCATCGAAAATTACCTCGAAAGAGTCGATGAAAGTCCAGGGGCGGCCTTTTGCCTGACATCATTTTCCATAACTAATGAATGACAGAAAATATTCAAGTAAACAAAGATATTGTTACATTTTGTGTATAAAAAAGTTTTGAACTTTGAATTAGACCAACCTTTACTATGGTGTGACCCTATTTGTGATGTTCTTTAGAAAAGTCATGTGCATAATACCTCGCAACCGGCGCACGTTTCTGTAGGACCAGCGGGTAATTACGTATTATACATAATATGATAATTGATCGCGAAGGGTTCACCCATTTCATCCACGTTAATTGCATTGTTGAGCAGACGAATTTTTCAAACATGAAGCAATTTATTAGCAATATCCTTTATGACCAGATGTATGAACGTAAACAAGGCAAAAGGAGTATGTAAGGATCGTAGCAGGTGGCATTCTGTGGTTTGTGCCTACCCCCATGGAAAGAAGGCGTGAGTTTATGTTATCGTTTAAAACTCTCGGATTGTGATTGAAGTGTTTCCAATTCTCGTCATTAAAAACGTCCAAAATCTAGTCACAGTCTCATCTCAGCGACAAACAAATGTCAAAAAAAGTTAGTAGATAGTTCGTTGACAGATTGAGCCTGAGAAAAGAAAGCGAACGTTTTTAGAAATACGGGATTTGCCGCTCTGATGTATGAACGTAAACGAAGCAAAAGGAGTATATATAAGGATCGTAGCAGGTGGCGTTCTGTAGTTTCTGCCTACCCCCATGGGAAGAAGGTCTGGGTTTATGCACCTATAGGGTTAAGTCGTAAGTTTAGTTCGGAACTACGGAAAGTAGTACAATAGAGTTTTACAAGTAAAACTAGTAGTTGCTGACTACTCTGCGTTTGTTATGAAAGGAGAAACTGGAAGGTAGGTTGATTGTATTGTGTAAAATTTAAGTTTCGTCCGTTCTGCTAGTTGTGAAAGTAGATTAGTAGGTAGGCAGGAAGGAAGGTACCTACTGTTTATCATTTAATTTACTGGTCTACGTTGGATTGGATTTGTTACCAAATAATTTAATCTTCTATCTTCTTCTTGTTATTATGCTTAAAGTTTAATTCAATCGGGCAGGCTGAAACATTCGCTCCTATTACATCAAAAGCGAGCGAGCGCGAAGAATTTAAGGTTTCAGTTGTTTTTAGTGGGACATTGGTATAGAAATTTACAAATTCCTGAGCAACTTCTTTGTAATCGCAAATGAAACCACATGACGTCTCCAGTGTGTTATCAGAATTGTGCTTTTTGTTCCTGTTCGTTTCATTATTGTCCAACCGTCTTTATTTTATTCTGATCGTCTGCTGATTTTACCTTGTTGCTGATGTACAAGGTTTTAGCTGCCTACAAATGTTCTTACTTTTTTTAAGTAAGTAGTAGCATACCTTTTAAAAGTTTCCGCGTTATATTATGACATAGCTTTATTCTTCAGATAAAAGTTAGATAAATATTTTCAACCCTATGGGCAGATTTTTCAATAGTCAGATAACTTTTATCCGATGAATAAATCTGACAGGCGACATATTTTCCATACAAAATCTGTCAAACACAATTTTTAATCCTCAGATTAAAGTTATCTGACCATTGAAAATTCAGCCCTTTTTCGATTTATTTCTGTATTAGCACGCATAGCATGGCCAACTTTTGACGACTGAAGAATAGACAAAATGAGGATAGAATCGACAAAAGTACAGATTTATTTAATTCATCTGGCATTATGTCTATTTTTCTGGCGGCAAAACTCGTTTTTGTGGTGGCCATACGCGTGCTAGGATTATCATAGTTAAGAAGCGTATTTTTCTACTTATTTCTCTTGTGCTGACAAAACCTGAAAACTATAAGTATGTGTCTCTCATCTATAATCTGTAGGTAATGTTCAACGTCATTATAGTGAATGACGTTGAACATTACCTACAGATTCAGAATTTTATGGAAATTAATAAATTGTAAGTATAATTTATTATTCTACATACATAAATAAAGTCACGCTTTTTTTTTCACGGGCCAATACTATAAATAGCCATTTGCGTAAAATTCATTATTTTAATTAGGATTTAAACAACAAATATGAATTACTCCACGGAAAAAGTTTATTATCATTTTAGAGATATGAGGAACAGGGTGTAAAGTTCACTCATACTCTTGGAAAAGGGAGGATCCTCCGACCAGATGGATGTCGTATCTGGTGGGCAACTGCCCAACGTTTTGATGTCGGGAAGTTGTATATATGCTATCTGCGCGGTAAACTCTGCTTGCGCGATGCAGGATTTGTCAGACGTCAGTGTGATGCGTTTGTTCGCATGTGACGGTGTAGATGCCGCCACAATCATATTAAAAAATATCCACGACCACTACACAGTTTCGCATTCAGTGAATTATCAACAACGGTATTTTTTGTCATATTTTTAAAAGTATGTAATTGTGTTTATCATAAGCCCGAGAGCAATATTTTTCTATGTAGGTTTTTTTTTACAAGGCACATGGTGGTATGTTTGTTAAATAAAGACGTTACGTTTGTGCGGGTCGAGGCGTGATAGAAGTTTATTATTTCTACTGTACCTACTGATTTAAGTTTAAACCGACATATCTTTTTTTAATCTACCTTATTCACAAGTAGGTGTTGAATCCCTTTTCAGTTTCCGAGTTGAGTAAATCTCCAAGTATGCTGAATGCTTGACAAGTATTCATCTAAAATGGGTGATAATAGGTACAGCTATCTTAAATACCGCATTAACGTCTGTTCAAAATTTTAATTGCTTTAAGTCCTTACAAATAGAGTTTTAAACATGAACTATCTTATTGGTAAAAAAGTGTCTGGTAGTCCTAAGTTCAACATTTACTCAATTCGATGGAATATTGACACTTACAGCTTTTGAACGCGATTTAGATGTGCTGAACGCGTTCAGTTTCACTGGTGAAATCGGCACTTAGTGCGGATAACACCAATGAAACTGAATGCAATCACCAACTAAACTTGATTTAGGGGTTGTCAGTGTCATGACTTTATATGGAATATTGACACTGATAGCTCATAAACACGTTTAAGATGTGGTGCTCGCGTTCAGTCTCATTGGTGAAACTGGCACTAAATCATTGTTCTATTTCTGTCAATCGTTTAAAGATGACTTTTTAAATATGTTAATCCTGCGCTCGACGCAGCGAGACCAATCATTTATCACGCTAAGTGTATTTAGGTTTCTATAGTGCAAGATCTCACTAAGCAATGGGTCTACAGTTCGGCCGTCGAGAAAATGCGATCCTGACATCTGTTAGTACGACAATCTCTCAATCTCTAGTTACTAATAAAGATCGAATTCGCAAAACACGTATTCGTTTGTTTGAAACTGCGACCTGTAACTATAACTTATAAATAAACCCACCAATTAGGTATCGATTAAGTAACATTAAACTCACATGTGTAACTTGAAACTATGTCTGGGACTAATGAATTTGTTAAAACCGGAGTCACATGTGCACGTAATTATTTTAAAAGGTCCCTTGTTCATTGGGGATTTAGTCGGATCCGATAGGGTGGCGAAGTTTAAAACTGGCATTGTAATCTGTTGACACAGATTACAATGCCAGTTTTAAATTTCCGTATGTTTTTGCACAACGCGATTGGTAACTGTTTTTTTGTCGTGAATTTTTTACATGCAGCCAGTTTTTTGTGATAGCATTTTTTTCAAGCAAAAGATATGTTTAGTTGGTAGTATAGTTCTAATAGGTGGATACTACTATTTATAAAACTCAAGTAACCTTGGGTCGTTTCGCATAGAGTAAAGAGTTAGACTACCTCAAGTGAACCTGATATTACCTTCGTTTTGCTAGAAATTACACAAAAGATCATAAAAAATAGAGCTATCAAATCTTTCATAGTTTTTAACAGAAATATCATTTGCTCAAAGGTTTGCTGGAAGAAAACTTCAGAAGGTTTTCTGTTATACAAAAGCAAGTCTTATCTTAAATTGAATCTAATTATTTATATACGTGCATGGAATTAGTATGCACCATACAGAGTATATGTTATGTTTTATGATGGAACTAATAGGAACAAATATGTGTTTATTTGTCATTTATTTGCGCTTCGATCAAACTATGAGGTCGGCTTCAAGTATAACCAGAAGCAGCTGAAAAGCAGAATTTTAAATGGACCGACTGCTATTAGTGCTACATAATAGTACATTGTGATACAAGTGTGCTCTTTTGGTCAATACCCCCGAGGCAGTTTTACTCGCGCGAGCCGCAGACGAACGCGATAAGGGAGCCGAGTGGGTAATGATCAATGCACACGCGTGTCACACGACGTTTTTCAACACACTTGCGAGGAAAAAAACGGACTCGTATTGTTATTATCTTTAATTATTGAAACAGTTAGTGAAAGCGCAATTCTCAAAATGATATCGAACAGTTTTTGTTGGCATTTTTTAAGTTTGTGTTATGGTATTGGTATTATTAATAATTTCGTTGTTTTCATTTTCTTGGGTATCTGTCGGAGATGATTAAAATATTTATTGTATTTGGACATAAAACTCTTTACGGAGATGAAAGAAAAATTGTTAAATTTAAAACATGAGTGCGGTAATGTAAAGTAAAAAGCACGCGTGTTTAATACACTGCATTGTGAACCTAAAAGCGGTGTAATAAGAGACACTTTATGAGCAACTGTGTTGAAAAATAAATAAGACTATCGAAAAAACACATAATTTGTCATACTATCACCGTTTCTTTGTTCAACACATTTCCTTTATTCGCAACAGCGCCCTTGCATTACCTGGGATATTAATACCCGCGGCACTGCGCGGTCGATACTCAGTCGGTTGGCACAACGCGTGGACTGAAGGCTCTTGTGCCACTGTTGTGCGCTGTTGAGCCAACGTTGAGCCCTTACAGCCCTCTGTGCAAGAGGGATTGAGGACTATCGATTGATAATGCACTGGAATGTGGGAATATTGTAGTTGTGCTTTGTTTATTTCTGGGCTTTTGAGTGTTTTAATTGTTGGGCATAATGTTTATTACGTTTATTTTTGTGAAAATAAAAGTGTGCTCAACTGATTCGTAGTTTGGCAGGGATAGCTTGGTAACCCAGTATGGATATTAGTTTTTTTTTTCAAAAGCACGTGCAGTTTGAAATAAATAATATTATACTTATTACTTTTACTTTTATTTGATTTACTTATCCTGAAAATAACAACTTAAAGTCGATCCATCATAATCATCATCATTTCAGCCGAAAGACGTCCACTGCTGGACATAAGACTTCCCCAACCACAACCACTTCGACTGCCAACTCAATCAATACTCGTGTTGAATTCGTACTACGTGAAAAAACTAACACCCAACCGTACTGAAAGAGACCATTTCATTACAGTAACCAACCCTCGACATCGGCTATCAGTTTGTTCTCGACAAAGACAGAATTATGGGAAGCAAATAGTGTACAATTTGTATTGGTAAATTCTTTGTTTCCGTACCCAACAATAGGAAATGTTCCGAATCTTTGTTGTGGGATCTAAGTCCCTTTCTATATATACTCTATTTATACGGACAAGTCATTTATATAAAGGTTGATTGTGGCTCTTGATGGGGGAGGGGCATTCGATGGGAATGGCCATTGTTTGGGATATCGATCTCAAAATAGATGAAGACTTTTCATACATATATCTACTCTAGCTAGCGACTTTGTCCACGTGGAAGTCCTCACAATATGCAAACTTAAAATAAGAAAAAAAAACCTACATCTCTTATTTTGTTTATCTTTTTCTTTTCTATAAAGATGATATAAAATATTTATTAAACTTTAAATTAGAATGTTTATATGTAAATTTTGGTCCAAAGCAACAGTATCGAATGAGTGTGAAGGCCGAATGAATGTTAATTTTGAAAAGTCTTTCCGAGACATCATTGTAATTTTGTATTTTTTCCTCAATGAACGTTGGAAAGGATTCGGGACAAATTGGGGACCCTAGGAGGTGAAGAGAGTTTCTTACCGTAATTTTGATATTAGGTGCAATGTTTTTTTTTTTTTTTCATATTTCAAATTTCTTGGACATATCTCGGGGCCCTAAGGGTCACGGGCCTTTGAAAGGCGTACGAGAGGCCGAAGCCAACTCGCAGAGGCCCCTTAGACAATTTTAAGTGTTGAGGCACCAACCGAAGGTTATACCTGTATGCATGTCTTTTCTTCATTATACGAGGGCGGGTCAATAAGTCCGTAACTTTTGGAATAAAACACAGATTTTTTGATAAATAAATGTTTTATTTTTCAACGTAGTCTCCCTTGAGCTCTATACACTTTGTCCAACGCTTCTCCAATTTTTTTATCCCTTCCAAAAATATGATTTGTCGAGGTCCTCAAAATAGGCCTTTGTTTGCGAGATGACTTCATCATTGGAGTCAAATCTTTTTCCACCAAGCCATTTCTTCAGGTTTGGGAACAAGAAGTAGTCACTCGGAGCCAAATCTGGAGAATAGGGTGGATGAGGGAGCAATTCATAGCCCAATTTTTGCCATGGCAACTGCACATGTGTGCACCCTTGCATTGTCTTGGTGGAAAAGAACTTTTTTCTTGGCCAAATGAGGTCGGTTTTTTTCAAATCGTCATTGAATCGGTCCAATAAGTTGGCATAATATTCCCCATTTATTGTTCTTCCCTTTTGAAGGTAGTCAATGTGGATTATCCCGCGTGCATCCCAAAAAACAGTCGCCATAACTTTATTGGCTGACAAACCCACCTTGGCCTTCTTTGGCGCCGATTCACCCTTAGAAACCCACTGTTTTGACTGTTGTTTGGTCTCTGGTCTGTTGTGATGGATCCATGTTTCGTCCACGGTTACAAACGGCGCAAAAACTCCTCCATATTGCGATTAAACAACGCCAAACCTTCCTGTGAAGTTGTTACACGATTGCGTTTGTGGTCGACTGTGAGCAAACGCGGCACCATCTTGCGGAAAGCTTTCTCATGCCCAAGTGATCATTCAAAATTGAAACCACTGAGCCATGCGAGATCCCTACGGCTTCCACAATCTCTTGCACTTTCAATCTTCGGTCGGCCAACACCAAATCGTGAATTTTTTCGATTGTTTCGGGTGAAGAGACCTCACCTGGGCGTCCAGGACGTTCGGCATCTTCAGTGCTTGTACGGCCACAACGAAATTCAGTAAACCACTTTTGTACCATTGAAATCGATGATAGAGTCCCCATAGTATTTATCAAGCTTAGCCTTGGTCTCGGTAATGGTTTTTTTTCGCAAAAAATAATGCTTAATAAGCACATGAAATTCACTTTTTTTAAATTTTTTCCTCAAATTACTGGGTAGTCTGATAAAGATAGCTGTCAAACACAAACTAACTGACGCAGCAAGTTAAAATTTTGACAGGAGTCAACTGACAGATGTCTGTTGACAGGAGTAGTGTTGCTTTTTCAGTAAAGAGGTCAGAAATTCAAAAAGTCACGAACTTATTGACCCGCCCTCGTAATAGGAACCTTTTTGTTTACACGTGTTTCTATGTAAAATTCTTTCTTCCTATTTTTCTTTCTTTATAAAATTACATCAACATTCCCCCGCCCCAACCCACCGCGTCGCATCGTGTCGCCCGCCAATGTTTTTGCTTACGGTTCTTTCAGACTTTTTTTTAACCGTGATGTTAAACAACCTACAACCTTCTTCAAATGCAAAAAGAATGTTTCAAATCCGAATAGTATTTCCAGAGATTAGCGCGTTCAAACTCAAACTCAAACTCAAACTCAAAGCATTTATTTCAAATAAACCCATTACAGGCACTTTTGAATTGTCAAGGGGTCGGTCAGTCAGAAATATAAAGCTAGTTGCCCATTCCTAAGCGAAGTAGGTTCCTATGGAGAAGAACGGGCAAGAAACTCCATGAAAAAAAAAAACTCGTTTGCTTTATTTTATTAATACCTATAGTATATATTAGTATCCAGTCTTATGACTTCATATCTACACGTGTCTGACGTCGCTGTTACGGCGCAAAAAGTTAAAATAACTCTAAACAACAAAACCTCGTGTTGTTATTTGTCAAATGGTGAACAGGGACATTTTTAATGGAATCCTTCCTAAAAACAACACGGCGCCGCCTCCGCAGTGCGTTAACGAAAGCGAGAATTTACTGAAAGTAATTTCGTCTCTTATTTACAAAGCCGGAGGGCCCGCTATAAAAACGGTCCTCTATTAAAACGCTTTTAATAATCGTCTTCGATTTTGGAGCGAGGGTAGATGTTGAAATGGGCTGTTGAAGGCGCCGAGAGCCACCATAACTCAATTATTTCTCGGGCGCCATAACTAACTTAGAAGCTGGTTTCATTTGTGTGCAAATTGCGAAAACACGAATTGTTTATGAGGACTAAAGTACTTGGTTGCCTGGTTCGCCTGAAGCGTTGGGCAGAGGAGTACCTTTAGAATACTTAAATTTCGCCAGTTATGAAGTCCCATGTAATAGGGAGCGACCCTATCAACCGGACACAAATCCAGACTCTGGGCTACTTCAAAGAAATTACAGATAGAAAATCCAAATAACACTTTACCTGACCCGGGAATTAAACCCAACACCACATGCTCAGCAGTAGCGCTTGCGACCTTTAGACCAACGATAAATGATAAATGATTTGATAAATGATAAATGATTTTTATTTCTGTAAGTGGGTTTGTACAAACACTTTTACACGTCAAACATTTTTTTTTAAACTAGATGAGGTCGGCGTTTCCTATCTGACTACTCTGAGAAGAAAAACCGAAACAAACTCAGAGGTCACAGTCTCTTTTAAAGTCCAGACATAATCTTGGTCAGATCATGTTAAGACCATGTGGATTGATGTCTGAAATGGTCTTTTGAGGAAAGAACCTGTCCAGTCAGTGCACGCATTTGTCAGTAATCGTACAGCTCAACTCAAAACATAAGGAGCTCAACGATTCGACGAACAATACGAAAGAAAGGACATTGGATAGGCCGCATAAAGGCTCGTTCACACCACCGCGACGCCACGGTCGCGCACGATTCTGCGATATTACATCTGTAGAACAATTTCTATGAAAACGCGCGCGACAGTTCACACAGGAGCGACCTGTCGCACCGCGACACTGTCGCAGCGCGTCACCTTTGGACCATTCTGTATGGTGTAGCTGCGATATCGCGGCGATATCGCGGCTACATCAAGTAGTGCACGCGACACCAGAAGAGAGTATATATGGTGATGCAGTCCAAATTGAGCTCATTAGTAGACGAACTTCGTCAGAGGACGAAGGCACGTCTGTGCGTCTTTGCTGAGCGTGGGGTCCTAGGTTCGATTCCCCGGTCGGTCGACACAACCCAACCTAACCTCACGTTTTAGTAAAATAAAATCATAAGCAAAATATTATGTCATTGAAATAATATGACCCTTATGTCATTGTCATAAGGTTTATAAAAAGAAATATTTGATTAAATTAATTTGAAACCCAAGTACCAATCAACCAATCATTTGAAACTTAAAAATTCCCCGAAAATGTCGATCATTCTAATTTATACTTTATTGCAATGGTATAAGAGTTACATTTCAATGTCTTACTAATGTTTTTGGCGGCATGAGACGTGGTCAAAGGAGTAGGTACCTTTTTGAAGATGCCGAAACTACAACCGCGTCGCGTAGCTTATGCGACGACTCGTCGCCGCGATATCGCATGGGCTACATCAAGTCGCGACGCGGCACCACACCAAAGGTCCATTTTGTGTGGTGTAGCTGCGATATCGCGGCGATATCGCGGCTACATCAAGTAGTGCACGCGACACCAGAAGAGAGTATAAATGGTGATGCAGTACAAGTTGAGCTCATTAGTAGACGATTTTCGTCAGAGGACGAAGGCAGGTCTGTGCTTTTTTGCTGAGCGTGGTGTCCTGGGTTAGATTCCCTGATCAGTCGACATAATCCAACCTAACCTAAGTAGGTACCTAAGATTGGCCACACAAGCACGCACGACGAAACTGGCGAATTTGGACGTGCTAAGTGACTTAGGTAGGCGTAGGTAATTAAGTTTTTTTTACAGACTCTTAGTTTCCAATAAAAGTCATTTCGTAAAAGTAACATTAACATAATAAACTCCTAAAGTTCTTTTTCGTATGCAACACATTTTTATTCCTTTTATTTTATAGGAAGTGAGCGGATTTCGGCGTGTTTGCTGAGCATGAGGTCCTAATGATGAGTTCTTCATCAGATGACGAGGACCTTTTGGTATACTTAAATAAAAATACGAAACTCCAATGACTTTCGTAATCGGTTACCTATAGAAAGTGTCATATTGCATCACACGTGCACAGTAGGTAGGAACTAACTACCAACTCAGCACACATACGCAAGTCTGTGCCGGCTCGCCTAACGACAACATTGATACCATTAATATCAAGTAAAATTAATGACTTATCTGTTGATTCTTATAAAAAATAACAATAGGTCTTACTTATTGTTCATTTTTTTTCATGCTGTTATTAATTTATAGGTAAGAATCTTTAGGAGTTAGCTTACTTATTCCCATTAAATAACGCTTCCTATGAGGATTGATGACATAAAAGATACAAGTGTACCTACATAGCGATACAGTAATGTGTAGGTATTTATTAATTTACTAATGCCCGTTTAAACAATCACTAGACGACAGATTCCCAAATGAATTACTTAGGTACTTGAAGATTTAAACCTAAAATTCTAATTTTAAATCACCTTGGGCTGATTTTTCAATAGTAAGTAAGTACAGGTATAGCATAATAATTCGTCAGAGAACTTTTATCGGACGTAATAATACGGTGGTTTGCTATATTTTCTACACAAATGTTGTCAAGCCTTCATTTTTATTTCTCAGATATAAGTTTCAAATCTAAAAGCCAGAGCTAGACCACCGGGCGCCGCTTATCCTTTGCGCGCGCGCTTCATGAGTAGGTAGGTGATATAGATCGCGCCAAACTTCTAGACGCCTCTGATACAAAATGCGATTTTTGAAAAGCAACTTTTATACTACGAGTAGGCTGGCGTTGACCTCGCGTGAACTTAAGCGAAACAGCTGAGCTGGTAGCTATTTCTAATTTTTTATGCAAGTGTATTGCTGTGTGAGTTGTACAATTAAAGCTTTAAAAAAATCTGCACAAAAATGCCAGTAATAATTAAGAAAAAGAAGACGAAAAGTTTCAACTTTGTGCTCAAAATAATGTAATAATAAATAATAAATTGAGGTTGCGCGTCGATTTCCGTTCACCCCGTATTGGTGCAGTCGTCCTGTATAGATCCACTAGGTAGATATAGGTCGCCGGTGGTAACATTTTGACCTTGACCTGAACTCGTAGTAAAGAAATAAAAATAGATATGTTTGTGACAGAAACTTATTAGAGGCCAGCATAGGCTAGCTACGGCTAGCTACGTAACACACTAACAGTAGCAATGGCTTTCATTTTGAACGTTCGACAACATTTATTGATGTACGTTGTTGAGCAGACAAATTTTTCGAACATCAATGGATTAACAATATCCTTCAAAATGATTCAGATTGTGATTGATACTGGTAAGCAGTGTGTTACGCAATTAGGGTGCTGGCCTCTTATCCGGCTGTATCTTAGGCGGGCCACTGTGCCTAGTAGTATATTAATGTTCCTACGGTACAAATATGAACTCTATGAAATGCGATAAATAGGTCCCTAACATCAATATCGTAGTTAATGATTTGATAAAATACCTAATTGTATTTTGTTGTTGTTTGCACCTACTAATTATTTATAATTAGATCAAACTGCTATTTCTTCTTACAGGAAAATATGGGTCCATTAAATAAATGCAAAGAGAGAACAGTATGGCAAGTTTTATACTTTGGTTTCTGACCAGCAGCCTATTTGCGTAGGTAACACATTTTCGTAAACGATTACGACTAATCTGTTGTCTTTTGACAGTTCAACAACATTCGAACAAAACCGGAACTGAGCTAATTATAATTTGAAACTAGTGAACATACAGACAGTGTTATTTTTAATTGGATAAGTATCAAAACATGATAATTAAAAAAAAAAGATTTTTGTGGGGTCATCGACCGCATTACAGTCACTTGAATATTAGATACTTAGGATTTTTATTTTATGTAAACTTTACAGACGTATTGGGGGTCGATATCTAAACACGATAAAATATGTATAGGAAAATTCCAAGTCGATCGTACGAACGTTAACTAAGTCAATTAATAAAATAAATGTAATTGCGGGTTACGGGCACGTGAGTACATTACTCACTTACTTCTTCACATTACTTTTACGGAAGCGTACATTGTATGCGGATAGGCGGCGGCGGCGGCGGCGGCGGCCGGCGCGGCGGTGGCGGCGCGGCTCTCTTTGAAAAAGATGCGCGCGGTGTCCGAGCGAATACAGCTTAGTATTGCATAATTTTACAATACTAAGCTTTTGGAAGGATTCAATGATAACAAAAATTATTGCAAACTGCAGGAAGTTGTTTATTTGTTCAATAATTTATTTGGTGTTCTTCGGCATTGCAGTCGGCGGACTTGCCTGAAACTCATAATTAACATTGTGTTTGGTCAAGCTAAGGTACCTACTAAGGTTAGGTTGGCTTATTTAGACCAACGCGGGAATCGAACCTAGGAACCCTCGCTCAGCAACCACGCACAGACCTGCCTTCGTCCTATGACGAAGATCGTCTACTAATGAGCTCAACTTGGACTGCATCACCATTTATAGTCTCTTCTGGTGTCGCGTGCGCTACTTGATGTAGCCGCGATATCGCCGCGATATCGCGCCTACACCATACAAAATGGTCCATTGGTGTGGCGTCGCGTCGCTAGCACTACAAGTCGTCGCGGTGCGACGACTTGTAGCTCCAGTGTGAAAGGTGTTGCGGCGCGAAAATGTCGCAGAATCGCCTCGCGACACGTCGCGCTGTGGCGTCGCGGCGGTGTGAACGAGCCTTAATTACTCAAACCGCCAGACCAAGTTACGATTAAAATTAACTGAGATAATAAAATATAAAAAACAAAAGTAAAAAATAAAATGACCCACATAGTCTTAACATTCACAATAATAACAATAAAATAATACCTAGGTAAGTATTCATGTCATTGTTTATTTTACAGATCATATGAGGACCATGTAGGTAGGTGTCTGAAATGGTCTTTTGAGGAAAGATCCATACAGATTTGAGTGGGCCTGTCCAGTCAGTGCACGCATTTGTCATTAATCGTGCAGCTCAACTCAAAATGTAAGGAGCTCAACGATTCGACGAACAATACCAAAGAAAGGACATTTGGGTAGGCCGCTTTAAGTACTCAAACTGCCAGATATAAAAAAATTATGAAATAACTGAGATAGACAAAATCTATAGAAATAATACCCACTAAGTCCTCACACGAAATTAAAATAATAATAATATTATACAAAGTAAATATTCATGTCATAATCATGAAATTTCAAAGTGTATATAAAATAAAACAAAAGTTAAGTACCAAACAAAAAAAAAAAAAAAACACACTCAGTATGCAAAAATTGGAGCAGGTCAGTCCCAAGCCTTTTTGTCCTCAATATAGTCTTTGACTGTATAAAAAGCTTTCTCGCACAACTTACGTTTAATAAATGATTTGAATTTATTAAAGCTTAGATCTTGAACATGGCTTGGAAGTTTATTATAAAAGCGTATACATTGACATCTGAACGAGCCACCTATTTTCTTGAGCCTTGTTGTAGGTACAACAAATTTGTGTTTGTTCCTAGTATTTATATTATGGATATCACTGTATTTTTTAAACAATTTTATGTTTTTGTGGGCATATAAAAGATTTTCATAAATATACTGAGAAGGCACAGTCATTGCATTAATTTCCTTAAATTTCTCTCTGAGAGAGTGTCTCGGACTTAATTGATAAATTGATCTAACAGCTCTTTTCTGCAAAACAAATATAGTCTGCATGTCGGCGGCATTTCCCCACAAAAGAATACCGTACGACATCACACTATGAAAATAACTAAAGTATACTAAACGGGCTGTCTCTAAATCAGTTAAATTTCGAATTTTTCTAACAGCGTATGCTGCGGAGCTTAGCTTTTTTGACAATTTATCAATATGTGGGCCCCACTGAAGCTTAGCATCCAAAGTTAAGCCCAAGAATACTGTGCTGTCTTCAAGTTTCAATTCTTCGCCCTTTATCAACACATTCGTTTTCACCTGCCTAACGTGAGGTAGCGTAAACTTAATGCATTTAGTCTTCTTTTCATTAAGAAGTAAATTATTAACATTGAACCAGTGAACTATTTTTGAGACCGCGTTATTTACATCGTCAGTAACCAGCTGCTGACGTTTAAGTTTAAACAAAAGTGAAGTATCATCCGCAAACATCACTATATCATGATTATCCTTTATGAGGTAAGGCAAGTCATTAATATAAATAAGAAACAAGAAAGGACCAAGAATTGAGCCCTGTGGAACTCCCATTGTTAAGATAGATCCGGGAGATCTTTCTCCATTAACGTCAACGCTCTGAATCCTTTTACTCAAGTATGAAGTAAGAAGATCCAGAGCGGTGTTTCGGATCCCGTAGTGACGGAGTTTCCTGATTAACGTTTCATGAAGAACGCAATCGAATGCCTTGGACAAATCACAAAAGATGCCCAAGGCATCGCATTTATCTTCCCAAGCATTATAAATATGTCCTAAAAGTTCAACACCGGCATCAGTAGTTGAACGACCCCTTGTAAAACCGAATTGTTTGCTATGTAATAATTTGTGTCTGTTAAAAAATCTTTGCAGTTGGTCTAAAATTAATTTCTCAAAAATTTTACTAAATGTAGGTAGTACTGAAATAGGTCTATAATTTGTGGGGTCTGATGTACTACCTGATTTAAACAAAGGTATTATTTTACTTTTTTTCATAAGGTCAGGAACTAAACGAGGCAGGACTAAAGTTTCCAATGAATTTCGGCTTTCGTTACCTCCACAACTTTATTAGGTTATACTGAAAGTTTTGCGACGTTTCGCAGAAAAACGAGCGCGATAGATATTACTTGGTAACTTTGTTGACAGCGAGATATAGGATTCTTTTGACTTCGCCGGCTATATTTTTGGTAAGTACATTACATATTACATGAAAACGAGTTACGGGGAAGTTAGCGTTACAATTTATTCTGTACAGAAGACGTACGTCCGGTACGACCCACGAAAACTGTATTCTTTTTTTTTTTTGGGAATAGCATCTCGTAGTTGACCTTGAGAGGTCGTGACTACTTAACCGGACTATCCTGTGGCTGCCTTAAGCGGACTCAAAGCCTCCAGCCAGGGGCGTAAAACTATTTACATTACTAAGCGAACGCTCGCTAAGGACACCCCCTGTGGGGTACAGACCTCGGCTTAGGGCGTCGCTGACGGGAGGACAGCAAGATGGGACAGGCTGGATCTGGATTATATTATTATTATCTTGCAATTTAAAGCTACAGGCTCAGCTACGGCGCGGGCTGGCACTTCGTCGAGCAAGGGTCGGGGGGGACAGTTACGTCGGGATCTTCGCGAGGAACCTCGGCGGCGAGGTCGGAATGTCGGTCTGTGTTTGTGCACTGTACTGGTGGCCCTACTGCTCTCCTGAATGAGAGTTATGTGGTCATCGGGATCGGTGAAGACATGCTTGGGACGGCGGACATGACTGATGGAGGAGGGAATATAGCTGTAGAAAAATTGAGACAATTTGTAACAAAATGTGTCACCAGAACGTCTTGCCAAGTCGGAAAAATAATGTATTTGTTCAAAAATTACAAGGCATTAAAATAAGTACAGTTTTGCTTGAATGTAAATGATATTCCTAAGAGTTACGTGCCTGAACTAGGTAATCCTGTTTTTCAGGCGAAAACAGCTTAAGTAGGACTACTTAAGCTGTTTTCGCCTGAAAAACAGGATAATACCAGGATAAATATATAAAATTTAAAAACAATCAAAAATATTCCACTAGACAAATAAATTAAATGTTGAGTATCTTAGATCCTAGTTTCTAAATTTGACAAATTCTTGTTGTAGGTGAGCATATATATTTACCTTAACACAGTTAAAAAACTCTCTGTTTCTTCATATGACATAATTTGGAGAGCCTTCTTGAGAATTCTTTTACAATTTGTGCAGTTGTTGCTTTCGAGTTTAGTCTATTATAAAGGAGAGGACCGAGGTACAGGTAAAATTTGGATATAAACAATGATCTTATATTGCCTAAGAATAAAACACGAACTAACGACCCTAATAATTAATTAAACCCGAACTAACATCTCATTAAGAGCGCAGAGCATTCTTAATTTGCGAGAGAGGTCAAGCACGACACAATAGGCAAGTGCCGTTCGAAATGAATGGCTTTCAAAAGGGCTGTGAGCCCCGAGTGCTCTCCACCTCGCTCGCTCACTTTCCGCATTTATGTCATTTCTAACTGCGAATACGAATTTGGCTGGCGTTTTGATTACGACGTACATGCAGGTCCGAAAAGTCGGTGAAATAATGCGGGTTCGCCAAATTGAAACGACAGATGACGACAGCTTGGAGACGTTAAAGTTTCAAACTCCATTTCAAATATAGAAATGTTTTTAAGATCTCTCTCTCTCTCGCTGTGTGTTTGTTTTTTTTTATGGCTTTGTTAGAAAATTATAAGATTATAGATTGATAAAATATACTATGCAGGTTAGATTTTTTTGACGGGGCAGCAAGGGTTGGTGCCTTAATCATTGTAGGTACGGGAAAACGGTCTTAAGAGACTAACCATAACCTGTTGAGAAATTTAGATCAGATTTCCCTGGTTGGGAAAAAAAACAGTCGGCAAGAAAATGGTAAATTTTCACAAAAACAACAACATGACACACATTTTATGACGCCATTCGATCCTGGTTCTTCTAAGGCTCCAAAAACTCTGTCATATAACTTTATAAATACTACACCAAAAGGAAGAACATGATCTGGTGGTTTCGCGACTGGATTATAAGCAGCTTATTTTGCCAATTAATATTATAAGAAAAATCACATAATTATTAAAAGTTTGAAATGTAACGTCGGGAATGAAAAATTACTCAATTATTACAGTTCAGTGTTCGGATTACTTTTACAAAACCCCGTCGACAGCTCTGTTAGAACTTTGAGACTCCAGTCCGCACGGGACACGTTAGAAATTAGTTTCGTTGCGATCTTCAAAGTTTCTTGGAAAGTAAGAAACAAGAAAAGTTTTATGTGCAAAAAGGGTAAAATAACATAGGGAGGAGTTTGAATATCAACAAACATAATATAACATTACGCCCGTATTCCATGAGGCAATGGGCAGATGTGTATCAGCACCATTTTGCCGGATAATAATATGTCTATGCCCCATATAGTACGGGCCGACCGACTTTGGGCGATCCCAAAGTCTGTTATTGTGCTATTGTTGAACCTGGAGTCCTGGGTTCGATAACCCAGGACTCTAGGTTCAACAATAGCACTTTCGACCAATAGACCAACAAGACAGCCATATGTTGAACTAATATTTTTCAAGTAAATTTGCCAAAATAATCTTTGGGAATAAGAGTCGTCTAAAATAAAACGGGTTTGGTGTAGAAAGCCAAATTGAACGGACAGAAATGTCGACAGCTTGACTCCATTACCAACAAGTTCGAGTCTCAAAGGGTACACTAGAAACTTAGAAATGTTTTAGTTTCTCTAGAAAGTTGTTTCCAAAGTTTCGACGATAATGGTTATTTGTGTGGGATTGTACAAAGATGTCATTTGCCATGTGGGACCTTTTTTATGTTGGACGGGTTCACGTATGACCATTTTATTACTTTAAATCTATTTGAATGACTTTGATAATGTAAATTTTAATAATACATTATCGTTTGGTTTGGACTTTTGCCCCGTTTGATGGGAATAGGCTCATCTCCATGGATTACATGGGACATAAACATAACTGGCCAAATGCTTCTAACCCTTCCCCTCCGTCTAACCCTTCTGGGAATACAAGCGTGATGTTATGTCGTTATCGATTCTTGTATTTTTTTTTTTTTAAGATTTGAAAAGTATATAATAACGTGGCCAATCACAGTAGTTTTTTTTTTTTTTTAAAGTTGCCCCACACTAGGAATTACTCCTGTATCGTGGGTGCGTTCACAAACATGAAAACTCACATACACAAGACACCCAGACCCGGAACAGCTATTTGTAGGTCATACAAATATTTGTTCCGTGCCTTGTAGATAGTACTGCTGGTCCATAAATGCAGGGTCGCTCAGCGAGCTATAGAACAAGCTATGCTTGGGCTCTCTCTCTCTCTCTGAGGGATAGAATCCAGAACGAGGTGATCCGGCAGAGAACCAAAGTTGTCGAGATAGCTCACAGAATAAGCAAGCTGAAGTGGCAATGGGCCGGCCATATTAGCCGTAGAACCGCTGACCGTCGGGATAGACGTGTTCTTGAGTGGAGACCGTGAATCGGCAAACGACGATCTTCGCAGGGTGGCTGTCGAGCTACATGCGTGCAATTGGAGAGGCCTTTGTCCAGCAGTGGACTGCTAAAAGCTGATGATGACATAATAATCACTTAAGTTAGTTAATATTTTGTCAAGCTATACTTAACTGCAATACTCTCCCATAGAAGTCCTATGGTTTGAACATCCCACTTAATTCATAAATGTTCTAAGAATCGAATTATCTCTTGAATACCGAATTCTATTGAATTAACAAGTTGCTATTCAAATCTAAAACAAAACTACTACTCTAATTTAATGCTACGCAAACTGAATACTTAACTATATGTTGATTAAATTCAAAATACCTCTTTGTGTTGATATTTGTATAATACAATATAGAATTATATTCTACATAATTTTGCGTCGTGTTTGTACGGGCCCCAATCCAACCCAATATTAGCAGATACTTTTGGGGTTTCCGTGCAACTTCCCAAGGCTTTGTCCCAGTTTCGTCCCACGTGTTTTTCAACGGTTTCAGCACCAAACTTTGCTATGTTGGTTTAATTTTGGTTGTTCAAAAGTTTGCACAATTCAAGTGTCAGGTAATTTATCTGAATATTTCCTATCCCAAAATATAAACAAGATGGATGAATGACCGCTCCATTAACGAAACATTATCTGATGCTATGTCAATTTAATTTATGGAAAATGAATGAAATATTATGTCGTGGAAGTCGTTTTATCTAAGGATATTAACATCAAATGGATGAGGATAAATAAAAACCGACAGTAAATTGCTTCCCTGTATTTTTCTACCAGTTAATTTGCTATTTGGACGCTATCTCAAAGCTGTAATATTTCACTTGATTTTATTAAAAACAAGAAATTCTCAGAAACATTACAGCGTTCAAAGTTCCTATTGCATGGAAGTTGTCTTTAGAAATTGAAAAAATAAATAAAGCCTAACAGAAATGCTGTACAAGAAAATGTTGTTCCTTTTGTGTCGGCCTATTTGAGGATCTTTACAACATTGGTTTCGTTTCGTTTTCTGTTTTGCCACATTGGTCAAGGAGTCGCAAGCGCTACCGCCGAGCATGAACTCCTGGGTTGGAATCTCTGAAGTGTTATTGGGTTTTACCATAAATAATTTCTCAGTAGCAGCCCGGAGTCTGGATGTGTGCCCAGTTTGATAGAAGAAGGCTCTGGATGTGTGCCCAGTTTGATAGAAGAAGGTTCACCCTTATTACAAGGGACTTAAACATATCTAAGCGAAATTTGGATGTACTGTAGGTTTTCTTCCCTGTATCCCTTCGGGGAATAAAGGCGTGATGTTATATACAATGACATTTACTTTGTAAAGGATTATACTATTTTAATTATTGTGAATGTGAAGACATTGTGGATTTGTTGTTTTTTTTAATGCATTTTTTTTTAAATTATTAGTTTTAATCATGGTCTGGCAGTTTGAGTAATTTATGCGGCCTACCCAAATGTCCTTTCTTTGGTAATGTTCGTTGAATCGTTTAGCTCCTTTAGTTCTATGTTAAGCTGCATGACAACTGACAAATGCGTGCACTAACTAGACAGGTCCACTCATTCTGTGTGGTTCTTTCCTCGAAAGACCATTTCAGATATCAATCCACATGGTCTTCACATGACCTGACCAAGATTATGTCTGGACTTTAAAAGAGACTGTGACCTCTGAGTTTGTTTCGGCGTTTCTTCTCAGAGTAGTCAGATAGGAAATGCCGATATCACCTAGTTTTTAAAATATGATTGACGTGTAAAAGTGTTTGTACAAACCTATTTACAGAAATAAAATCATTTATCATTTATGTACGTTATAGGTTTGAGCCCAAAAAAAAAAAAAAAAATACGAAAACATGCATAGGTACAGTTAAAATAAAGCCTGCAATATGGCACTCAAAGGACCCAATCATCACCGTTGACGAATACACTATGCTTTTCATATGTTACAGTCCCAATATTTACAAAGCTAGCCAGTCAAACGGCAACTTTCAGAAGGCACAAATAAAACCTTTTAAAAACGGCCTATTAATTCAATATCGGTCCAAAAACACACACGGCTCACAATCAAATAAAAACGCTGTTGTCAAACTTACGTTTCACTGCGTTTTTTTTTGCTTTTGAAACGCAGTTTGCAATGATAAAAGGCAGCTCGGTGTATCCCCTCTAATTGGTCGACGTCGCTCCCACTAATTCTGTTACGTACTAATGGCTGCGTCTCGGTCTGTGTACTAACAATTACGTTGAATTACGAGCTTTAATGTCATATCTGCGTATTGTCTTGGGAAGTTTATTTTGTCCTTTGCTGTGGATGTATTAGGTCTATCGTACTCTTGGATCCTATTCCAAATGTTTTTGAAGACGTGATAAGGTTCTTTGGGACGATGCTGACTACACCAGCAGCCTCTTAAGTAAATTAATGCGTTATGTTAGTTTTTTAAACTATACTGAACAAAGCCTGCAAATTTTTCTTCCAAACTACTCGATTTCAAAAGAAATATCTGATTTACGCTTAAAATAGTCCGTATTTAGTTGTTGTTTTGTTGTATAAAAAAAAACAGTGTTATTACAATAATTCTTATTTGACCAACCATTAATCATTACTTTAAAAACGATGTCTGAATAATAATTTCCATGTAGAACTTAACATCTATACTTAGAGTTCCTATTACCACACAATAAATGCTCACTCCAATGCATTATAAATGGAAGTTGAATGAGTCATTAGTGTGTAGCCATCGAATAACTAACAAGACAACTGCTATTCGAATTATTTTCCTTGAATATTTTATAAGCTTACTCGTAATACTAACATTCACCCACTACTTAACGCGTGACCATTATATCTTGCTTTGCGGGAAAATGAGGAACTAAAATTAAATGTATGGGGTTTCACGTAGCGTTACTAAAGCTACGGTTTACTAGAAGACGTCTCTTAGCGGCCATTGTGACGGCTATCATGAAAATGATGAAAGCAACAAAGATTTAAATTGGTAGATTCGCCGTACCGCGTCAAGTCGCACTTTTGTTTCGTTTCGACACCTCTGACGCATTGACTTGACGAGTTATATAAAAGCTATTTAATAATGTGTGAGCTCACTCTTCTCAGTATGACACGCTTTTTTGCGTGACTAATTACAGTGAGAGCAAATCTAGCGATTTAAATTTGGGCAGCGGCGTTTGACTTAATGTCAAACACTAATGTAGATGACAGAATTTCATAATGACCTTTACAATAGGTATGACTTTAGCCATTTCTAGTGGCGCCACAAAAGCGAACTGTTGCTACTAGAGATTTAGAGATCCCGAGATTTCAAGATATAGTGGTCGGTTCTTCGTTAGTAGTGTAGCTATTAAAAGCGTTTCCTTATTGTTTTCAGCGGAATATCAGAATTGCGAAATTTATAGCGGAATAAGTACTAAAAGTGCATTATTCATAATACTTCCGAGAACTCATCTGTTAATATGATTTTAGCTATTTATTTTTTCTTTCTAGATGGAAGTTTAATTTATTCGTGGCTTGCAGTTTTTAATGTATCTTTTGAAGTTTCAGATTTTAAATGATTGCAAATTTGAAGCATGTATTTAAATATGACGAGTAAGATAATACATAAATACCAGCCTATTATTGTCCCACTACAGGACAAAGTCCTCTTCTCACACAGAGAAGGCACGAGCCCACGCTTGCTCAAGATGGGTTGGAGATTTTCCTCACGATGTTTTCCTTCACCGATATCAGTGATGTCCAAGACAGAAAGTACATATGAATTAGTACCTCGTGCATGAAAGGCGAGGCCTTTTTCATTAAATACCTTACATGAGTAAGGAATTTTCCTTTTCATGTCAGTTACTCTTTTAAGGGAGGAATTCATCAATAAAACTAAACGCGATCAGCACATAAACTCCGATTAAGAGCTGTCAGTGTCATTTTTTTTCTATGGAATATTGACACTGTCACCAATAATACTGAACTCGTTCAGTATTATTGGTGAAATCGGCACTAAGGTATCTAATGTGCCTCTTTATTTCTGACGGGCTTTTGTTACTACTTCATGTTCTCAATGAAAAAGCAATTCTGTCATGACTTATCAGGCCCGTCTTCATAATACATAACATAATCAGCCTATTATGTTCCCACTGCTGGGACACAGGCCTCCTCTCTGTGAGAGGGAGTGGGCCGTAATCCACCACGCGGGCCCAGTGCGGGTTGGTTGGGCCCAGTGCGTCTTCATAATATTAATAATATTATCGTTTACCTGAATGTCGATTATATTCAAAGACTTCTTATCAAAAGAATTCTAAGGAGAAGCCAGCGAAAATAAATTGAAGGACGCCTCTTGAATAAGTTTTCGTTTTTAATGTTACTAAATTAATATTTATCAGCGATGTTATTAAATTAAGCTGATTAGTTGTCTACAGTTTTATTAAATTGTAGGGTATACCTGAAGACGCGTTAAGAACATACAGATAAATAAAAATATTCGAAAACACGATATAAATATCAAATGTATCCTGTTCGTGTCAGGATAAAAATGCCAAAATAAAACAATGGCCTTTTCATCAAAACTTATTTTGATGAAAAGGCCATTGTTTGTAAATTTCGGACACATTAATTTTAAAGCCCTTATGAAGGCATGAGCCCATAGCTCCTAAACATTATTAATTAAATACTCCCAAACAAAACGCGAGAATTCGGGCTATAATCCTCCCGTGCCATGTCTCAAAACTAGAATTGAACAAACAACCCTCAGCGCTGGTCATTAAACTGGTAACAGTGCAACTATACTCGACGTTTTACGGGTAAACATTACAGCGTATAAAAACTCCGCGGTACGAGACCGCTGGGAGCCAAAACATAAAATTCCTAGAGATAAAAAGAAAATTAAACTTGGATTAATAGAATTTATGAAAATTATTAAACTGTCTAGGTTACAGCGTTACTTACCTTATTACTTGAAGCTAAATATAGTATTGTTGCAATAAAATATACTTACAAATAAGTCCACGTTTACGTGGTAAAAAAAGTACCAGTTGCTCGTATAACGACACAAATTACTACAAGAAAGAGAGTAGTGTGTTATTACAATTATTATGGTCAATAGGATTATTCGGATTATTATTTGACTGCCTCGTTGGTCTAGTGGTCGCAATAGCTACTGCTGAGCATGAGGTCCTGGGTTCGATCCCCAGGTCGGGCAACGTTTTGCTATCTGGAATTTCTCAGTAGCAGCCCGAAGTCTGGATTTGTGCCCGGTAGATGACAATAGGCTCGCCCCCTATTACATGGGACTTAAACATAACTGGCGAAATGCGGGTGTACTATAGGTACACCTCTGCCCAACCCTTCGGGGAAACAAGGCGTGATGTTATGTATGTATGTAGGATTATTCTCCTACTTCACATTCCATGCATTGTGACTAAAGTAGTGAGTTATAGTGCAAAATATCATAGTTATAAAAAATACGGTTTGCGTTAAGCCATATAACTGCTACGATAAATGGCTACGTCGTAGACCTCGTAGCTAGTAGCTACGAAAACCCTACGAATTATTGCGTTCAACAAAATTGGAAAAGAATCCAATAATTTCAGGCACTATTTTCTTTTTTTTTTCTTATGACCGAGGTCAGTTAAAGCACAGAATGTTGACCCTTCCGTTTTTCTGTTAATAGGGAAATATTATGTGTTAGCTTATGAGTCAAGAAAGACATAGTTTAAGATTTTACGTAATTTAATTTGATGTGAGATGTTTTTTTAAACGCTTGTATAGAATTTATGTACACATTAATAATACTGCTGTTTTATATTTGTAAAACCAGACATAATTATGCTTGGTGTACGATTCTGATATATTACAATCTTTATCCCCAAAACTGTTCACTTTTTATTAAAAGTCAAGTCAATACATTTATATTTCCTTTCCATAAAAATAACAAAAACATAGCAGCCGAGCAGTACTTAAAATAACATTTAACGACCTAAAATTAAATTGGTAACGAATTCAAAGTAACCTTCCATAAACCGTTTCCATTACGCCAAATAAATAATTTCAGACAACATTTTACTGAAACTGAAGCGAAAACACGTGCCAATCCACCCTGAAACATAAAATATCATATCACTTACCTTGCAGAATCGCCCTTCTCCCTATGCCAGCCTCATGTCTTACAAAAACACTGGTCGAATAGAGGAAAATTAAACGTGAATTATATTTAACCAATGGAATATTCAAAAATGCAAGTATGGAATTCCAGTGTTGTGTCGAGGTCGGGAACGCGTATCGTTAGGTACGCGACGCGCGGGGCACTGACCAACACTGGCTGCGCCGCGCCGCCCTCTGCGAACAACGCGCGAAAACCTTAAAGATGGCGGAGGGAAGATGGGTGAATAGGCAGAATAGGGGTTGCTTTTGCTTTGTTATACTATTATTGGATTTGTAGAAAAAGTGGAATTGAGAAGGGTTTGTTCGAAATTTGAACAATATTTTGTCAATTGGCACTTTACTACATCTGTCACTATGTACTTACTAATTCCATGATCGTCACCTAATTTTCAATTGTTAATGTCTATATTTTAAAGATCAGTAATCAGTGAACTCAATTTTAGAACCAATATGCATCTGCTGCACGGTAATTTCAATAAAGCGATTTCTTAAAGCAAGAAGCAGCGTTTAATTTTTCACTTCATTAAAATCAGCGAACTTTTTTTTTGTACAAAATTCTTTATAAGTAATTAGGAAAAGCAACGGCTTACCTACAATGAGCGATCTGACTCAGTGTAATCGGATGGCTCTTAGTTATTTTTGCCAGACAACCGCTAAGCCAATTATTTTAATTTTGTAACCATCAGACGAACAACTAAAAGTCACATTAAAAGAACTTCGGTTTTCCAGTTTATCAGCCTTTTCACCATCTACCCGTATACATTATCTGTGCCATCCACCCATCCGGGCGGGCGGGTGTACTCGATACGTACCCAGCTCCCGGAAGCCTCGCTCGCCCTTTACGGACCTTTGTTTCATCTAACAGCCTCAGCCAATTATAATGTCTCCTCCATTCAACGGCGGTTCAACAATAATGAGAGTTTATTTTTAAAATTAAATGATGTTGGTCATTGTATATTGGTGGAGTGCAGTGCACTGGAGAGCAGTGGTGGCCCAGTGGTAACGGCCGCCACTTACGAGTTGTAGTTCGTAGGTTCGAACCCAGACAGGCGCTTTACTTTTTGTAAATTCTTTCACCACCACTGCTCTCAAAACGGTTTTGAAAAACATCGTAAGGAAACCGGCATGTCTTAGAACCAAAAACTAAAAGACTTGTGACAACCACCAATCCGCACTGGGCCCGCGTGGTGGATTACGGCCCACTCCCTCTCACAAAGAGGAGGCCTGTGTCCCAGCAGTTGGAACATAACAGGTTGATTATGCATTGTATATTCAGTTTTCTTTAATAATGATTTATTTAATTATAGAGGACTTACAGCTCATAAAAACAGTCAAAAAAGAGACCATAGTCACCAGATCATAATAGTAATCTGTAGTGTGTGATTTCAGTGCGCAGGATAGTTAAAGCCCAAATTAAAAGATACAGGCAAGAAAAAAAAACTGTGCCGATGTGCCCCGGCTTTAATAATAGGATTTATATGTATTTACTTCATTTTATGAAAATGCAATGAAAAAATTCGAATGAAATGTGGGTGTACGATAGGTACACTTCTGCCTAACCCTTTTGTGATTACAGGCGTGATGTTATGTTATGATGTTACTTCATTTTATTTCAGTTCTACACAAACTAGTAGAGTTTTACCTCTTTGTGAGTTTGTATGTAGGGGCAATCTTCGGAACTACTGCGCCGATTCCGAAAATTTTACTACAGTATTGCTTAGTGTCATAGGATATATTTTATGTTCAAACAAGAAATTTGACGTGAAAGAAGTCGCTGGTAGAAGCTAATAACAAACACCCGGCAAAACTATTTAAAACAATAATAGCTATCAATTTATTAAAGGGCTCACGAGGTTAGCATGTTCGTGGAAATACATTATCTAAATCCTATTTTACCTCACAACAAAAGTAGCTTTATAAATAGGTAAGCTAAGTACCTAAAGGCCTATTAATATTTTTCTAAAACTGTTTTTCCCAAATATACTTAAAACATTTTCCCAATTTGTCTTTTACATACAACAAAAACATATAAACCCATTAAAACTTTCTGAATATTTATCAAAAGATAATACAAACTTAACAGGAAAAGAGCAGAAAATATTACACGTTTTTGTTTACAAAATATTTATCTCTGAAAACCAATCATCGTCAAAGAAAATAAAATATCGTAGAATACTTTTCCGATCACTCTGTTATAGTTTATCATTGCCCATATCCTGCCAGACTTCATAAATTCGATGTTCGAACGGCTTTACGTTAACAAAAGACTTGACCAATCAAACTTACAGCTTTCCGTAATCTGTTCCACCTGTACTATCTCCATACCTTTCTTACACTATGTGTTGAAGGGAGATAGGTTTAGTTCTGTTGAATGTAAGGTTTATACCGATTGCGGTGGGGATAGAGCTTTCGGTTGGAATCAAAGCCTCGTCGGCTGAAAGTTTCTACAATAACTGTCAAGGCATACTGCCAACGGGGAGGAAGTTAGTCCGTTAATGTTGGTAGCGTTGAAAATGTTTAATTTATGTAGGTCCCTAATAAATCTCTGGAGTGATTAATATCGATGTACATGTGGGTTTGAATGGAGGGATCCTATTGATGGATGGGGAACACTGGATCAGTCTGGTGATAAAAATGTCATCCATCTGGTTGTAAATTATGAAGGCAATAGAATAGGGACTGTATTTTTTGTTTCCATTTCTATTCTCGAACAAAAAAAAACGGTGTATATTTTCCGGTTTATTGGTTCATCCTTCCGCAGGACGTAAGATCTAATTTCGTTGCGATATTATTAACTAGTAATTAATAAAAACAAGGATTACCGCCTACTCAACGGCCTTCGGATCGGCATTATGCCTCAATAATCGTAATCTCGGCATTAAAGGTCGATGTTTAATTATTTACAAATTGCATTAAGTGTGCCTACCTATAACCAGTCTTTATTTATTCATCTAATGAGCAAAAGTATTTCAGGATATCCTTTGTCATTATTGCTACGAGCGCTGAAATCTGAAAATAGAGATATTCACTGTCCCTGATCGTCGTAATATGTAACAATTTCAGCTACGGTGACGGTTTATGTTTCTGAAGACTAGGTTACGAACGTGTACTCCTGATCTAGCTCATTACTCATTAGAGTACACGGATAACGTATCTTGACTGTAAGGTACGTGCTCAAAGGGGACCCGTTAGAATGACATTGTGGTAATGATATTGTATGTTGGAGGGTGGTTTTCTTTGGAGGTCTCGGCTCTCGCCTGCTGATCTCTTGAAAGTCATAGACATTTTGTTTAACTAAACGCCTACAAACAGGTATATCCTTTGCCAACTCCTCCCAACGAGATGGATTATGAACCTAGTCATTTTGTTTTGTGTTAAATTAAATGTATCTATACTAATATTATAAAGAGGAAAGATTTTATTATTTGTTTGTATTGAATAGGCTCCGAAAGTAATGGACCGATTTGAAAAAAATGTTTTACCATTAGAAGCCGTAATTATGTCTGATGAACATAGGCAACTTTTTTTTTCGTAACTCACGCGGTTGAAGTCGCGGGCGAAGTGCTAGTTTTTAATAATTTGAAGCCTACTATGCTACCTAAACCTTTATTTAATTTATTTATAAACTACAAAGCCTATACTGCAGATTCTCGAAATTTCCATAACATCAAAACTTCATAGAGAGCCCTACGTGCTCCCCTCGTAAAACTAGGTATTTAAAGTAGTTATATAAGGCATCGATTCTGAAAGTTTGGAAGCGATGGATGAACTCGAGTTATCAATCAAGATTTGAGCAGCCATCAAAGTTGTTGCGGTGGCAATATAAACTCTTACAGCGGGTATTGAGAACCAGCGTGGGAGCCCTACTATCTATCCACAATTTATTTTGAAACTTTATAGGTGAAACACGAGCCAAACTGCAGCTGATCGCTAGGTTCAATAAAAAAAACTATGGAAATGTAAGTAGGTAGTGTGTGGTTGTATAGTGAACAACACACCATAAACAAAAATACATACGATAAAAAGCGGCCAAGTGCTAGTCGGACTCGCCCATGAAGGGTTCCGTAGCAGCAAGTAACATAATATAAAAGTTATTGTAGTTCATTGTAACTTTGATCGATGTTTTAATAATAGTGTATTTTTTCTAAATTGCGGTTTAGGATTTATAACGTGTAAAAAAAAACTACTTACTAGATCTCGTCCAAACCAATTTTCGGTGGAAGTTTGCATGGTAATGTCATCATAAATTTTTTTTAGTTTTATCATTCTCTTATTTTAGAAGTTACAGGGGGGGGACACGGGCACGCCACAATAGCGGCGGTAAGTCCCCTCTTTGAGGAGTGGTTGGAGAGGCGCCACGGCGTCCTCACCTTCCGCCTGACACAGGTCCTCACCGGACACGGTTGTTTCGGGAGGTTCCTGTTTCGCATAAGGCGGGAGGAAACGCCCGGGTGTCACCATTGTGTGGATCGCCCGGAGGACACGGTGGAGCATACGGTGGAGGTATGCCCAGCTAGGGCGGAGCACCGCAGTGTCCTCAGGGAGGCGATTGGCGGCGGCGATCTCTCCTCCTCCTTCTGCGAAGCAGTAATGCTCGCGAAGGAGGAGGCGGAGCGGGTGAGGGAGAGAGCCTTGCGCTCTCACGCCCCCACTAGCCGCCGCAGGAGACGCCCTGGGCGTCGGGAGTCGCCTGCAGATTCCCGGCCACCGTAGGCGCGGGCTTGCGGACGGCGAGCAATGGGTAGCTCGCCGCCGGTTAGGACCAGGCCCGGGCCGACGGCGCGTTGTGTTCCACGCGCGCCTCAAAGAGATGTCAGCACAAAGTGACGGGGTCCGATAGGGCCGACGCCTCAGGGTCGCGGGTTATTCTACAGAGAAAACCGTGGCCCTGGCACAGGCAACTGAAGGAACACGAGTGGGTTTTAGTCAGTTAAAGTCTGACACGCCCTCCCGCTCCACCCAGAGCGGGAGAAGTCATTTGATGATTTCCCACCGAAAAAAAAAAAAAAAAAAAAAAAAAAGGGGGGGACACATTTTACCACTTTGGAAGCGTCTCTCGTGCAAACTATTCAGTTTAGAAAAATATTATATTAGAAACCTCAATATCATTTTTGAAGATCTATCCATAGATACACCACCCCACCCACATGTATGAGTTGGATAATAATAAAAAATTGAGTTTCAGTTCTAAGTATGGGGAACCTCCAAAATTACTTTATTTTTTATTTTTGTGTGAAAATCGTATTGCGGTTCACAGAATACATCTACTTACCAAGTTTCAACAGGATAGTTCTTATAATTTCAGAAAAAAGTGGCTGTGACATACGGACGGACAGACAGACAGACAGACATGACAAATCCATAAGGGTTCAGATTTTTGCCATTTGGCTACGGAACCCTAAAAACACGTACTTGTATGGATACCAATTTCCGCTGAAGAGCTGAGCTGTACTTTTGGCCACTTGACTCTGTTGAAAGAACTTTATGCTAACAATTAATATCGTAGAAGTGTATGTAACTCTTCATGCGGAAATAATTTTGTATGTTGAATGTTAATCTCACCCTTTCATTGACATGAATAAGTCGAGATGGAAAATACTGACACACACCTTAGACTGGTATGCTACTTTTGTTTACAAAAACACGAGGTTGTAAAATTACATAACAATTTTTCCATAACCGAAATAAATTACAATAAATATACAAGGAAATACATTACATGCTCGAACAAGCTACAAGCCTACTGAACCGATTTTAAACATTCTTCCTCTGAAATGACATGACACTTCAGATGGACATGGGTTACGTTTTAACCACAACAGCGAGTCTCTTTTCAAAAAAGAAAAAAGGTTAGTTATTCAGCTATTCTTGTAACGTATCAACCAGAACGTATTTTTTTTTTTGTAATACAATATTTTTGTTGTATGAGGCATTTTCGTGCGATGTTTTTGAATTATCTAGAGGTATTGTATTGAGCAAGCGTGGTGGTCAATGCTCGTGCCTTCGCTGCCTGCGTGCCTGCGAAGAGGCCTTTGCCTTACAGTAGGATAATAATAGGCTGGTATTATTATTATTGTATTGAGAATAGCAATACTGTTCCCAAACCCAATTCCATAATATGGGAGTAAAAAGTCCCGCTTACCAAAACCGAGGCATAAAAGTTGCAGTTTTGTATGTTTTGAAATCTTCATTTATCAACTCTTTCTGTGTGACTAGGTTTTTGTTGCTGGCTGGATGAATCGCAAATACCCTTGCTTGTTAACAGACTTGCTACAGCATATCTTGGAAAAATACAAAATGAGCGTTGTAACTGATTGTAGAAATTCTTGCTAAGTATATTTTGTCCGATTGAGAAAACATTCGGGAGCTCCCGCCGGGCGCAGACCTGACGTTTTACGCTGACGACACGCTGGTCACAGCCCGGGGGAGTTCGCACAGGGAGGCAGCGTTGCTCGCGACGGCGGCGGTCTCACTGACGGTGAGCCGCATACGGCGCCTCGGCCTGGAGTTGGCCCTCAACAAGTCGGAGGCCATGGTGTTTCATGGCCCCCGGCGGGCGCCGCCGGCCGGATCACACATTGTGGTCGGGTGGGTCCGGATCGAGCCCACCATGAAATATCTGGGATTGGTGCTCGACAGCCGGTGGGACTTCGGACCCCACTTCCGGCGGCTGGCGCCCAAGTTGTTGGGCGCGGCCGGGGCGCTGGCAACGCTGGTTCCCAATCTGGGGGGCCCGAGCGCCGCCTGTAGGCGGCTCTATATGGGGTTCGTGCGATCCATGGTGCTCTACGGAGCGCCGATCTGGGCGTCTGACCTGACGGCCGGCAGCATAGCTGTCCTGTTCAAGCCGCAGCGGGCGATGGCCGTCAGAGTCATTCGGGGGTATCGCACGATCTCCTTCGAGGCAGGTTGTGCGCTGGCCGGATCCCCGCCCTGGGACCTGGAGACGAAGGTGCTCGCGTCACTGTACCGGTGGCGCGAGGCAGCGCGGGAGCGGGGCGAGCGACCGATGCAGCAACAAATTGAGCAGCGTCGGTTGCAGCTCCACGAGGTCCTGGTGGCGGAATGACGGGTGAGGCTGTCACGCCCTAACGCCGGCCTCAGCACCATCGATGTGATCCGGCCAGTGCTCGACCGCTGCCTCGGGAGAAGGCACGGCTCCCTGACGTTTCGGGCGACGCAAAGTACCTGTTGCTTCGGAAAGTACCTGTGTCGCATAAACAGGGAGCCGGACGCCCGGTGTAACCACTGCGTCGACTGCCGGGAGGACACGGCGTGGCACACGCTGGCTGAGTGTGCCACTTGGGAGGAGCCGCGCCGTGCCCTCATCACTGAAGTAGGCAACGACCTGTCGCTGCCGGCCGTCGTGAACGCGATGGTCTCCTTTTGCGAAACGGTCATCTTGCAGAAGGAGGCTGCGCGGAAAGGGAGAGAGAGATTTCGACTCTCGACCCGGCCCGCAGCAGACGCACAGGGCGTCGGAGGAGAACGGACAACGCCCTCTTCCGGCCCCCCTAAATGGGTCCAGGGGCGACGTATTTGGGGACATCCGTCGTCCCCCAACATCAGGACCGAGAAGGCGGCGCGCGTAGTGTTCCGCGCGCGCCGCTCACATACGTTGCGGGGGGAGTACACCTCACTCCCCCCGCCCTAGAAGGGGCCCGCGCCAGCGGGCCGGAACCAGTCAGGGTTGCGGAAGAATAAAAAAAAAAAAAGGGCCGGACGCGATTCGTTTGTATCCTGGTGTTCCATTAGTACTAAATTTTAGTTTTTTACTACATGGCTGTGATAAAAAACAAAAAAGGTGCATGGAAGGGCATATAAAACCTTTTTAGACACGTGACGATTTCTATTATTTATACATACCCCTTTCACAAGCTCCGCTATTGAACTTCGTTCCAAAAAGATACTTAAATGTAGTTTCATATGAGTTTATTATAATGGTCTCATTTTGCTAACCACTGCAACTTCTATAAGCCTGTTAGCCTAGATCAGATACTACAAAACCAAAGTCATTATTTAAATGTAGGCTGACGATCAGCACTTCTTGAACGTCAAAATTACATAAGACAGTCCCCCCAAAACGCCGGCTTCTCACCAGATCCTAGTGCCTGAGCTGAGAAGATGTGGCGCATTCAACTCCCAAGCAAACTGCCCAGTTAAAAAAACACGCATCGAGCCTCGTTACCTGTGCATTTCCAGACTGTAAACGTCCTATAAATTATAGGTCAAAATGCATCAGAAAATAAAATTGAAGAAGGTTCATAGATCCGAAACCGTTTACATCATTGACGCCTTCATACACCACCGAACTACGGATAGTTTTTCCGACAACCGCTGGTAGGAGTAGCTAGTTAAATTGGATGCATGGAAAGGCCGACAAGTTACGCGTTCGAGGTACCCTCTGATGAAGCCTTTTAGAGATTCCATATGTTCACCTCGGGGGAGGTATATGGTTTTTTTTTGTTTTGTTTGTAATCTGTTGGTTGTTTTTAGATAGAATGGATGGAGTCGGTTTTTTGCGAACACTATTTTAGTATGCTTTCGCATTGATATCATTCCACAACCACAAGTCGAAATTAAAGTTAAAAAAAAAATCCCCCAATACAAACAAAAACCTCTAAAAACGGCTGAACAGATTTTCTTCTTTCTTTTTCCTTTTGTTTTAGCTAAGAACACTCGACACAGCAAGTCACCTTCAACACAAAACAAAATCGGTTCAGCCGTTTGGGAGGTACGATGACACACAGATACACACATTCTACTTGTAACACGTCTCTTTTCCCGTCGGGGGTTAAAAATAGGTAAAGTCGTTCTAGCTAGATTTGTCGCCCTTTTCCCTTGTCCTACAAAATTATTTTTCTTCATACAAAGAAGAAAAAAGTTCCGGCTAATTACATCGCAGAATTTCATCCGGTGACATCAGCGTCATCCAGTCGCTGAGACCCGGACCACCACTTTCCGGCTGATCCGGATATCAACGGGCTCCGCGCCGGGTACTTATTTTACCCGCGTGGCCGCGTCGAGCTCGCTTCCACGGGTCTGGCGAGACCATCCACCGACCATCACCTTCCTGGCGGCTGCAGCGTGGCACACCCGCTGCGGTCATCGTCACACCAGGATGAGCCAGGAGAGTACTGTGCAGCTCCTAAGGAAATCAAGGAACTTTGTGACCATAAACCTACCTACCCCTTTTAGACCACTTATTATTTTTATAGTATATTTTTATGCTGACAAGGTTTCGTAGTGTCATTTATCTCCCCACGAAAACCCATTACGTCACATTGGCCACCAACACACACACACACACAGTGACTATACTAACCTTCTTTTAAGAAGGATGGCGAGGTTGGAGGACCCACGTTGTTTTAAAATTAAATGCAATAGCATATAGGTACATAGGGCATTCCGTTCTCGCTTATTTGATATCAAAGAGGGAATTTCGTTTTGTGGGTATTCTTTGGCTTACAACCTGATTGATGAATCACTTAAAACTAAAGGTGAAACTAAACTATGCCTAACTCATTTTACCTATGCTAAAAGATTGTATATGGGTTATTAAATGCAACCTAACCACCTTTGACACGACCCAGTCGAAATTGCAACTCCACAACTCACATGACGTACGCAAAAATCAGTGCACACCATAGTCAGATCTTGTTCTAAGAAACTTGCTCTTACCGTCTGTATACAAAGCCTTCCTTTCAAGCTGCATCAACGGGTTGTTTGGTAGTCTGCCCAAGTTTATAATGAGCTGATTTGGTTTTTAGAAAAGTTTATACCTACTGCCATTAAATACTGTTGGAGGGTATTCATCGGTCGCTCGGAAGTCTGCGAAGTTTATGAAAGGACTCGTTTTCGTTACTGGGTTACCATATTCTTAGCGGTCTGTGGCGTCTTTAAAGGTTTCTTCACTAAAGATTTTAAAAAAGTTTATTTGCTTATATTATAGGTATACATATAAGATGTTTTTTAAAATAAAATATACCAGAAAAAAAGACATAAAAATGTGCAGTTTCTATTCTAAAACTTACGGCGGATTTGCAAGCTGTTAAATTACCTAAATAGTTTGGAATGAAATACCAAGTTTTTCACGCTATAGCCCCAGCATTAGGGATGATGACTAATATTAGAAACGTTCAAACCAATCATGTAGTTTCAAAGGAGGCATCTGTAAAAAGAGATGACCTGTGAAACCGATGGAAATATGAAGAAGCTACGAGTACTACACGCTTTAAAAGGTTTTGGGGAGGATTATTCCTGTCCTTGTCAATATATGGCCCTAGTATAAAGTTACATAATCGTGACGTCACTTCTGCGATAGTGCTGTCTTTGTCTAACAGTTGTTTTAAAACGTTTATAACTAAGACATTTTTAAGTTTTACACTTTTTTAAATATTGTTTGCACTATTTGCAAAGATTTTTTTAAATTAATTATTAATGAAAAAAACATCATCCCTATTACATATAAGCATGCCTTTATTTGTATCCCTTTATTTGTATGTAAATTTTCCAACCAAAAGTTACCAGTTTAATTATTATATTTTAGTAACGGTACGTTACTGAGTTAGTTCATGTCCTAGAATAGAACCTACTTACAGGTACACACGTCCAACTTTTGAATAGCATTTCGCAGTCTACAACAAAAACTTTCTTTGTTTTTTTCTACTCCCAAACACAAAAATCAAAACCAAAGCTGAAATCAGTTACAATTAAAACTGGTAACAAAAAGACGTGCTCAGCGACGTGCATAGTGGTGCCAAGTGAAGGGCGCTCGATTTTAACGATGCGACGTCGAGAGTGCTCGGCACAGCTCTGCAACACCGCACCTGTAAGAAGGATAGACAGTTTTAAAAACCCTTTGTGTTTACTAACGTGTTGGGGGATTTTCATCAGTTGAGTTAAAGATTAGGGCTGTTTTTCTGTGCATGAATAAATAAAGTATTATCAACGTGCTTGGCCACCCATCCTGCGTCAACTTTTACCATTTCGTGCATCACGTTTATGTCTTTCAAGTATATCCTGTGCAGGACATTAATTTAATTATCTTTTTACATCACGTACATTAATTTAATTAATTTTATATTCTCTCTCTATTACAAAACCACCTGTCACAAAATAACGTGCTGCGTTACAAAATAATTTACGAATAACGGAACACAAGTTTAATGCATACCTTTTTTTTTTTTTTTTTTTGGGTGGGAAATCATCAAATGACTTCTCCCGCTCTGGGTGGAGCGGGAGGGCGTGTCAGACTTTTACTGACTAAAACCCACCGTGTTCCTTCAGTTGCCTGTGCCAGGGCCACGGTTTTCTCTGTGGAATAACCCGCGACCCTGAGGCGTCGGCCCTATCGGACCCCGTCATTTTGTGCTGACATCTCTTTGAGGCGCGCGTGGAACACAACGCGCCGTCGACCCGGGCCTGGTCCTTACCGGACGGCGAGCTACCCATGGCTCGCCGTCCGCAAGCCCGCGCCTACGGTAGCCGGGAATCTGCTTGCGATTCCCGACGCCCAGGGCGTCTCCTGCGGCGACTAGGGGCGTGAGGGCGCAAGGCTCTCTCCCTCACGCGCTCCGCCTGCTCCTTTGCGAGCATTACTGCTTCGCAGAAGGAGGTGACGGCTTTCCATTCCCTCTCGCTCCGTACCATGGCCTGGACCAGGGCCGGACGCGAGAGATCGCCGCCGCCAATCGCCTCCGCGAGGACACTGCGGTACTCCGCCCAAGCTGGACATACCTCCACCGTATGCTCCACCGTGTCCTCCGGGCGATCCACACAATGGTGACACCCGGGCGTTTCCTCCCGCCTTATGCGAAACAGGAACCTCCCGAAACAACCGTGTCCGGTGAGGACCTGTGTCAGGCGGAAGGTGAGGACGCCGTGGCGCCTCTCCAACCACTCCTCAAAGAGGGGACTTACCGCCGCTATTGTGGCGTGCCCAAGTTTAATGCATACCTAAATATCTTCTCTGGAAATAAATATTAAATCTATTGAACGAGTTGCATTTATCTACAGAGGCAGGAAAACAGGATTAAGTCAAAGAACGTTAATGAGTTTTCTTTAATAAACACGATGCAATTTGCTGCAAAGCAAATAACATCGTACCTATTTATCAGAAAACATTCCGTCTACTTTCATTTACCGTCGGTAAATACAAAATAAACTGAAAAAAACAGCTTTTTTCTATTCAGCTCACAACATATCAATGACGATATAGTATAACGCGCACAAACCAGGTTTATTGGGAACCCCGTGCCGGCTTCTATTCTAGATCCTTCCGCTTACAGTCAGCCGGTGAAATTGGATGCACGTACGTTGATTCACATATTGGTCCTTACTATGAGTACTTTCCCTTAAATCGGCTGATTTTCGAATAGTTTTGTACGTACATTTATTTTCATTACAAGTCTTTTTTAGTTTTTCGTCGATGCGTTTCACTTTTGAATAGAAGTTTCCTTTTCACAAGCGACTTTAAGAGTGAGAATATATTCGAAACAATGGCTGATGAAAAAAAATGTTTTAACATAATGTTTATCTGTGAAAGCCCAGTGGTTAATGCGCGCGGCCTTAACCACTTACTCTCTTTGTTGTAGTTTCAAATCCGGTGTGTGACTTTTTCAATTCATATGTACTTTCGTAGTTTATCTTGGACAATGCTGACGTCAGTGAAGGAAAACATGGAGATCATATAAGAAGAAGCCTTCGTCCTGTAGACAATTAAAAGTTAGTAAGTTTTTTCTAACCGAACAGACAGCGGTGCTGCTGGGGAGTTTGTTGCGCCACTTCTTCCCATCTAAAGCACTAGGAAGTGGTGAAGGGCGTTCGTTTTGGGGGACTCTCTTATGTTATTTTGACTTTCGAAAAGTGCTGATTGTCAGCCTAATTTGAATAAATGACTTTTGATTTTGATTGGCTGGTATTATAGTCCATTTATTCGTCAGAATATTGATGAAGACTTACTATAGTTACATTATATTACATGGTTTTTAAACTTCATAATATTCTGTCGTTTTCTTTTCTTGGTTTTGGTTAGTTTGTTAGATATAACATTGAATTAAATATATTTGGAAAGTATTAAAATTGCAAATTGGTCAAATATTAGTTGGAAAAAAGTCAAAAAGCTTAATTATTAATTATTAAAAGAAGTACAAGAACCAAGACAGTCTTGGTTCTTGTACTTCTTTTAATATTTTTTTTTCTCTTTGCAGTGTTTTTTTTTTTAAGTCGGTAGGTTTTATTCTAAAATAAATTTTATTTTACTCTTTTTAGTTGTGGTACCTACCCCACACAAATTCGTATACTACTTGCTGTATGCTATGTAAATAACAGTGACAAGAAATTAATAAAACAATAAACACTAAGTGGAAAAAATACGTACGAGTATTATTGAATCAAACTGAAAATTACCCTAGCAAAGTAAATAAACTTTATATGGAACCACCCCTGAAGCATACCCAATCCATTTGAAAAAAGAATTTTCGAAATCGATGTGTAACTGACGGAGACATCGCGTAATAAGCATTAAAAAAAACGAGCTTATTTTGGTATACAAAAATACTAATTTAAAAATTATCATATTTTATGCTCAATCAGTCCTCTTTATGTCATAATAATAGTCAAAAGTATTTCACGACCTATGAAAGTCGAAACCCGCGAAATGAATGCGCACGACTCACTGTAAAATATATACCTACTTAAAATTCGAAATCAACACGCAATGCGCAGACGTGGTGATGCACATGCCTTTTCTGTATGGGAAGAGACCATTGCCCTACAGTAGGTCAATGATAAGCTGATTTTATCATACACTTTGACCCCTGCCTATCCCCCTCGAAGTTTAACGTGTACGTTTTTCATGTCAGAATAATTAGGGTCGACTTATATCGCGAAACCTCGCAAGTACGAATACGATCATAATATCTTCCCACTCGTTTAGGGCTTTGTTTAATTAATCGCGTGAGCGTATATAAATAAACTATTATATACATTCGTATATAATAGTTTATTTATATACGCTTACGCGATAAATTAAACATTTTAGTTTGTGTATAAATCTAATAGGTAATACTTGAAAAGTTATTATATCGTATGGATTTAAAATGGATATTTAGAAAACCCCGAGGCACAACATCATAACGAATCGTTTATGTGATACAAACAAAAGTACTTGTTTTGCTAAACAATACATAGGGCTGATTTTTCCATAGACTGTATAAACCTGAGAAATAAAACTTGTGGATTACAGCTTTTGTACAGAAGATACAAATGTGAAACTGTCATAATAATACGTCAAATAAAAGTTGTCTGACTATTGAAAAAGATTCCCAAATTCTACTTTCTAGTGTCACGTACTCATTTTAAATTCACATCATCTGGTTTTAAATTCTCAAAAAACAAACGGTCATAATATAGCATTTGGTTGATTTTTCACTCCTATCTATGTAACGAATAACTAAAAAGAGATTCCGAGAACCAATAGTTATGCGGAAGCACCAGTAAGCGATCACGATAACCTTTAAAAAACATTGCGCTGCAAATGTCTCCTTTGACAGAACGCGAACTTCCACGGAACTGTTTGATTAAAAATAATGAAAAAAACTTGTTTGTTTTTTTTGTCGATGGTAGGTACTAGTACACTATCATTGGGAACGGTAACCACGGGGAATTTGATATGAAATGGGGCGTATGGTGAAAAGATAGAATCGTCCGTATTTTTTTAATTTTTTTTTAAAGTTTTTTTTGTTTTTTTTTTTAAGTCGCTTCAATCAGGTTTTCACAACAAGGTTCGACTTTTACTGCATAAATGAATTATTATTGTGATACTGGGGATTGCATTTGACGGCTGGCTTCCGGATATAAACGATGGATTATCGTTGCTTTTTTCTAGTGACACCATTCCAAGCATACTTTACCCCAATAGCCGGAAAGCGCCTTCACGAGATAAAAAATGGCAGGAGCACGATATCATCGTGTTACAAGACGAAATATGTTAACGGAAAAATTATTTTATGCTAAATGATTTATTTTGCCCAATAAACAGCAATTACACCAACAAGAAACCAGCCGTAATTTCTTCTAAAAACATCCTCATTTTCTCAAAACATTCTCAGTTGAATGTCGTCGCATGATTTGCAAGAGGTTCAGACAACAATGCAAAACGTCGCCGCCGTGAAGCCAAGCTTGCGGTTATATTAAAAAGCGGGGGTGAACGGGAATTGATTAGCTGTCAGCAGCGGCAGGCCACTGTCGAGCTATAAAACCCGCGGAATGTGTGCCACAAGTTTGACTTTAAAATACTAGGAAATACGGGGCAGCCTTTATTGTTGGGAAACACGTTTTTGGGTCAGTGTGTAACAGATGGGCCATTATATGAATGGTCTGTAGGAATTATCTGTCTTTTTATTTTATTTTTCTGCTTGTAGTATAATAATGCTATTGGCGCTTTTATGAGAAGTGTCCAAGAAGCCACACACTTGACCTTTCCTCATCAAGTAAAGAGTCCATTATAATCTTTTTATTACAGTAGGCTCTATTACACGGGTGATATTAATTTTACCCTTCATCTCAAACAGTTTCTTCAGTCGAGGTAATTTTGAGTTGGTATCAACTGTCAAATATAAGGTACAGCCCGCGAGGCCTCAGCTGAGACCCCTCCCGACCCTTGCTCGAGCCAGCCCGCGCCGCTGAGCCTGTAGCTTTAAATTCGTCCCTAAATCAAATAAATCCTGATCCAGCTAGTCCCTTGCTGCCCTCTTCCAGCGACGCCCTAAGCCGAGGTCCGTACCCCACAGGGGGTGCCCATAGCGTTGTCGCTTAGTTTTAGTTAGTATTTAAGTTTAAGTCCTGGCTGGAGGCCTTAATTTATTAGGGCAACCACAGGCAAGTCCGTTTAAGCAGACGACAATGTCATAGGTTGACCTGCGAGACCATTTATAAAAAAAAACCTCAGCTGAGATTTGCATTTGTGTGCGTGATTACCAATCGCACCAATGTGATCGCACAAGGGACGCACAGCGCCTCAGGCCAATAGTCCGATTGGCCGATTGCCAAGCAAAGGACGCGTCGCTGTGTGCACTCACACAAATGCAAAGCTCAGCTTAGGCCTCGCGGACAGTTCGTCGACATCTACCTAAAGCTTCCTTGAGGTAGTCAAAAAGGCAATTTAAACCATAACATGAGTATTTAATCCGATTTTCATAAAGTTTATTGAATATTGACGAATTTGTGACGTATCACCTCGACTCACACCTATGCGACAGACCTCATAATTTTCTTAACCTAACGACTATGAATACCGATTTTGAGGGTCTCGCGAGGCACGCCTTGAGGTCTCCTCGAAAAAGTTGTGAGTCGAGTAGCTTTCGAGGTTACGGCTTAGAAAACGGTCGTAGGATTCATCGATTAGTAATAAAGCGCTACGCGGTCTGATACGCGGTCTGCTACGCTCGTAGGCCTTCTCGTAGACGATCTACGCGCGTAGCACCTCTCATTTCTTGGCTCCATTTAAGATTTTGTTGTGAGGACACTTTAACTAACGAGCTCTGACGCTGTCAATCCAGCTCAGCTTTTTGTTTGAACAAGTACTTACTTAATACAGTTTTCTTGGGAAAATTCCTATTAAAGCAGCTCTAAAAGGTAATAAATTGGCATTGTGAAACTTGTTACTCGGTCAAATCCTTCTGTGAAAAGACGTAGCAAATATTTCAATAATTTCGGAAGTTCTGTGACCTACGTACCTACTCATTCAAATTTTTGAAGACGTGGTCAGAAAGTACAGAATTTCAATAGCTTAATGTTTACCAATTAAATAAAGGTTTTTAATAATAACGATGTTTAACTTAGTCCTAGGTAGACCTGTAGATCTTCGACCTTGGGATAAACGTTTTCCCACTTCGCTTGTTCTCACACACGATGCCCTAAAAATCTATACTTCATAATCTAATATATAAAATTCTCGTGTCACAGTTTTCGTTGCCATACTCCTCCGAAACGGCTTGACGGATTTTGATGAAATTTTTTGTGCTTATCGGGTATCTATGAGAATCGGCCAACATCCATTTTTCAAAAAAGAAAAAAAAAAAGCTAAACAACGTTTGCGGGTTCAGCTAGTAATAATATAATAAAGAGGTAACATTTGTTTTGTATTTTTGTATGTAGGTAATCTCTGGAACTACCGGTTGAAGTCGCGGGCAGCTGTTAGTGTAGAACATGTAGGTTTTACTCGAAAATCGGTAAAGTATTAGTGAATCGCGATAACCTTGTAGTCTTACTCGTACCCAGGGTAGTGCATAGTCAGCACAAAAAGTAGGTTAACATAACACAACACTATTAAACGTTTCCGAAAGTTGATATTGAGAAGTTACTAACTATTACTACATAATATTAAGCGTGGTATTTCAGTATTCCTCGAAGGGTTGGCAGAGGTATATGGGGTAATTTACCAAGTAATAATCCCATGTAACAGGGGGCGAGTCTATGGTCATTAGCAGACCACAAAAGACTCCAAAGTGGTTGCTACTGAAAAAGTCCTATAAAATTAAAAAGTGTTTTTGTAATACCAAAATTCATTGCATCTTAATTTCTTATATAATTTCACAAAACAAATTCAGTAATGTTGTTTTGTTTGAGTTGAATGGTGCTGATCCATGCGTCGTGTTCAAAACGGGTGCCGTCAGTTGGGACTGGTCATCTCATGCCACGCCATAATTTAATAATTTATTTTTGTTATGTTGAAAAGAGTGTCCATGGATTTTCTTGCCCGTTCTTCTCCATAGGTACCTATTACGCTTTAGAATGGGCAACTCGCTTTATATTACTGATTTGCCGACTTCTTGACAATTCAAAAGTTCCTGTAAATGGTTCAATTGAAATAAATCTTTTGAGTTTGAGTTTACCAATAGCGCCCCCCTGTTTCGACAAGAGCCGAAAGATCCTTGTAGAACTTTATCATCGACTGTTGTCTCTGACCGTACCTTGGCTACCTCAATACCTACATTTCTGAAGCTCAAACCTCTTTGTCGCAACACAATAGCGTTGAGTCACAGTATTACGAAGTTGGAAACAGCCGTATCATGGAGTAATTCGTTTGAAAACCTCTATTGAATTACCATGACTCACAACTATAATATAGTTGACTTTATTCCTCTAAGGTTGTGGGAGGTGAGTTAGTTATTTCATATTGATAGTTTCAGTAGAAGTCATTATTTATGTATTGTCAATGGGTTGTGCGATTCGAACGATGATGTGGACAAACGTGTGAGTCAATCCACTTAACTTAAATTACTAACAAAAAAAAAACGAATACGTATTACGAGATTATGAAGCAACAGCACTTACAAAATGATTATTTCGTTCGTTGATTTAATAATTGTTTCATAAACGCAAAGACATGATAGTTTTAGGAAATCCAAGTGAGAGACAAAGTTGTAACCGAAGTAAGAATTGTGGTTTAGCTTTAATATTTGTATCTGTAGCAGTTTTGGATTGTGGGAGTTGTTACGCAAAAAATTCAGAGCGGCAATTCCCGTATTTGTAAGTACGTTCGCAATCTTATCTCAGACTCAATCTGTCAAAAATACAATTAATTTTCATACATTGTCGTCAAGTTTTTGACATTGATTGTCGCTCAGATGATATTGCGACTTGAATTTGAACTTTTTTTCAGTACGAGAATGAGCCTTCTCATCTCAGTGTCAATCTGCCAAAATGCTTATAATTTCCCAAAATTTTTGACATTGATTATCGCTGAGATGAGATTACGGCTACATTTAAAACGTTTCTAATTACCAGAATTGTCTCCTGGTGTCCTCAGTTTTATGACACGTTTTACAAATAACCTTTTGCTTCTAATTTTACAAACAAGAAGTTTAGTAAATAATAAATTAAATTATTGGAAATAAAATACGACTTTTTACTACCATGTAGTGTACCAAGGTTTCTTCATCGTACTGACTCATTCGTTTTCTCGGTAGCCGCACTAACTAAAGTCCACTAAACTTAATTAATTCCTCGCTTCAAAAAATACTCCTCCATGTTGGTTACATGGAGGAGTATTTTTTATGAAACTTCAAGAACTTTTCTCTGTGTTGTTCAAGTCTCAAGAACATCCACTACTTACAACGTACTTTATTTAATCTGGGAAATAATGTAAAGACCTGCGGGAAACTTTACCGAATTAAATCACTTTACTTAAAAAGGGTTTATAGATTACAAACAAGCAGGTTTCCTAGTTTCTTTCAAACCCGCCATGGTTTGTGTGGTATGTTTATACGATAAACATATCTAAACTGTTTTTTTATTATTAATAAAAACGTTTAATATAAAAGCTGATGTAAATGGTCCACGGATGTGGTGTTCATGGAGTTACTGCACTGACCGACTCCTTGACAGTTCAAAAATGCCTGTAAATGGTTTAATTGAAATAAATGCCTTGATTTTGAGTCACGGCTGCCTTTTTTTCGGGGACAAGCTCGCCACACTAGTCCCAGTTACAGAAACTCCTGAAAATCAGAATTAACAGTGGCGACCACCAGAAAATTTCCGAGGTAATGAAGCTCGATGAGTCCCGGAGAAAACGATTCAACTGTCTTGGATTCCGCAATGAAATTACCACTGCCTTTTGATGCTGGTATTGCTGCACCAGCATCAAAAGTGTGTTACCATCCTTGATACAAAACTAAAAATGAGACATTTTAGTATTGGCGTGGCTAGCTGATTCTAAACAATTGTAATTACTTACAATTGTTTAGAATCCAGTTCTTCTAACCGAACCTGTGCTGCTGGGGAGTTTGTTGCGCCACTTCTTCTTCCCAGCTAAAGCACTAGGAAGTGGTGACGGGCGGGCGTTTTGGGGGACAGTCTTATGTAATTTTGACGTTCGAAAAGTGCTGTTTATCAGCCTAATTTGAATAAATGACTTTTGATTTTGATTTTTGATTTTAATCTTAAAAGTACACTTTGTAAACAAGCATATTACAAATTAGAGGATTATATCCTAGATAAGAATGCTTGGAAACATGCTAGTCCTGCTCCATAGGACAATCTAGAGGCTAGACAAAATCATACTAGTTGCTTATTGAATTGTCTATTTTATTATTTTTACTTTACTCACACACTGACTTATTCCTAGTTAACATTTTAGGAAAACCATATATTTTCACAGTGTTTGTAAATAAGTGAGCACCATGTACCTCACGTGATTGATTTATCTGTCTTTGCTTATTTTAAATTATTTTTACCTATTTGTGGTATAGTATTTTTATTCTGGATGCTTCACATATAAAATATAATTAATGTATGCAAAATATTGTTTAACATTTTAAAAGAGTAACGGTGGAGTTTCTTGCCATACGAAACTACCTTTTGGAAGGGGCGCCTAGAATCAATTCTATTTAAATGTAAATGTTGACGTTCAAAAGTGCCTTTTAGTGCCTATTTGAAATAAATGCTTTGACTTTAACTTTTTCTATCTGGAATTTCTAAGTAGCAGCCAGCAGTCTGGATATATGTTCGTTTGCTGGCTATGAGCTCGCCACCTAGGTTACATGGGACTTAAACATAACTGGCGAAATGTGGGTGTACTATATAGGTAGGCACACCTCTGTCTAACTCTTCGGGGATTACAGGCGTGAAGTTTTGTTAATGCAATCATGTCTACATTAAACAAAATTAATTGGAAGATTTGGTTGAGAAAACTCTCTCATATGACGTCTCTTTCTATCATTAGGTACAATAACTATATTCGTACTGCATACAGCTTTATTTAGCAATTTTGCTAAGCAAAGTTTAACTTAAATTTTAGGTACCCATCAAAGACGGATTTGTGTTATAAAATATGAAATGAATTTCGAAACATGAGTTTTCTTTTCGAAACTACTCATAGAGAAAACTCTTTGATTTAATATTGTAGAGAAAATTTGCTCATTGAATATGACGTCTTTTTTATAATCAAGTATAATATTTTGTTCGTACTGTATGCAGCCTTTACCTCGCAGTTTCGCTGGGCAAAGGCTTACTTTTTTGCCAATTTCTGAGTAAGATGTGAGTCGTGCCGCCATCTCCATTGTGGGCTACCGCAGCACCTTTCCTCTTTTTCAGAGCACCAATCATGTCTTGACTGTCTCGTTGGTTTAGTGATCGTAAGCGCTAATACTGAGCATGATGTTGGGTTCGACTCTCAGGGCGGGCAAACCGATATTGGGTTTTTCCATCAGGAACTTTTCAGTAGCAGCCCGGAGTCTGGATTCGTGCCCCGTTGCTGGCAATGGGCTCGCCTCCTTTTACATGGACTTAACAAACATAACTGGCGAAATGTGTGTTTCTGGCGTGATGCTATGTTGAATAGCCAATAGAGTATTCCTAGTCTTTACCGTGAGCTTCAATGTAAACTAGTAGTTTGTTTATTTCTGTCCTTCCAATCAAATAAAAACGTTCGTATCGTACACATAGCGTGCGTGTTATTCCGTTTACATTGTACTTAAGTTAGTTCAGAAAAGCATTGAATGGAGCATGCAAGTGAAGGTAACGGATCTGTTTTTTATTAAGGTTGAATCACTGTTTGTGTACATAATACACTTTCTGTTTTACATGAAAAGAACTCACATCCATTTGGTTCCTCCTTTATTCCAATCCAATGATTAAATAGATAGAGAGCAGTGGCGGCCCAGTGGTCACGGCCGCGACTTACGAGTTGTAGGTCGTAGGTTCGAACCCAGACAGGCGCTTTACTTTGTATAAATTATTTCATCACCACTGCTCTCAAAACGGTGAAGGAAAACATCTTGAGGAAACCGGCATGTCTTAGTACCAAAAATTCGAAGACATGTGACAACTACCAACCCGCACTGGGCCCGCGTGGTGGATTACGGCCCACTCCCTCTCACAGAGAGGAGGCCTGTGTCCCAGCAGTGGGAACATAATTGGCTGATTATGTAAATAGATAACCGTGAAGCGCTTTGTTTAAATTATGTAATTAAAAGTACACACAATTAAAAAGCGCTTCACTCTTTTTGTTTTAATCATTGGTTATAAAAGAAGAACTAATACAAGTCAATTTATACAAAGTTTTAGTACGTGATATATGAGCGTATTTTTTTTTTTTTTTTTTAAATTAACGGTTTAATTTTTAACTTTTTAGTAAATAAGTCTAACGTCAACGAAGTTATGGCGTGAGCGGTTTACTAGTAGCCACTGAAGAGTTCCACTTTCACCTCTTGGTGCAATCATCAGACCCACCATCACAAGACCTTCGTTGCCCAAGCCCAATCTATTGCACTCATCAAAACGAATCATGTAAACCCAAACTGGAGGGGTTTACTACTAGCCACTGAACAGTTCTACTATCCACCTCCTGGTTCCAACATCAGATCAACTCCAAGATACCAAAAAACTGTTTTGTCATCCGAATTACTTACCGACTTTAAGAAGTAGGTTAAAATTAACTTCTTAGATTTTTTATGCTGTGTCTTATTTAATTAACCTCTACTTCTACATTATGAAGAAAGTGCTTTTGACATTTCAAACGCGAAAGTATTTAAATAATTCGAGCAACCACGCACCTAAATCCAAAATGAAATTTGGGACTATGTTTCTTTTGTTACACTTTTCGCGAAAAACGCATTTAGATCGATTGTTTTGCTTACACGTCTATTACACAAAGAACCAGTTAAAAGAAACAGACTGAGAAAATAAGACCAAAGGTCTCAACAGTCAAACAGTCTCCTAAAGGTCGCTAATTTAATAACCTACCTTTCGGAGACTGTAAGACAAGCAATAAAAATTCATTATTAATGAGTTTGATTCATTACGATTTGAAGGTCGTAGGTTCGAACCCAGACAGGCGCTTTACGTTGTGTAAATTAATTAATCACCACTGTTCTCAAAACGGTGAAGAAAAATATCGTGAGGAAACCGGCATGTCTGAGAACCAAAAATTTGAAAACAAGTGACATCTACCAACCCGCACTGGGCCCGCTTGATGGATTACGGCCCACTCCCTCTCACAGAGAGGAGGCCTGTGTCCAAGAAATGGGAACAAAATAGGCTGATTATGCATGAACGAGTTCAAACTTAAAATGAGGTTGCAGCTTTTGAATAAAATAACAAGGTTCACTGACTTCATGCCCTTGCCAAAACATACCCATTGCCACGAAACGACAATACCGTGTCTATGGTTCAGTATCGCAAATGTGTCAAGTCATGAAAGGTATGTTCACACAGCAGGTTTGTGGAATTGTTAAATTCGCACAATCTAGGAGATAGATATTGGAATAAAGCAACATTTCAGACGAAAAATATATCTGGTTTTAGTAACGAGCTTTTTACGCTGATGTTGTCGTGATGACAGTTCTTGCTTTTTGTATTACGTAGTACAATTCTGCTATCGTTTTTTTAGGGATTATGAGTTATTTCCAACTAGCCGTGTCCGCGGCTTCGCTCACGAGACTGATTTAATTATATGAACGTTAGAAAATAATTTATTTTAGTTATTCCGGGTCTGGGGTTCCCGCCCAGGTGAAATCATGACGGTTAAAATCGCTCAAATTCAAAAACCCCTAAAATAAAAATATAATATCCTAACCTATTTAAAAATATTAACAAACTAAAATATGACTGACCTTTTTCACAAAAGCATATCTCAATCACGACAGACTATGCTTAAATAAGTATAGAAGGCATTTGCGTTATAATAAATACCTAACGTTCTCATTATTAAGTATTTAGGTAGATATGTAGGGATACCTAGACACTAGATTTAGCAGATGATCAATGGTTTCCGTCAGAAGCCCCGTTTAATTAGAGCTTAATTAAACCGCCTTGAAACAGATTAACTTAATTGAGTTATGATGATACAGAGACAGAGTCTGGACAATTTGGTTTAGCTTCATAAGTACCTACTCTCTTCTAGGTCATTATCATTTTACTGTCGGTCATACTAATTTGCAACTTGCCTTATTTTTAACTTTTTTTTTTTGTTTCGTGTTGGAAAATCCTCATGGATGTCCCCCGCCCCGGGGAGGTCGGGGGTCTCTGTCGGACTCTTACCGACTAAAAATCAACCCGGTGTTCCATCTCTGACCTACGCCGGGGTCGCGGGAACAAATGATTCTTCCGCAACCCCGGCTGGTGCCGGCCCGCTTGCGCGGGCCCCGTCTCGGGCGGAGGGAGTGAGGTGTACTCCCCCCGCATCGTCTGTGAGCGGCGCGCGCTGAACACTATGCGCGCCAACTTCTCGGGTCCTGATGTTGGGGGGGCGGACGCCCAGATCGGCGCTCCGCAGAGCGCAATGAATCGCACGATCCTCATATAGAACCGCCTACAGGCAGCGCTCGGTCCCCCCAGATTGGGAAGCAGTGTTGCCAGCGCCCCGGCCGCGCCCAAAAACTTGGTTGCCAGCCGCCGGAAGTGGGGTCCGAAGTCCCACCGGCTGTCGAGCACCAATTCCAGATATTTCATGGTGGGCTCGACAGCGATCTGGACCCCCCCGACCACAATGTGTGATCCGGCCGGCTGCGCCCGCCTGGGGCTATGAAACACCATGGCCTCCGACTTGTTGAGGGCCACCTCCAGGCCAAGGTGCCGTATGCGGCTCACTGTCAGTGAGTCCACTGCCGTCGGGAGCAACGCTGCCTCCCTGTTCGAACTCCCCCGGGCCGTGACCAGCGTGTCGTCCGCGTAACACGTCAGGTCTGCGCCCGGCGGGAGCTCGCCCCTCAGCACCCAGTCAAACCCGATGTTCCACAGGAGCGGTCCCACGACCGATCCCTGAGGAAAACACCGCACGACACCTGGCGCTGGTTTCGATCCGAACGTCCTCCGGTCTGAGGACCTCCCTCAACTTGGCGGCCAGAACGTCCGCCCTTTCGCGGCTGGAGGCACCGGACACCTCGAACAGCAGCGCCCCCGTAACCGCCGGCCTCAATCTGAGGCCGGACGGTGTCCCAAGGTCGGGGAACGCGACCTTGCTCTTCGCCTCTAGGAGGACCGCCGCGTAGGTGACGCCCCTCTCAGCGGCTCCGGACTGCAGTGTGATCACCACAGCCGCAGAGCGTGGGGTCCCACGCCGTTTTGGCGACTTCTTTTTGGGCGTCTTGGCCGGTGCCGGTGCTCCGTCGGCATTCTTCGCGCTCTTCTTCTTCTTTTTCTTCCTCCTCTGCCCCACCGTCGTCCACCCCTCGGCATCCTGAGTGGGAGGTGAGGCGGGAGGTGGTGCGGTCGCCGGAGGCGCGATAGGCGCAGTCGCCGGAGGTGCGGTCGCCGGAGGCGCGGTCGCCGGAGGTGGCGCGAGCGAAGCCCCCGTGGGCTTCCTGGGCCCCTGCGTGGGCTTTTTGGGCCCCTGCCCGGGCTATCTGCCCCCCAGCGCGGAGTTCGTCCCAGCTTCGGCCTCTTCCGCTCTCCTCCTATCCGCCGCAAGCGGGGGTCGGAGGGTTGCGGCTGGTGGGAGTCGCGACTCCAACGCCTCCATCCGGGCGTTTATCATAGGAGGTATGCACTGCATTTATTTGAAGGGTGCGGTCCCTTTGATCCCCCTGGATCCCCCCCAGCGCTTGGGATCGAATGCCCTCCGGACCCCCTCGGCACGCTCGACCTTGGAATTTTATTAAGAGGTTTTCTTCCTCTCCTCCCACATGACTCACCCTCTGTAAGCAGAGGGGGGGTGGGCGTACGACCTACTCCAAGGACGGACTAGCCGTCCCTTCCCTAGCCCGGTTCCCTTCCACGACCATCAAAGATGATCGGGGAATGGAACCGTGCCCTTCCCCGTTTGTTGAGATTAGCCGCCAGCGCCAATTGTCCACCAGAACCGGTGGGCGATTGGAGCTGAGGTTGCCCAGGATGCGCCACGAGGAGGCTCTTCAACTGCACCCCACCTTATTTTTATCCTAAACTGTCCCATTGCGGGGCTAAGGTCTTTCTCGTACTTTACTTTGTCATACTTATTTGTAATTTACCTTATTTTTAACAACTTTCCCACTGCGGGGCTAAGGTCTTTCCCATAATTTACTTTAGGTCATACTTTTGCCCACAAAAACCTTCATCGTAGATCCTCTGGTCACATCGTATGTGATAAAATGCAAAATAATTTGGTACATGGTAATTTTGTATTTCACATTGTGTAGTGTGTGCTCTGTTAATTTAAAGTATCAATAGTTAGTTATGCTTTGCTTTGCTACAGCAGCGGTGGCCATCATATAACGGCCGCAGTGACAACTGTCATTTTCATGACAGTTGTCACTGCGGCAGATGGCATTGGGGCTTGACTTTACGGTGTCAAAAAATCCTCTCTAGAGAAACACACCAAGTGTTAATCTATTTTTGGGTGTTAATTCATCAAATGATTTCTCCCGCTCTGGGCTACTGAACGAGATCAGCACATAAACTACTTATAAGAGCTTTCAGTGCCATAATTTTCTATGGAATATTGACACTGACAGCTCTTGAACGCGTTTTAGATGTGCTAAGCGCGTTCAGTAACAGTGGAGAAATCGGCACTTAGGAAACCCCAGTTTAAACTATTGAAGGACACCGAACGAGATAATAGAAGTTTTAATGTTATTACGTCTGGGGGCTTGTGCAAAGTGTTAAAGGAATGATTAGCCAGCCGACATATTATTATGGTGTACATAGGCCCTGCAACAAAATAAAAAGTCCATACAGCAAAAGTGTTGTCATTTAAAGAGCTCGCCACCATTACAAAAAAGTTAAGCAGAAAAATGCAATAACAATAAATAAAGTAAGGTTTTTGCGAATATTACTCTTTTTTTTTTTGCATAATTTCTTGCAAGATACCTATATCGGCTGCAATGTGCTGGCCAGCCGCCAAGTCTCGAACGCTTCAAAACTCAACTCTCGCATTATATAGCATAATTAATATTTTTCAATTTTTTTAATAACTTTCTGCCTCGTTGGTCTAGTGGTCGTAATCGCTACTGCTGAGCATGAGGTCCTGGGTTCCTGACCTTATGAAAAAAAGTAAAATAATACCTTTGTTTAAATCAGGTAGTACATCAGACCCCACAAATTATAGACCTATTTCAGTACTATCTACATTTAGTAAAAATTTTTAGAATAAATTTTAGACCAACTGCAAACATTTTTTAACAGACACAAATTATTACATAGCAAACAGTTCGGTTTTACAAGGGGTCGTTCAACTACTGATGCCGGTGTTGAACTTTAAGGACATAGTTATAATGCTTGGGCAGATAAATGCGATGCCTTGGGCATCTTTTGTGATTTGTCCAAGGCATTCGATTGCGTTCTTCATGAAACGTTAATCAGGAAACTCCGTCACTACGGGATCCGAAACACCGCTCTGGATCTTCTTACTTCATACTTGAGTAAAAGGATTCAGAGCGTTGATGTTAATGGAGAAAGATCTCCCGGATCTATCTTAACAATGGGAGTTCCACAGGGCTTAATTCTTGGTCCTTTCTTGTTTCTTATTTATATTAATGATTTACCTCATAAAGGATAATCATGATATAGTGTTGTTTTCGGATGATACTTCACATTTGTTTAAACTTAAACGTCAGCAGCTGGTTACTGACGATGTAAATAACGCGGTCTCAAAAACAGTTCACTGGTTCAATATTAATAATTTACTTCTTAATGAAAAGAAGACTAAATGCATTAAGTTTACGCTACCTCACGTTAGGCAGGTTAAAACGAATGTGTTGATAAAGGGCGCAGAATTGAAACTTGAAGACAGCACAGTATTCTTGGGCTTAACTTTGGATGCTAAGCTTCAGTGGGGACCACATATTGATAAATTGTCAAAAAAGCTAAGCTCCGCAGCATACGCTGTTAGAAAAATTCGAAATTTAACTGATTTAGAGACAGCCCGTTTAGTATACTTTAGTTATTTTCATAGTGTGATGTCGCACGGTATTATTTTGTGGGGAAATGCCGCCGACATTCAGGCTATATTTGTTTTGCAGGAAAGAGCTGTTAGATCAATTTATAAATTAAGTCCGAGACACTCTCTCAGAGATAAATTTAAGGAAATTAATGTAATGACTGTGCCTTCTCAGTATATTTATGAAATTGTTTAAAAAATACAGTGATACCCACACAAATTTGTTGTACCTACAACAAGGCTCAAGAAAATAGGTGGCTCGTTCAGATGTCAATGTATACGCTTTTATAATAAACTTCCAAGCCACATTCAAGAACTAAGCCTTAATAAATTCAAATCATTTATTAAACGTAAGTTGTGCCAGAAAGCTTTTTATACAGTCAAAGACTATATTGAGGACAAAAAGGCTTAGGACTGACTTGCTCCAATTTTTGCATACTGTTTTTTTTTTGTTTTGTACCTAACTTTTGTTTTATTTTATATACACTTTGACATTTCATGATAATTAAATACACAATGACATGAATATTTACTTTGTACAATATTATTATTATTTTAATTTCGTGTGAGGACTTAGTGGGTAATATTTTTTATATCTGGCAGTTTGAGTACTTAAAGCGGCCTACCCAAATGTCCTTTCTTTGGTATTGTTCGTCGAATCGTTGAGCTCCTTAAGTTTTGAGTTGAGCTGCACGATTACAGCACGAGCTGCATGACGACAGGCCCACTCAAATCTGTATGGTTCTTTCCTCAAAAGACCATTTCAGACACCTACCTACATGGTTCTCATATGATCTGTAAAGTAAACAATGACATGAATACTTACCTAGGTATTATTTTATTGTTATTATTGTGAATGTTAAGACTATGTGGGTATTTTTTTTTCTTTTGTTTTCTTATTTTATTATCTCAGTGAGTTTTAATCGTAATCTTGGTCTGGCGGTTTGAGTAATTATGCGGCCTACCCAATGTCCTTTCTTTGGTATTGTTCGTCGAATCGTTGAGCTCCTTATGTTTTGAGTTGAGCTGTACGATTACTGACAAATGCGTGCACTGACTGGACAGGCACACTCAATCTGTGTGGTTCTTTCCTCAAAAGACCATTTCAGATATCAATCCACATGGTCTTAACATGATCTGACCAAGATTATGTCTGGACTTTAAAAGAGACTGTGACCTCTGACTTTGTTTCGGCTTTTCTTCTCAGAGTAGTCAGATAGGAAATGCCGGCCTCAACTAGTTTAAAAAAAAATGTTTGACGTGTAAAAGTGTTTGTACAAACCCACTTACAGAAATAAAAATCATTTATCATAGTGTTTTGAATTTCTCAGTAGCAGCCCGAAGTCTGGATTTGTGCCCGGTAGATGGCAATAGGCTCGCCCCCTATTACATGGGACTTAAACATAACTGGCGAAATGTGGGTGTACTATAGGTACACCTCTGCCCAACCCTTCGGGGAAACAAGGCGTGATGTTATGTTATGTTATGTTTCTTTGAGGAAAATATTGAAGCGTTTAACTTTCTTCTTTATCCTCTTAGAATAATTAATTATGGACTTGTGGTAAATGGTCGTGACTGTACCTGATCCTTCTTAAGCAAAGGATGATCATAACTTGTTTAAAAACCTTTTTTAAGTGTCCCTTCACTCACACCTGTTAAAAATCTAAATTAAAAGACCTACACTTCCTTTTTTACCAAAAACAATGTACACCTTTTTCAGTTTCTACTAAAATAACTTATCCTATCCTGTATTACAATATACCTACAACATTTTCCCATTTAAAGAAAACAAGACGAACTCAGAATTCAATTTTGACCGTCCCACGCTCCTACCAAGTGTACAACCAAAAAGTTTAACTCCAACCACAGCGCCTGAAAGCCTCAGGGCATAATCCAGACTCAACCTTTTCATGCCCTAAGTCAGCTAATTCTTTTAATGTGAACGTTTGTTTGGATGAGATTTTGTACTTATGTAGACTGTGTTTTGATTTAAAATATAGTGTAATTTTTATCCTTTAACATAAAACCCCGGTCAAAAGTTAGTGAGAGAGCACAAACAAAAGCTCGACCGACCATACCCCAACTCTTTCCAATTGTTCTAACTAACTTAAAACGACATAAAACCACATGCTTCTAGTGCTCGTAAATCTAGTCTGAAATCTAGACAGCGGACAATAAAAACAGGAAGATGGTCGTTGTGTGCTAAAACTTGGTTTATAGTTTATTGCAGGTAGAGCAGTGGAGCGCCGCTTTCAAATGAATTCTGATGAAACCTGAATTGAGATGAGTCGTGCTTGATTCGAAATTAATCTCTGGGAATGGTATGTGCACTATGATATCACACTAGAAAGCAAGTGTTTGCATCCGTGATCCTTTACTGTGCCAACAGAACTTTCTTCTCCCTTTCATTCTCTTTCAAGTTGGGAAGTAGGTAGGTAGGCATTATTTCATCAAGGTAAACCTACAAACCTGAGTTTGGAAAACAATGGTTATCTTCAAAATTCAGGAGTCGGTCGGAGTCTGGGTTGCAATTTAAATGCTTGGCATGCTTTGCGGTCTCTAATCCACCTTGCCTGGGGCGATAAACTGTGAGAGGTCAGTGCACCCCTTTGGTTGGATATGCGTTGTTTTAGAATCCTGGGAGGGTTGTTGCCCTGTCAAATTTTATCAATGAGACTAAAATTATAAGAAAATATGTCGTCGTAACATTCTGTCGCAATCATAGTCATCGTGATCATTGCGGAAAAATAGGCAGAGAAAAAAGACTGTTGTTTTAAACAGGTATAACCTCATACCTAAATTGTAAACACAATGTAACTAAAGATACCCTCCCCTATTTTACGAACGGAAGCTGACCCAGCGTTCTCACCTTAAACCTTGCACACTCCCGACAATCGCGTCGTTAACGAGAGTGCTCCCGAATCATTTGCTTGAGCGCACATCGTCCCAGTAGTTTCTCATTCACTCAAATAATAGTCAAATTGTCGTCTGCACAGGAACACTTGTGCCTAATGGATTGATGACGACTGCTTCGGGACGTCTTCAGACAGTTATGGAGTTTTGTAACTGTCGTTCGCTTTTGATTGTACTGCGCAGCGTTCTGTTTTTAAGTGGAGTTGGTGACGGTTTTGCTTTGTGTGGTTCGAAGAGTGTTAGGTAGATAACTTTGTGTTAAAGCTGGCATTTACTTTATTTGCAAGCGGTGCGCCCGATGGGATATCACATCGGCGAAAATTACGAATTTCCATAAAAAAAATCATCCCCTACTTAAGAGCATGAATTTTCAAAAATTGTTCCTCCCTTTCGTTATAAAGGGAGTCCTTTATTTTGCAAAATTTCTAGTTTCTAGCTAGCTAGACCAAGTTGTTAAGGCTGTGCGTTGACTGTCAGTGAATTAATTAAAGATTTTTTATTAAGAGTATTTTGCAGGAAGATACTTAATAACTTTTATGGAATATTACGCACCTAAAGTAAGTATGACTATATAATGATGTAATTTTGTTTTGTACTTAGAATTAATTAGCTGCCTCGAGTGACGATACCTATAATAGGTATTAGGTACCTACTAACGTCCGGCACATTATGAATCAACCCCACTGCTACCTTACTGCCCGACTAATACTTTTACCAATGCAAAGGGGTTTTTTGTGTGACAACAGAAGGCCAATTAAAAATGTAGTCGCCATCTCATTTCACCGACAAACAGTCTCAAACTTACAAAACATGTATGGAGACTAGAGGTATTTTTGACAGATTGAGATTATAGTGCGAACCTTTTAACGCCTCTCTAAGTGTGAGGGAAGCAGACAAACATTTATTGATCGTTTAAATTGACGCAAGTACACCTTGCTATGTCGGTTCACTGTTGAAGGTGTGCACATTCCACATTGATACTATTATTAGAAAAGGTAGGTAATATCGATATCACTTTCGCTATGAAATGCCAGCGCTAAGCTACGTGCATACATCGGATGCCGAACATTCCATGCGATGTCTATATACTTATAGCTACATAGGTTTCGGTGTCTGCAATCGAGAGGTTTGGTGGCAAAGGCAACTGAACACATAGCTATACTCGTACGAATAGAGGCGAAACGAGAGATAATACTTTACTTATAACTTAGACCTCGCCCAAACATAGGTTGTAAGAATTTAAATAGGTACTATATAAAAAACCGGCCAAGTGTCGGACCACGCACAGTTAAGGGTTCCGTACTTGGATGATATTATCCCAAGTACAAACTTAATATTGTAGTTGAAAAAATGTTTTCGCATACATTCCAACTGCAAATGTAAGTTGGTAGACTATAGCTTGTTAACTTGTAAAGCCCACTTGGCTGTGATAGTTTTCCTTTTAACTTCGTTATATATACTAATGCCGTGACTTTTTTTACATATCCAAAATCAGCCATTTAGCTGACAGGTGGGGGGGGGGGCACCTGACTCTAACAAACATATGCACTTTTAAGCTTAATACCCGCAATACTTTAATACGACCTTTCCAACGATATCCCACAGGGATAGACGAGAAGAAATAATACATTCCCGCTTTACGAGTAGGGGACGTATTATATAATATTTTATTCATATAATATTTACCACTTTGTCATGTGAAAGTTATAAGGGTTCCTTGTTGACTACGGATCTTTTCCTGCTGCCTTTTGCGGCCAATCAGTCAAGAGAGTGTGTAGTTCGTCACGCCATCGTTTCTTAGGCCTGCCTCGGTGCCGACGTCCGTCTTCAGGCACCCTCTGCATGTCGACCTTAGCCATCTGTTCTAGTGCATCCTGTACGTGTAGACCCAGTCCCATTTCAGCCTCGCTGTCTTATCGCCAACATCGGTGATGCTTGTCTTCGAGGGTGTTACTGTGTTGGACTTAGCTTGTACTGAGGTTATTGAAACTAATTTTTTTTAACGTAGCTTGTGCTGGGAGTAAAATTTTAGAAATCGTCACTTAACCATAAAGCGTTATGCCCCCTCCATGCGGATTTTACTAAATTTAATAGGAAGAGACAGACAAAGACAGGTAGTTTGCATGGTTTTCGAGGGTGCTGAAGTCGATAGCGAGGTCACAACGAAAATCCAAGATCACGGTTGCGAAGATTTTCAAATTTGTCGAGTTGATGAAAAAGCGTAACGCCTGCGTACGTAATCATAGCCTGACGGGGTCTCCCGACCCCACACATTTTTAATTTATAAAACATTTTATTAAAACCACATAAAATGAAAAGGACAAACGAAGACGAGGACAAGGTTACATAACAGTTAGGTTGCATAAGAGTTAACTTAAAAATGGATGAAAATTTGCTAACAAAGGCGAAAATGTGAGCTAAACATATGTAGTAAACATATTATAAGGCCTAATAGGTACAGTTTAGTAGGGGCAGCCCATAAACTTGTAGTTGAGAACAAACCATTCGTTCGACGAAAGAAATATTTTCTGATAATATCCCTCTAACAGGAAGGAATTGCCACATTTGGCATAAACTGGCACTTTTTCAAATACATTCACCATTACAGCGGCTATTCCTTAGAAGTATCTACGCAACAAGTAACGAAATAGACAGAGAAAATAAAACCTATACATAACCTGTGGATAACGTAGTTATTTACGCACTGATATACCTAGATTGTGAGCTTACGTTAAATAATAAACGCAATTGTTTGTTTTACTGAATAAATAAAATAAAAATAATATCACGCCTGTAATCCGCGAGGGGTTAAGCAGAGGTGTTCCTGAAGTACACCCACTGTTCGCTTGTTATGTTTAAATCCCTTGTAACAGGGTGGCAGCCTATTGCCATCAACCGGGCACAAATACAGACTCCGGGCTGTTACTGAGAAATTTGTAATGGTAAAACCCAATAACACTTTATCCAACTTTTTTTTCGGGTGGGAAATCATCAAATTACTTCTCCCGCTCTGGGTGGAGCGGGAGGGCGTGTCAGACTTTTACTGACTCAAAACCAACCGAGTTGCTTCAGTTGCCTGTACCAGGGCCACGGTATCTCTTTCGAACATTCCGCGATCCTGAGGCGTTGAAACTATCGGACCCCGTCACTGTGTGCTGACATCTCTTTGAGGCGCGCGTAGAACACGACGCGCCGTCGACCCGGGCCTGGTCCTTACCGGACGGCGAGCTACCCATTGCTCGCCGTCCGCAAGCCCTCGCTTACGGTGGCCGAGAATCTGCAGGCCGCTCTCGACGCCTAAGGCGTCTCCTGCGGCGTCTAGGGCGTGAGAGCTCTCTCCCTCTCGCGCTCCGCCTCCTACTTCGTGAGCATTACTACTTCGTAGATGGAGGTGACTGCTTCCCATTCCCTCTTGCTCCGTACCATGGCCTGGACCAGGGCCGGACGCGAGCGATCACCACCGCCGATCACCTCCGCGAGAACACGGCGGTGCTCCACCCAAGCTGGGCAGACCTCCACCGTATGCTCCACCGTGTCCTCCGGGCGATCCACACAATGGTGACACGCGGGCGTTTCCTCCCGCCTTATGCGAAACAGGAACCTCTCGAAACAACCGTGTCTCTCCAACCAATCCTCAAAGAGGGGACTTATCGCCGCTATCGTGGCGTGCCGAACTTTTTCCAACCTGATAATCAAACCAAGAAAATCACGCTCAGCAGTAGCCCTTTAGACCACAAGACCAATGAGGCAGTTTTACTCAAATATATTCCCCATTACAGTGGCTATTTTAAATGTATAAATACGCAACAAGTAACGAAATATACAGAAAAAAGGACCCAAGAAATACAAAAACCTTTTAATATGCACACAATAGCTCCATAAAAAGCATAGTTAAAAACGGTAGCGGATCAAAAGTCCGGTCACAAAGACCCGAGGTGAATGCTTAAAGTTCTGAGGGTTGACCCCCCGCCACCCCTTCATCCCCTTCCAGGGGGGAAAGTTACGGCATCCGGGTCGGGGGAACATAGGACCGCTTTATTTCATACCTCGAGAACTTTGCAATCATTATTTTGCGTTTGGCAACTAATTCGTATGCTATCGGGGCTGCCAGCCTTAGGGGCACTTAATTTATGTGTATTTTACTACATGTGAAAGCTTTCGTATGGTTTGAATAATTAATGGGAACACACGAACACACTGTGTTTTGTGTGTATATTTTATTAAGAAATAAGACAAAATGAAACATCTCCCGTGACGATGCTGTCGTTTTAAAACGGGGCCAAAATTAATTACATTTTCATGTTGTGATAATTTCATTAATCATATTATCAACCCTGTTTGAAAGTATCCACTAACTGCCAGAATAGTTACCGAAATTTACCAAGAGGTGTAGGTAAAAAGTGCTCTAGCAATCTATAAAAAAGAAATAGAATAACAAATATGTTTCTTTATTATAATATATTATGAATATCTGTTATGCAACCACAAAGCGTATATCAAAGCAAGTGCAGACGTAACAACACGTCTGCAACAGTAGCACAGCCCAAGGGATATGCAAATATTATATATTTCGCTTCTCCGCTCCATATATTCAATATATCTGAAAATATAAAGATACAATAGGTACATATTGTATTTGTATTCTCTATGTTAATTTAATGCAGACCACGTTCTGCACACCAGTGCTTTTATTTTATAACCGTCTTTTGATGGACACTGCTAGGAAACTGGACTTACAACCTACCATCCTATCACCTACCTTAGATGACTTAATACACCAAAACATGAGTATCTACACACAAGGCATGGCATGCGTGTCGCTAAACATGTAGAAAATTGTATCAACACGTTTTAGGTTTTACAAAATTTACATATTTCTAACGAGGTTCTCACAGGTTTCCTACATAACTGGTTACTGGTAAAAATCAGCCTCCATCATCCCACTGCTGAGCTAAGGTCATCTATTTTGATTCAGGGCGATTACAATCAATGGCTACCCTAATACTACAGATTATTTCCGCAACTCATTTGATAAAAATCTACCGATAACCATTTTATCCCAAATGATTTTGAACAAGTGACAATCAGCTCTTTTCCATCCCTTTTAAAAAAAGTCCAGCGTCCATACGACCCTTAATCTTTTACCGTAACATCTCAAACGTCTCGAGAACGTTGGGTACTATTCACACTTTACTGCGAGCGACTTCAACGGCTATAACTAATTCTCGACCATAAATTCGCCGTGAAAACTTTTAACGATCGCAGCACTCATATTGGAAATTCCTGGATACTTATATAAATATGTAGGTTTGTTTTAATAGATTTCCTTGGTAAAATAAGTAAGGGTTTTCTAAAGTAAACTTCTACAACTGGTGTAGGTACTAGGTAGGAGTACATCTTCAACAGTTTACCGGTAGGTCCTCATTTACATCTGATAGTTGAACCACCATTTTTTCCACACGTTACAATGTTATATACGTGGGACACTCAGAATGTTTTGCGAAAATAATAATAAATGTTGTCTAAGTATTTTTTTTAAATTAAATCTTTTTAAAGTAAGACTCCTCGGTAACGACCTGCTCGAACGCTGACAGCGCATCTTCCGGCGACGAAAATTGTTTTTTTTTTTCGGGAATAAAAATAAGTAACACGGTGCTAGGTCAAGGCTGTAAGGAGGGTGACCCAGGAGTTTGGCCGGCGTGCTGTCCAGGAACGCCCTCGTTTTGAGCACGGTGTGCGAAGGCGCGTTGTCATGGTCGAGCAGTAGCCCACAGAGCCCTATGTTTGATTGATTGTTGCTCACAACAGAGAAAACTTGTACCAAGCATTTCGTAGTATACCATTCATCGTTGATGCTTCTTTGGTTCCGTAAAGGAATTGACACCATCTTCCCGCCGCTTCTAGATCGCGCCTGAATTCGTTTTACCAACGAAACACGGTTGCCTTAGAAGGGCCTTCATCCATGAATGCCATTTGAAGTCTATCGTACGATTCGTCCGGTTTCAGGCGACACTTATAATCTTAAAAATCATAGCGCGAAAATGTTCAAGGCGCAGATTCATTTTTTAATGAGACACGATATTTTAAATTAGCTCGCAAACAATGTGGAGGTAAATTTTGAAATTGGAACGTAGGTACCTATATTTACTTATAAATAATCGTATTTTAAAAATAGACTATAAATGGCCAGTCTCTTATACATAAAACTTTCTCATACATAAAATCTTAGCAAAATCGGTCTCGTAAAAAAAACAAAAAATATGACGATAAAAAAAAAAACACGTTTTTAACACGCATTGAAAATGATAAAATAATTAAATTGACTTTTATTAGTTCTTCTTTTATATCCAATTATTAAATCAAAATCCATGGAGCGCTTGGTTTAAATTATGGAATTAAAAGTACACACAACAAGAAAGCGCGCTTTTTTATTTAATCATTTGGATATAAAGAAACAAGTGAATTTAATCATTTTATCATTTTTAGTCCGTAATAAAAGCGTGTTTTTTTTAAACTACATAAATTTATTACTTTTTAGTCTAGTATATTCTTCATTTAAAAACTCAAAGCATTTATTTCAAATAAACCAATTACAGGCACTTTTGAATTGTCAAAGGAGTCGGTCAGTCAGAAAGATGAAGCTAGTTACCCATTCCAAAGCGTAGTAGGTACCTATGGAGAAGAACGGGCAAGAAACGCCACGGATACACTTTTCAATAAATAAAAATTGGTAAATAAAATTAGTTACATCAGTCATGTGGAAATTATACATGTGAGAACGATGTAGAAAGACGTGCATGTTAAAGGCGTCCATAGTGCTATACTGTAACCATATTGCCGTGAAGGTGAAGTGAGCGTGGAGTGAGCTGTCAGTGCCACTGATGCTAGGGATTGACCAAGACGGGATGACACTAACAGCTCACTCCACGCAATTCATCACGGTGAGATTTTTACAGAATCGATATGCTGAAAGGCGTAATGAAATATTTACAAAACAAAAGCAATTCAGAAATTAAAATAAGGCGTGGCAGCTAAGAGATGACCAGTCCCTTCTGACGGCGCCCGTTCACGAACATGACGTATGGATCAGCACCATTCAGCCGAATAGCATTTTGAACCATTTTGTTCTAAACATCCTCAGGATCACAAGCCAACAAAATTTAATTCTGACAAGGCAACACCGCATCGAGGAGGCTGAATAAAAAATACCTTTGCACAATCCAGTTAAATTCAATCAAAATTTGAAATTTTTGCTACACCTTTTCGGTTGGTTACCCAAAATGGAGATATTTCATCGAAAAGTGGGATGAAGTCAGTAAAAACGTATTCCTTAAAGCTTTACCCTACTTTATAATACTTTGTAATAAAACAAAGTAAGATTACGTTGAAAAAGAAACGGGGTTAGCTGTGGGCGGTCGCGGAAGAGCATTTGCAATGCTTTTACTTAATTTTCTTTTAAATTAAGTACAACAATTTATTTAACTCACTCTGTGCCAAACGAAGCTTAGCTGAGTGGTTTGGCACTGATTGCATGTCTGCTTAATTTCGCGGCAATCATAAATGTAGGTAGGTACTGTTAGTGTCCTTCAGCGTTAGTCGATAAAGGTTACCTAAACGAGAATAAACTTCATACCTGAAAATAATCTACGACAAAAACCAATAAAATCGAAAACCTGATCAGCTTATCAAAGTCTTCACATGTGATTGATTAGAAAGTGGCGGCATCTACATCGCAACATGCGAACAACGCATCATCCATACTAACGTCACCAAAAAATCTTGCATCACGCTAGCACAGTTTACCGCGCGACTAGCATATGTATATTGCCAAAAAGCCAGCACCAGCGCTAGTTTTTCCAAAAACACCTTTATTTGATTAACCCGCAACACTTCAAGACAGCAGAGTTAGCGTTCAAAACACGGTTTCATAGCAATGTTCATAAATCTTCCAAAAACCGTTTCAACACCAAATACTATTTCTATCTACTAAATTATGCTACCGCAACCTGATTAAATAATTACCACCGGCCACATTCAACAGACGAACGGTAGCCAATCTACAGTCTATATAGCCATATAGCCGGAGCTCTGGAAACCTCCCTTCATTCGCTATTACCAGTCCGACAAAGCCTTATTAGGTTGTGTTGTGCACGGTGCAAGATGCGCCCGGCATCAATCGATGTGGGTAACCATGGCAACGACCGCCAGCCCACAACCAGACAAGACCTTTATGCTGTACGATTTTCGAACGATCTGTGATACGATTTTAGGGCGTTTTTAATTTTGCTTGAGAAATATTGGAAGAAAGGTTAATAGGACAGAAAATATGGTAATGTAATTCACATTACCATTTTTCTGTCCTATTAACCATGGAAGATGGAAGATACATCATCTACAACGGCTAGTACCTACATTTTGGTCAGGCGTTGCCGTTTTGGTAATAAAAAACAATGAGTGATTATTACTTTCACTCTGGCGGTTGAGATATGCGATGATAAATGTCGATTGCTTTTGATCATTCGGTGAATACTCGTAGTTATATATCTAAGACTAACAGGGACAGCATAAACTGTTTTCATCTAAATTTTATGCAAATCTTAGGTAGGTACACAGTCAGAGACTCAGAGTAAGGATAGAAACATCAAGAGTGGTCAAACGTTGAGGTCAGGAAGAAAAACGTGCTGCTGTACTCGATTTCGATCCAGCATTTGTTGATCATCATCACCATTAAGGTTGAAAAAAGTTCTTTGCTGTAAAACTTGACCAGGTAGTCAGTTCACCTTAATGATTGATGATGTCGTGGTACACACGTAGAATCAGGTAGTAGTAGCGAGGCATTTTTATTTAATCCTTATTTATTTAATGGATGTCTGTACACATATGCGACGAGGTCAATCCCATCGTACTTTTACAAATAACAACTTACTCCTAAACTTAATAAACTAAAACTTAATTAGTCTTATGTTTAATTTAATATCTAATCAAAAGTCTACTCTAATATTTTTGTGGCTTAGCTAAAATACCATGGAAAATTCCTACATCCATTACCGACAATTTCAACGAGTTGAGAAGTGCGTTTCTTTTGTTAGTATATCGGACACATTCCACCAACACATGCTGTACATCCTCTCTTTAACCACACACCTCACAGTTAGGAGAGTCAGATTTTCGCATTAGAAAAGCAAAGTTGTTTAGTGGAATATGCCCTGACCTTAAATGATGCGCAGCAACATAGTCTTTTTTCTCTTTGTTCACAACATTTTTGGCCCAAACGCAGGTAGCAACCCATGTGCGCCAAGGCTCAAAACGCATAAAGAAAAAAAAAACTAGAATTTTGTGTCCTTAGTCAATTTTGGTCAACATCAATTTTTTACGCATTCCGCAATCTCGCGCTTCGTATCTGTCTGTGTTAAGTCCATACCTGTGATCTGTGGAGTTAAGACCCTTGGTGAGCCTGGTTGTACCGATATTTTGACTACTCGTAACGACTGATCAATAACAAAAGTATTTTACAATTTAAAATACGCCTTTTTGACAAAATTTAATATTTTTTGTAACGAGCACAAGGTATTTAGAAAAAATTTAAATATGGCTACTTTCGACGTTTTGAATATCATAATGCCAAATGTTGAAAATAAATACCTATATGTGCCTTATTCACTGATTTATCAAAAGCATTTGATTATGTAAATCATGACATAATTTTGAGTAAAATTGAAACATACGGTATACGAGGAAATGTGTTTAATCTTATTATAACTTACCTAAAACGACGGAAACAATTGACAGAAATTTCTAATCTGTGTAAAAAGAAGAAAAGTATGCTTAACTATTATATTTGGTGTACCACAGGGCAGCATACTCGGCCCCTTATTATATTTACTGTATGTAAATGACTTGCCAAATGCCAAATACAATGTCCCTTTTTGCTGATGCACTTTTATAATTAACTGTCATAATAAAGAGTCTTATGAAGCTAAAGTCATTAGTACGCTTGAAGACTTTATAAATTGGCTTAATAAAAATAACTTACTTATAAATTTAGATAAAACAGATGTGATGCTTTTTCATCAAAAAATATTGCACACAAATATGGATAGAATTTATAATGGATAAACAATAGATAAAGTCAATGACACAAAATTTCTGGGAATTTCAATTGCTCGTCGACTGACATGGAAAATTGAAGCAGATGACGTATGTAAAAAACTATGTTCAGCTGCTTATGCATTATATGTACATTTTATCAAAAAAAGTTAACTCTATTTTGTTTTTCTATGTTGATCTATTTTTAATCTCAAAGTGATCGACAACTGCATGCCTGGTTTAAAAATGTATAATCTTTTAACTTTCGCATGCCTATATATTTTAGAAATAGCCAGTTTTGTTCAAACAAATGATCACTTATCCCCGTGTTTGAAAACTACTACAAACAGAACTGCAAGTTTAAGAACACAATATGAAGACATTTTGCATAGGTGGATATGAAACAGCATAATTGAGAAATATGTGCATTGCTCCTCTTATTTATAACTATGAATCAAAAGTGATTAAAGAGCAACCCATGAAGATTTGAAGACAACTTAAAAAAAGCGGTTACTCTGTACCAGATTTTTTAAATGACAAGACTATTTAATTTACAGTGTTCATATCTTAAATAAGTAGAATAATTTTAGTACAAGTGAATCAAATTGTTGCATGCCGTGAGCAGAATATATTATTCAAAAATATTGTAATACCTTATTTTATTATTTACCTACATTCAATGCAAATAAATTAATCTATCTAACGAATGACCGCCGGGTATGGATGGTCACCCATCCACTAACCGACTGTGGCAAGTGTAGCTTAACCTCTGATCGACGAGCCCTTAATTAACATACCTAATATATTTAAAGACCACAGGGCGTAAAGAACAAGCACACCAATGGCTCTCACGCTCTCTTCGACCCAAGGTACAACTTGAGCGAATTAACATGGCACTTGGCTCGAATGACGTTTGTTGAATAAAGTTATAGACATATATAAAAATTCTTAGTAAAACTTAAATATCTTAACATTACACCATACTTTGACATAACAAGTCCCTAACATTGGCTATAAATATGATTACTGTGTAAAATTTCTCTAATAGTTCTGAGCTAGGTACAGATTTCTCACGTAGTCGTCACACGATCGTCGATCGTAGGGTACGATATAAAAAGCGTATCGTGCCCACGCAAAATTGGCAAACTATACAAAGATGAATAGGATCCTCGCTTTCAAAGTTTTGCCCTGGCAGTGACGTCATTGTTTATTTGACATGTCTCTCTATGATTCTGAGACCCGACTTTGAGTTTCTTTTAACCGTCTCGATTTTACGCATCGACCGCGTTTGGCTCTCCTTTTGGCCCTCGGCAATCGGAGCGCAACTTCTAAGTGCTGAAGGGCCAATCTGCGTAAAGCCGAGATGGTTAAAAGAAACTCACATAAAAATGTATGCAGTGATATTTGGAAGGTAGTATAAAATAGGCATCCGACTTCCTGAATAGGGTTTTGGTATTCAGCATTTAATTGTTTTTTTTTTAGAACAAAGTTTTATCGTTTGATTATGTTGAGTATTAAAAAGTTCTGTAATTACATACAGTTTAGTCACTGCTAACATTATTTAATTACATCAATAATTATTATTTTATGAGTGACAAAAAAAACGAGAGGTGCGTGACAAAAAAAAAGCTTTCAAGTGTGAGTCGGACTCGCCCATGAAGGGAAACATAGCAGCAAGTAACATAATATAAAAGTTCTTGTTTTTTTATATATATTTGAGTTGATTGAATGAAAGGTAAATGACGGTTTACAATTTATGACGTATAAAAAAAACTACTTACTAGATCTCGTTCAAACCAATTTTCGGTGGAAATTTGCATGGTAATGTACATTTTTTTTAGTTTTATCATTTCTTATTTTCGAAGTTAAAGAGGACACATTTTATTTATTTATTTCTGAGTACATGGTACATTAAGATCTTAATATTAATGAACAGCTTCACATATACAACCGTTGCCGGTGTAGAAATATTAAAATTAAAATTAAAGTGCATTATATCCACAAATAAAATTAAAAAAAAAAAATGATTTAAATTAAAATGTTTTTTTTAATAACAATGCAATTTATGAATAGAATGTCACAACTAACTTATTATATGATGTCAAACACTTAAAATGAAATTAAATATATATAAACAAATATTAAAAACAAAAACTCAATAAACACACACACAACGTATACAATGAAATATCAAAATTTATAATGAAAAGTTCGTTCACTGAATAGAAACAGTTGTCTAAAAGCCAGGCAAATATTGTCTTTCTGAATTTAGTAGTGGGTAGCACTCTAATGCGGGGGGTAAATTGTTAAATGTTTTGATTGCCATGCAATTGGAATTCCTGCTATACAAATGCAGTCTCTGTCTAGGTGCAAGCAATTTATTTGGGCTTCTACTATCAACTCTTTTAGAAATGTGCTCATACAATGGGAACATGTGCGAATACCTTTTTATAAATAAAGAAATTTCAAAAATGTAAAGACAAGGAAGTGGAAGAATTTTAAGCGCTCTTAATATTGGCATACAATGCTCTACCACTTTGGAAGTGTCTCTCGCGCAAACTATTCAGTTTAGAAAAAAAAAATTATTAGAAACTTCAATATCATTTTTGAATACCTATCCACAGATATACCGTACGTACACGTATGAGTTTGATTTAAAAAAAAAATAGTTTCAGTTCTAAGTATGGGGAACCTCCAAAATTAATTCTTTTTTTGTGTGAAAATCTTAATGCGGTTCACAGAATACATCTACTTACCAAGTTTCAACAGTATAGTTCTTTTATTTTCGGGAAAAAGTGGCTGTGACATACGGACGGACAGATAGACATGACGAATCCATAAGGGTTCCGTTTTTTGCCATTTGGCTACGGAACCCTTATGAAATTCTGATGTTTTTAACATCAGAATTTTATAAGGGTTCCGTTCCGAAATTCTGATGTTTTTAACATCAGAATTTAACAAAAATAATTGAATTTAAGTAACATTGTAGAGATGATTATCAATATTCTACTTACTCAGTCATGTTCATATTATTTAGATACGTACCTATATCTATATTTACCTTCCTTATGAAATTCTGATGTTTTTAACATCAGAATTTTATAAGGGTTCCGTTCCGAAATTCTGATGTTTTTAACATCAGAATTTAACAAAAATAATTGAATTTAAGTAACATTGTAGAGATGATTATCAATATACTACTTACTCAGTCATGTTCATATTATTTAGATACGTACCTATATCTATATTTACATTATAAATTCGAAAGTAACTCTGTCCGTATGTTATCTTTTCACGCTTAACAACGAATTTCGATAAAATTTTGCAAAGTGATAGGTGGCATTGTGGGTAAGGACATAGGTTACTTTATGTCCCGGTAACACGTTCCAGTGGGATCATTTCCAGCATCCACGCACCAGAAGCTAGTTGTCAATATGTGTAGCGATGCGTCAAAGATCCCTCAATAAGACAAAGCCTTCGCACGACGACCACACAAATGGCCCTGAGCACAGACAATCGAGAGTCGAACAATCAATAGACACCATACAATGAATGATTGAAATTCAATTATAAGCTCCATATCCATAATATTCGAGCCACTGGACAAGAGACAGTATTCAAGCATTATCTGCAGTTCCAATTAGGTAGGTATACTTATTTAATAAAGCAACCAAGACACAATCTTAAGAGCACCTCTGAGGCAGCGCTAAACAATGGTAACAAACAATATCCGATGGGGAAGACTGTGAATCTACATGGTATATAGAAACAGCGATAACATAACATCACGTCACGCTTTGTATCTTTGAAGGGTTGGGCAGATATGTGCCTGTAAACTGAAAATGCGCAAAATAAAAAATCGGATTTAGTAGCTAAAATTGGATTTAGTAGTAAAATAGGATTTAGTAGCTAAGAGGTAAGCAATACACAATTTTATTCAGTAGAAAGTTAATCCATTTGTCAAGCCGCTATCACACTTACACCACATGTGTCAGTGGAGGTAAGGCTTGGGGGACCAGAAAGGGAATTGCGTTACACACTAACAGTAGGAATGGCTTTCTTATTGAAAGTTCAACAATCGCCTTTGCTCTATATAAACTTAAGAATAATAGTGTTTTAAATGTGCGTTGAAATTTTTTGTCGGTTATAAAAAAACTGATGTGGCATTGAAAAGTGTAATACCTACGCGGTCAAATTGTATGGCAGGACGATTATTTTTTTAAATAACCGAAAAAAAAGTCAGTGCAGGGGGATTCAAAATCATGTTCTGAGTCCATGGTATCAGATTGTGCGTCGATGTCCCTTCCACCCTGTATTAAAAATGTTCAAAAAACATTATGTTATTTCCAAGAAGGCTCAGTGGTAGTAGTATGAAACGCTGGCCTGCAGATTTGCTCGATGTACAGACGCGGTGAAAGTTAATTTATTCAAAGCGTATTGCACATCTCTGTACTCAGCGAGCTTGTGGTTCAGACATACCCAAAGGGCTTGCAATTCTCTGCGCATCCAGTTTAACAATGCCTACAGGGCGCTGTTACGTCTGCCGCGCTTCTGCAGTGCGTCAACAATGTTCGCTGAGTCTCGCAACAGACGGCTTTGATGCCACCTGGCGCAAAAAGACAGCCTCACTGCTTAGCAGATTGCGTGGGAGCAATAACAGCATCCTGAATGTAATAGGCAATAAGTTGGACCGCCCACTGGTGTGGAACCTCACCCAGAGGACTAAGTCCCTCTTAGAAACTAACATAGTTTTTAAGATCTAACGGTTTTAATATAAAATTAAATGTAATGGATCAATAGACAACTATTGATCCATTACATTTAAATAAATATGTTATAATATCATATGTAGTAAAAATAAGATTTTCGAAAAAATCTGTCAAATCGATGTACATATGAAGAAGCTACACGATTTTAAAGTTTTTGGAGGGGATTATTCCCGTCCTTGTCGCGCGGTACAGAAAATGTATGGCGATAGTATGAAGTTACATAGTCGTGAAGTCACTTCTACGATATTAGTGTTCTTGTCTAACACTTACTTTAAAACGTCTATGTTCTATGTTAGAGGGTTGGTTTCCGCACTTAATCCTTCATGTGGACCATTGTGCGTGGGATATGGCGGCCGTCGGTGGTTAATATTCCAACCAGCCCACCTCCCTCCAGAAGCCGATCAAAGCTTCTGGTCTATTGAGAACATCTCTAGGTGTCCCGAGGGTTTCTGTCCTAATCTGGGTAACGCCTGTGCACTCAAAGAGCACATGCACGACGGTTTCGTCCGACTCCATGCAAGCTCTGCACAGAGGACTGTCCGTAATGCCTATTGTGTGAAGGTGTTTGTTTAGCGAGCAGTGTCCTGTGATGGTCCCCGTCACCAGGCGCAGGCCATTTCTGTCCAGGCGTAATAAACGTCGGTAAGCCTGCCATCGTGCTGGATGCTCTTCTGGCTAATTCGTCAGCTGCGTCATTGCCTAGTGATCTGCTGTGTCCTTTTATCCATTGTAGTGTCACCGTGTTGCGGTTAGATACCGTTACTCGTTCCAGAGCATTGTGACATTCTAGTGTTACACTCGAGATAATATGTTCTCTCCCTCTTGATTGGAGGACTGAGGCGCTGTCGGAAAGTATATGGGTGTCCGTAACTCTCCTGGCTTCTATGGAATACACCGCTTGTATATTGAACACACACTCCGCCTGATAGACGGTGATGAACATTCCCAGCGGACTTGATGTTTAAGTTGAGGTTATGTGAGAAAACTCCGGCTCCTGTACCGGATCCGGTCTTTGAGCCGTCGGTGTATACTCTATCGGTGTTCAGTTGTGCCTGAGCAGTCACACTGCTCTTCTGAGAGTATGATGTTGTAGTGCTTTTGAAAGTAGTGTCGTTTCGGGATTTTGTCGCAGGGCGATGCCATCATTGGTTGTCGGTTGACCGCATTGTAGCGTTGTAGTCGATTTCCTACAGATCAACTAAAACGCACATCACTAGTTACGGTTCACGAAAGTGCCATTCCTAAATCTTTCAAATTCCCACCACGTCACTCGGTGGCGTGGTATGGATTCGGTTATAAATATCCCTGCTGGACGCCTAACGTCCCCTTTCCTTAGCATCAAGCAGATCAAGCAGTAAGTTTAAATAACCCCGAGATAAACGGGTAAGTGCTCAGTGTGATTGCCTTTACTCTTAATTGTATCCTGTCAGATCGAATTCTCTATGTATTTCTGTCTGCGCGGTCTGGCAGCTATTCTAATTGTTCTCGGCAGCCCCCTATGACTGTCGAGAAAGCTATTTACCGATAGTGGCTTCTGCCACATCACCTGATACCATTACTGCACACCTCTGTGAATGCGTGCGCATGCTTCTCTCATTCTTCGCTATGCTTGTCTCGCCGCGCTGCGCCTTGCTGTTCGCTTAAATCACCTGGCCACGCGGCGAGGGACCTCCAAGAATGCCCGCGGCATGTGCACGGCATAACCTAAAATTGTAAGCCGCCACGATGGGTGAGTCTTCCTCCATCCACCTTGCTTTGGGCTTACGGCTGGGAGACGCACACATCGACGGAGGTTTGCAGTCCTGGCACAACGCTTACGGAAGCATCCGCCTCGCGCTGATTCCAGGGTTCCAGTATTAGACTTCGCTGCTACTATCCTGCCTACCGCTGGACTGACTCCCTCCGCCCCGCTGCTGCCTCCGCCCTACCAGTGGAGAGACGCAAGTCACGCGGACTACCCACGCGGCCGCTACCGCCGCCTGACCTGCCATCCACGTGGCTCGTGGGTGCCGAGACCCCACGCCCGCCACGTGTTGAGGCCCTGCCTGAGCGGACCACGTGCCTACACACGGTCGTTCATCCCTGCGTGGTGCTGCCCACGCCTGGTGACCTCTGGAGTCGCTCCTCTACCCTGCTGCCTGCCCTGTGACCTCTCTCCGGACCACGTGCTGCGGCTTAGCCAAGCCCAGGGCAGTAACGTTCCTTTCTTTCTACGATAGTGACCGGTGGACCAGTGCTTAGAGACCTTAAAACCCACTACCCTGAAATCTGTGTCTCAGTAAATAAAAGTGTAAAGTGACCCTTTGGTTTCATTATCTATCTACCAAGAAACCCGCATGCCACGGCATCTTCCTTTATTATTATTATTTCCTTTATTACATTTAACAAACTTATAAATTACATTTTTATATATTTTTAAAAAATCTGAAAAAAAAAATATATAAAAAATAGTATCCCACCGGTATCGGGAACAGGGTCCAAGCTACCGGCGGTCAGGGCTTCAGAGAGAGGAACCTCCTGACAATGCGAGCCGTGTTCAGAAGTACCGCTTTCTGAATCAAGCCCTTGATCCAGCTGCCCAACGAGAGCCTCCTCAGGTGTTTGTCAAGGCTCTTGGCTATCAAGCCATTGGCTGTCACGACTATCGGCACAATGATTGCTGAGTCCACATCCCACATGTCGACCACCTCGCGAGCCAAATCAAGATACTTGATTTCTTTATCTTTCTCGGCTTTCACGAGGTTACCGTCATGCGGGACCGTTATGTCAACAATCATTGTGCGCCGCTCTACTCGATCCACCACCACTATATCAGGCTTATTGGCAACAATAGTCCTGTCAGTGATGATGGATCGATCCCAGTACAATGTGATATTTCCATTTTCGAGAACTGGGTCGGGCACGTACCTGTAGTACGGCACTTCCGATTCCACAAGGCTGTATTTCAGAGCAGGTTGCTGATGGATAATCCTGGCTATAGGGTTGTGTCTATGCGATATGAGATATGAAATAATGTGTCTTATTGATCCCCCCGGACGGTGGCATGCCCGACAGATGTCAACCGTGCCGTCTTTCACAATAAATCTCCGGTAATTGTTCGTCATCATAACTTCGTCCATAATTGCACAAATAAAACCTTCGGTTTCTCCAAAGAGGTCACCGAAACGCAGCCAGGTCACGGACGCTAGAAGATCTACATCGGGTCCATGTAGGGCCGGGAAAAAGCGTCCGTGAAGCTCCTTACTCTGCCATACTTCCATGCGATCATTAGTGTCAAGCACTACAGGTTTGCGCCAGTTCTCTTTGGCCAAGGAGAGCGGGGTGAGGCCCTTGTCCACCGCGACCACATCACGATGCATCGCCACGTCGGCTTCTAGGAAATATTCCCTGAGACTGCATATCTCGCGATTGTGTAGGGTCTTAGCGTTTAAAAAGCCTCGACCTCCACACTTTCGCGGGATATACAGTCTCGTTACCGATGATCGTGGGTGATGCATTCGGTTTGCAGTCAGCAGTGTACGGACCCTCCTATCCAGGGCGTCGAGTTCGGTCTGAGTCCATTTGAGTATGCCGAAAGAGTACATCAAAACTGGCATAACCCAACCGTTAAAGGCGCGCACCTTGTTTTCGCCTGACAGAAGACTATTTAACACTTTCTTCAGGCGTCCAAAGAAGCGCTCCTTCAACGATTGCTTCATGTCAGTACCGTTGATGCCCAACTCTTCCGACATACCCAAATACTTATAGGTTTCGGATGCGGAGAGGGCTTTAAGGTTTATGGAATCCGAGAGTTGGGTTCCCACGGATTCCACAATCTCGCTTTACATGCGAGGGGAGATTGTGGAATTATTATTATTATTATCATTTATTTAATAAGACAACAAAAGAGGTCCATTGTGTTAGTAACAATCTTACTTAGCCTATGTTAGTACTTAATAACTAAAAAAGATTTAGTCCTATCGGCCAACGCCCACACAAGCGGACTATCTGCCCGGGCGGCTATCGAGTGCAGAATGATGTTGCGTATGTGCTTGACCCTGGAGTCTTTGCTTAAGGTTCCCGATATGTGGAGCCTGAAGGCGGCCAGGGTGCTGGCAGCACCCTGCCCAGGGTGCAGCAGTGTGCAGGCTGCAGGGGCGGCTAGTGATTGCTACGCAAGCAAACCGCTGCAGTTTTTCGAGATCTCTTTGGGCTGTGCTCAGGTCTGTCCTTTGCTACCAGACCAACGAGCCGTACGTGATAATTGGTCGGATGACAGTAGTGTATAGCCAGTAGGTGACCTTGGGGATAATCCCCCAATTTTTTTGTGATGCTTTTATAGTGATGTATTTCGTGTGTTTTGCCCAATTCAGCTGTTTGTCCAAATATTTGCCTAGGGATTTGGTTTCGGTTGATAGGCTTAAGGTGAGAAGCGTGGTAGTTGTAGTGTCGTTAGTTTCCTCTTTTTTGTAAAGAGAATCAGTTCGGTTTTTGTGGGGTTGACGGATAGCTGTTGTTTGTTGCACCAGTCCTCTACTATTTTCAAGGCTTGTCGAAAAGGTTGCATAAGGTATTTTCTTGGGTGCCATTTATTATTATGTTTATAATCATCGGCATAGCCTACAGTAAAGTAGCCTTTGTCATTTAGTGTTCCGATGAGGCTGTCTACAACCAGGTTCCACAGAAGCGGCGAGAGGACGCCCCCCCGCGGGCAGCCCTTCGCCACAATGGCCCTTGTGGTGTCGTTCACTGTTACCTGTACAGCTCTCAGTTTGAGCAAATTGGTGATCCACCCGCTCAGGGTCGGGTCGATGTTGTGTCTGTCCCAACGTGGTTTTGTCAAAGGCGCCCTCGATATCTATTTTAAAACGTTTATAATTGGCAATTTTTATACTTTTATACTTTTTGTAATATTGTTTACACTATTAGGAAACAAATTTTATTTGAGTTAAAAATAAAAAAAATGTCATTATCCCTATCAAAGTTAATTTAAACAAATGTATTTATGTAATCGAACAATACCTATTTTGCGCTCCTTATATTATTCCTTCAACTTGGATGGCTTTTATATAGCGCTGATTTTTATATGAGCGATGGCTTTTATAAGATTTCTAAATATCGCTACAACTGTAGCGCTGTTCAAGGGGGAAGCGCTGGGTAAACCGAGGAATTCAAATTTTCTTACGTTGTTTGCAATTTGATGCTCAAAGTCAGGTTGTATGTTGAACAAAATATAATTCGCGACTGTAACAAGTATGTACCTATTTAAGGAATTATAATCAATAAAATTATCAATACAACCCTTTAAGTTCTATTGATTGATATTTTATTAAATTGGTATTTGTGTGGGCGTTGGACTTTAAACAGCACAAGCACAACTGTCATTTTTGACAGCGCTCACGGTGATTTTAATTCAGGGTATGGTCGGCGTTATCCCCAGATGGCGCATCTCATGACGTCATCTATGATGATTCACGGGACATCGTTATCACGCTCACGCAAACTCGGGACGGGTGTAAGACCGCCCAAACCGATAACAGCGCAATTGAGAATGCAGCCTTAATGCATTTTATCATCGCACGTTCGTATTTCCGAAAATAGACGATGTTTCCCAAAGCACATATTTCTTCTGCGACATCAATAGTGCTATTCTGTAACCATAACACCGTGAAAACTTAGGTGAAGTGAGCTGTCAGTGCCACTGATGCTAGGGATTGACCAAGACGAGATGACACTGGCAGCTCACTCCACACAACTCTTCACGGTAAGATTTTTACAGAATCGACATACTGTAGGTACCTACGGTTGTAATCTTCGCAATGTTTACAAACCCCAAAGTTGTTTTTCTTACAGCCAATGTGATTGCAAAACTTTATGTTTCTTGTAGGTAGAAACCATTTTTACTTGTATTTTCGTAATAAAGACAGTGGCGGTATGTTTATGATTAAACTAGCACTTCGTCCGCGACTTCGTCCGCGTGGATGAAAAAAAAGTAGCCTTTCTTCATTCGGCTTCTAAATAGTAAAACAATTTTGTAAATCAGTCCAGTAGTTTCGGAGCCTATTCAATACAAACAAACAATCAAATCTTTCCTCTTTATAATATTAGTGTAATGATTTTTATAAATTTTATTATTTTAAGCTTACTTTGTTTTGCAAATGCATTATTTTTAGAGTATTAAATTGGCAACACAGTGATAAACACTGCCTGCACTTGATTGGTCGGTAGAAATCCGCTAGTCACGTGCGAGTTCGATCGACCAATCAGAGCGTGCGTTCAAACTGGTTGGGTTTTTAGAGAGGGAAACTTCGGTTGGTGGGCTCGTGGCAGACATGGCAGTGGACATTCATTCTATTGTATTACTGTACTTAGAACGAAGAGGTTGTATTTGATATAGGTTTCGCATTTTGTAATACACGTTCAGTGCTGGTTACCTAATGATATAGAGCTTAAGTTGTCAAGATGAAATGTAGTTATCAGACTTGTACAACACATTTCATATTCACGTTTTAATGTGTCTAGCTTTTAACACTGACTGACTGACTGACTCACTCACTCGCAACAAATACAAAATATTTAGACCACTTCACTAAGTCCTAAAAAGCTAAAATTTGATATCCAGGGTAGGATTTGCACAAAAATAACGAAAAAAAAAAGGAAATTTGTAACTTTTACCTTCCAACCCTCTAAAGAGAGGTTCAAGTCAGTATTTCTAACGGATAACCACTATACCTACTTCCGTCTCTTATGAAAGCTAGATTAGCAGGTACATAAAAATAGTCGATTATTTTTTAACTATTAGCTTTACTTGTAACAATGTAATAAAATCTTAGAAGTCAATTTTAATCTACTTCTGATTGCCGTATCGAAATGAAACTTTGTACATATACGTAGTTCGGATGACAAAAATTTAATTTGGTATCTTGTAGCTGTTGATCTGATGATGGAGCCAGCAGGTTGATAGTGGAACTGTTCAGTGGCTTCTAGTAAAGCCCTCGAGTTTGGGCTCATATGTTTCGCTTTGACGAGTAAAATACATTGGTTTGAGGAAACAAGGGTCTGATGATTGAGTCAGAAGGTGAATACTGGAACTCTTCAGTGGCTACTAGTAAACCCGTCGAGTTGGAGTCATATAATTCGCTTTGATGAGTGCAATATACTTCACTTGGTGTCAACGATCTGATGATGGAGCCAGGAGGTGTAATAGTTGAACTCTCCCGTGGTTACTAGTGAACCGCTCAGTTTGGGCTCATATGATTCGTTTTGACGAGTCCAATAGATTAGTCTTGTCATCGGGGATCTGATGATGGCCAAGAGGTGATAGTGGAACTCTTCAGTGGCTCCTAGTAAACCGCTCAAGTCATAACTTCGTTGACTTTAGACTTTTCAAATACTAGACAAAAAGTTGAAAATAAAAACACGTTGTTAAAAAAAACTAAAAAGCAGGCTTTTGTCCGGCACTTGTAACGTAACGTTTAGCCGACTGGCCAAACGTGGTTACAAGTTAATGTAATTTTTAGATTATAAAATACATAGGTATGTAGAAGAAGATATTAAATTAAGAGTTAGTCGAAGCTCGCGTAGGACGATCCTCTGGTCCGCAGTCTAACACGAGGGAGCTCACGGTCATGCAGCAGCTCGAGGCGTAGGCCGCTCCTCTGGCCCGCAGTCTGTTGAGTTGAAGCTCGCAGCAGCCTCTCCGTGCTCACAGTCGCGAAGCAGCTCACGAATAAAATAAGCTCGCGTCGGCCGCTCCTCCGTCCTGCAGTCCGTCGAGTGGGAGCTCGCAGCAGCCTCTCCATCAGCCCGCAGCCCGTTGCGAGGGAGCTCGCGTCGGTTGGTATTTCTTCCGGCGGCGGTGTCTCACGCCACGTTTATTAGTTCTATGCAAACCGTCTCGAACTCCTCCCGTAGACGCAAGTGGGAGGTTCGGAGGTGATCGAGTTAGTCCAACATATTTACACACACAAGATATTTGTAATAAATTCACTGAGTATAACTTCTAGAAAGGTTTATATTTAAATAGCTTTTTAGAAAAACATAAACTGATGAGTAAGAAAAATTGCAAAACGAAAGAAGCCAAAAGACCGAGTCAAAAGACGGAATCAAAAGAACAGAACCAAAAGAACCTGGTGAAAAGTATCGGATGGTTTATATAGCCACTGGCCGATCGTTCTAGAAGTGACTTTTTTAGTTTTCAATCCAAATACTTCTTAATTGGTTATCGGCCAGGAACAATAAAGATGGCTTACAGTGAGAACCTGGCTTAACACTAGTTTTACGATACCTTTACAATAAAATAGACGACCTCTTAGCTCTATACCATAGAAAAAGAAAAACTGACAGATGACAATGTTAGATACAAAATGTCACAACATTCAATAAAAGGAAAATAATATGAGATCACATGAAATGAGATAAATGGATGTGGAAAATAGACAGAGGTAGCTAAAGGTTTGCTTTTCAGCAGTACAACAATATCAGATAAACAAATGTAAGTTAAATGAGTGTCATACAATTTTCATAAAGACTTTAGTACCTACTGAATTATAAAAAGAATTGCTGTGCACAACAGCTCCTCAGGTGTTAAATACATAAATAGATAATAAGATGTGTTTTTGATGTAACAAAATACCACCACTAAAAAAAATTAAATTGTTATTGGTGTTAGTTCTTTTTTATATTCAATGATTTAATCAAAAAGCGTGGATCACTTAGTTTAAGCTTTGTTAAGCCTTGTGGAATTAGGGGCTTGTCTCTTCATTAGATCTGATAACTTTTAACAGTAAAAGCGTTATGTTAGTCTTGGCTACCTACTTTACATTACATGTTTTTGGTCGGTAACATCATCGTACCCGGAACCGGAACGGAGTTTTTTCTTTGTATGTTTTATATAAGGTACTAGGTAGCTTCTGCCCGCGACTTCATTGGCGTGGAAGTCGTAGGACACCACAATATACTAAAATAACAGCCACATTTTCTAAAAGACTAATCCCTGTGTATACGTTTGTAGTTTTGGTCTCAGCAGCTAAAATATGAAGAGTCAGGTATGGTGACGCAGGTGCAAGCGACGTACAATAATCTGTGTGCTTGACTGCTTAGCTTTGTAAAGGTATAGCGGGATGATAATCATTTTGGCCTGATTTCACCAATGAAATGGAACGCGATCAGCATATAAACTACGTTTAAGTGCTGTTGTGTCATTATTTTCTATGGAATATTGACTCTGACAGCCCTTGAACGCGTTTCATTGTAGAAATCGGCCCTTAAAGGTTAAATCTGTAACTATCTTCTAAATTCGTTTCGTAGTCTCCAGCCTAGGGTCTTGTGTTCTCTCTCATCATGCACATTCTCATTTCCTACGGAATATATTGGTACTTTACTTTTTTGCGATTTCTGACTTTCCTGGTACTCAAACCTCAGTTGGTCCGATAGAGCTGTGTTATCCATATAAGAAACAGAATCGATTTGCATCAAAAAAAGTTTGTGTGATAATTCGCCATTATCTTGCTGATTCTACATTTTTCCAAAACTGTCGAGTACAGATCAAAATGTTTCAAAAAGTTGAGGACAGTCTCCTAATACCGTTTTCGTGTAGCGACAACGGTTAAGATACCTACCCTTATTGCCCATCTCAAACATCCACCCTGTACCCACACGTATGTCATTATTGATTGCTTAGCTCCTTAGAGGAAAACAATTTTAATAGTTAAATCTGAAACTACCTGCAATATTGTAGCCTTTTCATCATATCATAATCAGCCTACAACGTTCCCACTGCTGGGATACAGGCCTCCTCTCTGTGAGAGGGAGATGGCCATAATCTACCACGCGGGCACAGTGCGGGTTGGTAGATGGCGCATGTCTTAGAATTTTTGGTTCTAGGACATGCCGTTTTCCTTCACCGTTTTGACAGCAGTGGTGATGGAATTTCTTGTACAAAGTAAAGCGCCCGCCACCAGGCAAGCGCTTTACTTTGTGTTGTGGCGGCATCTACACCGCCACATGCGAACAACGCGTCACACTGACGATGACGTCACGTAAAATCCTGCATCGCGCAAGCAGAGTTTACTGCGCAACTAGCATATTTACAACGTCCCGATTTTAATCATCGGGCAGTTGCCCAGCAGATACAACACCCGTCTGGTCGGAGGATACTCCCTTTTCCAAAGAGAATGAGTGAACTTTACACCCTGTTCCTCATATTTCTATAGTGTAAATAATTCGATTTGTGTGTGAGTTCAATGTAAATGATTCGAACACACGACCAACAACTCGTAAGTCGGGGCCGATACCACTGGGCCACCACTGCTCTCTCTCTAGCCTTTTGATCTCGTGTTTTTACAATTTGCGGTAAACTATAGAAGAATACGAACAAATTGCAATTTTGCTCATCCTCCACTGCAAATAGCGTGATAATTTATAGCCTACAGACTAAGTAAACTTATAGGGAATATCTATCTATGCAAAATTGGAACAAAATCTACACGATGTAATTGCGTGATACTGTAACATACATTCAGACAAACGGAAAAAAATTCACAATTAAATATTTTCGGCATTAGATTCATCCACAGACCACGCAAAAAATTATTCAATGTACAGTTTTCACCAGTTTCACAGGTTCCGTACCACGGGAAAAACGGATCCTCATAGTATCACTTCGTTGTCCCTCTGTCTGTTAGTCTGCTAAGACCCTTTTCTGAGGAACGCGTGGAGGTATCAAGTTGAAATTAAAATCAAATACGTAGGCCAAGCTAAGTAAGTGAAGCAGCGTAGTCCAACAAAAAGTACTTCCCGTTGACCATGAAATTTGGCAAGAAGCAAGGTCTCACCGCACAAGTAAAGAAAAAAAACCGTTTTTTTTTTTGTGATTACAAACTTACACTTGCAGTTGGAGAATTAACGGTGTACGTCACTATCAATTCTCCAACTGCAAATGTAATTTATTGATGTATGGGAGTACATGTTTTTCAACTACATACAATGTATTAAAATTTACGTCACACGTCTGCCACTACCGTGGAGCGTGCGCGCCTGCAAGCTGTGAGTGAATGGGAGTCGGGTCTTCGGCTTCATGCACTAAACGTCGTCGAACAAAGGCAATTTGTTCGGCTACACTACTTTCCGCCTCGCTGCTTCCCTGCGACTAGGAGGTCCTTGTGGTTCTCCTCGTCGCTGTCACTGTGGCGAAGATGTCAACAGCCTCGGATACCACAGGCTGTCTTGCAGACGAAGTGCGGGACGCTAAGCGCGGCACCCGAACATTAATGACATCATCCGACGAGCTCTTGTCACCGTCGGCATTCCAGCTGTATTCGAACCTAATGAGAAAAAGGCTTGGCACGCGAAGATGGCAAGAGATCAGACAGCATGTCTTTATTTCCATGGTAGGTGGGTAGGCCTTTAGTGTGGGACGCACATGTGTAGATTCTTGCGCCATCCCATTTTCCTGGCTAGGCAGTCTGTGCTGGCGCTGCTGCGGCTGCTGATAACCTCAAGCGGCAAAAGTATTTTTACCTTATCAGTAATTATATTTTCAGGTCGTTTGGGGTTGAAACTCTCGGGCCGAAGGGTCCCAGTGCTCATAGTTTGTTCAACGAAATCTCCAAACGCCGGGTTGACACTTCCCGTGACCCAAGGGCTGGCTTTTATCTTGGCCAGAGGTTAATCATTGCCATTCAACGTGCTGAGGAATTTTTCCACGCCATATTTTAGTTAATCGAATAGTTTTAATAGTTTGTTAGTTAATTAAATTTATTGTTTATTAATTGAAATATAATTAATATTGTGTTATACTTTTTATAAGTATCTATTACAATTAAACTAGCAACACTTTTTTTTTTCTTTTTTTTTTTAATATAAATATAATGACCATTTTACTACAACGTTATGTTTGTTATAGGGATAAAGTTCATCCCAATTACGGAACACTTCATTTTGTGTGGTCCGACACGCATTGGCCGGTTTTTACGAGTATAGCAAAGTAGATAAGGCTTTATTAGTATCTGAAGTTTTGTACTAATTATTGGCAGCCCGACTTCACCCACTTCTGGACATAGGCCTCTTGTGCCAATCCCCTTGCACTCTGTTAAAATTTGCAGTCTAGACAGAGGTCTATCCACAGCTATAAACACCAGTGGGCTTAGGATACCTATTGCTTCTTACATAAAACTTAACTGCCCGTTTTCAGAAACATTAGGCAACACCTCAATAAAAGCACGTTGTTGAATTTTTTACTCTCAGCTTAGAGCCGAAAGATGAAAATCTACCAGCGCGCTTTTAACAGGCAAGCAGGAAGGCTTTTAATCATGCAGGTGCAGTAAGTGTAAGTGAAAACGGGCAAATATATCATATCAGTATTTCTGATTAAACTATTACTAATTATGTATTTTTATTTTATTTACATGTAGGCTGCAAGAGTATTTAGTTAAGTAGAGGTGCCTACCCAAACAATTAAAATTAGCGTAAATTAAACTACTTAAAACGTTATATGTTTACTTTAACTGCCTATTTAATTTAACAACGCGAGAATACGTTGCAAATTAGTACAATACCTGCGGTATCAACTCTCGAAACACTCTACTGAAACTGAAACACCAAACAGAAAGATGCCAGAAGTACTCGTTCCTACCTAATTACTTACCGGTAACAATAATTAAGCTCAAGTTTTTAAAATTCTTCATTTGGAAAAAATGCGTTTGCTCTAAGTTTGTTCCCCCAATCGCCTACCGAACTTCTTAGTCGCTTTCTAACACCAGCAATGTCATTGCAAGCGCGTGTGATAATTACTTTATTCTTTAGATTTTTTCGATATTTATTCTTTTTTCTGATGTTCAACGGCAAACTTAGAGCCAACGGGATATAATTATGGGAAGTAAAATTTTCTTATTTTTTTTCCAATTTGCAGGTCATTATCCGATTGTTTGTTAATGTACCTAAATATGATTAGCGGGCCTAATTATTCATAGAATTATAATCAGCAGTTGTCCAGCAGAATGGGCAGCAGCTCTTCTCTTAGCATTTTAAAACCAAACTGCGATAGCCAACCCACAACATACAACACGCGTAAACTTCGGACGGAAGAGAAGTTCATCGAACTCGAGGAATAATTGAGCAGATTACGATGGGGTATAGCAGGGTTATCTGAAATCCGAAAAGAGCAAGAAGCAAGTTTCTGGATTTGAGGGTTATCGAGTCCTCCCTACTCGATAACCCTCAAATCCGGAAACTTGCTCTATTTCCAGGAGGGCGACCAGTAGTCCCAATGTGGTGTCGGATTTATCGTCCATAAGTCCCTTGTGAACAACGTGGTGAAGATCGAGATTATGTCGACCAGGGTGGCGTACCTTAAATCAAGAATAACCGCAAGATATTCGCTGAAGGTCGTACAGGTTTAAGCCCCGACCTAGTCACAACCCGACGATGAGGTGGAGACTATGTATAAGGATATTTCCAGAGCCATGCATGGCTCTAAAACTTACTTCACCGTTGTCATGAGGGACTTCAACGAAACTTGGCAAACTCGACGAATGACAAAAACGACAAAAACAAACGAGCTGCGTGTGGGGCAATTAAGAGTTGGACGTCGGAACTACCGGGGTCACCTACTGACCAGTTTTATGGAGAAGGAATCCTCTTTATGATAAACTCCTTCTACATAAAACGTGTGCGCAGAATGTGCAGCTGGCAGAGCCCTGATGGTGCAACAAAAAATTAGATTAACTACATCATGTCGAAGAAGAAGCAAGTAGTCAATTATGTCTCTGTGGTCAATCAACGCGTGAAAACTGGAAGTGACCACCGCATGGTAAGAGGCACAATGAACTTAAATATCCAGCTGGAAAGATCTCGACTGATGAAGTCTACGCTCCGCCCAGCACCGATCCAAGTCCAAAATCCCGAGAGCTTGAAGTTCAAAATCGTTTCGAGTGCCTAGAGAACACCGTGGACGATTTCAAGGATGGGTTTGTGGAAACTGTTCATACGGTTGGGTCTAAGATCTTCAAGACCCATCGTACAAATAGAAACAAAAACTCTCTGATCCTCCTTTACAGCTCATGAAGGAGAGGCGTAAGATGATTCTGCAGTCTCCAGACAATGCGCTTAAAGTACCGGCAGCTCAATAGACGGATCTTTAATGGCCAAACTCAATAATCTAAGACAGATCGATACTGATGACAGACAGTTCAATTCTATCTGTCAAATTAATAGAGCTGTCAACACGTTATAAGGTCGCATATTTTCCCCGGTGACCGATGCTAAGGGTGAGGCATTGGAGGAGTGGGCGATCACGACTGGCCTGGTCGTGCTGAACCGGGGCTCGGTCTACACGTGCGTGCGGCAGCGGGGCGGGTTCATAGTGGACGTGTCGTTCGCAAGCCATGCTGTCGCGAGCCGTGTCCGCGACTGGCGTGTCGCCGCGGAGGTGGAGACGTTGTCGGATCACCGATATATCCGATTCGACGTCTCCGCCCAGACCGCTGGCGGCCGCAGAACATCAGTCCCGCGTTCGGACGGCCCGCGCTGGGCGCGTAAGCGCATCGACAGGGAGCTTCTTGAGGAGGCAGCCATTGCTCAGGACTGGTTCCGGGGTTCGGCAACGACCGGACCCGATGACGTCGAGCTGGAGGCACTGTGGTTCCGCGGGGCAATGACGCAGATATGCGACGCGTCCATGCCCCGCGCCCAACGCTGCCCGATGCAGCAACACATCGAGCGAGATTCGGTTGCAGCTCCGCGAGGTCCTGGTGGCGGAATGGCGGGTGAGGCTGTCACGCCCTACCGCCGGCCTCAGCACCATCGAGGCGATCCGGCCAGTGCTCGACCGCTGGCTCGGGAGAAGGCACGGCTCCCTGACGTTTCGGGCGACGCAGGTGCTCTCGGGGCATGGTTGCTTCTGGAAGTACCTGTGTCGCATAAACAGGGAGCCGGACGCCCGGTGTCACCACTGCGTCGACTGCCGGGAGGACACGGCGTGGCACACGCTGGCAGAGTGTGCCGCTTGGGAGGAGCCGCGCCGTGCCCTCATCTCAGAAGTAGGCAGTGACCTGTCACTGCCGACCGTAGTGAGTTCGATGGCCGGCAGCGTCGAGTCCTGGGACGCGGTGGTTTCCTTCTGCGAGATGACCGTCTCGGGGCTGCGGAAAGGAAGAGAGAAATCTCGACTCTCGACCCGGCCGTCGCCGGGCGTCGGAGGAGGGCGGACAACCTACTCTTCCGGCCCCCCTAAATGGGTCCAGGGGCGACGGATTCGGGGACATCCGTCGCCCCCCAACATCAGGACCCGAGAAGGCGGCGCGCGTAGTGTTCCGCGTGCGCCGCACACAGACGTTGCGGGGGGAGTACACCTCACTCCCCCCGCCCGAGAAGGGGCCCGCGCAAGCGGGCCGGCACCAGCCGGGGTTGCGGAAGAATTATGTGTTCCCACGACCCCGGCGTAGGTGTGAGATGGGACACCGGGGTGGTTTTTAGCCAGTAAGAGTGTGACAGACCCCTCCGCCCGCCCCAGGGCGGAGGACATCCATGAGGATTTTTCACCACAGGAACAAAAAAAAAAAAAAGGTTCGCATATTTTGGCTTACTGAGACGTTAAAATCAGAGGCTGCTAGGTTTTTCTATCTCCAGTACGCCAAAATTGGAGATCGATACATTATTGGGTTCGGCCGTAGTCTTTCAAAAGCGACCTTAGCTGGTTTAGTCAACCAACCCCCAACCTACATCCTAAATATAATTACACCACTCGATAGCTATAGAATCAAACAGCTCTGTGATCTGGACGGGCGGGGACCACTCACCCACTCTGTAGGCGCGTCGAGTCGACATCTCTGTCGCAGGTCGTCGCCGCTGGGCCTCCCCTAGGTAACTAGGGGTCTCACCTGGCGGTGACAGACCGCCGAGATGGACGTGAAGAAATCGACGCTTTACTTTACTATAAGCGTCGTGGCGCTCCTACAGAAACAAAATAGCAATCACACACATGGGCGCGCGTTGCTCGCGCGCCCAATCATCTCATTGGCAAATTGTAGCCTAAAATGAGGGGCCCGTCTTTACGGGCCACCGTACAGCCTCCGCGGCCGGGGGGCGAAGCCCCGGTACCGCTCGCCACGCCCCCTTACGGGGGCGTAGCGACTTCCAATAGTTAATAGAATCAAAGAGTTTGTTACCTGGAGTCAGAACTGACGAGGAGAGGAAGGCGCTGCCATTTTGAGGTAATGTTACAGACGCTGTTTTACATAATTTGCGTTTGCTATAAATTGGCCGAAATGTATCTCTCGTTTGAGTTTCAATCGTCAGCTCTTATCATGAGCTGTCGACTGAGTATATAAAACACTAGTGTAAAGTTGTTGAAGTAAATACATACGGGTATATAGAAAAGGTAAAAAAAAAACTAAGTCGAAATATAGGGATCGTATAAGGCTTGAAAGGGCTTCTCAAGAGCAATCCGGTGATACCCGTAAAACACCTTAAGACAGAGTGAAGCGGTGCCAGGAACGTAAAAGAATGAAATCGTCCGAACGGATCAACGATGTCGTCAGTACATCTGCACCTAGGGCGGCCCAGCCTATGCAAATGGATGATTTAACCGCTTCTACGAGCAACGCCGGACTGTATAGACATCGATTGTGTGCGATCGCCAATTATGAATTATTCACGTTTCTCACCAATCCATTCGGACGTATGTGCGATGTGTGTGACCGTCTATGGTTTCTGCGGTCATTGAAGGTAACAAAGGATAAACACTTAAAACTAGCGGTAGTAGCACGACCTCTACCCACCTCAGAAAATATTACTCGTTACGTTCACGTATTCACGTAAAACACACGGCCGTATCTACGACACAGCCACACGCCTTTTTTCCCATTTTACTGTCATTAGTCTGTCCTTTGGCTAGATTAGGATCCTTCATAAATAATTAATTATGATCAAGAACGAACCAACTTGAAATGTGGACGCAAATATTCAAATGCAAGGACAAAGCCGTAGCGATACCGACTTAATTTTAATCCCAGTATTATGTAAAAACATGTTTGCTATGATTCGCTGAATAAGTATTTTGTTTTTAATTATGGTGTACTGAACTGCCCCGGGTGGCGAAGGCGATACGACGTACGGCAAGGTTTCAGACGATCAGCCTCGCAGCGTCATACAGTATAATAATAATTTCAACTGCAGGGCAAGGGCCTTTTCTCAGTCAGCGAAGGCATTAGCATTAGTCACCACGGTAATAACAGCGTCTGTCTCATTTTTTTTTTTATTTTTTTTTTGTTCGCAATTTTATTCATAAACACACAATTTATGTAGGTACATATTACTATTTTTATGACACAATTTAACTATACATATGTATGCATACGCACGTACATTTACATCCGTCACCTCACACTTCCGGTCCAGAAAAAACCAGAGTCAGGCACTAGTTGTCTGGATTTTTTGCTGAACCTGGGCCTTTTTGGCGCAGCCGAGAGGCACACTTTCTTTCATTCTTCTTTCTTTGAAATCTCTAATCCATCATACAGTAACAGAACATCACTGGAGTTATGGAGTCTAGGTGCCTGCCTACCTACGTAGCTGTTGGAAAAACGATCCAAGTTGCCAAGTACTAGTCGTACCTACTCGTGCATCGCCACGACAATTATTATAGTTTATTACATAACACGGTCGTATTAAGTAAAAATTTCACCCTACCAACTTAGATCGGACAAAAAGATACAGCCCCGCGCCACAGTTGGCACACATTGGGTACGAGACCCTAAAAAGTAAAAACAACGAAGACTCTTGACCATAGAGTAGGTACTTTACATTCTATCCACCTTAGAAATCTGGCTGGCGGGCTGGGTATAGACCCATTGTTACCTAGCAGTTCCATCTTCATTTTGGCAATCCTCTCTGAGCTGCAGTGATTAAAGATGGCTTTTTTCTTGTATTACTATTTTAGAAGTTACAAGTTATCCGCAATACAATTCTTGAGTTATTTTTTCCTGCGAATAGCTAAGCCGCGGTTTTTAAATACCGTAATTTAGAATTACCTACAAATTACAACATTGAAATCTACTTTATTCGGTAACACATCTGGCGCTTATTCATAACATTAATTATTTAGTTTAAACTTATTTATACCTAGCTATGGAAGCCCTCAAAAGACTACAATACGCTGCGAAAAAAAAAAGAAAAACCCACCCCTCGATTTTTGCAGAGGGTGGTAACCACAGACTAAATAGGGAGGATTACGCCGGCTGCCATCGATTGTTAGTACCTACTGAGTACATGTGACGAGAAAGACCTCCTCGATTCCTTTTTATTACAAAAATAAAATGAGTGTAACATCTCTGGAAGAACAGCCTTCGGTGCGTTTGACTAAACAAGTGTTATTTTCATGTTTTTGCAACAATGTTTGGTTATAAAATGCTGTGATGGTCGCACACCGTGAGAATTGCTATTTGTGCAAGTGTTAGTGGAATCAAAATGAGAAATTGGTCCCGCAACCACAGTACCTGTGCTGTACAGTTAACCTTTATTTATTTAATATGTGTGTTTTGTGTAAAAGCGCCTGGTAAAAAATAAAAGCAATATATCACTTTTCATTAAAATGATGTCGTCACACCGCTTCCACGCTTTGTTTTATTTGTCGCACTCCATTTCACAAATAGCATAAACGCTTAATTATTTCATTAATAGGAATCTCCATAAAATCAAAAAGAAAATTATTTTAAATGTGATGTAAAACTCCTTTCTTGTTTATAAATAATTGGCAATATAGAATATTATATAAACTGGCAGTATCATTTAAAAACAAAAACATTAGCTGAAAATAACATGATGCACGTAATGCTTGTTGAAAGAATTAATACACATTTTTAATGTCAATTATATATTATTTCTAATTTCCAAACTACATTAAATTGTTGATGAAAATAATAAAATAAAATAAACTCGCATCATGTTTTTGAACGCACTGCAAGCAAATGTTGCAACTGTAAAAAAGAACAAGAAAAATATTGCACTTTTCTCTAAAAATGGTTTGTGCGACATAAAGCTACACGAAGTTCTAGGTCTAGTTTGTTAATTATCATTCAGTCGTTATTTAATATTGCGGTACAGGGTAGTGGCAAAATATGAACATCAAGCTTTATAAGCATTGACTACTGTACAATTATTAAAATTTCAATTTATATAAAATGATAATAAAAAAAAACTTAGATTGCAAACTGTTGAGTTGAAATCTAAAAATAAGACGGGTTAATTAGCACGCCATGGGGTAATTGAATGCAGTTGGTGGCAACACATAAAACCAGTCACGTCACTTGGCGACTTTAGTGTGGGTGAGTTGTGAGTGCGTGCGTTCAAGAAGTTGTGAGTGCGTTTTCATGTTTGTGTGTATTTCTGACGCCGTTTGTGACTTGCCTGTCATCTCTTTAATTTTGGATTTTATCACTAAAACCCTTCAACCTGTCGTCTTTGGGTATGTAAACTTTATTTGTCTTCAGACGCTCATTCAAGTTACCCAAAACATCATATTATTATTGTTATACGTGTTACCTGTCGGACAGGCGTTGTCTGCGGCCAGTGGCCATAATTCGAAATTATGATAAAGATGCATTAAATTTAGTGTTTCTCGTAATATTTGGCTATCGATCGTGTTATCTTGGAGCCGGTTATCTTGCGATTCCAAGTGAAGCTCGTGTTATTATCTCGGTGCGGGGGCTAGGCGACCGTATCGGCGGGTATGAGCTAACAGCCTATAAAACTCAGTCGGCTTTTCGATGCCGGTCGGTGTACTAGTGTTCGGATTCGGTTGTTCGCGCGTCCTAGCATGAAATTATAATGGTGGGGGTAGTGTGTTGTCTGTCTGTTTGTTTGTTTGTTGTGTCGTGTGTGAAGAGTGCTAAGTGCTTCTTCTGTTGCAGGCCGGCAGGATGCTAAAGTTCATACGCGGCAAGGGGCAGCAACCTTCTGCTGAGAGGCAAAAACTTCAGAATGAACTATTTGCCTTCCGCAAGGTATGTACCTAGCATGTATTCATTTGTTTGCGCATAGATATATCTGCGCTTTAGAAAGTTCAATTCAAAAGTTGTTGCAACTGTTCCCAACTTTCTATCTGTGGGCTGACATAACAAACTTATTGTTTTGAAGAACAACACTTGTATTGAAGGTCCTCCATAATTATCGCTTATTACTTCAGTTAAGTATTGTGCCATCAGTCTGATAACATAATGGTTCTGTAGCTTATCAGCAGGCACCATTCCTGTGCCTGCTGATAAGCTTAGAATCCTTAAAGTTCTTAAGCATAATTGTTCCTGCCTATATTTTGAAAGTGATACCCTTTTTTTCAGTTTTCAAAATTGTAAATTAACCTAATTGTTTTGAATTAAATTTGACTTGAATAAGATGATCTGAACTAAAATGACTTTAACAAACTGATTTTGATACGTTCGTAAATCATACAATAAATGTTATTATACTTCCAACAATAAGAGTACATATTGAATAAGAGTATATATAGTTTTAAAGAAGCAAATAAATCATTAACAAGTTTTATTGAATGTCAGTTTCATCATCTATTTAATAGACTCAAACTTCTCTTGATAATAGGAGCACATCAGTTGATTCATAATAGTGGCATTATCTTGTACTGGTATGTTTTGCAGAATAGAGTGAGGTAATGTCAATAGTTGGATCAATATTATACTGTCTGATTTTGTTTCAGCTATGAATGAGTTCATGTTTAAGATAAACTTTCCACAGTGTTGATTAAAAACATTAATATGTTACCTAATTCATATTACATGTGGTCTAGTTCTGTTAATATAACTATTGACTTGAAAATTCAAATAATAAACCCTTAACAACAAAAAGATACAAGTACCATCTTACTTTTTAAGACATGATGAAACAGGCAAAGGCACAACATAATAGTTCCTTCTATTTATCTTCTACCATTCAGAAAGTAAATAACTAACAACAATGTTGAAAGTCTTGTTCATTTTATTTGCATTAACCACAGCCAGCAACAACAAAAACTAGTATTTACTCTATGACATAATGATTGTACTGTGAGAATCCTTTATGGTACAACAATACAATGACCAATTATGACACATTTCTTCATATTAAATAAATACTACTCTGTCCCTATAATTATTAACCTTTGAATTACGTATATTTTTATCTCATGGATATTCTTTCAATGACCAATGTTTCATACGTTATTAATAAAATTGTTGTGGCCAATCAAATTTAAGCCTGTCTGATGGTATGTGTTTGGGTTGGCAAGGTCAGATCATTATGACTTATGACCTCCTTGAGTCCACACCCTGTCTCTTTTGTAGTCAATTTGTTAAAAGATTTGCGTGCATATGTAATTTGCTCAAAGAAATAATAGAAATGCATTTTATTTTTGTAATGTGATGATCATGATAATGTCACCTCGCCAACCCGGCCACAGCCATTGCATTTGATAATGTTTCAGGGTGGTTGAGAGCTAAGATGGGTTGCTCTTTTATTTGCTCCAGTTTTGTATCTACAGTTTGAAACCTATAAAAGTTACACTTAAAATTGAATAGTAACTTTTATAGGTTACCTAATCTGACAGTCTAACGTATTCTAGAATCGCTTTTTATATCCGACTTTGTTTCACAAACATACATTACAAACATTTAAACAAACAAAAAATTCTTTAAATAAAAAATACTAAGCCTCGTAAACAAAGATAACGAGCCTACCTAGATTACGAAACTGTTTGCTTCAGTTATCGACCCTTCATTATTTGTTTTCAGATTAGATGTGGCACTTAATTTCTACAGTACTTACCTGAATTTTTGGTGTTCAAAAATGGGCCATGGTCATATTGCAACATGGACTTTATCTTGATTCATTAGGTTTGCAGAATCGTGTTTATTTAAGTACCTAAGTAATACATTTTGAACGTAAATGATACCCATGGAGGTACCTTTAAATAACATAACACCATAATTTTAACCGCAAGTTTACGTCTTCCAACGTCACGTCCGCGGTCTACATACAGTCGTTCTAAAATGCAACAAAACGCTGCAAATACTCATAAGAAACTTCAATTCCAAAGGTCAAATTTAATATCTGAACCAATCACGTTCCAGTTCATATTGAACTGTTTACTACAATGAGGAGCAGTAATAGAAATCATCAGTATTAATATACTCTATTGATGATCATTTAGAAGTAAGCCTCTTTCTTGTTGGAATCTATTGACGATGACGGTCCCAATTGTGCGATGACACCACGAATATTGGTGTCAAGGTCGGCCATATTGTTTCAAATTAACATTCAAGTGTTATGACGATCGATCGCATCTTCGATCTATCAGCTAAACGGGGTTCAGTTCAAGACAAGTTATTGAACTCTGAAATTGTTCGGTCCAGCACCCTAATTGCGTAACACATTTTCGTAAACGATTACGATTAATCTGTTTGATTTTGACAGTTCCACAACATTCTTTGCGTTTTGTACATTCTTGAGGAGAATTTTTTATCGAACTTATGAAGCTATGGATTAGCAATCTGTTTCAAAACGATTCAGATTCCGATTGATTGTGTATTACGCAATTAGGGTACAGTTTTAATAGTCGTAAGTTTAGTCTTTTACAAAAAAACCGGCCAAGTGCGAGTCGGACTCGCGCACCGAGGGTTCCTTACAAACCTGTAGGTATATAAGACCTGAGTATTTTATATCAATTTCAATTTAATACCTCTACGCGTTCATGAGGAAAGGGGTTGTAAGTTTATTTTTTTATTTTTATTAAATGATGTAACCAAAAATTTACGGTTTTCGCAATTTTTCCTTTATCTGTGCTATGAGACGTTGCTTCGTACCAAATTTCAAGATTCTAAGTTCACGGGAAGTACCCTGTAGGTTTTGATTCCCTTGCGAGTGTTGAAAATTTGCGGTATAAACGGCTGTATCTTTTGATTGCGTTGGCTTAGAAGTTTGATTTTGTCACAGGTCCAAGGGACAGTAGACCTGAGTATTTTATATAAATTCCAGCTCGATACCTCCACGCGTTCCTGAGAAAAAAGGTCTTAACAGACTGGCAGACGGACGGACGGACAACAAAGTGATCCTATAAGGGTTCCGTTTTTTCCTTTCGAGGTACGGAACTCTAAAAACTACCTAGTTTGTTTTGAAATGTGTACTAGAATCCAGACTAGACCCAAGGTTAATAAGAAGAACTTCCTTGACTTTATTTACTGGATGAATAAAAGGTCATTAGTCTTAGAGCTCAAACAAATTTTAAAGACGCTGTAATCCACAAAATGTTCTGTTTGAACACTTAATTGAAAGTTGTTTCATCTACTGTTGAAATTCACTCGTCAACTGCCCCATTTGGAGTAGACATTACGCTTGATTTCATACTAATCTTTTGAGTAGTAACGAGAAAAAATAATTGATTAAATCTTCATCGCTGTAAACACGATTACATCAACCTCCAACAAGGCTGCCTGAGTATGTTGGAGCCGGCTTGCAAACTGACTGAATACCAGTTAAACTCATAATAAATATTACCTACTTACATAAGTAAAAACTATTCTAGTGGTAGTACCTACTCTCAACTCAATGCGTGTATGGCCAAATGTTTAAACGTAAACGAAGCAAAAGGAGTATATTATATAAGGATCGTAGCAAATCGCGTCCTTGCTATAGTTTCTGTCTACCCCCATTGGAAAAGGTTTGTGTATGTTTATCTGAACTGAGTAACCGAATATCGCCATCGATCAATGCAGATACCAAAAAAATCGAATTAAGAGTAACCTTTATTCTCACAGCCACAAATAGGATGCGTCCAAACTCAAATATTTCACTTTTTCGTTACTATAAAAGTACATAACTAAACTGTCGTAGGTACTGGGTGCGCTATCGTACTTTATCCGATAACGGGCAGATAACACCATACAATCGATATCAGTTTGTCGTCAATGCAATAGGGCCGGGGCTTAGCACTTGTTGGTACTGTGTTTTGTCTAGAGAATTATCGCTGAAGAACATCGCTGTAGCATAAGCAGGCATAGTCAACCTAAAACATTCTCACAGTCAGGACACAGACCTCCTCTTTGTGAGAGAACTGAACTTTAATCTGTCTCACGGGCCGAGTGCGGAGTAGGAGATGTTCCTCACGATGGTTGGCCATCGGTGTGTTGGCCATGATTCAGCCGTCATCCGCCCACAGCTTTAACAGTGTCCTTTACTGTTACGCTTCTCTCCACAATCGCCTTATCCCCAATGTCCGAGCTAGATATACACTGGCATATCTCTCTGGACTTTATCACATAGGTCCATCGATTCCAAAGTTCCATCACTGGCCTTCAAGGGCCAACTTTGTAGTGCCAATGATTTTCCGATTATAAACGAACCGATATTAGTTTCAATCACAATGTTCTTACTAAAGAGACCGATCGAGCGGAAAATGGTCTAGGTAAAACTTGGTACTGTTTGTCAACAAAGGAATGAAAATCTGTCTCTGCCTACCCATAGTTTATGTACTGTAAAGAAAACTAGGTGTTTTCTTTGCAAAGAATGGTTCATGTTTTCCATAAAGAGGCCTCCAAGGCTTAGCATGATCATGGTAACTAGTTTTGTTTACTAATTGTTGTAAAAAAACAATTGCCCGGAAATGTTAGTAAGCTTTTGATAAGTTGCCCGAACACCTGGCCAATTTGGAACAGTATCGATTAATAGCTGCGCCAAACAAGTATAATTAGTATAATTTTTTGGTTCGCTGGATTTTGTTAGGATAGCTCTATTCGAGACTGAAGTAATTTTTGACTTCTTGGGGCCCAAAATAATACATTCCATTACGATTTCGGCTGCGGTGACTGTTTCTGTTCAGTATTGACGGTTATAGGTGACGAGTTGACAACTTAGCACCCAAAATACTAATTCTGCTATTGAATTTCAGTCCTAAGTAGGATAAAGATTAGGCTTTGTTATTTAAGCCTGGTGGAAAGTTACCCGATATCGCAAAAGTCTGTGTAGAAGATCAACCTGAAATCTCTACACAGCGTTCTGCCTGCTTGTTGGCAGACTTCGTCTTTGGACTAATACGTCCAATTCAAAACCATTTACCACTGATATTAAATGAACCTATTACATTAACATAAAGCCAGGCCAAATCTATTAAATTATTGGATGATTAATATACTCAACACACAACTGATTAGAACTATAATAAGCGTTTGTAACCACTCAAAACTTCAATAGTTCCCATGTCTCTACTATTTGCCTAAGATCTAACCGTGGTTGTGTGCGTGGTTGCTATCTGGAGCGAGGTGCAATAAACGCCGCACCCCACTTCGCCTGACCGTTAATTTTTATCAATAACTGATAATAAATATTTATCACCTTTCTAAGTAGTGAAAGGGAAATGGGCTGTGTTATTTTCGGTATGAAGTGGCTAAAGCGTATCGGATAAAACGAACTTCTCCAAATCAAGTTGAAGAAAGTTGAGTTCGCAGAGTTGCTGCTAGTCCTTTGCGACTTTTGAAAACCACATAAGAAATTCAGAATCTCGCACAATTTATGTAATGAAATTCTATTTAAACACGCTGATAGCTAACGTCTAATTTTCCACCAACTGCAACGTCAAATAAAGTCACATGAAATCCATTCGCATGTAAACATTCGCGCTCTTATCGGCAAAGTAACAAGACACTGCAGAAGTTTCCTTACAATTTCGGAAGGAGGAAAGTTTAAGTGAATTTCTTCGTTCCCGAAGTTCTGCGCAACATCGTGTCCAAGTTTGTTATCAGTTCCTGCGCCAGTTTACTTAAACTTGAATGCTAACTGTTGTAGACTTGCATCCACTAAATATAATGCCGAGAAGTTTACGATAAGGGTTTGTTATGCAGTTAAAAGTTCTTCATTTGGTGTTGTCACATTGCTTTGTTTATCGTTCTCTTTATGTGCTCGCTTTTTGACGTCGTTTCTTTCTGTTACTGTTTCCGCTCTTTTGTGTTCGTACCTTGTGTTATAATACATGTACTCCATGGCAGTAGCTATCTATCGTGTCCTAATCACTTGCCTGCTGTTAAACATTCTCAACGTACGGTTCATTGGCTTGCATATAATTTATAACTCAATCGTGTACATTGCAGCAAATTGCCAGCTTAACATTGATGAGACCAAATAAATGAACTGCAAAATTGTGGTTTTATTTAATTGCCGAAATTCCGGTCATGGGTATCAATAAAGTGCAGCTGCCAAAAGCTAGCAGACAACCGCAAATAATTTGTGGCCATACGAAATTATTGACAGTGCTCCCGAAATTCTGTCCTTTACCCCAACTCTTTTTTCATTTAGATTTGATTTTTTCATGCAGAAGATGGTTATATTTGTAAATATAATCATCATCTCTTAAAGAATCTTCATTGTTGTGTTGTATATCATCAGGGTAATACCCTTGTAGTAACAGGGATTAGATCAGTAATCCAATTGTTGACTAGACATCGTCGACTCCAATAGAGACAACTGATATGAAGATAACAAACGATTTACTCCTTTACAATATATAGAGTCTATACGGTTAATTAATCCTTTCATATTATATTATGCTATAAGCCATGACTCAAATTAATTTCAAGTTTGATACATCAAGGAGTGCTCAACGGTTTGGCAAGATTTCACAAGATATTAAATTGTAAGTTAGTTACTTACAACTTACCTATATTACTTCAGATATTAGTTTATTATGGTTGACAATGAGAAATCCAGTCCATTCGACACTAGTGCGACAAATAATCAGCCTCATTAGTTTAGCAAAGCCATGTTTTCCTGTATTTTAAATGTATCTTTCATTACTATACTGGTAACAATTTAGATTTTTTGTTCACAACGTGTTATCGTTGATTTGTCGTGCTGATATTGACTGACTGGGGGAACTGGTTTGTCATGCCCTGTGGCTGTCGCAGCTCTATAATAAAGAATTATATAATCAACAGGTAATGTTAAAGACAAGTACTTTTCTGGTTTTTCTATAACAACATCTTGATGGGGCATAGATATTATTTCGATGTTCCACAAACGAACTCTATTATATTTTATAATGAGAGCTATTAAGTGCATCGTTACAATGTTGTTATTACGTATATCTTCGTGCCATTCAATAGCGTCATCGAAAAGGGAATTTATAACATTGTCATTTGTCATCGGACTTCCCCTTGCTTTCAAAACTTTTGGTTTTCCTTGTGTTTTACGTGCTTATGTTATTAGTACATTAATTTGGAGTGGAGTTTTATAAACATTCGGTTAATAAACTAACATTAGGTGTAGGTTCTGGAGCTCAAGTTCACATAGTCTTCAAACACCAAATTAAGCAACTTTTTTAATCGTTTTCGTCGCCTGTATTGACTTCTATCGACTTAACTTCATTCTAACTTTAACCCACATCTTAAATTATGCTAATGGCTAACTATCACTTTGCATGTTTAAGAAACCGTTCCCATAAAGCGGGCGTCAGACAGCACACAGTAGACACGGTTAGCAACAAACCCGTCCTAGATGCCGCGCCTTCCACGATGGGAACAAGGGCGGTGTTACATGCCATGTTAATTTTATAACTACTGAGCTTGTAACAGACTTTAGCTTGTAGGAGAAAATATGCGATTATGTTTTATGACTAGGCTCTTTTGACTACCAAATAGGCGCTAAAATTATCTCAAAAGGCTCTTGAAAATCACAAGCTTTCTAAGTAGAGCAGTTCATTTAGGTAAATGTAATCCAAGACATAACTCATTGTTTACTCCAAGGTAAACTGCAGAGTAAGGTAAACTCATAATATTATGGGTCTATTCATCCAAATGTTGGGTTTTTTGCTTCAAATTTTTACAGACATCACCAGCATGCATAATGTATTATTGCACTTCGTCATGCATATTTAACCGTGTAGAGTCGGTTTTTACTCTTGTACTAACAGGTCGTTATCGGTATATCTTAGTTACATAACATAAACATAAAGATCAGCTATGATTTTTTCCTACATAGTATAAAAGATACTTTTTACTCCACCAAAAAAAAAAAAACTCGGTGTTTCTGCAAACAGGATCATAAACCAACCTTCCGTTATTCTTCGCTAAATGATATTTCCAGTATCGTTCTGAGGTACAAAAAGCTTTTGACTTAAATGGGCCGCTGTATTCTCGCCCCCTTTCTTGGAAGAACCGAGGCAACCTTAGGCGATACCGAAATAACACAGGTTACCCAGGTAGACCCATCAATATCACAATTCCTTTTATTTTACTTCGCTAATGCATTCTCCTGGCTCTGGCTAATTTTAGTGTCTAATTTAGTCCCCTGGCAGATCTACCTGTCTAAAGGATTCCATCCTGTCTCGTCTATCTATGAAACTTTTTCACTAAAAGGTTTGAAAAATCGCACGTTTGTTTAGTCTTATATTTACTTTTTAACGGTCATAAAAACACCAATATACCGAGAAACACTTTTTTACTTCCAGCCAATGTCATTCATTCTACGTAGGTTCGTTTTGTTTCCTGCGAGAAGTTTAACGAATTGAAGTACGTCGTCAACATATAATTTTTACTTTTTATTTCTCACATGATTGTAATCTTCATGTATTATCATCATCTAAAGGTAATACGCGTAATCTAGTCTGCTCCAGAAATCCTATTCTACTACATTATGTTCAATTATGTTGAACTGACGAAACCACATTCCACGTGCCAGCACAGTTGTTAACCGATCGGCCACATCTTGCTTCTTTTGTATTGTCTGCATGTACTACTCACTAAATACATGCGCCAGAGTTGCCCAGCGAGATGCTTTGATAAAAACTGTTCATACAAAATGTTTTTTTACCATTTTAGGCCTCAGGAATTAACATTAATAAGGGCCCTAAAGAAATTTTATCAAAAATGTATGTAAACATGGCTGCCAATCTGGCTTCGGACGATGATCTGTTCACCTTTCCTAAAACCACAAATAAATATTTAAAAATAATGCCACGTAAGCGATTGTGTACTTCAGTATCATTTTATAGCTATATAGACTTTTGATGCTGACCAGACGCCGAACACCATTTTGATTAAAGCTTTTGGTATTTTAATTTGATGATATAAAAACTACGGAGCGAGCCACATGCTCGGTAGGATCGGGCTCGATTGAGTAACAGGCCCACGTCATTTACACACATTATTTTGTAAACTATCTCCGGTATGCATCTCCGGTATGTTTAATCTCTTTATTCCATGTTTTTATCTTCAAATGCTTTCACATGCACAGTACTATTGCATTGTGGATGTGGTATCAAACTGTTTTCCATTTCATTTATAATAACACCTTTTGAGCCAGAGGGCAAACATATTAATGTATCGTAGTGGAACTCATTTCAATCACATGTCTCCTCGGCATTCCACTGAACGTTCACGTGATCATAAAGCAACTCATCCAATTTGACTGTATGGACATACTCGTAGTTGCGGCCAACAAGGCGCGATGCTCGTTACTTTGGGGGCACACATCTTAACCTCCATTAAGCCGCGTCATTGCCTGAACTGCGCGCCTCCCACGGTTTCCTACTTGCTACAGACATCACCAATTCAGGCTAACTATTATATTCCTACGACCCGTCCAATTCCCGATCCCGAGGGTGGCATTTCTTGATTGGCTTCTCGCTCTCAAGATGTTTTGCCAATTCAGTGAAGTCGTTTCGAGTCGATTATATTACTCTAATATAAAGATTCAATGTTTTATTTTTTTGGAAAATGTTAATGCGTTTGGTCTGCTGGTTTTGCAAATGGATAAAAAACTATCACGTCTTAGACTTGTTCTAAATTTGGCTAATGTTGTTTCTGCTCAGATTTTGAAGTACTTATTCGTCCTATAGCCTATAGAAATATCTGTTCTTGCTTTAAAAATAATAGGAACATTCACATAAACTTCTCTTCACAAATATCCAACGTGTAAATGTGTGTATTCTGAGAGATTACACGTCCCTGAACATATTTGCATTGAGGAGCGTTTCCGCGACCCGTCCGTGCACGATAAGCCAGGTTTTAGGTTCATTCACCGGCCCTAACCGACCGCCATCGCCATCGTCATCATTATATTTTAATCGCTGTTTCTTATCATAATACATATTTAATAAACAAATCTTTCATCAGATAATGTGCGAAATAAATACTTCTACAATGCTATTTAAATCGAGTCGTGATTTTTCCCTGAAAATAACTTGAAAAGACGTCCCCTATTATTATGTTTGCATTAAATAAACAATGTAAATAAGTAGAGAGAGACAACGCTTTATTCGACGAAAGACGTAATAGGTAATACGGGCTGCTCCACGACAATGCGCGTATTTTGCGTACGGTGGGAAAATCGATCATTCGATCCACCCCAGCTCCTCGAGGAAGGCCAGCAACGCATTGGTGTTACTGACAACCTCGCGTAGGGTACCTGGGTTGCCGATGTACTTTGCCCTGTATGTGGCGACCACCGGGCAGTGTTGAAGCACATGAGCTGCTGTCTCGTCCACCTCCATGCAGGCCCTACACAGCGGACTGTCTGTGACTGCTATGACAAAGAGGTGTTTATTTAAAGACCCGTGGCCAGTTAAAGCTGCCGTAACTATACGCAGCTGTTGTTTGGTTAGTCGGAGAACCTGTTTCGTGATGCGGCCGTCTATAGCAGGGAGTGCTTCCCTAGCCTGCCTGCACTCACCTTGTTCCGACCATAGTTTGTGATGTTGTTCACTGGTGCGTTTCCTTACCAGAGTGCGTAAGTACCCGAAGGGCAGAAGTGGCAAGATGGGTTCAGGTCCCACTGGTGCCTCACTCGACCCCCTTCTGGCAAGTTCGTCGGCTGCATCGTTGCCCAGCGAACCGCTGGGTCCTTTGATCCATTGAATGGTTAAGTTATTGAGGCTACCCACCTCATTAAGGCGCAGGTGACACTCGTATATTAGCCCAGATTCAACTGTGTTGTTGTTCAGAGCTTGCAAAACAGCCCTGCTGTCTGAGAGTATCCGGATCGAGTGGTCCCTAACTTCCCTGGCCATGATGGCCGAAGCAGCCAGAGAAATACCCATGCATTCGGCCTGGAACACTATGTTATAGGCCCCCAATGGTGTGGCTATGCGAATGTTGAGGTCCTCCGAGAAGACTCCAGCACCTGTACACGAAAGACGTAACTATGCACTCCATTTGCATAATATGTAAATTCCAGTGGTTTTTATAGCCCAAATCCTTTTCTAAATTAATTTTGACTACGATATATTCAAACATGGTTTTATTGATGAATTTAAATGGTGAAAAGTGCTAAAATATTCGCGTAATTAACGCTAAAAGAAACATAATATAGTCATAAGGCAGCTGTTAAATATGACAGCTGTCATATCGCAATATGCCTATGTTTTGTCTTGTGTTCGGGAGCATTATTTGCAGCATTCCGCATTCTTTAGATTTTTGTTTTAATTTCTAGGTTGGAGGTTTTGTCATGCGGAATGTTGTACATGTACATACTTTTTGAACAGTCGATTTCCTTTTGTGTTGTTATCGGATTAAGCAAAATTGTGTGGAAAGTAAGAATAAAAAGGTTAAACGCCACAAAATTACGCAATATTTCTGGAAGGAAACGAACATTGCCGTTTACCACAATATTTGGACAATCTTCCTATTTACATCCAAAATAACGTAGAAATAAGCATAACGGCCATAATAAAAGGCTCTTTTGAGCCTCATTCATTGCGTTGCACGGAGCATTAAGTAAGCGATGACAATTACAGTGAGATGATCCCACAATGCCGAGGTTTTCGCATTGTGTTCATGTATTAATGGGACGAGCCTTTCTCGTATTGCCTCTCTCCATTTTCTCTTGTTTTCAACTTTTTATAGTGAATGCATACGATGAAATTGATCGTTAATGAGATAAATGAATTTATCAGATTTTGTTGCACTTAAAACATATAAAGCAGCTTACATGTATTTTGTTATTTTGACCATCAGATTTTCCCACTATATCTCTATATCCCTCGTCACAGCTGTACGGGTTTCCAGTGAATTAATTTATAACGTTTCAATGATAGCTCTTTTTTTAACGTCTGTTGTTTCGTGTTTTATTGTCACGGTTTTCCTATACGTATGTGTGTTGTTGCCTTCGATATGAATGGTAGGGTCATTATAGTAGCGACTGATCAATGCATGGACACGTTCCAGACGAAGGACTGTCTGACAGTTTGACTTAAATAAAAACTTATTTAAGTCTACGACTTTCTACTCTCTTAAAATTAACAACTGACGCATAATGTCGTGTTTTTTTAATGAATTTAAGTAATTAAACAATAATGTGGGTGCGTTGTTACAAATGTTAGGAATATACAAATGTTTGTCAAAGGCTATACACGCACATTAATAAATGTGCGTGTAGCCATTATTCCATTCCTATTAAATTCTGCATTCAACCTTTTATAAGAATGTTCAAAATTATACGAATGTCTACAATAGATTGTAATATTGTAAGAACATTACTTTCACAAAAAAATGGCAATATCAACTTGAAGGTATTCAATCATACTATAAAAAATAATCCGTTACCTTTTACATTAATATCTAACAAAAACTCACTACATAGTTAATATTCTCTTTGTATGAATGATTAATAAAAGATAGGTTAGAATATGCCAGCCATGCCTTTCTGGCCGGACGATCACCTCCGCGAAGGTCGAGGCTTTATTTATAACCTAACAATGTCATGCTCATCCTTAAACCTGTACGACCGTACGCACGAATTTCACTTGGAATTCTTAGAACTTGTGGTATCGTTATTTGATATTTATTGCCTTTTCAATACTTGATTGTTCCGGTCATCTAAATTCATTATCCTAGGAAAATCTTTTTTTGATACGTGTGACTGGAATCATTTGTAGAATTCGTTGAGAATTAGAATTCTCTCAATCAAACACCACTGCAACTCTAGTACATGAAAGTAATATCAATAAACTTCAATTCATGTTCGTCATCTCTACATAAAGGCAAACCAATTAAGAAGCAAAGAATTGCACAATAAACATTACCATAACAAATTGAATCATGCAAAATAACATATTAAGACAAACTTGTTGTGCCTTGCATAAATTGCACAATCGGCTGCAAGGAAGCCTTAACAGTTGACTGGTCGTTGTTATCAGAACTCACCTGCAAGGGGCTTTGGAAGCCTTACGATAGGTTCGACGCTCCCAGTATCGATTCTCTTGCTAATTATACATTGTTTAACCCCACCTTACAGCATATTGCAAGCTAGTGTAGAGTTAGCCAAATTAAAAAGAAAAAAAAACTATTGGCGGTAAAGGATGTTTGAATTTCGAAGGCGTACGTAAAGAATATGTAGGTAATTTGACAATTATAGGTTGGTTGATTTTGTTGGTGGCTTGCTGTCTATTGTATTGCTCTAATTTACTTATGGTCACAGTTCCTTCAGAAATCGTCATCAACGACTTGCTTACAATTTTAAGGCATTGAGAATTCATGCAGCATTTTCACATTCTGCTCGTAAATTACTTGCAATTTACTTGCAGACAGCCAGTCTTGTTTTTGCACAGACAATACATTATTGCAGGGCACTAAAAGCTCACGTAGATAGTGTCTGTAAAGCTAGACTATCAATTTAAGTAAGTCTAGGTGGGTTTAGCATGTACTATTGTCTGGAGCATTTTATTTTACGCTTCATGTGAATAATCTTGTAGTGAATGCTGTTTTGTCTAGCAGACGAAAAAGATTTTGAAGGCAACAAAACATTTTTACTTGAGAAATATTTTTCTCTTATTTTTCAGATCTATGTGTTTTTCAATGTCGTTAACGAGCTCAAGACATGCACCTCTGTGCATCCAGAAGTAATTCTTTTCGCGTTTTGCTTCATTTTGGTACCCTTGGTCCTAGACCATTTTATATTCCTCATTAACTTCAAGGCATATACGTTCATCCCAATGATTTCATCAACACAACAAAATGAAATGCTAACTATTCAGTTTACATGTCTAATTGTTACACGTGGCTTGCTGACTAGAGGTTTTGCACCAACATCGGTTTAAAGTTGTTTAAAGATTAGTAGTTTTCTTGCATGCAGTTAAGAATAAAGAAAGGGTGCAGTTTTTTGCAGCTAACGGTGTTGGATATTCATTTTAAGTACAGCTTAGAAGTTGTGTTTTATAAGAAAGTTCTAGCTCTCTTAAATCTTTTAAGTCAGCACAACTCTTGACTGGCTTCGGGATTTCATGAATAAACTTCAAAATGGAGCAGTATCGCCATGATTTAGAATTTTTGACGGGTATTTGCTTTTACACTGACAGACAAAACACTCTTACCACATGCACGTGGTGGATGCACAATTCTATATATTGCTTTTTCTGGCAATAAAAGTACCCAAATAAACTCTTTAACAACATTTACAATCCCACAAGATAAACAGACCACAACCGTCCATACATTAGGAACACTCGTTTAAAATCAGGAGGATCGTATTCTTCCTATACTTATGTACCATCAGGTCAAATTCCTTTGATTTACGATTGTTTTACGGTTCTACTATTAGCTAATACAAGAATACACCTCCACCGCTATTAAAGTTTTATTTGTAACGTAACATGGCATAATGAATGATGTTTTGTGCGTTTTTTTACTACGCCATTATTGTCTTCGTCCTATTGATTCCTTATTGAAGGATCGCGTGTTAACTTTACTATGTCATTGTTTGTTTATAAAGCTTTATATAATTTGGGAACGTGTGTTTAGTTGCTTCACGACAGTAGTTAGTATGACTTTGGTTATGTGGTATTCTTGTACGTTTGGAAACTCTTTTTTGTCTTTTCCTTACGTTACAAAAAAAAAATAACCGAGCAGGTAACACCGGAGCTTATTTAAGTTGAATTGTTACTGTTTTTATAGGTATTTATGAATTGGTAATTCTTCCTCTTCCAAACCTTATTCTCTTCACCTTATTTCCAAGTTCCAAGTTTCCATATGTACAATTTATTTCACATAAACTTGTCGTTACGGAATTCTTGACGAAATATTATCGTTTACAACATCCGTGAGTCATTTAGCTAGAACAAGTGATAAGGCTCATAGCAGTATATATGTACTTCTAAAATTATTGATTGCTTCGTTGTACTCTTATCGCTTCGTTGAATGCTATCGGCTATATCATCGATTACGCGCCCTTCTTGAAGGAGGTCGGTGTGGACTGGATAATGGGTGCGGCTATTAGTTAAAACGTTATTACTGGAATGTTCATCAGGTATTTACAAGAACAGATGTGAGTGGAAACGAAGGATGCCCTAGGGATTGGATTGGTAATGTTCTTCTGAAAAGTCAGGTGCCTAGTACTCGCAACCGGCGTGCGTGTATGACCAGATGTATAAACGAGGCAGAAGGAGTATGTAAGGGTCGTAGCAGGTGGCGTTCTGTAGTTTCTATCTACCCCCATGGGAAAAAGCGTGAGTTTATGTATGTATGTATGTATGTTCACCATCGTTTCCTTTTTCTGTAACGCCAATCTCAACTACAGGTGGCTTTCTGAATCCACCACTTTTCTGGTCAGCTTAATATTACACAGCTAACGGACCAATCCTAGTTACAATTCTCTTACTTCACTTCTCATCCCAACCAAAGAGGCCAGAAACTTAAATAAATAAACTTCTTGGTTAGGGGTTTAGCTGAAGCTCTTGCTGAAAATTTACACAGAACTCTCATCACTCAGAAACCCTGTGCTATTGAAAAGTACTTTACAAGAACGGGAATAAGCCAGATAACGGAAAATTTAATTGCACACTATAAATATTAGCAGGGTAAGTAATAAGGTTCATTTATGATGACAAAGTATTCTTTAGAAGATTATTTATTTGAATGAGTCTTAATCTGGCCCAACTGAAATCACTCTATGTTTTTTGTTCTACAGAATCATGGTCGGTTCGGCCCTTAAATATGCAAATTATTGTCGTGCAAGTAAGGACGTCTACTTGAAATAAATTTATTTAAAGATAATTGCTAGAAAAACGGTGGTACTCCCATTGCTGTGGTGCTTAAAATTCATAAAAACATGAACGACTCCGTAATAAATGTTAAATATTTATTATTTAAAGGATTGAAGAGATAACCAGCAGCCTAATTGCCTAACACATTTTCGTAAACGATTACGACTAATCTGTTTGAATTTGATAGTTCAACAACATTCATTGCGTTATTTATATCGTTGAGCAGAATTTTTATCGAACTTATAAAGCAATGGATAAGCAATCTGTTTCAAAACGATTCAGATTTCAATTGATTATGTATTACGCAATTAGGGTACAGGTTCTGCACGCGTAAAATTACACTCAAGTGACTCGAGAAATCTGTTTTACGTTTTCACATTTTGGATTTACACCAAGAGAGAGTAACTTTTCCGAAAAACATCTACACTTAAATTTATAAGGAGGTAAAGTTTGGCTGTACGGAGAAATCTCTGGAAGTGCTGATCCGATTTCGAAAATTCTTTCACTAGCAGAAAGCAACACTATTGCTATTATTATATTTATAAGGGATGTTTTATAGTATAGTTGATTACAAAGCGGGCGAAGTCGCAGGCAAAGGCTAGTTGTTAAAAATAAAAGTGATCTAAAAAGAACGAAACAGGAAACAATTTTCAGATGGAAATCAAGACAGTACATTCGTAATAATGGTCAAGTTAAGCCGTGGTACGAGCACGGCTTGGCCATTTGACTATTTTTGTAGTTGCCATTGTTACTTTTTTGTTGTTCCTGGCATCCACATGGTATACAGGCATGTGACCACGGCTGTACCTTGACCATTTTTGTACAATAGGTATTAATTGTACAGCCGGCGGCGGTGCGCCGTTCGTAGCGCAGTCTCACTTTTGCTTGTTTTTAGCAATTTGCATATATTTATTTACTCAGTGAGTATGATATATGTATACACATCTGTAATGTGCTCGTCAAGAGCTTTCTTTTGATACCAAATATGCCATCATTTTCTAAATTTAAATTTTTTTGACGGTCTGAAAATTACGTGTCATTTCACCCGGACCATTATTACGAATCTACGAAGATACCTCATGAAAATTGGTTCAGTAATTTAGGCGCTACGGTGGAACAGAACGTTAATACAAACATATATACATAGACTCCTAAAATCATAACCCTTCCTTTTGCCGTAGTCGGGTAAAAAGGAAAATATTGTTGAAAGTTTCCTTGGGAAAACTTTATCAATGTTTATCTTCTTTGTATGTGCACTCTCAACATTTAACGTGTTTCGCAATAAATTCTCACCCCTTGAAGACATTGCACCCTCGATCAAGTAGTCTAATAAATCAAAGTTTGTCTAGCGTAAGTTGTGTGCGTGCAAACTAGTTTGCTAGTACTAGTAATATCTAGCGATAGATGACAGCATACACTGCACATACAAGAAAATATTATTCAATATCGATATTTAAACTGTAAATAAAATGGTGATGAAGGGACGTGTTCTAGTTTGAGACACAGCGGGGTTTTTGCATCGAGCCGTAACTTGGATGTCTTCTTTTTATATTTTTTTTTTAGGTGAGAGACTAACGAAAACTTACTGAGTATATTACTTATTCTGTGCAATTTTCCCCCACGCGGTTCTCAGTTATCTGCATTCAGCTTCCCAAATCAGTGTGCCATATGCACACTTAGTATTGTTCCCAAGTTCCTCGCAAACTTCGGACAAGAGGGATACATCGGGGTAACCTTTGCCGCCTCTTCAACATTTAGAACTAGCGCGGTATGAAAAAAAGCATCGTTTTCTCCAAAAAAAGGCAATTTTTTTTTTTACTTTATTTCTGTCTACATTTCTCTTAAGATGTCAAACTGCCTTGTACTTAGTTGTGTCTGAAACTTAACTTCGTGGAACTGCTAAGAAGTTTCCAAGTCCTAAATAAGAAATCTATCTCAAATAAAGTTGGAAGTGGAACAGGCTCGAAACTCTCATCGCTTCAGAACTTTTCTTGTATTATATTTATTGACTCATCCGGATGTTACTTTTTGAGATAAATACTCCGATTATCTAGTTTGTTGTGTAACGAGCGACTCACAGAGACTATGGAAGGCCTTAAAATATAATATTAACAGGTGTGATTCCCATGATCATACTTATGACCAAGTTTCAGCAATATAGTCCATATGATTCAAGACACAATCATTCAACAATCACTAGACAAATTGAAATCCAATTCGTTTTCAAGTGCCTTGTCAGTGAATATTTACATTGAGTCGTCTGCTCCTGACGAAGGTCGGCCCTGGTAGTGGTATGTTATCGTAACTCATAGCTGACAGCGACCCGTGCCAGTATCAGCATGAATATTTATGACCGTTGCCATGCACCGTGTTTTGTTTGCGAAACGTGGGTGCTATGCTATGTCGCCATGATGTCGGTTCATTTTTCGATGCAATGGAAGCTTGATTTGCAAGTTTGGTTGGTGAGGTTAAAAATATAATGGATGTAAGGGATTAATTGTTTTGATTCCTGAAAGGTTTGTTTGGGGATAGGTTTTGAGAAAGCTTTTAGAAGTTGAGGATTCGTGAAGGTCCTTCAGTTCTTTGGCTTGGGTGCTGTCTATAAAGGCGTCATGTTAAAAATGATCGATTTTCTGGCACAATGGCGAGTTTTTGATAAAAAGTAGTCAGGAAACTTAGTTCCTGGTAAGTTAGCTCTATGAATTCCTCATTTTGTCATAATATGGCTCCAGTTTACAATATGGGCAGTATTCTCAATGACAACAAGGCCTACCGTTCCGCTAGGCGGTATCGAGATCACACGGCGTGCTCCATTTCCTACTCATTGCATAATTCAATCGCATTGCATACGAGAATCGATTTTCACTTTCGTGTGCATTGGATTCCATAGAAATGTTTATTTTAAATGCTTTCCCAAGATCGAAACTGACAGTGGGCAACTGGTTTTACTTTGTTACAGTCAGTTGAGTACAATGTATGGAATTATTTGTAAGAATATGCAGTATTTTGGTAAATAGCTGATTTTCACATCCTCCAGTGTGTTGGAGTTTATATTATGCTAGCTTTTGCCCTTGGAGTTCGGATACAAAGGATCCTGTCCTAACCCAGGTCATGGTTCACTGGGGTGCCAATTTCATGGCAATCAAAGAGTAACAAACAGAGAGGTGGTTACTTTCGCATTTATAATGCTAATATGGATGACGCCCAACCATTTAGACCTTCACGTTTTGCTGTCGTGATGATCACTTCCCGCTACATCGAGTAGGTTTCCCATTCATTGACCCTTTGAGTAGGATGAGACGCAACATCTGTCATCTCAAGATTAATTAAACATACAATACGTACAGTATTCATTAGCTTATTAAACCGTCAAGTCTCTATTTCGAGAAACAAACGCAAACTTACTTATTTCTGCCATTGGAAGTAGAGCTGTAAATTCTAAGTAATAAGGTATACAGTAACGGAATCGAAGAGTGGTGAATGTTGAAAAAGAGGTTGTGATCGGATGTAGGTTCAAATATTAAAAGCAACGGTACTCCGCCTCCCTGCAGCACGAACTCACGGAGTTTCACCGTATTGAGATCGTTGCATTGTCGCTAGTCTTATAAGGCGGTGTCACCTTTGATGTTTAAGTATATGTTTGTTTATATGTACTTTATGTAATTTATTTGAGAAACGATTTACCTCTTCTACTCATGAATGACAAATGCAAAGGTGAACGATAGATTTAACACGGCAAGCTTCACTGTAGCATCTATCGAATTGAGAGTCTATATTTTTATAGAAAGATTAAATTATTTGCGGAAACGAATGGTTTACGAGAGAAAAAACAACTTTGTTTGTTTTTTTTTTCACATGGGAACCCCCCTGTGAAAAAAACACTACCCCCCAAAGCCACCCCTTAAATCGATGAATGATATACTGAAGTCCTAACTTTAATACAACAAAAATAATATCTTAATCATACTTGGAAACCTTCAAAAGCAAATCCAATATTTTTTTTCCCCAACCCGTACCAAGCAAAGGAAACAGCAGTAAGCCGTGCACTCATTCTGAATGTCAATAGGTGTCTGACTCACGCATGCCACAACCACAATCACCTGCACGCTCCTCTATGATTGCAGCTGTTAACTATGGTTGTTACAAACCATTTACATTGCCGCTTTTGTTTAGACGAAAGTGTCAAGCATTCGTATCTAATCGGAGATGTATTAAGAAGATTGTGATTCAATCGTTGCATTTAGAATTTATTATTGTTTTTTGATACCGGTGTTAATGTTGATTCACTGCTTTATACATTGATATTGTTGGACAGATTATCTTATCTAGTACCTGATTCATATTTCCAAGCATAATCCGTGTTGAATCTATTGAATTGAACGTATTGAACCTATAGAATACTGGAAATAAAAGATTTGCCGCAGTTTTCCGAGAAAATTAAAATTAAACGTGTCTTTGCAGAATTTGTTAGTAATCGCCAGGGACCGAATTACCGTTATTTTTTTTATAACGATACCAATTACCGTTATGTTAACGATAAAAAAGTAACGATATTAATAACGAAACCCATTAGTCAGTTAACGTTATCTAACTACCAGTATTAGTACCGGTAAAAGTTACTATTCTTTTACCGGTAATTTTTACGCCTATCTCTTTCTAACAATGACGGCCGAGAGACAAGCATCTTTCGGTGTTAACGTTTAAGGGTCGACTATAGCTACCTTTGTTTTCTGTCAAAATGCAGTTGTGTATGTTGATATCGGAACCATTGATACGACATTACGCCCATTCTAGTCTATCCACTAGCAACTGCTAACTCTAACACTTAAACGAAGGACATTCATTCGGAGTAGTAATATTTTTGACAGAATTAAAAAGGTATAGCTGACAAAGAATATATACGACAAAGTACGTTAGAGAGTAAAAAAATCTTTTAAAATCAACGCGAGTTAAACTAACCACCGTCTATGTTTTCTTTGGTGAATAATCACAGATAAAGAACTATGGCGATTTTTGTTTAAGCTACGTTTTAGGATAAAAAAGTGATATGTGAAAAAAAAAATTAAACTTTATTTGAAAACATTAATTAAAATATTCACTAAAATATATTTTAATTTCTTATTAGCACTAACTAACACTAACTAATCAAAAACAGTACTGTTTTTACACTAAAGGATTTATATTTTAAAATTCTAATTGTCTAATTATAATCATACGCCATGATTATTAGTATGAGTTTCTGAATTCAAAATTGCACCCAAAATCACGGTCCATATTTTTTTAGGAAATGTTGTTTATTTTTTCAATGTATTTTTTTAAGGTAAATTTAATCATGGTCTGGCAGTTTGAGTAATTTATGCGGCCTACCCAAATATCCTATCTTTTGTATTGTTCGTCGAATCGTTGAGCTCCTTAGTTCTGAGTTGAGCTGCATAATGATTGACAAATGCGTGCACTGACTGGACAGGTCCACTTATTCTGTGTGGTTATTTCCTCTAAGGACCGTTTCAGACACCAATCTAATGTCTTCACATGATCTGACCAAGATTATGACTAGACTTTAAAAGAGACTGTGACCTCTGAGTTTGTTTCGGCCTTTCTACTCAGAGTAGTCAGATAGGAAACGCCGATCTCATCTAGGTTTTAAAATACGATTGACGTCTACTACCTACAGAAATAAAATAATTGATAATTTATCATTCACATTAAAATAGAAACTTATGTTTTTGGTTTCCCAGTAATCAAAAATTTTTGTTAGTAGAATGAAGTAACGGTTTTATTTTAAAAGTATCTATTTCGTCTATATATTTATTAAAGTAAAACTATTGTTTTCTCTGACCAAGCGGACTGATAAATCATCATCATGCTTTTCTAAATATTTATTGTTGATGAAATATTTTCTAATTGTGCTCGTTTGTTCCCGGACCTGGGTGCCACTGCCAATTCACCAGAGCTTTCTTTTTGTAGCTCTTATTGAGCTACAAAACGTATTATTAGTATTATTCCAGGCCACTCAGAAGTATTGCAAAAAATGATTTCATGTAAGACAGACTGGCCAGTTATAGTCTATTTCAAAATTTCCCTCCACATTGTTTGCGAGTTAATTTAAAATATCTTGTCTAATTAAAAAAATGGATCTGCGCCGGTAACTTTTTCGCGCTATGATTTTTTACGATTTCAAGTGTTGCCTGAAACAGGAAGAATCGTACGATATACTTCAAATGACATTCATGGATGAAGGCCCTTCTAAGGCAACCGTGTATCGTTGGTATAACGAATTCAAGCGGCTAACTTTGGGGGATGAAGAAAGGAGTGGTCGCCTTTTTACGGCTGTTACGGAACAAAACTTGCTAGCAGTGAACATTTTAATTCAAGACAATAGGCAAGTAACGTATCAAGAGATTCATCACATACGGCAGGTTCGATCGGGAAGCCTTCACGAAATACAACACGTGCGTCTTCGCGTGAGGAGGATAGTTTCACGCTGGTTGCCGCACAACCACACCGATGCTCAGAAGCAGGCCCGGGCGGAATGGTGCCGTGATATGATAAACAAATTTGCAGCAGGCTCGTCTCGGCGTGTTTACGAAATTATAACAGGTCAGCGGTTTGGGTGTTGCGTCAAAGTGAAGCGATCTAGAAGCGCGGGGTAACATTTTGATTGCGAGCTTTTTTAATTTGACTGGCTACTTGGTGTCAATTCCTTTACGGAACCAAAGAAGCATCAACGCTGAATGCTTGGCAGAAGTTTCCTCTGGTGTGCGCAACAAGCGACCAAACAGAGCTCCGCGGGCTACTGCTCCACCATGAAACACGCCTTCGCACACCGCACTTAAAACGAGGGACTTGCTGGACAGCACGCTAGTCAAACTCCTAGGTCACCCTCCTTACAGTCCTGACCTAGCACCGTAGGACTTCGTTTTATTTCCGAAAATAAAAAATCCGCTCAAAGGGATATACAATTTTCATCTCCGGAAGATGCGGTTTCAGCGTTCGAATAGGCTGTAAACGAAGTGTCTACTTCGGACTGCAAAAAGTGGTTCGAAAACTGGTTCAGACGCATGAAACTTTGTAAAGAGGCTAGTGGAGAGTACTTTGAAAAGATTAAAAAAAAAAAACTTAAAGAACCCCATAGTCCCACGTATTTGTAAGTTTCGTTTGTTTTTAGTAAGTTTTGGTAAACTGTTGTGAAGTCGAATCAAGTTATTATATGTATTAATTCGCTGAACTGTGGGAAGTGTGGAATTAACTCTGGAATCTAGAAATACAGCATAAACAAAACAGTAATTCTGAAACAGTACTTCCTCCCTTTCTGTCATATATTTAGCAACAAGGTGGCTCAGATTAAAGTTAATGTTATTTAAATTTATTTTTCACAACAACCATTGCAAGTAATAATAATAATAATTTATTAACAAACAAATGTGGGTACATCTCATCTATCCTAAACAAAAAACAATGTACAAAGTTTAGAGTATTTTAAAGATAGAGTAAACGACGATGTCTGTGCTAGTATTAACTGTGTGACAGACACCGGGCGCCTTCCTCCTACATGTCCTCCTAAACATCACGTTTAATGTTTTATTGCACAATGTGCAAGTAAATGTTAAATGATTTTATTTCTGTACAAACACTTAAACGTCAATACTATTTTAAAAGCTAGATGAGATCGGCGTTTCCTGTCTGTCTACTCTGAGAAGAGAGGCCGAAACAAACTCAAAGGTCACAGTCTCTTTCAAAGTCCAGACATAATCTTGGTCAGATCATGTAGATTGGTGTCTGAAATGGTATTTTGCGAAAAGAACCAAGCAGATCGAGTGGACCTGTCCAGTCAGTGCACGCATTTGTCAGTCATCATGCGGGTCAACTTAGAACTAAGGAGCTCAACGTTTCGACGAACATTATCAAAGAAAGTACATTTAGGTAGTCCGCCTGAGTTACTTAAACTGCCAGAATATGATTAAAACTAACAGAGAAAAAAAGACATAAATGTATTAAAAAAACACATTGTCTTCACATTCACAATAATTATAATAATATTACAAAGTAAGCTTTCATATCATTTTATATAGTATATGTTTAGTCATCAATGTCAATGTGTATATAATAAATAATCTTGGTCAGCTCATTTGAGGACCATGTTGACTGGTGTCTGAAATTGTATTTTGAAGAAAGTACCAAACAGATAGAGTGGACCTGTCCAGTCAGTGCACGCATTTGTCAATTATCGTGCAGCTCAACTCAGAACTAAAGGAGCGCAACGATTTGACGAACAATACAAAAGAAAGGACATTTGGGTAGGCCTCATGAAGTACTAAAACTGCCAGACCAGTAAAAGTAACTGAAAAAAAAAAACGATGACCCATACAGTCCTCACATTCGCAAAATTAAAATAATATAATACTTTAAACAGTAAATACTCATGTTATTGTTTATGTCAAAATATGTAAAGGTATAGGAAAAAAAAAACTGTATATTAGTTGATTCATTGTTTTCTTTGAAAACCTTGAGATATCGGTACACTTTGTTGCACTTCTTTCGGCCCATAATAATATTTTTACTAAAGCAGTTGCATTAGGAAAAATATAATTAGTTGAAAATAACGCGTTGCTTGTGTGCCGTATGATTATGAAATGAAACACGCGGGAGCGCGTGACGTCTCGTATTCGTATCTTTCCGATCGTCGCAAGCGTAACAATAACGATAAATGCTAGTGGTTGCCGCTCCGCTTACAATACAAGAACCGAACGCATAGCACGCGGCGTCCGTTTCGGTTTGGCAACGTCGCATCAGATCTTGCTAGATTTTAGCGAAATAACGCTATTAGTAACGGTATTTTGATACCGTTAAATCCCATGACTTAACGTTATTTGTAACGTTAAGTATTTAACGTAACAGAACGAAATGTTTTGGTTATTATACCGGTATTTTTTTAGTAACGGTAACTGTCCCTGGTAATCGCTACCGTTTAGAGTTATTACGCAAGCCCATCGATTTCTAATACTTTACCTTACAGTATTTCAATGACAATGGTATTCAAAGAAAATAAGAAATACTATCTTTGTGAATGTTTGAGTTCTGTTTGCTGTGTTTTTGCATATTCGATGACATTCCGAGTTAGAGCTGAATGCAAAATCAGTCACAAATAAGTATTTTAAATTGTTCATGAATTATGATCACAACAGCTAGTAGAATAAAGTTGGCTTTCACACCTGATTAGGGAAAAATTAATAGTTATTCATGTTGTTATTTTTAATTTAAATGTAAATGAAAGAAACAGCACCTAATGCGTCACTGTTTATCAGTGAACACCTTATAAATTACCACTTCACTCTCAAATAAAATTAAACATCCTATCATTATCTCATAAGAATGACATTTCTCGAAGCGCCGGCGCAATTGAATGGACCAATCACGGTCGCATGCGCCCGGTCCTGTGAGTATAGTCACCGATAGAGGAAATACTCCATCCATACAAGGGTCGACGCCTATTACTGGTATTACTCAAGCTAATCGAATGTTTATTTATTCATTACTATTATTCTAACTCAATCCAGCTTGATCTAATCGTTATTTATTAATAGTTAATAGATTAAGTGGCTGAATGTTTCTAAGCCCTAAAAGTGTTTGTTTACCTGGTGGCTACTATTTTCTTGTCAATCTCGACCACTGAATTGGAATTCGAATAACTATTCAAAGCTTCTAAATATGGGTTTAAAATTTTCCCAGTAAATGTCGCCGTATCTAATTTCGTACATGCTGGTAATAGTGTATGTTTAGCGATGAATACAAAAAATACAAGTTAAAACACGATTAATTTCCCTTACATAATTATCGATACTCGAAAGTCAAATTGGCAGCGTAGACAAGTTGTAAAATCCGCCATAGCGTGCAGTTATCACGTACAATCGATTACTCACTGCGCCCGCGCCGATGGCAACAATGGCGACGCCTGCGCATTGTGGGTGCGGAAGTTGTGCAGGAAGCCGGCCAGTGACTGGTGACACCGAGACGTAACCTGTGCTACGTAGCGTGGTTGACGTCATTCTCATTCATTGGGTGATCGTTGATTTTCGTAATGAGCAGAGAAAACTGGTTTTCTAGTTGCATTAAGAACCAAGAGCAAACTATCATTAGAACGAAGTACCTTCTGACCTAAACTTGTGGCAAGGTTTAAAGCAATAAAGCCTTCTTGAATTATTTACCTCAATTTCAGTTACACACCGTTCTGAATGCATACTTAGAAACTGGCAATCTAATCAAATAACTTGAAAGTATATCGACGCATCGATTCTGATTCATTGATGCTACGCAACTAATCGCAGGTTTGTTGAACTTACATTGATTGATATTTTCTACCAGCGGAGCGAAAAATTACATGCCAACAAAACGCAAATAACTCGCATGTTCCGTCCTATTTATATGTATTACAACATCGCCTACATGCCAGACAGCCTCTACATTATAGATTATAGCCCAAGTAAACTTCTCAAGTGGTTTCGATATAAAAATCAAACCTCTCGAACGTTTAGCATACAGTCCTTTTTGTTTATTGGCACTCTGACAGACCGCTGTAATAACACCACGGACAGGAAAATCTTATTATAAAGTAATTCAGTAGCTGAGCTAAGCACTTACACGTGTCTGTCTATGGAGTCTGTTTTGACAGGTATACCGAGACGTCGTTCTTTGCTCGCACCGTTATTCAGAACCAGCTTCTACTTATCTTGATGACATGATTGACATCGTTATCAATCCGACGCAGCTTTTTCCTGTCCCATTTATCATTTACAGTTATAGATTGCACTTTTTCATTGTCTTCTTGTTCAAGGTTGATATGGATGTGATACATACCATTTTTATCAGTTCGTAATAACTCTTCTTCTCTATCAAAACTCTGTTTATAGTTAAGAATTGGCCGTCTCATTGACCTCTTCAATATTTTTGGCCGGTATAAATCTATTACGTTCAATCAATCTTGCTTCGTTGATGTCATTACGTCTGCTATTGAGCACAGACTTTTGAAGTGGTTCTAAACTTGCGAAATGATTTCTGAGAAGAGCTTATTAATAACAATTTTGAAGGTCGTTGAAATTATATCTGACGATTCGATGGAACTATGGAAGGAAGGCCAACTGCCAGATGGGTGGACGACCAAAAGGTTGCAGGAAAGACCTGGATGAGACTCGAACAGACCAGGGAAGCATGACGTAAAAGGGAGAAAGTCTATACTCTGCAGTGCGTGGAACAAGAATTCCAATGATGATGATGGAAAGAACCCAGAAGAAAACAGTAAAGATATAGACCAGAAAGGATTTCTTCTATTAATTTTGTTAGACGTCGTTGACATTATAATGTACGCATGAATTCGCACTGCGTCGTCGACTTTGTTTCCGTTTCCTCTCGAAGCCTTATAAGTACCGTGTGAAGTTTTACAATACTTTTTAATATTATTCTTAATGCATGTCTCGAATTTTGTTAGAGTTTGCACTGAATTTTTTGTGTCCAGAGGATACGATTTATTCGAGAATGAAATATTTTTAAAATGTGACATTTATTCAAGTCAGAGATATCAGCAAAGCTTTTTTGATCCTTAGCTGGAACAACACGGCTGGTATTAAATAAATCGTTGTTTTTTTTTAATCTAGTCGGCTCTTCGATGAGATTACAGGATCTAAAGACTAAATGAGGTGTCTTGCAAAATATAGTATAAACATATAGTAATAAATCTTCTCCCAATGTGTGTTTGCTAGATGAGACCCCACCTAATTTCGCCGAGTTACGACCACAGAGTAGGTAAATAAACCATGTTACGACACGCACATCACACAGATAGATCAAAATAAATAAACTCTCTGTTATCCGGAACAAAATGATTCATACGACATTATATAAATATTCCGGGCGCATTAATTATATTTACACTATCGGCACACCCGCGGTAAAGGTCAAGGCCACTACCAGGGTCACCACCTTTGACTATTAAATCACTATGCACTACATAATTACATGTACAGGTTATCAGTCTTATATGACAATGAGAGATTTAGATATATCTAAGAACATTTCAGGATGTATGATGTCTTCCGATGTTATATTTTTCCGGTTCCTTTTACTAGCTTGAAGGCGGCAGCGAAATTTCGTTTTAAAACTTCTATTTTTAAAGAACTGTCTCGTGCAGCCGTAAAATTTTGTTTGCCTTTTTGAAATGCTCTTCGGATGAGCAATTAGAAATACTCTCGGGACAATCGCTGCCTCTTATCCGGTTGTTTTTATGTACCATCTCCTAATTACTTCATTCTTTGTCTATTTTTGTGCCTGCTAACCAAGTAGCAGTGCTTTGTACTCTTCATCAATTATCGTGGTTTACTCGTATTGTGATGTACAAACATACACTGATTTCCTTGGGATTATTAAACGAACAAAATATTTAACCCGTGCCTTTGACACGTTGAACAGATTTTGGATTTAGAGAATTCGGTCTCAAGAATTGTATCACCACTTTCTGGTCTTACGCGAAACAACTGCCAACTCGTAAGAGGCCAACAAGATTTTTGGAACATGACGTCATCATTATTCAAGTAGTCGTTTTTGTCCATCCACCTGCCATAACTTCTTAGTAAGATAATGCAAGCACGACTTCGGACTACTTAAAATCCTACTTACAATCATCAAAAAGTAGTACTATGCATACCATACCCATACAAACAAAAATCGATCTACAAAAACTTTTGAACGCGAGTGTTAATTCGCCCTCATAAAATGACGTCAATTGGCACGAAAGCCACAGCTATTAAATGGCACAGTGACATCATTGCAAGGTGCGTAGGCATATCAGTGCAATTTGATGTGAACAATCGTATTACTTCCAGTTAACCAGGGCTAATGTGTTAAGCAAGTTTACGAGCGGATTGTTCCTCGTAAACCGAGTACTAGATGATATTAAGTGCAGTTCTACCTAGATCTAGGTCTTGACTAGGTTTTATTACTCTTTTACCTGCACATAGGATGTGCCCTGTTACCTCTCATCAGAGGCGAACTAGACAACGATGTGTGAATGCTTGTGAGTCTTCTATAAGACTTCGCCTTACCGTAGCTTTGAGAGCCAGCTATCAATTGTTTCGTAATCCACTTTATTATTTTCGTTTACTTTACGTCGCCATCCGTCTGCCCTTTTACCAACTTGTTAAAGTTGTCTTATCATCGTGTTTCTTCCGTACATCTTCATCAGCAGTTATCTCAGTATTTCATCCCCTTTCTATCCCTTACAACTTTTACACAAACCCATTCATTCATTCATATCCTGCTTTTTAGGGTTCCGTACCACGAAAAGGAAAAAAAGAACCCCTATGGGATCACTTCGTTGTCTGTCAGTCTGTCAAGACCCTTTTTCTCAGGAGCGCGTGGAGGTATCAAGTTGAAATTAATATGAATTACGTTGCTCTACGGTCCCTTATAGCTCTATAAAAATCAAGCTTCTAAGTCAACGCAATAAATAATAGTACGGTGATTTAGATAGATAGATAGAATACTCTTTATTATGTACACCTTATAAATTATAGACAGAGATGAGATGTAGAAATTTTACATTGGGTGACACAATGGTGATTTAAGCGATATATTTTGATACTCTCAAAAATCAAAACCTATACTTACGGTACATCCCGTTAACCTAGAATCATGAAATTTGGCAGGAAGCACGGTTTCGCAGCACAAGTAAAGAAAAAAGTTCGAAAATCGTTAATTTGTAGTTTTATTACGAATTACGAACTTACTTCGATAAACGTCAGGTTCAATTCTCCCACTGCAAATAGTGGGAGAATTGAATCTGACGTTTATCGATTTACAGATGAACATGTTTTTCAACTGCAGTGTAAAAAAAATATCGTAGGATGAATTCATTTCAACTACAGAACCCTTCATTGTGCGTGGTCCGACACGCACTTGGCCGGTTTTTTGTACTGAAAGCACAAAATAATAGCATACATTTCAAGCTCACCAAGCTAAGCTAACAGATAAGTTGCTCCCCAAATTGCCCGAGTCCTGAGTGGCTCATAATGACCACAGATACACAAACAGAAACACTAATTGCCCATGTGGTTAGCACATTTATTAAATTCCTCACTCATCATGAATATGAATGAGCAATGTCATTTACAGTCAACTATTATACGTAATTGATGAACGAGTGACGTTCGTAATAATCGCAATTAGTTAATTGGCGCATCAGTTTGTATTATGACATTATAGGCAATCAGGCAATTATGAAATGACATAAGCCTAATGCGTAGGTCCCCTGAGGTAAGGCTCAGTTACTTCTCGCAAAGGTTTAGTAAATAATGGAGCCTCTACTTAAAAGAATAACGGTGGTTCCCAGAAAGCAATGTGAATATTTCTGCTCGCGTATTGATTTGAATGCTATGCAGCCCTTCTTCAGCGGAAGTTAAGTGAATAGGCCAGTATTAACCTCTTTTTATTCAGTATCAGTTCCATCAATAGCTTTTAGGAAAGCATACGATCAAACTTATAAAGCAACAAACCGTTTCATGATTTTTATTTGTTGGCATTCCTATGTCATTTTATCACCAGAAAACGCTCTGACAATAACAATTTCGCTCTAACTAAGATTATCAAAACTCCTTATAAGACTATATGAGACCTTAGCGAATCTCGAATCTCAGGCCATCTGAAACAAAATCACGTTCTTAGGGCGTTGCACCGCACCAAAAAAGCTAGATTTCAGCTATCATCTCGTTAGACACAACATCTTCAACAGAATATGGTCTTTCGTACTTCGTAATAACGCCCATGTCTTGGCTTTGTACCCGTTAACGTGCTGTATGACAAGATAGAACCCATAACTGTTATGAACCAGAGGTGCTCAAACTGTTCCTTTCTTGATACGCGAAGATTATAAGAAAGCATTTCCAATACGTTTTACCCCAAAGGTAACAATAGTGTCTTATTAATGCAAATAATTTTCTCTTCCTGATGAATTTGCTCTATCATTAATTCAAGCCTTCTGAACCCTGTCAGTTTAATTTAGCTTTTTTCATTCCTCTAATGCAACCTTGACTTATGTATGGTTACTCTATCACGTATTTTGCTTAAACGTAGTAATAATTTGGACTTGAACGAGAGCTGGGACTTGTTTGAGAACCACCGTTGTTGTAAACCGGTCCAGCATAGCTATTCATCGAACTTTGTAGCCGAGCGCACGTGTACCGACTACGAGCAGATTCTGTTGCACAATCGTGGTCAAAGTTGGACAATGGATGCTAGACGCGGTTCCGACCATCTCGTTTGTTGTTTGTTGACTGTTGTTGTTAGCTTTATGGGTACGTACTTATGTTCGTACGTACATCATAACAGTACCTTCTGTACTGTTGTGATGATAATGAAAGACGAAGCGTGATTTTGTAAAGGTTTGTGAATGGTCTCAAATGTTGAAATTGAATCAGGCATTGGATTGTCTTAAGCTATAGCTACAGAAAACAATAAATTATTCGATCTAATAACTAGCGGGAAAATTCCCACAGACATAGGAAACTTTACAGTTCAAACAATGCCGTATGTTCTTAGAAATAACAGCTGTTTTATACGAAGATGACACAATACCTGTGTGATAAGCAACATAAGCATTTGAGGTCGATGGTCACGCTGACTGCTATCAGGAATGCGACAGCATTCCGAATCGTCACTCATCGAACTGTGAACTTTTGTCAGATCATCCACAATGCGAAAATCCACCTTAGCTATGAAGCTATAAAGTTCAAGATTATGTTGAGTGTCCCTCTGCTTTAAATAGAAATGAATTAGTCTATGCTATTAATAAATGCCTGTCTTTTATAGAAACGTTTTATTTATTTATGTTTTTTGCTGATTCATACGATAACGTGAACTTTATAACGACCTTAATTGGCTTTGCTAATGTTCTGCGGCCCGAGTCATCGCAATTATTATTTTTACGTCAAATGTTTGACAGCCAAGGTAGGAGGCGCGATTGGTACATCGGAATACCTTCACTATTGTATTCAATTTGGCTGGCTTTCTCGTGGCCTGAATCGTGTAATGATATGGTGGTACCAACATGACGTATGGTCAAATATCGGCAGACAAAAGCGGTAATTACAGCTCTATCTTTGCATTTGAATGCTGGAATGATACGTTCACCGTAATGACCGTCGCTCAAAGAAAGGTAGCTCTGCCTACTAAATACTGATACTTAAGCGCGATGATATGTAAAAATATTGCATGACAAGCTCCCAAAATATCTGAATAGCTGAGACTTCGTATGGAAATTCTTTCATATTTTCAGATTTTGCTTCTATAATTGATAGCCGTTATTCATTTAGCAGGTCTGAGCTCCAAATACACGAGTTTTAATAGGATTGACTGCCTCGTTGGTCTAGTGGTCGCAAGTGCTACTGCTGAACATGTTCGGGTTCGATTCCCGTGACGGGCAAAGTGTTATTGGGTTTTTGAATCTTGAATTTCTTAGTAACAGCCCGGAGTCTGGATTCGTGCCCGGTTGATTGCAAAAGGCTCGCCCCTTAATATGACATGTATACATGGGACTCAAACATAAATACCGAAATGTGGATGTATTATAGGTACACCACTGCCTAACCCTTCGGGGAATATGTATAGGCGTGATGTTATACTATGTTTATAGGATTTTATGAATCTCTGATACTCGTTCGCTACTACATACAAGTAGGCAGACTAGCTGCAAATGATTGATCGTACCTACATACAGTACGTGATTAATTTAAAATCGTTCACATTAGCCACGTACCGACACAAAAGCGTAGTACCTGACTTAGTTAATATATGACAACAATGCATCATGATGACACATTTTAAAATGATTGTAGGAATTTACAAAAAAACCGTCTTCGTGATGGGTTAAATGTAGGAATGACTATTTTTGACCACTGAAACTCACTTCAACAACTCCAATATAACTCGATAACGCTTTTGTCAGTTTTTTGGATCATCGAAATAACCAACCCGCACTGTGCCCGCGTGGTGGATTACGACCCAATTCCTCCAGGGAAAGGATGCTTTGCATGGCACGTTTTAAATGATTAAATAGTTCAATAATAAAATCGTCTCCGTTATGGTTAATATAGGAATGACTGTTTTTGACCTCTGAAACGCACTCGATGACAGCTTTGACAGCGATTCAGCGTTTTTGACAGCTTTTGTGGATCATCGACATAACCAATGCGCCCTGTGCCCGTGTGGTGAATTACGACCCAGTTCTGATTCGGAAAGGAGGCCTGTGTCCCAGCAGTGGTAACTTTATAGGCAGATTTTGAGTCGTAACCTGACTTGAATTACGGGGTGAATGCCTAGTTTTTGACAAGCTGATTATACGAACTCGTGTTAACTACTGAGACTGGCTCACCGTAAGAATAACAAACAGCCTTTGAAATCACTTGACTAGAGTTTTATTTGCTACGTCCATAAGAAATATAATAAACTAGCTGCTCCCCGCGGTTTCACCCGCATCAATCTTGATCCCGTGGGAGTATCGGGATAAAAAGTATCTATCTCTGTGTTAATCCAGGTTATAAACTATCTGTGTGCCAAATTTCATCCAAATCCGTTCAGTAGTTTTTGCGTGAAAGAGCAACAAACATCCATCTATACTCACACTTTCGCGTTTATAATATTAGTACGATTATACTCATATAATAAACCTACTACAGGTATACGCAGGAGTATCACATACCTATGCAATTTACCGACAACACGTTTGTCTGTCCATGTGAGTTCCCACGTCCCTTTTCTTAGTCGATAGCAAAGCGTCATTATTTTGTATAGTAATCGTTTGTTAATACTCAAGTGGCAGCTAATTATGCATTAGTAGATATGACATAAAATTTTGAATGACAGCACGCACGCTATGGCGTCTAAAAAATATACTGCCATCTCGTAAAAGGATTGAATTACTTGGCGGTCCTTTTATCTAAAACAGATGTTTGCTTGGCGTTTGGGAAGATACGGGGTAGTAGTAAACGTTTTAGTTATGACTTTCTGAGAGAAACAACGTGTAAAGTTGTGGCTTTCCAGGGTGCTGTTGTGAAGGGATGTTTTTTTTCGTTCTCTAATAAACAACAAAACCGAAACAAACCCTGGTAGAGCCCGATTCAAACTATGGCGGCTCGGAACATGAGGCGTGTCAGTAAGGGTGAGGGGTGAGGTACTGCGCAGCGAGTAGCGCACTTCAGACCCACCGTAAAGTTTGAATCGTGAAATGATAAATGATTTTATTTCTGTAAGTAGGTTTGTAAAAACACTTTTACACGTCAAACATTTTCTTTAAAACTAGATGAGGTCGGCGTTTCCTATCTGACTACTCTGAGAAGAAAGGCCGAAACAAACTCAGAGGTCACAGTCTCTTTTAAAGTCCAGACATAACCTGGGTCAGATCATGTGAAGACCATGTGGATCGATGTCTGAAA